>CM071717.1:41471732-41528997 GCA_036630335.1 Physaria fendleri
CCAGCATCTTCATGCTGAATCCGATGATTACACGATGGTTACTTGGGAAGTACGTTTGCGCATTGCCTTGGATATCGCTGAAGCTGTTTGGTTACTTGGGAAGTACGTTTGCGCATTGCCTTGGATATCGCTGAAGCTGTTTCATACCTACATTCAGCTACAGCTCCTCCAATATATCATCGAGACATCAAAACTACAAACATAATGTTAGATGAAAAATTTCGAGGCAAGGTGTCGGATTTCGGCACATCAAGATCGGTAACATTTGATCAAACCCACCTAACTACAGTAGTTGCAGGTACGTTCGGATATTTGGATCCAGAGTACTACCAGTCAAATCAATTCAGTGATAAGAGCGATGTCTTTAGCTTTGGAGTGGTGCTTGTGGAGCTCATCACTGGACAAAAGCCAATCCGAGTTCAAGAGAACGAGTCCTTGGCAACTTATTTTGTTTTTGCAATGAAAGACAACAAACTCTTCGACACTATTGACCCTCGAATTAGAGATGATTGCAAACTAGAACAAGTAAGAGCGACAGCACATCTTGCAAAGAGGTGTCTGAATTTCAGCAGAAACAGACGACCAACCATGAGAGCAGTGGCGATGGAGTTAGAGAGAATTCGTTCGTCAAATGGAAATTCACTTTCATTCACTTTCATATGTCCAAATTGTTGAAGACGAAGAAGATGAAGAAGATGTGGAGCTTAACATTGGCTTTTGAATCTTATGACAACGTAGGGGTTACTGCTCCTTCTTTGTTACAGACAGCGCAAACTCAACTTCGCAGTCAGATGCTGAACCGTTATTTCCTCGTCAAACATGGTGACCACAAGTCTACATATGAAAATGAATATGAAATTCTAGAAATAAATATCCGACATTGTAAAATCTATTGTTTTTTTTCTTCTGGATTGTTAAATTTTGAGATGTCATACCAATAAAGTTCATCATTTTATACAAATTCACGAAAAAAACGAGATAGAATGAAGAACAAAACTCACAAGAACTGGTTTATGGATATTCTCTACTTTGTTTGGTTAAATTATTTTGGAAACTTCTCTAACAAAAGCATCAACCACTTACATGCTACATTGCTTGTTGATATGACATCATTTGAGTTTTTAAAAATACAAATCTTCCAAGTTGGAGTCAAGTCTTTTTTTACAATAAGTGATGTAATAAGTGGAATATTTAAAATTAATAATATTAAAGCTACATAAAGTCTTCAAGTTGAAGTCAAGTCTTCCTGATATAAAATATAAATGTGGTCCTTACAACTTAACAATTAGTTAGAAAAATTAATGATATTAAATTGGAAGGATCTTTCAAATGAGCACCAGAGAAATTTCATAAGAGTGTTTTTTAATTTACTGGCCAATAAGATTCAATTGCGATCTGATATTCATATTTGACTCGAAAACTTTTTTAATCTAAAATCTATTGTTTTTTTTCTTCTGGATTGTTAAATTTTGAGATGTCATACCAATAAAGTTCATCATTTTATACAAATTCACGAAAAAAACGAGATAGAATGAAGAACAAAACTCACAAGAACTGGTTTATGGATATTCTCTACTTTGTTTGGTTAAATTATTTTGGAAACTTCTCTAACAAAAGCATCAACCACTTACATGCTACATTGCTTGTTGATATGACATCATTTGAGTTTTTAAAAATACAAATCTTCCAAGTTGGAGTCAAGTCTTTTTTTACAATAAGTGATGTAATAAGTGGAATATTTAAAATTAATAATATTAAAGCTACATAAAGTCTTCAAGTTGAAGTCAAGTCTTCCTGATATAAAATATAAATGTGGTCCTTACAACTTAACAATTAGTTAGAAAAATTAATGATATTAAATTGGAAGGATCTTTCAAATGAGCACCAGAGAAATTTCATAAGAGTGTTTTTTAATTTACTGGCCAATAAGATTCAATTGCGATCTGATATTCATATTTGACTCGAAAACTTTTTTAATCTAGGTACATTATTGGAGGGAGACTTATTCAACAATTGAGATGACATACAAGCTAGTATTAGTACTGCTAAAAAATTAGTTAGTTAAGGAAGAAAACTAAGATCTGAACAGAAAAAAAAAAAAAAAAAAAAAAAAAAAAAAAAAAACAAAAGATGAGGTATTGTGCGAGGACTCATGTCTTAATGGTACTTGTCTTGATTCTTGATTTAATGGATCTCACTAGAGCTATCTCTTGTCCAGGCTACTGTGGGAATATTTCGATACCATACCCTTTTGGGATCGGAAAAGGATGCTATTTCGACGAATGGTTTGAAATTCAATGCAACAATTCTACTTCTGGAAAACTTGTCCCTTATCTACCCAAGATTGACAAAGAAGTTGTGAGGATCTATCTTCCGGAGGCAGAAGATGATACTAGTTCATATCCATACGGATCACTTCTCATCAAAACCAACATAACTTCCACAGGATGCTCCAACAGTAGCAGCAGCCATGGGGGAATAGTTGGTGAGGTTTTGAATTTTACGGGTAGCCCATTTACCATTGGTGCTTCTAATGTTCTCGTAGCTGTTGGGTGCAACAACAAGGCTACGCTAACAAATCTTTTACCCAAATTTTCGGGATGCATGTCGAGTTGTGGACCTAGAAAAAAAGGGGATCAGTCAGTATGTAATGGTTACGGATGTTGCCAAGCAGACACACCTGTTACCCAGGATCCAAAAATTCCTTATGTGAGAGGTATAACACATTTTATAAAATATGGTCATAATACTTTACTATCAATTAAAAATATGGCTGTAGTCTAAAAATGTGACCCTAATATAGATTAAATATTTTTCTACTAAATGTGAAATAAAACGAAGGTTTTGTTAACTTGGGCAGGCCTGCCTCCTGATGGTGATGGTGATGGTGATGGTGATGGGATAATTGAAAGCACTAGTGTTGTTAATGATGGGATAAAAGTAATAGGTGTTAGTATAGAGGGCATTA
The DNA here is from genome assembly GCA_036630335.1 of Physaria fendleri. Lineage (NCBI taxonomy): Eukaryota > Viridiplantae > Streptophyta > Magnoliopsida > Brassicales > Brassicaceae > Physaria > Physaria fendleri. Next base: position 41,474,701 of record CM071717.1, read on the forward strand.
TAGGCGAACCTCAAAGTTGTAGTGTAGCCTTCTTAACAGATGAATTTGTCCGATACCCAGCAGTGTACCCTACGGACAAATTAACTGATCCGCAATGGTTCCACAACAGGAAATATGTTACCGTCCAACTACGATGGGTGATTCGGAGCATGAATCACTCATTTATCAAGTCTTTGGGATGCGAACCGAATGTATTCCCAGGAAGATCTAAACGCGGTAAAGGGGATACTACTTGCCAATGCAAACGCATATATATGGATGATTCTGTTGACTCTCTCAGTGGGAGTTGCCAATGCTCCAGTGGTTACAGGGTAACCCATATCTTCCGGGCGGATGCAAAGGTTGGTAACTGTTTTTTATAATTTTTTTTTTTCTTTAACATGTTTTGTTGTTTATAAGTTAAAAAGTACTATACAAGTGGCAACAAATCATTAGTTAGGAGATCACATCATCTAACTGCAGTTTTTCTGACTTCATCTAGATGTTAATGAATGTCAAAAACTCACGAGTGATGGAAAATCCGACTATTGTACTGAGTCCCAAACTTGTGTTAATACTCAAGGAAGCTATAGTTGTGTAAGTATAAGCATCAAGATTTCGAAAATCATCATAGGTAACTTACCTAATTTCTATATCTAAACTCAATAAACAGGTCACCGTTACTTGAACGGTAACAAAAGAAATATACAGTTTTCACTTTTGTCGTCTTGTGGATTTGCACTTTTGCAGGGTTTATTGCGGGTTTTGGTGTGTTGATATTGACCGGTACAAGTTTCTTCTTATTCAAATTTATCAAAAGGCGAAAAGAAATCAACCGGAAAAAAAAGTTCTTCAAACGTAATGGTGGTCTTCTTTTGCAACAACACTTGACTTCAAGTGAAGGGAACGTCGAGAAGACCAAAGTGTTCAAATCAAAGGAGTTGGAGAAAGCCACTGAAAATTTCTGCTTAACTAGGGTGCTTGGACAAGGTGGTCAAGGTACCGTATACAAGGGAATGCTTGTCGATGGTAGTAGCTCAACTAGGGTGCTTGGACAAGGTGGTCAAGGTACTGTGTACAAGGGAATGCTTGTCGATGGTAGAATCGTAGCTGTCAAAAAGTCTAAAGTTGTTGATGAAGACAAGCTTGAAGAGTTCATTAATGAAGTTGTTATTCTATCTCAAATCAATCACAGACGACAAGGTGGTCAAGGTACTGTGTACAAGGGAATGCTTGTCGATGGTAGAATCGTAGCTGTCAAAAAGTCTAAAGTTGTTGATGAAGACAAGCTTGAAGAGTTCATTAATGAAGTTGTTATTCTATCTCAAATCAATCACAGACATATCGTGAAGCTCCTAGGTTGTTGTCTTGAGACAGAAGTACCTCTTCTAGTTTATGAGTTCATTCCTAATGGTAATATTTTTGAGCATCTTCATGATGATTCTGACGATTACACAATGGCCACTTGGGAAGTTCGTTTGCGCATTGCCCTTGATATCGCTGAAGCTCTTTCATATCTTCACTCATCAGCAGCTTCTCCAGTCTATCATCGAGACGTTAAAACTACGAACATAATGTTGGATGAAAAATATCGAGGCAAGGTGTCTGATTTCGGCACATCAAGATCGGTAACAGTTGATCATACCCACCTAACTACTGTAGTCTCGGATACAATTGGATATGTGGATCCAGAGTATTTCCAGTCAAGTTAATTCACCGATAAGAGCGATGTCTATAGCTTTGGAGTGGTTCTTGTGGAGCTCATCACGGGGCAAAAACCGATCTCTTTTATGCGATCTCAAGAAAACAGAAACTTGGTAACTTATTTCATTCTTGCAATGAAAGACAACAAAACCGTCGATACTATTGACCCTCGAATTAGAGACGGTTGCAAATTAGAACAAGTGATAGCAACAGCTCAGCTTGCAAAGAGGTGTCTGAATCTCAGTGGAAAAAGACGACCAAACATGAGAGCAGTAGCAATGGAGTTAGAGAGAATTCGTTTATCAGATGGAAATTCACAGTCACTTGTCCAAATTGTTGAAGACGACGAAGATGAAGTAGCTATGAAGATTATTAACATTGGTTCTTACAACAACATAGGTGTTACTACTGCTCCTTCTGTGTTACAAAACAACACTACCTCAAGTTCGTGTTTAGATGTTGAACCATTATTTCCTCGTCAGACATGGTGACCAAAAGCTCGAGTTTCTTGCTCAACTCAACACTCGCTCAGTTTTATCTTCTTGTTGTATGTTATAACTTTTGTATTCTCATCTTTCTGTTACTAATTGATGATTTATTACATTGACAAAAAAAAAAAAAAAAAATTGATGATTATTAATCCTAACCAGTGAATTCATCTAACCGGAAATTAATCAGATCCAAAATTCGAGTATCCAGACCGGGATTTATTACTATTAAAATCCGAATCTATTTAACCTAAATCCCAAAATTTCGTAATTCGGATCCAGCTCCATAGATTCACGGATCTTTCGGTCCCGTACTCGTAGGACGCCTACAAAAAGTCTTCTACAAGTGAGTTATTTGTGTCAAAGAGTTTGGTCAGCAAAACCACTAAAAACACCCGATGAGAGGCATAAACCCAAACCCTGTGAAGAAGATAGAAGAAGGTGATGATTCGAATCCTGTCAAGGAATCAGAGTAAGCTTTCTTATTTCCATAATCAAATCCAAATTTCAATATCTCTCTCTGTTTCTGAAGAGATTTTGATTTCTCTGTGAATCGTATTGTAGTTATTACGAAGGTGAACGTCTTACTCATCTTCTCAGCCTGATTCAGAGGTAAACACTTCAAAAATATCGAATCTTTTTTTTTTTTTTTTTTTAAAAACTTGCTTTTTTTTTTGGTCTACATTAGAGGAATCGAGACTTCCAAGCTTTCAAATGTGAACTCGTTACCTAATTTTTTTTTTTTTTTTTTTTTAAAAACTTGCTTTTTCTTTTGGTCTACATTAGAGGAATCGAGACTTCCAAGCTTTCAAATGTGAACTCGTTACCTGAGAAGATATGGCTCAAGGTTTTACTTTTACTTGTTACTCTTTTCTCTAGTTTCTCTCTTTCTCAAAGATTCTATTATCAGATACCACAATAATGTAATTTCAGAAACAAATCGCAATTGGGATTAATGAAGTCACTCGTATTCTCGAGAGAATGAATTCCGACACTAAACAACAACTAAACACAGTTCAACTTCAGGTACTAAACCTCCCTAATTAACCCTAACAATCTCATTACTAATATTTTGTTTAACATGAGATTTTGTTTTCCATTACCAGGTAGTGATTGTAGTAGCAGATTGTAAACCGAAGATGTTAACTAAACATATACCAAACTTAGCTGCTTCAAGGAATGTACCTGTTCTTTACATAAGAGATAATAAACGAGCTTCTCTTAGGTTAGGTGAGTTAGTTAAGCTTAAAACTGCTTTAGCCATTGGTGTTAAAGCTAGAGGTAATGAACTTAACCTAATACTCCAACAGTTTCTTCTTGATAGAGATTCTTCTTGAAGGTTGTTTGTTTCGAATGTGATGATCCTTTTCTCAGTATATACAGACATCAAATTTAGCTTTTTCTTTCAATGTATTGGTCTTTATACTCAAAAAGATTTTTACTGTTTACCGCGGTTTTATGTGCTGGCTATTGATGATGGCTCGTCTGGCACACCGACCTGGTTAGGCTTCTCGCGGACATTATCGATTTGTTTGTTCGGTTTCCCGTTTTGAGACTTCTTCTCTTCGTCTTTCTTTACCCGAACTGGTTGAAACTGCCATATTAAAAAACAAATAAGAATCAAAACTTGAATGAGTAGATTACTGTGTGAAGTGAAGTGAAGCAAATGATCAGAGGCCAATAGCTCTGCCGGTAAAGATCTTGGGGTAAAAGTAAAGGCCAATAGCTATATCGGTAAAGATCTTTGGGATAAAAGTAAAGGCCAATAGCTCTACCGGTACAGATCTTTGGGATAAAACTAGAGGTCACTAGTTCGAGGTAAAGATCTTTGGGATAAAACTAGAGGTCACTAGTTCAAGTGAGGTAGTTGGGAGGGATCTTTAAATATAACATGGTCTAAGCCTTGTACTAAATGTGTAGTCCTAACTCCTAATGTATATACATACTCAACTTACTAATATACACACAAAAAAAAAGTGAAGCAGAGGTATTGATTTAATCAAGAACCTGGTATATGGAGTATATAACGTTTCTTCGTATTTGAGCCATCATTTCAAGAAATAGATTGTATCCTTCGAGCTTATACTCAATGAGTGGATCACGCTGTGCATATCCTCTAAGCCCCACAGCTTGTTGTACGAACTTGAGTGCTTGAAGGTGTTCTTTCCATAACCTGTCAATATTGCTCAAGATTAAGAATCGTTCAGCGTCTTTCATTAGCCCAGGTGATTGTTTTTCCACGATTTCCTACGAATCGCAAACAAGCTTAGTCAATTAGAGCTTCTGATATGTTATGCCAATGTGAAAAAGGCTTAAACTTACTCTTTTCTGCAAGTATGCATCGCGGCCACGGGCACGGAGGTAATCCTGCAATTCCTCATAACTTGATCCTTGACTTTTCAGTAAATCCGGAGTGAGGTCGTTTAAGAAGTAACAGTACCTAAGAGATAGGAATTTGAAAGTTTAAAGAGCTTAAATAAATGTAAGTGATTCTCTACGTGACATGTTTTCCTAAAGATGTATAATATTCTTACTGCTGAACTTTCGCAATGAGCTTTTCAAGATCCCAGCTTTCTTTTGGAGTATCCGGACCAATATTAGCCTAGTAATGGGAGAGCTGAGTATCAACATACAAGGACTCGAAGGGAGAAAGAACTTGTTTTAGGAGTAGCGTACCTCGAGAATGTCATCCATTGTCAATTCAGCATACTCGATAATCAAAGGCTCGAGGCTGTCAGATACAAGAGCGCGCCTTCTCTCTGTATAGACACGATCTCTTTGGCTATTGAGGACCTCGTCAAATTCAAATAATTGCTTTCTGATGTCGAAGAAGTAATTCTCTACTTTTCTCTGAGCTTCATCTAGAGCTTTAGTAAGCATTTTGGATTCAATTGGCAAGTCTTCCACCCTGAATGCTCTCATCATACCCTATGAGTTAAATGGCAACTACGTTTAAGCGACTTTTATCCAGAGGAATAAATAGAAGGTAAATACAAATGTTACCTGAATCCGATCTCCACCAAAAATGCGGAATATATTATCTTCAAGACTAAGAAAGAACCGGGAACTTCCAGGATCCCCCTGCCTGCCACTGCGACCACGCAACTGTACGTGGGGAACAAAACAGGTTCAAGAACGTTTATTTCACTGGGAAAGGAACCTGGATCAACCATAAATCTTTTAACGACAAATTTATTAAGGAAACCTGATTGTCTATTCGACGTGATTCATGCCGCTCAGTCCCCACCACGTGAAGTCCACCAGCTTCCACAACCTGTACCGATTCAGGAGAGTAAAAGATCAACAACAGACACTTGAGATAGATCAACATACTTCTCTGCTACAACAGAACTAACCCTCTTCCTTTCTTCATCCGTATAGCCCTTATATTCTTTAGCTATCGCCAGAAATGCAGTCCGCAGTTTACCTATGACTTCATCCTGGACAGGACCCTGAGAAAAAAGAGGAAAGATCAATGACTCAGATAACTAATTTAACATATCATGATATACTTCTAGAATTTCTCAGTTATTCACCTTTTCACAAGAATAAGATAGACGTTCCTCTGCTTCAAGCTCAGTTAACGATTTCTGGCCCCAAGCGTCGACAGCTGATTGCACAGCTTCTTCAGCTAGCTTTAGTTTCTCATTCGACAATTTGCATGGAAATAACTTTTCATCCACCTGAATCATAAAGTTTTCTCGTCTCTTTAGATTATTAGAATCCAATGTTTACCAAAACTAGAGACTCTGAAATGGCCAAACCTTCCAAATCCTCTTGGGAGGGGCCTTCTTCACTGATACGAAAACACCATCACTAGGCTTTACCACTCTGTAGTAACAGTCAAAGTGTAGCAAAATGTCAGGTAAAAGAAACTATGGACTTCAAGGTTCTTCATGAAACAAAGTTCATAACCTGTAGTAATTCTATCAAGGGTGGATAAAGGATCTATTTGATGTGAATAAATATTTATCAGCGAATTAGAATCATACTTACTCTTAATATTAATCTTATTTATATTTATATCCTAGACCGGTTTATAAATGATACCTGGGCATAAGTATCTCACGGAGCTTCAAACGTGCCATAAACTCTGCGTTTCCACCAAGGATTATGTCTGTCCCACGCCCTGCCATATTTGTAGCAATTGTTACAGCCCCTAAACGGCCACTTTGTGCTACAATTTCAGCTTCCCTCTCTACATTTTCTGGTTTGGCATTGAGAACCTTTTTGTACAACATATATGTAATATCATCTGTCAGTATTCTTGTACAGAGAATATCATTTGCTTCAAATTTTCTATTTAGTTCGTCTTTTGCATATACCATTTGTTTAGATGCTAAATACGTTTTTTGGACTAATTACTAACAGAAAAAAATTTGGACTTATTTCTGCACAGATCAGCATTGAAGATTTTTATTCCAAATTTTATGAAATTCTTACCTCATGAGATATTCCAGCTTCCCTCAATAATTGAGACAGTTCATCACTCTGCTCGACACTGGTAGTACCAACCAGCACAGCCCTACCTGTCTTGTGCATTCTAGAAATCTCCACAACTACTGCCCGCCATTTGCCATTTACTGCCTTAAAAACCACATCTGACTCATCCTACAAGTAATTTAACAGGGTATAAGACTGGGAAAGAGAAACGTTTAATGTATCAAAACTGGACGCAAGTACAGCAGACAATGTCATTCCAATACTAGCAAGGATGTTTAACGTTCTACCACTTTCTAGGTCTTATAATGGAGAACTACCATTCTAATTTAAGATAAGATAAGAGACAAACCTTTCTTATCATGGGCTTATTTGTGGGTACAATTGTAACTTTGAGCTTGTATATGCTCTCAAATTCTGCACTCTCAGTCGATGCAGTACCAGTCATCCCGCAAAGTTTTGGAAACTACAGGATAACAAAATTTATGCATTAGAAATGCAAAATAACTACTTTCAAAATATGAAAAGTAGGCATTTCCGACCTGCAGAAAGAAATTTTGATAACTAATTGAGGCCAGAGTAACAGATTCATTCTGGATAGGCAAGCCTTCTTTTGCTTCAACTGCTTGATGCAGTCCGTCACTCCAACGCCTTCCCTGAAACAAACAACTTATTCATTGGATTCCTACATTTTTTTTTTTAATGTTTGTCTCGAGGCCTGAGAATATATCACAGCCGTAGCCACTGATATCACCAAAATGATCAACAGTAAGCAAATAATAATAACAAGTACCTGCATTACACGACCAGTAAACTCATCCACGATAAGAACCTCCTTTGCTCGGATGATATAGTTCACATCTCTGAGGAAAAGTTCTTTTGCCTTAATGGCATTAAGAAGATATGATGCCCATTGTTCACGGGGATCATATAAATCTTTCAGGTCCAAGATTTCTTCTGCATCCTCATAACCCTGTTCTGTTAGTAGAACAGTCTTTTGCTTTTCATCAACCTACGACACCAAAAAACTCAGTGACCAAATAGAATTAGGAAGATGGATGTCCAACACCATTTAATTTTCACACGGCAAAACGAATACTGAGGATTCCTACAGTGTAATGTATATCCCGCTCAAAAGCTGAAGCAATCTTTGCAGCTTTGTAATATTGGTCACTAGGTTTCTCTGCAGGCCCGGAGATAATGAGAGGAGTCCTTGCTTCATCAATAAGTATGGAATCAACTTCATCAATTACACAATAATTGAAATCCCTCAACACGAGCTCTTCCACGCTCTGTACATTCAGTAACTAAACTCAGTACAGAGATTCAGAGAAAATTCATATACTCCAGAAGTAAAAAGAGAAGAAAAAAAAAAAGCAAGAACTACTTTCCGTAGCAAGATTGTCTCTCAGATAATCGAACCCAAGCTCACTGTTAGTGACATATGTGATGTCACATAAATAGTTTTCCTTTCTTTGTTCAGGCGTCATATTCTCTGTCAAAGTAACAAAAAACGAAAAGCATCTATAACAACAACACATAACAGACAAAGAAGATGATGATCAGATTAATCAATGAGTTAGAGAAAGGGACATACGTTGGATTAAACCAACCTTCAATCCAAGAAACCGAGGAACTTGACCAACCCATTCACAATCTCTTCGAGCCAAATAATCATTGACTGTAACCACATGAACACCTTTTCCACTTAAGGCATTCAAATAAGCTGGTAATATAGCAACAAGTGTTTTCCCTTCACCAGTTCTCATTTCTGCTATTTCTCCTTTATGAAGAACCATACCACCTACAGTAAAACCACACAGATAGTTCACTAAAAACATTCTCAACAATGAATCCATAAGATTACATTCCACAGAGCTAAAACATTCTCAACAGAGAATCCATAAGACTACATTCTACAGAGATTGTGTCACCTATTAATTGCACATCAAAAGGTCTGAGTCCAAGAACTCTCTTAGAAGCTTCTCTCACAACAGCAAAAGCTTCCTACAATTTGAATTTTCAAAATTTGAATCACATTTTTTTATGTCAAATCAAAATACAGAAACTAAAGGATTGGGAAAATTTACAGGTAGAAGAGAATCCATGGATTCTCCTTTTTGAGCTCGTTGCTTTAAATCCTCAGTCCTCTCCCGTAACTCAGAATCCGAAAGAGCTGAAATCTCAGTCTCCAAACGATTAATTGATGCGACGATTGATGCATACTGTTGCCTAGTCGATTCTCCATTATCAGAACCTTTGAAAATCCCGCTGAGAAGACCACCTAACGAAGCATTTACAATCGTATTCCTCCTCCTTCGAGAGCAGCTACTACATCTGGATACTCCCGATTTAACAGTGTTGCCGAACGGGGAAAATTTTAGAAGACGATTGTGACGAAGCAGGATTCCATCAGCGATCACGAGCTGTGAAACTGTGGGTGAAATAGAGGGACGGTGGTTAAGTAACTTTGAATCGCAGAACGGAGAAACCATCGGCGAGCCGGGAGATTCGCCGGAGAATGGTGTTCCGGTTTTCGTGTGTCGTCGACTGAAGAGTGTGAGAGAGAGAGAAATGAGACGTTGAGGATAAGGTGGTCGTAATTACTTTTATACCCCCACCGAACTTCTGGTCTTGTTCTGCCACGTCATTGAGTTTCGAATAACAGGTTTGATCGAATCGGGTAGTTAAATTTTTTCCTGATTTGGTGGTTCAGTCGACTTCACAATACTATCAGAATACAATTACAAATGAACATTTGTGTTATACCCAGAGTAGGTAAAAACATCAACTTTCGAAGTGGTAAAATAGACAATTAACTGTCATCATCACAAAAATCATCCTTATTTTGCTGTAATAAAAGTATAATTCACTCGAGAAAACTACAGATCATATATGAAAAAGGATCCTAAAAACAAAAGACTCAGTACAGTGTTGCATTACAGTACCAGAGAACACAATTATGTTCTGAAAGTAAGATGCTGAAAAGGAATGTAGAGTAGTTGCTTACTACCTGGGCTCAGGAGGTGCTACTTTTAAACTCCTCATCCATTCGCAGAAACTTTCTTCATCAAAATCTATAAAACTACTCTTTAATTTTCTTCTTTGTTCTGTCGTTAATGTTCTTACCTGTGGAAATCTTGCTTCCTGCTCAAAATAAACATTTTGATTCATTAGGAAACAAAAATAATCAATGAATCAAAGATCCTAGGGTTTTCAATGTTTTACCTGTTCATAAGGAGGGTCTTTATGTGCTGGTATAAGCCGGCAAACAAAGTATCGAGCTTGGGAACTTCCTTCCTGTTACACAACAACGTCCACAAGTTTTTGAGTATAGGTTTGCAATTTGATCAGACATAAGGTTAATGGTATTGAGTATGTATTTTTTAGATTTTGGATCGGGTTCATGTCGGTTTCTTTTGGGTTTAGGTGGGGCTTAAGTAAACATGAACGTCCCAAAGTTGAACCGAATACCCCCAAAACTTGAAAAATACCCAAAACCCCGAGAAATACCCGAATATTTTTATCCAATTCTATCTATCCGTACCACCCAAAAATACCCAAATCTCTCATCCCAAACGACTCTACACGAACTATCCTAAAGTAACCGAGATTTTTAGCCCATCCTTATCAAAAACAATAAGAGAAGGAAAGTAAGAAAGTGTGAATCTTATAATCAGATTATGAAATGTAAAGGACCTTGAATGCTAGAATGCGAGGGGCTGGAAACCGAAATTCGGTAAGTTCTTCAGCTAACGTTCTGCAAGCTGCTAAGACTGCCGCGCTCTTCACCTCATCAGCAGACAGTTCGGATCCCTAAGATAACCAAAAAGGAATTATTAATAGGAACTGATCTAAAAATTCTTTTGAAGAAACTGAATGAAGACAAGACAAACTTACCAACCAAATAAATACATCTGTGCCATGGTCGAGGATAACAGCTTTATCTGATTGCATAGAGATATCATACGCTGGTAGTTCCTCAAATGTACCACTTTCTTGGTGCATCAAGCATCGAGGCGCAATCATTCGAAGAGACAGATCAAAAGATGCGTTTAAAAACAAATTCCGTAGCACCGACCTTTCATCTTCATGACCAATGATGTTTCCCAATAGAGGACCCCTTCTAAGATGGAAGAGGAGTTCAGGAAGGGCTGATAGTTCCTTGGGGAAGCTATAAAGCTTTGATTTTGGCACTTGTGCTCCAAATTTCAAAGCAATGTCTTTGATTCTCTCGTCTATAGTAGCACGCATATCAACTGCGTCCTTCTGACTTTTTGCTGATAAAAGAGTTCTCTTGGAGATGAGAACCGCAGCAGCTTCGTCTACAACACTCTGAAGATATGCTGAGACACTATCAACAGTTGGCAATTTGAATGTAATTACACGAGACACATCGGCTTGATAAACATCCGAATAATGGAAAGCAAACTGGAAAAATATATGATCGCTTTTGATGTCCCTCTTATTCTCCATCGAGATAGAGAAGCTTTGTGTTTCTTCAACACTCAGCATCTGAATACAGACAGCCGCATCACTTTTAAAGGTCTCGTGAGTTTCTGAATGTGCTTCTTCGCCAGGGCCAATCACTTGAGTGATAAGAATATCATCTGAACACCGTACTTCAAGCAGACCATGTGAACCTGCCGCCCTAGTGGCTGCCCTCTGCAAGTCCACCCCAAAGGCTTCACCAAAATCATCGTGAAGAACCAATACACCACCAGAAGTTTTTGCAAGAGGCTGAAGGATAGGAATTCTGAGAGGGGTAGTTCCAGCGCATAATATGTCGACGACCGTATTGTGTCTGTGAGCTTCACGCCCCAAATTTTCCATCCATTTTATGGCTGTCTTTTCCATATATGGATAATTTGGATGACTTATTGAATGAGGAACTGATCCAGGACCATATGTAATAGGTCCACCAGCACAAACAATGATTCTACTATTACCTCCCGCTCTTCTGACCACTCCCCGAGACATTTCTGCAGATGGTCCTTGAATTATAGCCAATGCAGCCTCAACAGCAGTTCCAAGGCACCTATCTCTAGATGCTTCAGGAATATTTAACGTGTATGGTCTTAAGGACGAGAATATCTCATGTGCTACCTTTAGTGATGCATGCATTGGTGACAAGTACACCCCAGTCCCATATATCAGTGATTTCATCGACTCTGCAGATGGTGATTTTGCACCAGAAATAACATCGGCTGAAGCAACCGATTCTTCAGAGAAATCATATATCGAAACTGTACGTCCATAGAGTATAATCCCAAGCCTGGTAGTTTGCGGAAGCGAGTCTACAAATGCATGCAAAGAGCTCTGCAAGTGCTGAAGGTGTGGTTCATCTAAACACTCATCAATAACAAGGACGACAGGTGCAGATGTCCGAGAATCAGAGGCAGGAACAAACCCAGGTCTTTTGTTTCCAGTCTGAACATAATCAACCAGAGGCAATGTAAGCTCTGGAAAGTTTTGCAACTCATTCTTGGTTGAAGCCACATATTCACCTTTACTTCCATTCATGTTTTCGCAGATGACACACTGCCATTGGCCTGAGCCAATTAATATGGAGCTATAGGGATTTGAATACGCTCCACAGTTCAGACAACGATGTGGATCACGTTGGACAATCTGAGGACCAGGACCAATCTCCCTTCCCGCAGAAACTATTGCTCCAAACCCCAAGCTAGCAACATTTGCTAGCTTCTTCTGCTTTAAAACCTACATAAAATGGACAGTGAACGACTCAGTTAGAAAGTGAAAACTGGAGACCTAACACTTACAGCTCACCCAAATGTGAATTCAAAGGGTAAAGTAAAATACCTTATTTGCAGAAAATAAAACATAAGGTGAGTCTGCAGCTATTGGTTCTTCCATTCTAACAACATCTGGAATATCACGCTGTGATCCAGCTGATGACCCGTTTGAGTAAAAGGAAGGTGTAGATATTGGCAGAGAAGAAGCCGTTGCCGAAGAATATGCCATAGGCTGAGGAGTAGCCGGAGAAGTGCGGAAAGGCACAGCAGCTGGTTTTACAGGAGTATTAAAAACTGGAGGACCAGGCGGAGTACTCAAACGAGGAATGGGACTCCCGGTTCTGATTCCATTCGCAGGTGACAACGAATTTGGGAAGTTCATCGGTGGTGAAGCCATCTGATCTGGTCTGAAACTTGGTTGAGGAAACCTAGGAGGTATAGGTGAAACAACTACTGGAGGAGAATGAGGAACTGGGGTTCTATCTGGCTGTGGTGATGGTCTATCTGGCTCTAAAGGAGCGAGAGTTCCTGGATAATTAACCGCCGATCTCTGAGGTATGTTAGCCATAAATCTCCAAGTTTTCTAACGTCCAAATGTGGTAATTTGAACAAAGCAATATCAAAATTCACAAACTGAACAGCTTTATTCCCGTTTCTAAATCAAGAATCTGCAGAGAATTTCAACAAACAATCCTTATTTCATATGCACCAAAATCAAGCTTGTAATTTTGCCAAAACAAACTAAAATAATCAAAAAGCAAATTTCCAACAAAATACACAACAATTGCGAAGTTATACTGCTAACTGATTCTAAACAAAATCACCAGTTCATTTCGTTCTTATCACCAACAGATCAAAATCGGCATAGGTATATATCAACTAAATTTACCCAGTATCTTACAGCTAAAATTCAAAAGAAGATAAAAAAAAAAAAGGCAAAATAACAAAATCAAGCAGAGAATTTAGGGTAAGAAAACAGAAATCTGAAGAAGAAAGAGCTGGAATAAGAATTGAAATACCCCAATCAGAGAGATCATTCGAGAAATCAGGATGAAGTTACAGATCCGTAGACGAAATTTTGACTCGCATTGAATCGTAGCTTACGATGTAGACGAAATTTTGACTCGCATTGAATCGTAGCTTACGATCTCTATCACCGTCAGTCACTCCTCTCAATTCTATTCGTCTCCCCTCATTTTCGTATTAACACGAATCGTGGCAGTATCGTAAATATCAACACTTCAACTACCATTTTTAGTCATTTCATCTACCGTACTTGCCTTGCTGGCATAATCTTAAGATATTATTGGTTATAAAATTAATTGCCAGCACATTTTATGACGTGGCAATAAACGACGTCATATTCCAGGTTTAATGTAACGATTAAATTTTAAAAACGAGGCCGGTTTACAGTAAACCTTATGGTTTAAAAACATACTAAAAATATCAAAATTGTTCACATTAATAATCATATATTGTAGTGGGCCTTAAATATTGAAGCCCAGAAAACATATTTTTTCTTGTAGTATCAATGTTATTATGTTAAACATGCATAATACTAGTGGGCCTGAAATAGGCCTGACATTTTTCATTACATAGTGGTTTTATGAATGTGCAATATGATAGTCCTAAGATTTAATTTTTATATTTCTTTTTAACAAAATAATTTTTCTATTTTTAAAAACATGAATAGCTTTTTCATAAAAAATATTTTGAAAATTTGAAACTCATTTTTGCCTTGTATAACTCTTTTATGTGTTTAATGCTCAACTAGGGATAGCAATAGATATATGGTGAATGTAGACAATTATGGTGTGAAAACATACCTCATTAATAAATAATTGATTTCTTAAAAAATGGAAGAAAAAAAAAATCTAATTAATTAGCTACCTACCTTGAAGAAACGAATCAAACCTTCTCATTAAATTTTAAAAGAAAATAATAATATTATAAAATTTATTGGGTCTTAAAGTCTAACGTCGATGCGAGTTGGCAAGATGATAAGAATAGGTCTGGAGTTGCGTGGTTGCTTCAGGATTCTCATGGGACTACTATCTATCATGGTTATAAAGCTTTTCCGAAGTTTATAACTGTTCTGGAAGCTGAAGCAATGGCTGTTACGTGGACGATGCATTGTGTATGGGATTTGCGGTTGGATAACATATTGTTTGAGAGTGATTCGAAAACCACTCTACAAGCGATTAAGTACCCCGACAATTGGCCTTGTCTTCATGGATTTACTTCAGCCATTGTTGGTGTATTTCGAAGAAGACCATGGACTATTACTTTTGAGCATATCAGGCGGAAAACTAATATGGACGCGGATTTTTTGGCTAAATTTGCATTGTTTTCTAATTTATATGATGGTATTATTCGTTCAGGGACTCCTTTGTTATCTTACGTTCCTCCCTTTGTTACTTTGATTTGTTTTAATGAAATGGTTTTGCAGAAAAAAAAAAAAAAAATCATTGGATCATATTGGTAAAATCCTAATGGCTATCAAAAAATTTATTAGCTTAGATAAATTACTCCTTGACAAAAAAAATAAATAAATAAATAAATAAATAAATAGCTTAGATAAATTAGCAAACCAAACCACACCAAATTAATTTGAATTTTTTTTTTTGCTAGCTTGATCTAAACCACAATTAATCTGAATCGATCTAAACTAAAATTTTAAAATCTCTTAACCCAATTACCCAAAACAAAACAGAACTAACTCGAATCATGACGTATACCTGAATCTCCACTACTAATCACAATAATATCACAATTTTTTGTTTCATATATGGATTAGGCTGTCCTAACTATAGTATATTAGTAGTATCCAGTAAAGTTTATAGAATTTTTTTGTTTAATATTACTGGATTAAGCCATTAATCGGACCCACTAAATATCACATTTTGTACTTGCATAAACTATTACTCATGTGTTGAACTTCATGCCTTGAGGATTCTCTATAATGTACATTCACATTGGCCCCATTTTCTTTATTTTTATCAATTGACCCCACTTCTTAAAACTCATATATATATTTATAATAGGTATATAATTAAAATAATTAAATATCAACAATCAAACATAAAGTAACTCTAAATATAAATCATATTTATAATTATATTTCATAATACTAATTCGATTCTCAATTTACTTAGAATTAGATTTCAGTTTGATTTAAAACTAATATTTTTCTGCTATTTTCACAATATTAATTCAAATTTGTTATCATTTTTCTTATGAATCGATTTTAGTTCAGTTTCTTGAATTCGGTTATTTCGTTGAGATCTAGTAAAGCTATTACTAATATGGTTTATATAAAGGGATATAGATAATGTATGATGTGAATGGTTGCTCCGTACGTTGTGGATCGGACCAAGTTCGGACTAGTACAAATTTATTTCACCATCCAAAGAATTAAGGTAGTATGTACTAGTTTGGACAAAAAAATTGTACCAACTCCAGATCAATCCTCACTTCTTTATAATCTAAAATTTATTATGATGGTCTGGCTTTTATGGTCTGCACCAATCTTGTTCTTTACAGTTCGGATCTCACTTCGATATGCATACTAAATATGTTGTATACTCAGTCCAAATTCATGTGGACAAAAATATTAGTCCGATTGATCTAATCCGCAAAATATGTTGTATACTCAGTCCAAATTCATGTGGACAAAAATATTAGTCCGATTGATCTAATCCGCACCGTACCGACTAATCAAAGGATCTAGATAATGTAAATTCACATTGGCCCCATTTCTTTCCTTTTTATCAATTGACCCCACTTCTTAAAAAACTTCTATATAAAAATTGATTATCCAAAAACACCAATCACACAACTCTTTTTCTCATCTTTTTCCCGAGAAAAAAGAAAACCGTCATTTCAGAATTTTCCGTCAAAATAAGGACTCTGATTTTTATTTGCTCTCAGACTTCAACAAAAAAAAAAATGGAGTCTCATCATCCACAACAACCTCTCTTGAGTCCTCAATCACAACGTTACCGTCTCGAACCAATACCAGAAAATCCAGATTCCTCAATTCCTCGCTCAATCTCAAACACTTCTTTCTTCCACGAAATTTCACAAGAACATCTTCTCGAAGAATCCGTACTAATCAACGATGATGATGAAGAAGAAAACGATGACTATTTTTCAAAACCTCGACCACTTCATAGATGTCGTACAGCTCCAGCTATGGTTATAATCAAAGACCTAAGAACAACCACAACAAAACCCCAGAAAAAACCATCACCAATTTCAAAATCCATGTTCAAACAAGCGATTATCTTATTAATCATCTACTTAACTTTAGGTGTTTCGATTTACTCTTTCAATAAAGATCATTACTCTGGAATCGAAACTCATCCTGTTGTTGATGCTCTCTATTTCTGTATTGTTACTATGTGTACAATTGGTTATGGTGATATTGCTCCGGTGACTCCATGGACTAAGATCTTCGCTGTTGTTTTCGTTTTATTCGGATTTGGGTTTCTGGATATTCTTCTTAGTGGTAATAGATTCTTCTTCTTCTTCTTTTCGATATCTTGAACAATCATCTTCCGTTCATTCTAATTCAAGATTTTGGATAATCATTTTCAACAGATTTTTGGATACTGGTCTTAGTTTTATTTACGTAATCATATAGATTCTTCTTCATTTCGATATCATCTTTACCGTTCATTCTAGTTCGGTGATTTTGGACAGTCTTATAGATTTTTTGTTGTTTCGATATCTTTGAACAATCATCTTCACCGTTCATTCTAATTCAGGATTTTGGATATTATTCTTAGTAGTCTTTTTTGTTTCGATATATTGACAATCATCTTCACTGTTCATCTTTATTCTTCTAACAGGTGTTGTCAACTACGTTTTGGATCTTCAAGAGAGTATGATACTCACAGGAATCCAAATGGATAAACAACAACATCACCATAAATTCTCAGCTAAAGATTACATAATCGATTTCGAAAAAGGAAGGATGAGGATAAGGATGAAAGTTGGATTAGCTTTATGCGTAGTCGTTTTATGTATTGGTGTTGGAGCTTTGGTTCTACATTTTGTTGAAGATTTGGGGTTTGTTGATTCAGTTTATTTGTCAGTTATGTCAGTTACTACAGTTGGGTATGGTGATAGAGCTTTTAAAACACTTGAAGGGAGGCTTTTTGCTGCGGTTTGGTTACTTGTTTCGACTCTTGCAGTGGCGCGTGCGTTTTTGTATTTGGCTGAAGCAAGGATTGATAAGAGGCATAGGAAAGCTGTTAAATTGGCTTTGAATAGGGAGATTACTGTTGAGGATTTGCTTACTGCTGATACTTATCAACATGGTTTCATCAGGTACCATTTTTATCAAAAAATCTTAACTTGTTTTACAAAAGTAACAAAAAGGTTCAATTTTGCTAATTGTTAGAGTGATTTTGAGATGTTTCTGATAATGGGTTTCTGCAATTCCTTTTAATTATATGTTTTTTTACTATGTGTGTGTGTTCAAATTATATAAAGTTTAGGTCAAAGTTGCATAGAGTAATCTCAAATCTTCAACACTTTTTAAACTTGTTTTAGTTAAAGTTTACATTTTGATCTGTTTATGATTATGGGTTTCTGCAATTTCTTTGAATTAGATATGTTTCACTTTAGATTATATAATGTTTAGGTCTTTAAACACTTCTTTTGCTTGTTTTGATAAAAGGTTACATTTTGAGCTGTTTCTGATAATGGGTTTCTTGAATTATGTGTTTTTGTGTGTGAGTTCAGATTGTAAAGCTTAGGTCAAAGGAGAGATTAATCTTTAATCTTTAGAGTAATCATAATGTCAATATTAAGACTTTTTTCTTGTTTAGTAACAGTTAACTATTAAGTAAGGTTTAAAGAATTGTCTTTATTGGTTCATCTTATCCAATGAGTTTCAGTGATTAATTTTCTAAACACTTTTATATTTGGATTTGATTTTTTGGTGTGTCTCACAGTAAATCAGAGTATATTGTTCTCAAGCTTAAAGAAATGGGGAAGATCACTGATAAAGACATAAGCCAAGTTGTGAATCAGTTTGATAAACTCGATCCTAATAATTTGGGTAAAATCACATTACCTGATCTTTTGGGTGAACCTTAACATTTTCTGTCTCTAATTTTTTTCCTTATACAAATCTTTTAAAAAAAGAAAAAAAAAAAACTGAAAATATTTAGAATCATTGATTCATATAAAGAATTATCTCTCAATTTATTAGAGATAATATAAAAATGTATATGTTTTATTTTTGCTCTGTATAAATCCAATTTAAACAATTTTTTTTATTTTATTATATGAAATGTTTGTTTTATAGGAGTGAGACATTCATTTGTATTTTGTGAGATCATATAATTAAGAAAATTAATAAAATGATATGACAACATAATTATTTTAGAATGATGTAATTAAAAGATTCAATGGTGAGATCATTTGAGTGAGAAAAGACTCGAAAGGTGTGGCACTTTTTGTCTCTTGATTTAGTATAAAGGTCATTTGACTAAGTCTCCTAGTCATAATCCATGCAAAAAAAGAATTAACAGAAAAATATAATTTAAATCAGTAATATCTAATTATAGAATCAAATAATTTAGAAAAATATACATTTTTAGTTGGTAATATTGATTAGAAAATCAGATAATTTATGGTTATTGACTTTTAAAAGTTATTAACATTATTCATGCTAATTGAGTTATGGTTATTGAACTATGAAAAGGCATTAACCTTATTCATGCTGATTTATTTATGTTTATTAAACTATCAAAATTCATTACTTATACATGCTAAAATTGATTTATGTTTATTAAACTATTAAATGTTATTAACCTTTTTCATGCTAATTGATTTATTTTTATCAAGGCATCAAAAGTTATTAACATTATTCATGCTAATTGATTTATGTTTTTTTAAACTATTAGTTTTAACATTATTCATGCTAATTGATTTATGTGTACTAAACTATTGAAATTCATTAATCTTATTCATGCATCTTCATCAGACTACATAATGATGATTGTAATAATTGATAAGAACAAAAAAAACATAATTATGGTTTTTTCTAATTATAGAGGATAGTTATATCATTTCACAGTTGACCAAAAAAGTTATATCATTTCACTTATTATTATTATTTTGGACAAATCATTTCACTTATCAAAAGAGTTACTTTTAGAAGTTAAATAATTTTCAAATTATATTTAATCTGAGTGAGTTATTATTTTATGAAAAATTTCCATTAACTAGACTTGACTTTGATTTTTTGAAACCGAAATGTCAAGTCAAAACCAAACTACAAAATTAATTTCTGTATAGAAAATTAATGATCCAATTGCAAAAGTTCATGAACTAAAACATTTTTTTTTCTATTATTATACAAAGTACTTTTTTTTGTCAACATACAAAGTACAGCATGTGTTAAGTTTTGTAACAAAAAAGTCTGATAAGCTTTAATAATATTGTTTTTTCCTTTCAAATATTAAATGTTTCTATTAACAGACGACACTAGTTATTGAATATTTATAGAAAAAATCTAAAAATGAATTAATGTTGGCATTGATAATATTGTTGTAATTAGTACATAACGTATCTTATGAATAAACAATAAATAATACTATCGTAAAGGCAATGTAAATGGGTTCCACATCTCTATTTATACCATTTTAACTTTGAAAATATCAAATCTATGATCTGTTTTTTTTAAAAGAAAATTAAAAAATGTAATTAAGAAGTGTCTTTGTCGTTGAAGATGAATCATGATTGTTAGTTTCGTGTTGTATTTAAAGAGAATACGTGTAGATTCATATTTATGACATAGATATACACTGTATTATTATTATTATCACAAGATTCACACCATTTTATAAAAATTAAAAATATATCTTTACAGTTCATTGTTATTCTGTTTATTTATATATATGTAAATATTATAGGTATTTAAATAAATAAAAATATTTTACGTTATGGTATAGAGCGAATAGCGCAAAAAATAGGAATCATCCGTGAATAGAATGTGAAAAAGGTATGTTATAAAAAGAATAGCGCAGAAAATAAGGGATTATCGACGATGAAAATGTGAATGAAGTATGGTATGGAGCGAATAGCGCAAAAACTTTGAAATCGACTGTTCAAAATTTCGTGGAAAGAAGCGAAAGGTCTTTTGTATGAGTTTAAAAAATATAGATTTTCTTGGCAAAGGCATTTAGAAAGTGGACTATCGGTCCTACTTCACCATTTATTGAAACCGATTAGGAAGCTGGCGACATACATTTGAGAATCCAAAAACATCAGGTGTCACAAAAACCGAGCTTATACATAATATAATCCGAATAGTTACATTCCACTTTATCAGACACATGAGATATATCAAATTTAATGGCCATGTGTCATATTTTGCGGTGTTTAGTGCGAAGGAAATGCATGAGTCGGTTCATTATCGCTTCTCACGCAAATAAAATAAATTTGCGTTTGAGATTAATTTACCAAGAAAAAAAAAATTTGGCAAAAAACAACATTTTTGTTTTAAATGATAGATTTTCATCAAAATCGAAATACACAAAATACATTAAAAATGGGTTGGAAACATATTTTCTAAATATTATAATTAAGAAATTTGTCAAAAACCCTATTTCCAATTAAAATAATAAAATATAATACTTTTATTTAGAATTTATCTACATTAACCTCGTATTCTAAATAATAAATCTTTCTTACAAAAATTTAATTTTGAAATTTCAGTTTCAAAAATATTATATTGAACCATGAGAGTTATAAGTGATTCCACTTGATATAATGCATACCAACAAACTAAAGAAGATAACAAAAATATTTTAACTTCAAGTGGTTTATTATTTTAATAAAATTTATTTAATCATTTTTTGGATCATATTTAAATAATTTATATTTTGATTTTCAAATAATATTTATTTTCTTCTCAAATAACAAAGGAAAAATTGTCAAGAAAATGGCCAACTTATGTAAAAATGTAATTTAGGTCACGAACTTTGTCACTAGTTTTTTAAATCATGTATTGTTGTATATGTTCTATTTAAATCGTAAACTTTAAAACTTTTTACCAATTAAGGCCAGACTTTTTTTTGTCAAACGGAAGAAAAAAACGGCGTTAAAAAGTTTCGTTATCTAGTGACGTGGCACTGACGTGAAAGAAAAGTTTCTAATTATTATTTTTAATCACGTACTATTATGGATATCTTCTTTTAATCACGAACTTTCAAATTTTGTGCCAATTTAGGCACGAAATTAATCAAATTTTGTGCCAATTTAGGCACGAAATTAATTATAATCATATTACTTGTATAAATTTATATTTTAATTATGATGATAAGTATGTTTAGACAATATTTAATAAATTATAATTTATAATAGACCCAATATTAATTTATCAAATTAAAATATATTTTTAAGTATTATAGGTTTGATATTTTACAATGTTACATATAATTAAAATATATTTTTAAGTATTATAGGTTTGATATTTTACAATGTTACATATACGATATTATAGACCCAGAATTTTACATTTTACTTACATTTTATTTTTCATTTCTTTCAAAAAAAATAATAAATAAAGATGGACCCAAACCAATATCACTTGGTAAAATAATGATGACATTCCACCTCAAAAATTTATATAATTAATCAAATTTATTTACTTAAATGTTAATTAAAATAAATCTACTATTATTTTAGCATATAATGTTTTTTTTGAATCCGCATATAACTAATTTGAAGTATAAAATTTTATGATTTTTTTTTAAAGCATATTTTGATTGAAAGCATATAATTAATTTTTTTTGATCAAAATATGCTTAAATTTTTTTCTTAAAATTTTATATTTCAAGTTAGTTATATTAGTTATATGCTGATTCAAAAAAAAAAAATATATGCTAAAATAATAGTAGATTTATTCCAGTTAACATTTAAGCAAATAAATTTGATAAATTAATATCTAGTCTATTATAAATTATAAATTTATTAAACATTTTCTACATATACTTATCTTCGTAATTAAAATATAAATTTATACAAGTAATATGATTATAATTAATTTTGTGCCTAAATTGGCACAAAATTTGAAAGTTCGTGATTAAAAGAAGATATTCATAATAGTACGTGATTTAAAAAAATAATTAGAAACTTTTCTTCTAAATAATCGCCACGTCAGTGCCACGTCACTAGATAACGGAACTTTTTTAACGCCGTTTTTTTGTTCCGTTTGATAAGTTAACGTCGTACCTTAATTTAGAAAAAATTTAAAAGTTTATGATTTAAATAGAACATATACAATAATACATGCTTAAAAAAAATTGTCACAAAGTTCGCGACCTAAATTAAGTTTTTACATAAGTTGGCGATTTTTTCGACAATTTTCCCAATCTAAAAATCATATCATATTATCATCATTGAGTTCAGTAACTAAGAAAATAAAAAATATCATCCACAAATGTATCACAAAATTAATTATCATCTCAAATAAAAAAATATAATGATTAGAACAATAATGTAACTATCAAAATTTGGGTTAACAACAGGATACCATAATTCAATAGAGTACCAAACAAAGCCACAATTCTGATCAAACTAAAACCAGAAATTAAAATCCGGTTTACTCTTACCAGTACTCATAACTGGTCTGCTCATCTCCAAGCCTCAACCTTAGCAGATTGTATTATAGCTTAGGATAAAAGTTATGGCAGCTTCAAGAACAGAGAGTACCTCCAAAAATGGATCAAAACTCGGGTTCTAAACCTAACTGTTAACCCGAAAATTCAACCATTTGGATCCCACGTCCAGCAACAGCAATCTGGTATCGTTTTCTGCAGATAGATTCAACATACAGAATTTGGTGTGAGATGGCCAATAGCTATTATGAAAGTATGAGTGCATTTTTACTTACTCATCAATAGCTTTAGCATCGAGCGCCTCTGGCTCTGGCACGCTGATGACAATATGCGCGTGCTCGATCAATTTACCATATTTGTCAAGAAACCAACATCGAACACGTTGATCAAGACCTGTTGAGAACACCCAGTTCGCATCCATCCACACGCCTTCATCACCCAAAACCAAGATTCAGTCTCAGTATAGATATAGTGACACATAAATTAGTCTAGTAGAGACTTATATGAAAGTTTTGAGGTATAGTACCTTTTATGGCAGAGCTATGAGCTGATGCAATACCTCCACGGTCTGTGACTCTGATTCTGTAATTTGGGTTTCGGTTTTGATCCATGATTTCAGATTTGTTGGCTGGACTACTACTATTATCACTAAGGATGTTGAAGCTAAGACAATGAAGGGCTTGATCATCACCCCCACTAATTACATTGAACATCAAACCATTGCCATAACTTGAAGAACTGTTCGAGCAAGAAACATGAAGGCAATTAACTCCAGATTGATGAGCATTCTTCACGACATGTAAAGGCTTTATCTCGCTTGTCTCAGGTGTAGAATCTGCGCCTTCGTTTTTACCATTTTCGTGAGGAACTCTATCATCTGTGAGTTCCAAAGAAGTGGCTGGATCTTCTTCTGCAGTGTCACTAACTGAATTGCTGCTGTCTTGTGTTCTTTTAGAGGCGCGTAACAGTTTCCATTTCCTACCGCCTTGACTTCCTCTTCCAGTTCGTGGACGTAACTGACAATCAATGAACTTCTCGATATGGATGCTGGATAGTTGCTTTACAAAAGCTTCTACACATTCAGTTACGTCCCAAAAGGCTATGCTTCCATCTGTGGCCCCACTGATGAGAAGATAAACATTACTAGAAGATGTTTTACCTGTCAGATTTTCATTTAGCTTCATATAACATAAAAAGAAATGAATTGATAGAAGCCAACTGATAGACAAGTGATAATGTCAATGGCCTAACCTTCATGTGGGGGATGTAGAGCCACAACAACGTGTTGTAACGACAGAACTGGCGATTTCAGCGGAACTAAGGATGCAACATCAAACCTGAAATTAGAAAGCAGAGTATATCAAAATGAAACAAAATTCAAGGTCGAATCCAAGTCATCAAACAAGTAAAACACTTCTGATTACCATAATCTGTGTGGCAAGACTAGGGCCCGTAAGGTAAGGGTCGCGTCAGAACAAGCCACTGCGATGTAACAGATAGTTAGCCTGAAAAGATGAGCAGAGAATATGTCAACATTGTCTATTATTGATGGGTTAAATCAAAGTAAGTGACGGCTATCTAGCTAACCTAGAACCAACACATTTTACAAGAAATCCAGTGGCAGCCATGTATCTCCAGTCATCTTCATAGTTTTCTAGCCTTGCGACACTAGCAGTAGTACCATCTTCATCTCCTTCCAATTTTAGAGATTTTTCGATCTTTCTACAAAGACGAGATTTGGTGGGCATGTCAGTAGCAAGCCACTGAAACGTCACTGAAGGAACTTCCGACGAAGCTTTACTGTTTCCATCATCACTGATAAAAGATTCTCCCTTCGTTTTTGGTTTACCACTCTTTAGAAGCCAAGAGGTTAAAACACGCTTGGCTCCAACAGAAATCAGTAAGCAAGGACTTTCACTATCATCCACTGCAGAGTTTTGTTCGCACGTGTCTGGTAAGTTATGTAAGTCTGAAACAATCATGTGTACATTTGATACACAGCAAACTGATCTTACAGCTGAGCCTCCAACATGTTCTCCTAATAGCTCAGATGTTGACCAATTTCCAAACTCAGAATCATACCTAGATAATCCCAAATACTTAGACGTTTAGATAAACATATCAATAAACTGCCAATAAATATCACTTATTAACTTTAATAACACTAGCACTTACCTAGTCAATCTCACAGATCCATCTTCACATCCTGTTGTAATCCAACTAGACCGATCAGATATTTTACATTCTTTGGAATGGAATCCGGTTTTTGTATCTGCAGAGATGAAGCATACAGAATGCAATTCCCTTCCATGAAATTGTGTATGCAAATTTAGAGGAAAGACTTTGGTCTTCTGTCCTCCAACCCAGTGTCTATGAATATGAATGACATCATCCTACAAAAAAGAGAAGGGTTGACATCAGTAAAAGATCAAACATTACTATAGAACTTTAACTGAGAGAAGAGTTGCAAGAAGGGTTGACATCAGTAAAAGATCAAACATTACTATAGAACTTTAACTGAGAGAAGAGTTGCACCTTCACATACGCAAAACAATTTTGCCACTCAGGGACTTCCCCAAAATAAAAGGAATGAGGTCGGCGCCATCCACCACATGAGATTTGCGCAACCTATTGACAGAATACCATTATAGCTCACACTAAGAAGATGAATAGAAAGGAGAAGGTAAGATGGACCTTTGTCTCAGCTGTTAAGTTCCACAATATGAAATCTGTTGACGCGAATCCGGCTGCGTATTCATTGTTTCGATGATCTTTGGAAAACTGCAACCCTTGGCAAACAGATTGAACTAAGTTCAACTCTTTCATTTGTTTCAAACCCATGAACTCTAAGGTCTGCCTCTCTCTGTCATACTCAAAATAGCATATGCAACCATCCGCTCCAGTCTAAGAATGCGAAAAAAAGAAAGATCAACAAAATAAAGCATTTATCAGCATGAAAAGAAAATACGAACAGCAAAAGAATTTTTTTTCTTTCTAAATGTAGTTCAATTAGTCATACCGAGCATATTTCAACTTTGTTGGCCGTTAATCGAGCAACTGAAAGACTGGTAACAGTTGAAATCCCATGGGCACCTTTGAAATATTTTAGTAAAGGTATCTTCAATTCTGAAGAAACAGAAACTCCGTTCAGCATGTCTTTTGAAAAAGGAAAGAGTGTGATATTGCCACGTAAATCTCCACACACAATTACCTACAAGCAACAATCTTTCAAAGCAAATTACTAATTTAGCAAGGCTTAAGATACAAAACTCTTGGCTGCTAGCCTTTTAGACTTTATCTTAAGAAAAGCAATGTCCTAGTCTTGGCTAAACCAAAAATGATTGGTACACTTAGTTGACCATTGTGATAAGTTCATATGCATCAGGCCAGCAGTTGAAACTAGTTGAAACTAGAGACAATAAGGAAAGTAATAAACACTTACCTCATCTTCTACTGATGCATCTACACACATTATTCGCTTTTCGAAACTAGAGGAGAATTCAGCAAAGAGGGAGACAGCATAAGTCTCAGCAGCACTAGAAGCAGCAGATTCTAAAGGATCCGATAGTTTCCACAGCTTTAATTGTCCTCTAGGATTGCAAGAAAAAACAAACCTGGAAGACAGAGACCGAACATTGTAATTTCAAAAAATATTTCCAACAAAATGATTCCACACAACAGATGCATTGTCCAAGAAAATTGTTCAGGTAAATCATAATTCAAGCCGAACATCTATTTACCTATAGCCTAATGATTTGCACCAGAAAGCCCCCAGAAGTTGTCTCTCTGGGCTGGCCTTCCAACTTTGATTCAAGCCTGCATGTGGGTTAAGCACATCACCAATGACCCGAACAATTGTCATATTCCCTTTTCCGTCTCCAAGAGCAACCCAATCATCTAACGCACAAGACTCGCTTAACTTTTTGTCCGACATGACATCCATGGTAATAACAGGCCCCCCTTCAGGTTTGCGAACTAATTCGGTCCACCTTATATTTCCAGATGACAATAACCTTGCATGGTACAAGCAACCATGGTTTGTGGCCACATACATAGTATCTTCCTGCGTGAACTGCAAGCACCGTACATACTCACTCTTGCTGCAAGGAGAAACAATGATATTTACAATCAAACATAAGAAATCCCAGACACTTATTTTTTTTTAACAGTCAAAATGAATCCAAATTCTTTAGCCTCCAAAGATTCTTTATCAATACTTTGCCTTTACTGCCATTAATATCACCAACTTATGTATTCATTAGGCATAGGGTACCAAAATTTCCTACACTAAAATTTTGTGAAGGGACATGTCTACCTGTCCATCAGACCAGTATGCTCCGCTGAATTTGGGAGGCAGGCTGAAAAATATTCCATTTTATCTGGTGAGTTAAACACTCCTACAGTATCCAACAACGTTTCAGATCCACAATTATGTAATTGATGTACTTTGATTGCAGAATCAAATCCAGCAGTAACAAGAAGGGAAGAGTTCGGATCATACAAACATCTCCATATGCCTCTTCCACTGTATAGTAAACAATAGCTTTTCATCAGTACTAACATAAAAGCATAATGTGAATACTGTGACAAAAACACCATGCCACCACTTACGTATGTTCCTTTATCACTTCCAGCTGGGTACCATCCAAGCCCCAGACACGGCATGTACAGTCCTCACCAGCAGTGACAATCAACTGAAACAGAAAGGCATCCAATTTCAATCATCTATAAGTTGAATTTTCAATGTGTACATCATTTGTATATGAACACAGGCAAGAACAGATTTATATTTGAAACATATGCTTGAAAATTAGAACAGTGACAGTATTATCCCATTTTAATGATTTTAAGCTCTTAGCATAGTATACCAATAAACGCAGAATCTTAAGAAAATACATTTATAATACGTCAAAGACATTCAAGTACATACAGAATCTGAGATACAGCAGTCCCAAACCCTAACACTATGACCAAACAGCACAGGGCCAACGACCTCTTGTGAAGAAATTTCCCATATCCTAGCACTATAAGAAAAGCAAAACAAAATGCCATTAGATACATTGACAAAAGGGATCAGGGAAAGGTGAAGTATTAGAAGTTTAAACACAAAATAACTTTTCACCTACGATCATCAGAGACAGAGACTATTTTTGATCCATCCAAAGACCAGACAATGCGAAATATCGAACCCTCATGCCCAATAAGTCTAAGCATATGTTCATGCTCGACAATGTCACCATTAAGGCCAGCTGCCCTCCAAACAATGATCTGCCAACAACCAGTCATTTCCAGTTACTTAAGCTATCTTAGGCAGTAGGCACCAAGCAAGAATAAAGAAATGGCAGCGAGACTATATAAAAAAAGGTTCTATGACGGGAAAGAAAAGTTACCATACCTCATTGAAAATAGTACGAGAAGCGATTCAGAGAGTAGAATACAATTACCCCATAACCGCAAAGTATAAAAAAATGTTCTATGAAGGGAAAGAAAAGTTAGCTTACCTCATTGAAAATAGTGCCAGAAGCGATCCGAAGAGTCGAAATACTGTCACCCCATAACCGCATAGTATAAAGTAAACACCTTTCTGCAACAAAACAAGTCATTCAACATAAGATAGCTCAATAACTCAAAAGCTCTAACTTGAGTCTTCAAAAATCTTAAACCCCAGTACAGTAAAACTAACCAGGTGACTGAATTTCAAAAGCCATACGGGATTCTTTAACATTCCAAATGCTGACACAATTATCACTACATCCAACAGCTAGAAGCTTGTCTTCTTCTTCTACTAAACCAGTAGAGTCCTAACACAATACCAAACCCACCAATCCGAAATAAGCAACATTATAAAATCAACCAGACTACAAGAAACTGAGATTTTTACCTTCAGGAAACAAACGTCGAAGACCCAATTACTAAGCCTTGGCAAAGAACCAAATATTTCCAAATTCACAGAGATTTCACCACTGCTAGAAGCTAATTCAACAACCAATGAAAAGATCTTCACCCTCTTCTCTCCAAACACAACAAGTTTATATTTATACCGCTCATCCAAACAAACAAAGCTACTGCTACAAACAGTTCCATGGACACGAACTCCCTCAAACACTTGAAAAGATCGAATCAACTCTCCAGAACTCAATTCGTAAAGTAGTATCTCCGAACCGGAACCTAGTTATAAAACCAAAAACCCTAATCACATCAAATGCTCCATAGTTTTTGAAAATTACAATTCGACATTTAATCTCGGGAGAGTTTACCGGCGAGAAGATAAGGAATTGAAGAAATATGTTGTGGGAGATTAAGGAAAGCTAGAGAAGATACTTCTCCGAGGTATGGACCAGCTTGAGGATTCCATTTGCGGCGACTAAACTCTTCCGCCATGGTTTTGCTATAACAGTGCGGCTACGACTTGAGATTTTAGAGTTCAAAGTTTCGAGGCAACTCTTTGTAAGTGAGTCAAACGAGATTCGAATATTGGGGCTTAAAATATGTAAGGCCCAATGGGCTATAGAGTGAAAAAAATGTGCAAGGCCCAATGGGCTATAAAGTAGTGACTTGTAAGGTTTTATAAATATAAATATATCAAAACTGATGTAGTCTTTCACCTACCAAAATTTTGAATAACAAACAACAATACAACATCAAGCAAAAGAAGGATTATGTTTTCCCGGCGACAAGTAAAGTATTTTCCGGCGAAATGCTTGCCGGAATATACTTCACTAGCTTTGAATCTAACCCATGTGTCTTGACCCATTTCATCCTTCCTGTATCAATTATAAGTTTGCATTTAAACCCTAAAACAGCTCTTTCCATTGGTTTCATTTTCTTCACAACTTCATCCACACTGCTCAAAGAATCATCTTCCTCTTCTTCATTTTCTTCTACCTCCTTTCCACTGCAACATCAGAAGAACACTCAGAAATAACGTATTAAAAGTAACGCATCGGTATTTGGATACATTTGTGTAAAAAATCACTATCCCTAGCTTGAATCATAAAGCTACAAGTCTATGACTACAACTAATCATGCCCTTACTAGTAGTAACCTCTTAATCATATTTGAATCCAAGATCTGTTACCTTGAAGCAAGAATGTCAATGTTGTCAACATCAGGAAGATTGGCACCGTGATCATCATCTACAGCCCAGCTAGTGAAAGAAGTCATGACATGGAACTCGTCTTTCGAAATCCCGAGGCTTAAAATGTACTCTTTATCTGCAAGACACATGACCATGTTCTTGATTAATTGAGAAGTTTTATAATACCCTTAGATAGATCAAAGAAGAAGATGCTAGTGACTGTGAGTTTACTTATGTAGCTTTTCCATTGGCAAAGATGATGACAACACGTCGCAATAGAGAGACCTTTAAGTACTGGACTTTCACCATTTTGTCTCGATAAACAACATCTTAAGCTCAAATCTGTCATCAACACATATGCTAGTATGAAGTGGATATCTAAAAGTGTGGGAGCAAAAACTTAAGCAATGTGGTGTAACCTGTTGCAGGACCACAAAGATGCTTCCCAACGGCTACATAAGGAACGCCTTTTAAAGATTCAACCGCATTAAGGTTCAAATCCTCGACTAAAATCACAAAAGATATTCTTTTTAGACCCTTAATACATAACCTGGAACAACTAACAAGAAAAGGGTACTAGATTTAAGGGAGCCTTACTATCAATTCTCATACGCTCTAACACTAAATTCTCCTTTTGCCTCAATGACCGATCAGCCTAGAAGCGTTAACACATATGAGAACCCAAGAAAGACCTAAATCACATAGTGAACTCAAAGGAGCAAGCATAAGTGTAAAACAAACCTTAAGCTTATAAGATTTCCTCTCAATTAGATACACTTTTTCGATCCCGTAGCAATCTGCAAGCATCTGTGTTAAGTAACCTCTCCCAGCACCAAATTCAATAACCCCAGACACACTACTATCATCTTTCTCTTCCACATTTTTGTTGCATCTCTTCAGTACACCAATCTCTTCCAAGTTACCAAGAATCGAACCTTGCTGCAAAACATGTTTCTCTTGAAACGGTAACTTCCTGCCAACACAAACCAGAAACTACTCATCTCACTAACCAAACTCCAAGAACAACCAAAGCTCAAAACTTTACCTATCAATCTCTTTATTAAACCATATGTTACAAGCTTCAGGTGATAAATACGAATCTTCGATATCTTTACATAAATCTCCATGAACATCTTCAATTTTCTTAATCAACTCATGAAACTCAACAACACTCATACTATATAAAATCTTTCTCTTCATCTCTGAAGTAACAACTTCTTCTTCTTCGGTTCCTCCATTAATACCCTTTTGATAAAAGCTTTGACCAGACAATGCTACAGTTTGTTTAAGTAAAGGACATCTCTTTACATGACTTTCAAGATTCTCCTGTAACACAGAGCTAAAAAAAACAGTCTGAAATCAAAACAGTAAGAGAATTTACAAATTCAAAATCTTTTGACTTACTGAGAAGGATCAATAGGGCATTGAATCCATTCACCATCTAATCTCTGACTATGGTTCCCACAAAATCTGTTTGAAAAAAAACTTAGCTTTAGACTAATTTCAATAGAAAAACCGAAACTTTTTTACTTAGAAGTGAATGAGACTTACATAGAACTCTCGAGTCGAGTATTTGCGCATGATCTTTTCTTCTTTGGAAGCCAGAAGCTGCATCGATTTCTACTTTTCGCCTCCATTCACAGCGAGCGAGAGAGAAAAAAAAAAAAAAAAAAAAAAAAAAAAAAAAAAAAAAAAAAAAAAGAGCGTTCTTAAAAGGATCTAAATGGGCTTTTAAAGCCCATTATTGACCCAAATTAATTTTAAAATTACAATTGAAAGCAAATTAATTAACCTGTTAATTATTAAATTCATTTGCATAATCTGATATGCGACCAAACTAAAAGTAAACGCTAAGACAATATTAAGTTCCATAGTCTTTCTTTTTTTTTTCTTTTGGACTGAACCATAGTCTTTCTTTAAGACCAAAAAATAAAGAGATAAAACAATGCAATTAGAGTAAAAGAGACTAAACTATCAAGTATTAAAGTATTACTAAGAGGAAATATGTAATAAGTATATATTTATTGATTAAGAGAAAAAATCATTTATTTACTTTCTTGCCCCTGATCACGTTTTCCACTATAAAGATAAATTAAATATAATTTAAATTTTTTTTTTCTCGGAAATATTACTTTCATTAATATGATGAAGATTCTTGGCGAATCAAGTCATGAATTACATCAGGAAGAGTATTAAATATAAAGTTTGAATTAGCAACAGGAATTTGAAATTTTGATAAACTATCTGCAATAGAGTTGCAAGACCTTGGCACCCAAGTAAAAGAAACTTCGTTGAAAAGTGTAGACCAATAACGACAATCTCGAATCCAGTTGTGGAGGAGCATATGACTGACTTGTCCCTGAATTAGCTTAGGGATGATTTGGTTATCGCCTTCAAATATCACACTAGATAGACCCAAATTATGAGCGTGTTCCATTGCTAGCCTCAGACCTTGGAATTCTGCCTCTAAAGGTGAGGATAAAGGAGCTTCAATCGCAGAGGCAGCTTTGATAAAGTTGCCTAATGAGTCTCGGAAAACCCAACCAAATTGTACTTTTGTATTTTTCTTCAATGACGCATCATAATTACATTTAATCCATGGATTAGGGGGGGGGGGGGGGTTTCGGGGGGGGGGGGGGGGGGTTTCCAATGAACTGACTCTTGAGATGATGAAGTCCGAGTATGTTCCGTGTGTGTAGAACTGGAGGCTGCATAAGTATTAAACCATTTCAAGGCATCCTCTTGAGCCCATTGCATAGTTTTGATCCACAGAATGTTTCTTTTTTGAAAGAGCAGTATGTTACGACTTTTCCAAAGCCGCCACATAAGGAATAGAGGGACATGACTGATGTCAAGTAGTTGAGTTTTGGAGTTGTATTTAATCACCTCCATCAATTTTTCTTCTACCGTCAAACTTGATGATGTAAAGGTAGTATAGGGAATACCAAGACCACGCCATACTTGTTGTGCATAAGGGCAAGAAAATAGTATATGTTGAATCGTCTCAGGGGTTGTAGTACAACGCGGACATGAATCTGTATTGGAAATGTGTCTGTGTAACAGGACATAACCAGTGGGAAGAATCTCTGTAATAGCTTTCCAGAGGAAGTGTTTAAGTTTAGAGGGAGCCTTGAGATTCCATATTTCTTTTTTGATCATCAACGAGCCAGGTAACGGTCTAGAAGAATTGTGATTGTGTTGGTTAGATAGTAGCCAATACCCAGACTTAACAGTGTATTGTCCTGACTTTGTAAATCTCCATCCAAGTAAATCCGGTGAAGGTGTAGGTGGCAGCTTCGTATTAAGTACCAATGGAACATCCCGGGGATCAATTAAATCACGTATCAGGTTCGTATTCCATTCTCCTGTATGTGGTAAAATGAAATCTTTGACCAACATATCAGGTGGTGAATCTGTTCTGAATCTTGGGGGTCGTGGGTGAGGGTCCCCTATCCATGGATCAGCCATAGCGTTGATCATAGTCTCATCACCGATAATGAATTGTAATCCCTTTTTCAATAGATCTCTTCTGCATAATATAGATTTCCATACATATGAGGGTGTCTTACCCGGATTAGCATTTAGAATGTTAGTCTGGCGAAAATACCTTCCTTTGAGAACCTGTGCCATCAAACAATTTGGTTCTTGGAAAATTCGCCATGCTTGTTTAGCTAATAGTGCAGTACTAAAGGTTTCAAAATCACGGAAGCCCAGGCCTCCTTCCCGTTTTGGGATGCACAGCCTATCCCAAGCAATCCAATGGTGGCCTTTAGTATCGCCTTTGCTCCACCAATATTCAGCCATAAGTTTATTGAGATCATTACATAAACTTACAGGAAGTTTGAAAATATTCATACTGTATACTGGCATCGCTGTTGCGATTGCTTTTAGAAGCACCTCTTTGCCCCCCGAAGACAGAAATTTCTTTGACCAACCTCTCGTCTTGTTTTGGACCGAATCCAAAATATATTGAAAGGTATCAGCTTTATGTTTTTGAAAATTTTCAGGAAGCCCCAGATATTTTCCACTCCCTTCATTGTGGATGCCCAAGAGTGTTCGTACAAAGGTTTTTGTGCTGGGTAGTACTTTTGCTCCAAAGGTGATGGAGGATTTTCGAAGGTTTATTGCTTGTCCAGAAACCCGTTCATATAGCCAAATATCTCTTTGAGAGACGTCCCTGATCGCTTATTGGCTAGTGTAAAGAATAAGGAATCGTCTGCAAATAAGAGGTGAGATATGCCAATACTTTGATTTCCTACACGAAGAGGTTGTATCCATTTATGCGTTTCCGCACAAGCCATCAAATGTGATAAGACTTCGGCACAAAGTATAAATAAATATGGAGACAAAGGATCTCCTTGTCTGATACCTCGTGCTGGTTTGATGTAGCCATGGGGTACGCCATTGATAAGCACCGAGTAAGATACTGTTGTGACACAGGTCATAATCCACTTGATCCAAGTCTGATTGAAACCCATCCGTTCCATAGTCATTTGCAAAAAACTCCATTCAAGCCGATCATAAGCTTTGGTTATGTCAGTTTTCACTGCCTTATAGTGTTTAGCCTGTCGTTTACGGGATCGTAGCGAGTGATACAATTCTTGAGCAATGATAAGATTATCCGTGATCATTCTACCAGGTATAAAAGCTGCCTGGTTAGGCGATATGATCTTTGATAGATGCCTTTTCATTCTGTTGACCAGAATTTTTGAAATTATTTTATAACTAACGTTACAAAGAGCTATGGCACGGTAATCTGTCAAAGATGTGGCTCCTTGAATTTTCGGGAGTAGACAAATATTTGTATGATTGTGATTGGAGTCGAAGCGTCCATGTTTGAAAAAACTTGTAATTTATTCAATGATTTCAGAGTAGATATCCTCCCAGTGATTTTGATAAAATGCAGCAGTGAATCCGTCAGGCCCCAGTGCTCTTGTTGCTCCAATGGAAAAAGCTGCGGCTTTTATTTCCTCGACCGTTACTGATTTGGTTAAATCATCATTTATGTCCCTTGTAACTCGTGGTGTAAAATTAGAAAAGGCTTTCAAAGTATCTACAGGGTCTATAGGATGTGAAGAATACTGATTCTGAAAATATTCGGTAGCTGTCCGTGTTATATTTTTTGTTCCAAAAAGAAGTGTACCTTCACTGTCTTTGATTGCTTGTAATTTTTGACGTGTACGTTTACCCTTTACACTTGTGTGGAAGAATTTGGTATTGGAGTCTCCTTCCTTTAGCCATTTTATACGGCTTTTGTTTTGCCAGAATTTTTCTTCATCAAGAAGAGCTTCATGGAGTTCTTTTTTTACGTTCTTCAGGTCTTCCCCGTGAAGTTGCCCAGTTTCAATGCCTTGGTTTAATTTTGTTTTGAGAAGTACAATTCGTTCTCGTGTATTTGGTCTATTTCTGTGTTTCCAATGACTGATGGCCTTTCTGCAATTCGCTAAACGAGCCACCAGGGAAGTTGCACCATAATTACGGTTCCACCCTTTAATGAGTGATCTCTTGAAAGAGTCTTCATGGGTTCGTCGCCCATCGTAGATGAATTGTGGTCGCTGCTCTGTTTCTTCATAGTAAAATTGAGTGAGAAGTGGACGGTGATCACTCTCTCCGAAATCTAAAAATTGTGTTATTGCGTTGGGGAATTGCTCAAACCATGATGAATTTGCAAAACTTCTGTCGATACAGGAAGCGATTGTGTGAGTGTATCTTTGGCCCACCCATGAAAATCGGTCACCTAGAGAAGGTATATCTTTGAGACAACATGATCGAATCATGTTTTTAAAATTATGGAGGCAGATTGTGGTTTACGTCGACCTCCTCTCTTTTCACTAGGATCCAGAATTTCGTTAAAATCACCCATGATTGTCCAAGGAATTCCAACTCTAGAAGAGCCTAGCCGTTCTAAACGTTCCCACAATAGATGTCGTTTGTCTTTTTGAGGGTAGCCTTACACAAAGGAGTAATAGAAGCTAATGCCATTAATATTTACAAGGCTATCAATAAGGTTTGCAGAGTGATACAGAATATTTACAGAAACATGAGACTTCCACATCATAACTAAACCACCACTTAAGCCTACGGGTGGAACAATATGTACATTTGGGAAACCAAGCCAACAAGCAGTGTCGCGAACGTAATTAGTATGTTGTTTGGTCTCTGAGAGGCAAATGATGTCCAGGAGGTGGCGTGAATCCAACTCCTTAAGGCGTCGAACTGTCAGGTCATTTCCCAAACCCTGACAGTTCCAAACGGGCTGTACTCATGGCAGACAGTTCCAAACGGGCTGTACTCATGGCACCTCTGGTGGATATGGCTCCACCCCGGCACACACTTCATTCTCCGCAGATTCAGAGTTAGATACACCCCTCGGAGATAGAGAATGGTCTCTGTTGTTGCGTGTATTAGAGTGTTCAGCCAACTCATCTTCTTCACGTTTTCTTTTACCCACCGGAGTCATAACCGCATCAATCCCAAAAATTTCCTTTTCTTGTTCACCCTCTGCATCAGGATAGGCCTCGAGAGGAGGAGTTATAGCGCTGGTGATGGCTGTTGTTGGTACAGTTTTTGGTGTATTCTGTTGAGACAGAGAATGATGGGAGACTATAGCAGATGATGTTATAGTTGATTGACCGAGACTAATTGATCCTGTTATGGGAGAGAGTGAGTCACCGTCTTCAGTATCGGCTTCAGAGAGAATATCAAACCGATTTGCAGAGGAAGATGCAATGTTTTGTGCACGTGTTTGGTGGAAGCGGCGGAGTTTGACTTCTCTGTCATGATCACGAAGTGCTTGTCCAGGAACCCTCTGTGCATCATCACCAATGACATTAGCAAATGGGATTCTTCCATGAATCTGATTATTTGGGGCATGTGCTAAATTTGTCAATTTGTTAGTAATAACACCCGTAGGTGGTGGTTGGTGGCTTCCACCCTCATCGTCATCACTATCGTCCGAACCGTTGCCTTGGTCTGCTTCATTGTGTGGGCAGTTACCGGTGTCGTGTGTCAGAAGACCACACGATTCACAGAAGCGTCGTAAGCGTTCATAGCGTAAGCGAATAGTAGTATCAACTCCAGTCGAGAATTGAAACATTCTCTGAAATTCCAGAGGCGCGGTGATGTCCCAATTGAATCGAACACGTACATAATTCACTTGGATCGCTTGTGGATTGTAATCAATGTCCATCACATCTCCAATTTCATCACCGATATGAACGATCACATCGTGGTTCACCAAATGAAATGGGATACCCCGTAACTGCACCCAGAAAGGGATGAAATTGAGGGCTGCTGGATTGAACCCCGGATACCAACGTTGCAGAACCACCATTCTGTCATTAAAAGCCCAAGGACCATGTTGCAGAACATTGCGCAAGGTCTCCTCGTTTGGGAAGATGAATTGGAATTTGTCTCCTTCAATGATTTGACCATAAAACTGTCCTTCAAGGTTCCATGTTCTAGGAAGCACCGAGATCAGAGTTCGTATGTTTTGTCTCTGTGGATTGACCGGGCGTCCGATAATCACATATGGATTTGCTTGCGCCACATGTCTGAGTAAATCTTTCGGTAGAGGAATAGATGGTTTTTGACTTCCCAAGTTTAAATCTTTCATTTTGCCACGTATCTTATCAGACATTGAGTTTGGTAAAAACTCGAAGAAGAAAGAATAGAGTGAGCGTTGATACTCTGTTTTTTTCGTTAGAAGGAGTTTGTTAAATAAGTTGAAGGAGAGAGAAATTTGGAGGGGAAAGTGTAACTGTAAGCGGTTATTTTTTTGTGAAAAATAACTGTCGGGGAAGAAGGTACTTTGTAAAACCGTTAAGAATTCGAAGTGAAATCGGAAAAGAAAGTGATGAATTCGAATTCGATTGTGCACCTTGGTGTAAAACACTGTTAAAAAACAGAAATTATGAGACTGGATTTCAGAAAATTGTTGAGAATTTTGAGAATCAAAGAGAGTTTCTCGTGAGAAAGGGGTAGAGAGAGAAAGGGGTAGAGAGAGAAACATTTAAATCATCAATATAATTTAAATTATGATGATCACGTTTTAACTTGTTGTAAAATCAACAAATATATTATGAATTATTAAAATATTGAAAAATTCTTAATATAAAACTAAAACTATATCACCGACCAAAAAAATATATATAGTTCAAAAATCATTATAAGGGGTATTATAGTATTTTACTTAAAACTCAATCACCTAACTGATACATTTATCTTCTCAATGCCACTAACATTTCTTCTCCTCGAAACCCTAAATTCCCAAAATAAAATAAAAAACAAAATTTTCTTCTTGTTCTTGTTCTTCTTCTCCATTGCATGACAATAATGAACAAAGAGGTAAAAGAAACAGAGAACAAAGAAATCAACAAGCCAAATGAAGAAGACGAAGAAGAAGAGAAGATTGAGATTTTCTTTAATCTGATTAAAAACTATCAAGAAGCTAAGAAACGAAGACGACAAGAGTTAACTCAAGAAACTGATTCAGTTCCGACCAAAAGATCAAATTCCGGCATTGTTCCTGTTTTCCAACCCGAAGATTTCTCGAATTTTGTGGATTTAAACCCTAAACCATCAAATTCAATTATCCCTACCAAGAATCAAGAAGAAGAAGTTAAGAAGAAGGATAATGGTTTTGATCTTAATCTTCCTTTGTAATAATACAACTCTGTGTTCTTGTTCTGTTTTTAATCATTAGGAACCAAAAAAAAAAAAGGAAAAAAGAAAACATTTTGTGTTGTTTTAAACTAGTGGATCATCAAGTCAAGAAGTTGCTATTGAACAATGTTTAACTTCTTAGCTTTGAGGAAGATGTACTAATGTTTTGTCTGGACCATATCAGTGATGGAAGCTATTCACTTTATTCAGTTTCATATATCCATCCAGGTAGAGCTGTCAAGCGGATCGGTCCGTCCCGTAAAACCCGCCGAAAAATCGGAGTTGTCCCGTATTTTTCTGCGGGTATACAGATTTGACCTGCATCCGCTGAACCCATGGATAGTGCCAAAATCATTTATATCTTTAAAACAAAAAATCCTAAAACCCGCATAAAAATCAGGAGAAAACCGCAAGAAAATCTGCAGAAAACATCCGTTACAAACTGTAAAATCCGTAAAATCTGCAGAAAACCCGTTGAAGATTAACCATGACTCCCATTTATTCATGTATAGTATACATGGGCGTATTTGTATATAAAATCCGCAAAAATTCAAACTCACTCCGGAAAAGAAAAAGAATCCTTATGGTTCACGCCGTCCCGCAAGAGGTCAAAACCCGCTGGTGCGACGGATCAAAATTGACAGATCTAAATCCATCTCCAAACTACAAAATTAGCAATCCTTTGACCAACCATCATTATGTATACTGCAGAATCAAGTTTTAAAGTTCGACATAGGCTGAATTAAGATTCTTGCATTTGTAGTATTGTCCAGAAACAAACACATATCTGTTGGGCAGGTAAAAAAGTGTTTATACATATATCTTCAAGCAAAAACACATACATGCATAATCTGTTTCTTCTTTGTTTTGTTTTTCTTGGTAAAGGACTGGTTTAATTTGAAAACAACTTGCTACTTTGTCTATACACTGTTCTTGATCAACCTAGCAAGAGGCCTCAGAACAGCTATGAAGACGATTACTATGGACATGAGATAGTGGATTTTTGTCATATGCTAACTAACTTGTAAAGGTTACATTAGTTATGTCTTTGAACTTTTCTTTTATAGCTGCTTTTATTCCCATTCCAATAGACTCTGGTCCAATGTATTTCACTACGCAGTCCTCGCCTTCCACCGATAAAACTTCCACAGTTCCGCCATAGTTTTTGATAGCTGGTCTCAGTATATCAAGATGAGCATTCACTGCCTGCAATCCAAAACCAGTCAAAGACAACACACACAAGAAGAAGAAGATGATGACAGCGTGAAGTTCGTAAAAGAAGCCTTTATTTACCTCTACGGTTATCAGTTTTACTTCTTCATCGAAAACTTGTCGAATATCTTTTAAAGCATCTCCGAATTTTTCCTTGAGTACTCTCTCTATTCCCATTGTCATTGTTGTTGAAGAACTTGGACAGCTTGTACATGCTCCTAAAACATACAACACAATTCCACAATCAAACATAAGCTAAATTACATAACATGTGAACATGATTGAACTATACAAGAACAAGAACAAGAAACAAGAAATGTTCTGTTCTAAACTACAAAACAAACATTCTTTGTTTCTTTTTTCCCGATAATCAGAGGTTCTTAACCCGTAAGCCCATACATACCCTAGAACGAGACCCACATGTGATATAACTCTACTTTGGAGAGCAGACCGGTCTCAACGTAAACCTCAAGATATGAAACCATGAGATTTAACCACTAGTCAATTCGTCGTTGGTCAAAACAAACAATCACAAATTCACAATGTAAAAGACACCAAGTTTTGTCATAATAAATGACGATTCCTAGTTTCACATGACAACTACTAATTTTGAGCGCTATCATCGAGACTGATGAACCGTAAACAAGAAGCAAACAAATACACACATGTAATATGAAGTTAGAAACTTAGAATAATATGAAGTTAGAAACTTAGAATCTACATGAATGTCCTTTGATGATTACTTTTCTCTACAAAATATTCACTGATCCTAATTTTCTATCTCTCCCAGAAAACGAACAAAGGTTTCATTTTAATCATAGAGGAACAAAAGGCCAAAACGTTGCATAAAGTTGCTAAATTTGAGTGCCAGTATCGAGACTGATGAGCCGTAAACAAGAATAAAGAAGAGAGACAGATGCAAGGTTGATCATTATATGAATACACAAACTCTATTATCATATAAAACCCTTCAAACCAAGAACCCAAAATATGCATCAAAAGACTATAGCTCGAGTCGTGTAAGAAGAAACAAATGCATATATGTAATATGAACTTAGAATCTACATGAATGTCTTTGCTCCCTCTTGATGTCTCAGCACAAAAGATTCACTAATCCTAATTTTGTAACTCTCCCAGAAGATGAATAGGAGCTTTTGGAGCATTATTTCATTTCAAATCATAGAGGAACCAATAAGCAAAATGTTACCTAAAGCTGTCATGTATGAAGCTCGAATCCAGAGTACTATAGAGATTCAAACAACTCAAACTCCATAAAGTTTCTATCTTTTTCGAACCCTAACTCAAAAATCTGTTTTTTTGTATAAGAAATCAAAAACAAAAACCTAACCTTGTAATTTGAGATAAACCACACCATCTTCAACAGACACAACATCAACGTTACCACCATCAGAGATCAAGAACGGCCTAACATCCTCAAGCACCAAATCAACATTTTGAGGCGTCAAATCAAAAGTCTGAGCTGAAGAGAAAGCCGGTGATTCTACAGATGCTAAAGGTGAAATCTTTTCTCCTTGATTCGAACCACTTATCGCAAATCTTCGGAAATCGATGCATTTGTGTTTATTCGCAAAGAAGACGAAACTACGGTTTTGACTGGAGTTTACAGGAGACCCTGATAAAACCAGATTTTTGAAGCTTATGCTTGTGGAAGTTGTAAGAGAAGCCATCGTTGTTCAGATTTTGATTGTTTGATCTGTAAACCACAAAAACAAAGTAAACAAAGGTGGAGAAGAATCGGTAAATTACAGAAAGATCCTTTAACTTAAGGAGATTTTTAATTAAAGGACTAGGTCAGAAATTGATAAAAGATGGATCCAATAAATGGGCCATCGACATACTAGGCCGGTCAATTTAAGTCCGTACCCGCAAAATCTAGATTTAGTCCGCTGGGTGGTTCGAATTTTGAAATTTGAGATCGTGTTTTTTTTGCGAGTTTGTCGGACGAGTTTATTATTTTTACGAGTTTTTTTTGACGGATTTATTAACTTTGCGGTTTAGTGAACGAGTTCTGCATGTTTTTGTAAGTATCCGCATAAATAAATAAGTATTCGTTTTAATTTATTTAATTTAAATATACTCATTTCTTGCGGGTTTACGAGATTTTTAACTAATCGCAGGTTTGTTCATTTTTTTGTTGTTTTTCAGAAAAGAAATTGCAGATTATTCACAGGATTTATAGATAATAGCGGAGTAGATGTTGATTTAAAGTAAGACATAAGTGTGAGTTTAACGTTTCTTTATGTTAGACCAATCCATAAATGACTTATAAAACTTGCCTTTCCAAAATCACAG
The DNA here is from genome assembly GCA_036630335.1 of Physaria fendleri. Classification (NCBI taxonomy): domain Eukaryota; kingdom Viridiplantae; phylum Streptophyta; class Magnoliopsida; order Brassicales; family Brassicaceae; genus Physaria; species Physaria fendleri. Next base: position 41,516,975 of record CM071717.1, read on the forward strand.
TTGTCTCAAAATGGGAAATCAATGATTTCTGCTTTCCAAAGAGAATAAAAATAAATAGTAGTATTTGATTAAGATCAGGCCGCCTAACCTACAAAAAGTGTAATTGACTAGTACCAAGTTGTTATTTTGGGTTCATTTCACATGATCACATGGTTTTAAGAACCCTAGCTAGCTAGTAGCTAAGTCCTAGTGAATGTTAAAACGTATAAAAACTACATTTTGACATATATAATCTAGTTGACCAAACGAATATTCCATATACAATGTCATTAGATTACATTATTAAAACAAATAAACTATCAATAGTCAAAGAAACTATTGACTATTATAACCAACCTGCATATATGCTTGTAGATTACAACATGGTTACATTATATGTACTTCACCGTTAAAACATTTATGATGCATGTGCCAATCAAAATTATACAAATTTTTTTATAACATGTATTTCTATTAGATGAAATATTGATATAAACTTTTTTTTTTCCCATGTAATCGATTTATTATGATTAATAATATTTACTAAGAGACGAGACGGTGCGGGTCAATTGGTACCGCGCCGCACCATCCAACCAAAAAGTCATGGGTTCGAATCACCAAAGTGGAAAAATCCATATGCGTTTAAAAAAAATATATATATATATATATATTTACTAAGAATATAATGATATGTGTACATTACAAAGAAAAAGATAGTAACATCATTGACATAAAAAGAAAAAAAAGATAGTAACATTTATGAAAACATATTACTAACAAAACAAAACAAATAAAATAATCGATTTATTACTTACACCCACAAAACCTATAAAACTCCCTCAAAAACCAAAAACAAATTTTAATTTTTCTTCACAACTCCATTATTACCAGCCAAGATCAAATACTTATCTTTTCTAGTAAGTTTAGTACACTCAAACTCCAAAGCTTTCCCAATCTCACTCTGAACATAATTCGCAACCTCAAACTTCGATTTCCCATCCGAATCTCGACATGTGGCACCCGCAACCGAGTCAAGAAACTCGAGGGTATAACTCGGATAAGGATCCATAAGGAAGAAGAGTGGATCAAAAGCCTTAAGACCACTAGCTGTGGTACCATAGAAGAAGGTCACATGTGACGTCATTGCCACGGGAACAATGACGTCACTAACCTCAGTGAACAAAGGACTAAACCTAAGCATGTAAGGTTCTCTACAAGTTGTTCCTTCAGGACAAACCACTAGATCTCCTTCTGTTAAAAGCTTTTCCATGGCTTGACCATCATTGACTCGATCGCGTGTTAGTCTAACGGTCTTGATTGGAGCCAGAATCTCGGAGACTCTACTTAAGCTATACGTTACGGTTTTGATGTTTTTCTTCTTAAGCGCAAATGCAATGTAGAGAGGGTCTAATAAAGTCCTGTGGTTACATACAAAGAGACGACCTTTGTCTTGATTTGAGCTGGACTGATCCAATTTTTTTGGATGTCCTACACAAAATAAAAATTATGAGTTATATAATAGTAATGTAAAGACAATAATATATAAATTATTTCTAAATTTTTAAACCAAGATAGATATTTTAGCACGGTACAAAATGTACGTCAAATATTTACTATAATTCTGCAAATCTAGTTTTATTCAAATAATAAATTCTACCGAATTAAACTGAACTTTTGATAATTTACAGATCCTTCCGATTCCATTAGTATCGAATATTTTGAATATCACTATCACACAATGATCAATCAAAAAAATTCAACAACTTAAAAAGGATCGATTTTTGGGATATTTCCTTTATTCAAACGGAAGGAAAAGAGATAAAAATCAGACTGATTCCCTAAATACTTTTATGGAGAAAATGTCTTTTGAAAAAACTAAAAGTATATCAACTTTGAAAATTTAGATAAAAAATGCTCTTAAATAACTATAAATTTTAGAATCTTTATATCTAAAATGTACCTTTAAAATTGTGATATTCTAGACGATCGTTTGGGTCCTCTATCCTCTTAGCCGGACTTGACTTTGGTTTTTGAGATGAAATGTAGTTGTTAGCAACAGTTAGTCTTAAACCCGAGAAGCTGAGGATTGGGATTGATAAAGAGTAAGGTATGCAAAGAGAGATGAAGGCTCTGGTTGCTGCGGCTAAGACTGCAAAAGGACCCCACAGGAACAAGACCAGAGTGTTCATTGGGGTTGGTTTGATTGCGAGCCGACCATCGTGAAATATTAATGGTTTTGGGTATTGGCTTCGTGGTAGAGTTTTCCAGTTTCTTTTGTCGGAATTTTTCACAAAGTAGATTTCCTGTTAGAGAAAACAAGGCAAGAAGATCAGTTAATACAACATGAAAACACTAAATATCAAGATATATTAATTGACAAAAAAATATATATATATATATCAAGATATATTAATTAATAGAATCCTTGGTGAAAATTCACAATATATATATATATAATAACTATATATTGAAAAAAAAATATTAGTTAGATGTTTTTTTGTGGATTATATTCTCTATATATTATTTGAAAATCAAAACATAAAACTATATTTATGTGTTATACTATAAGTATATTCTTTCATGGATCATAACCATCATAGTTTTCATAAAAAATAAAATAAAACTTTAATTAATGTATTATTTACAAAATTGTCATTATGATAAAATACTAAAATATAATATATATATATATATATATATTAGTATTTAGATAATCAATAATATTTTTAAAATTATATTTATACACTTATTAAAACAAGCTATATATTATATAAAAATTGGAAATAGTATAGATAGAAACTCAAATATGATTTTGTATTTTATTTTTTCATTATTTAATAGTAATTTACATAATTTTCATATGTTACATAATATTTTTATGTTCATTATACTATCATCACCTCATATTTATTATTTAGTTAGTAAAACTTACTATTAGTTTAATATTTTGTAAAATTTTTATCAAAAAAATAGAAAATCATAAACATAAAAAATAAATAAATAATAAATTTAGACTAACCTGGTAAAACTGAGAAAATAGATACCGATGAAGAGAAGTCTTAAAAGAAGTAATACCAATAACACGACCAGTATTTAATCTCTCTTTACGAACCAACTCATCAAACAAAATCTCATGTCTAGTCTTATCCTCCATAATCCCTAAATAATACCCACCAAAAACCTTAATTTCTCTGCCAATCACAACATCAATCTCCAAATAATCTCTCAAAAACCCTTCAATCATAACTTGAGGAAGATCATCACTAACACCAATCCTTTTCCCACCTCTTTTCAACACTTCAAACATCTCAAATCCAACATCTTCTAAAAAGTACTTAGGTAAAACTGATCTCCCAACTCTAAACCCTTCTTTCTTAACCCCAAAGAAGCTTATTAGTACCATGATTTTAACACCTATCTCATGGGGTATTAGGGTTATTAATGGGTATAGAATGAAGAGGAGAAATGACCTGATTATCCCTCCGGCTTCGAATGATACTAGCATGAAGTAAGGGAAGAGAGAGTTTGATTTGAGAAGAGCTCCTTCTATGTTAAAGATCAATGTGTGAAGGGAAAGATCAGATTTGAGAAGAGAAGAAGAAGAAGAAGAGTCATTTTGGTGTTTTGGTTTAGGGGTTTTGTGGTATCTTCGGAGAATAAAACGGTTGAATAAAGAGACAAGAGATTGAAAAACTGAAATCTTGGACATTTTTTGTCTTTGTTTTTGTTTGGTTTTAGATATTGCATGTTGGAGAGATATATGTAGGGGTATTTATAGAGCAAGAACATGACATAATTACCAAGAAAGTGCCATTGATTGTTAACGTATATACAGCTTGCATGAATATGCATTAAATGAGATGAATAAGTCAACATGTGAATATTAAAATTTGATAAAAGTATTTACGTGTATGAGTTAGACCAATCCAAAACTTTAGAGTATGAGTCAAAGATTTTGTTATAATCTTAAATTGTGTTTTTGATCAAAATTTTAAATCAATACCACAAATAGTTTTGATCAAAACACATTATTGAGACAAAAATGGGACGCCTCAACGTTTTACGAAAATTTATAGAGGATATCCAAATTCCGTCTCAAATATAATTTGTTTTATTTGCCCATTTATAACGTATTAGCGAAGATTTAATGTCTTTTTTTTTCTTTTTTTTCTTGTAGTGAAAAAAATGATTGTGTTATTACAAATATCTTTTTAAAAATATCTTAATTTAAATATTGATTATAAAATATATCAATAGAAAAAATCAAATATTTTCATAGTTTCTATAAATATTCAACATATTATTCATAAAAATAAAAACTTTCATTAACACATATTTTATATTATTATCTAATAATTTACATATGTCTATTATATAATATTTTGATATTTTATTATAATATTTTAAATAATTCATTTTGTAGAATCACCTAATTTGATAAGTACTTACGTGTAATGAGTCGACCAATCCAAAACGTTAGAGTATGAGTCAACGATTTTGTTATAATTTTAAATTATATTTTGATCAAAATTATTTGTGGTATTGAAATTAAAATAACATAAGTCAAAAAGGTTAGTGTGTAATTGGAGATTAACGAAACTGAATACGTGATTACAAGTCGCTTGTTCTTCCACTTGTGTGTATTTAAATGTTATAAAAAAAAAATCGTTTTTTAAAAAAGCTAACATGATAATTGGTTTAATACCAAACAATTATATATGGAGATCCGTTTAATATTGCGTAATATTCTCTTGCAATAATTTTTTTTATTATTTTTATTTATTTGGAATTTAGTTACTATTATATCTACAAATTGGAATTCCTCATTAAATGGTCAAAAGTCAATAACTTGTTTTTATTCGAGAATAACTTGCTTCATTAAAAACATATTCGAGAGGTTTACGACTTTACTTTATGTTTTACAAATTTTGGATCAATTTATAAAATTCAATAATATGTAATACTATCATTGCTTATAAATATCAGTTTAATAATTAATTAACAAAAAAAAAATATCAGTTTAATAACAAAAGAGTATGAAAATAACATACCAAAGTATAATCTTTAAGGTATTTAAATTTAATCTTACAATTTTGAAAATATCATGCATGTAAACATATTTAAAGATGCATTTGGTCATATTACTAGCTATTTTATAAATTTTAAATTGTTCTATAATTTGAAAAAATATGTAATTGGTTAAATAAGAGAATATTGTTAATCAGGCATAAGGAAACTCAACTATTGGTCCAAAGATGAGGTATATGGAGGTTGTCCAAAATAATTGTTTATTAAGATTTATATAGTCCAAAAAAAGGTTAAGGTCCAAACTAATATTGCACAACTTAATCACTAATTGTAACGTAATGACCGCTTGTAATTAGATCTATATCGATCTTGAAGTTAATGATCTCCACTCGAATTCGACCGTTTAACGACTATACAAATTACAACATGATTTTTTGAGCATAATCTCTTTTCAATAAGGACACAAAATAGAAAAAAAAAAATGATGGATAAAATTTGAAAAATAAAGAAAATATGGGAATGAAAACAATAAAAGAGAGTTAAAACGCATTGAATGATAATGAGTCGCCGACCACGTTTAGAAAGCGTATGGTATGTGCGTGGGTAGGCGTGGGATGGGGATCTTACTTCTTTCTTTTTTCTGTCAGCGGGAATTTAGTTTATTTATTTCATTTTTTTTTAAACTTTGGTCAAATGTTAAAATATTCATATCAAATTATTTTGTTTTTCCAAGTACATAATTCCACAAATCTCGAAGAAATTACACTTTGTTACCTACCCATGACCAAAAAAAAACCAAGTACATAATTCCACAAATCTCGAAGAAATTACACTTTGTTACCTACCCATGACCAAAAAAAAAAAAAAGATTACTAAAAAGTTTCATATAGGTATAAATCAGCCACAAATTTTTGTGTCAATAACAAATATTCTCCATTAACTATCAAATAATTAAGTCACAAAATTATAGCCATTGAATCTATGATATAGTTACTTTCAATTATGTATCTATGATATTTTGACAGGTAATAATTTTAATTTCCAATTATAATTATCATATATATATATATTGTTTTTAAGATTAAAAATTGTTTGATTTTTTTTTTTCCTTACAAAATAAATACCATTTATTATTTTGAAAAACTAAATGAGAGTAAAAACACAAAAGTGTTTACAGATAATTATTATTAGAAAATATCGTAAAAATAATGTTATAATATAAAGTTCTATTTCAAGAGGTAATAATAAATCCAATTTTTAAAATAAATACAAACAATATATTTGAATGTAAATACAATTATTCTTCTTTTTTTTTGGATTAACCGATATTCTGGATAGCTTTGCCAACCAGATTAATCCGGACCAAGATCCAGAGCATGTAATATGGTCCCCACCCCAGACGTTCCTCGAACCTGTTACCTCCAACCTATAACACTAACTATTTCCTCGAACCTGTTACCTCCAACCTATAACACTAACTATAGGAGGTAGTATCACCAGACCAAGAAAACTTGGGTAAATACAATTATTCTTAAATGACGATATTGTGAAATATTTTAATTACTGTAGAATATTCTTTAGATTTTTTTAAAATTCTTTTTTATTTTGATAACCATGGAAAATCATCTTCATTTTGTTATACATCTTTAATATTTGATCTCAAAACCCGAAAGAAAAATTGTTCGAAACACTCATTTTACTATAAAATAGAGAGTAATGGAGAAAGAATTGACTTAGAGTAAAATAAAAGCATATGATGTTAGAAAAGAGTTGACTTAGGACAAAAGCTTTGTTCTAAATTGAAGATGAGAGCTTCAATTAAAGCTTGAACGAGTTAAATTTAATGCCATGATCCGCGTAAAATGGATAAATAACATGCAATGTATATGTACGTACATAAATAAGTTCGTCGTACTTTGACAAATATATAAATATGAAAGTTCCCTTTTCAATTAATAGTATTAATTAATTTACAACATGGTGAAATTTAATTCAACTTGTGTTTCTGATTCATGTGTTCATATTCCTTATCCAAGTATTAAAATCCAACAAGTTAAAGATAAACATTAATAATAGATGAATATGGTTAAGTACTGACTAAATCGAATACCTAGGACTAGTCCTAAATTTTTTTTTTATCATGAAATATTGATTAGTCATTTCATCAATGAAAAACAAAAATTTTCATTCGGAAACACTTTAAATAAAAAAAATCCACTCAAACAATGTTTACATAACGAGTGGTAGCTGAGAACTTTCGACCTCCACGAGTTAGAGAATCCGCTTCTGAATTTAAAATGTGAGATACATAAGAAATCGAAAAATGAGTAATTATCCCTTTCAGACTCATCTGTAAAGCCAAAATACATTTTCCAAATACACATAGCAACTAAAATGATTCAATGATTGATGTTAGCATCATCATTATGAATCATAAATCATCATAATCTTTTATCTCAATTTCTTCATATAATGATACCTAAAAAGGTATGAAACAGACAATCAATAGGCTCTGTCTCCGTACAAACCAGACTTTCAAGCAAAGAGGACAAAACATGAGAAGATTTCATTCACAAGAATATATACAAGAAGAGCTATACAGAGACAAACATTGAATACAAGAATAGAGTAAAGGAACAATAGAACAATATCAAGAATTTATGAACAAGACAAAAACATGAGTAGTGGTTTTTGATTATATTACAAGAATCTGAAAGAGAAACTCATCTGGTAACTTCTCTTGTGTTCTCTTCAGTGTCTGCATCTGAGACTCTCTTATACCTGAAGTTTTACACAGAACACCATCAGTGAAAAGAAATTGCTCCGGTTCTTGGTTAAAGCAATATAGAGAAACAATCTCTCTGATCAGTGGGACTAAGTTTCCGAGGCAGCCTGATAAAGAAAAGAGTAAATAATCCCACCTGAAAGAAGTGGTTCGGGTGGGATCGATTCTCTCACGAGGAGCAAACTCATTGTAGAATTGAACAGAGACCATACGGTTATTGGCTGAATTATTTGGTGCAAGTGAATTGTCTGAGACCAAACTTGCATCGCTTGTAAAGAACCCTACGAAAGAGATAGACAAATACAGAGAGTTTTATGGCATAATATTATGATTTTTGGTCATTTCACTTTGCATGAACAAACACATTGGACCTAAAAGAAAGACATAATAGAAAATTTAACCAAAGATCTTCAAATCTACAACAAGAATGATGAAAATGTGTGTGATTGCTGAAGAACCAAACATTACACGAAGACGAAGAACAGGTGTATGCAATAGAAACTATGCAAAACCAAACTAACATGGCAAATTTTGGTTCTTCGAAGTCAGTAATATAAAACATTACAAGAAGATGTAGAACCAAACATTACGGGAAGATGAAGAGTTTGCGGGATTCTATATGCAGAAAAACTAATCTAAAACCGGTGAATGCAATAGAAACTATGTGAAACCAAACCAACATAGCTAATTTGGGTTCTTCAAATGTTTGTGATTGCCTAAGAACCAAAATTAAACGAAGATGAAAGAGTTTGCGAGTTTCTATAAGCAGAAAGACTAATATAAAACAGGTGAATGCAATGACTACACGAAACCAAACCAAGAGAGCAAATTTGGATTCTTTAAAGCAGGATCAAGAAACTTCAGATGGTGTATACCTTGAAAGATTAAGACGACAAAGAATATAACCGTCACTATCATCGCAAAAATGCTACTGCAGGGAGAAGAAGACTTTGCTCCTTTCAATCTTCTCAATGTTTTCATCCGTTCAATCCGAGCACGCTTTCTCATAGCAAGCTCCGTGATTTCCCTCATCAACTTCTCATCATTTTCACTCACTAACGGACCTTTAGGAGGCCTCGGTGGCTTTGAAGGTTTTCTTGTCTTCTTAAACTTAACATTCTCGAATTTTCTATCCGAAAGATCCAGACTTTGGCTGCTTCTTTCCCTCCTCTTTCCATTTCCCATTAATGGATCTACCAAATCATCATCATCACTCTTTTCAGACCCATCAAAACTCGAACATTCACTCCAAACATGATTTAAACCATTCTCTGAATCCCCTAGATTCGTTGTGTTCTCATTGAATCTACCATTTTCAATATCTACATCAAGATCTTCTTCTGAAACTATTTGATCCATCTTACACAATCGCAAAAGCTAATCAAACCCTTAAATAAATCTTCCTCAACTCAAAAAGTCTTGCTCCTTTTTAAGTCCTTGCGTCTTCCTAACATATGAACAAAGATTTAGCAAACAAGATTTAGCATAACAACTCATCCCAAAAAATTCAAAGAAGCATAAACATAGCGAAAAACCCTATCATAACCATTCAAAATCTACCAAATAACCAAATCATATTTCTGTAAATCGGCTAATTTCTGGAAACAAACAAGAAACCTGTTTATGAAACCCATAATCTAGAAATGAACCTCTAATAGATCAAAGATTTCAACTTTAAGATGATAATTCAAGAAGAATTAGAGAAAAATTACCTCAGAGAATAAACAGAGAAACCTTGAAAAAAAATTCAAGGAATTAAGCATAATAGCTGAGAATATCGTAACCCCTTGATGCTGCGAGGTACGAGGAAGACAAAAAAAAAAAAAAAAAAAAAAAAAAAAAAAAGGAAAAAACTTTGAATCCAATTTTGGGAAAGGAAAGAGAGAGAGAGTAACCAACCCATTATTAGGATTCATAAAGGTCAATCTTTTTTATTTTTATTTGTCTGTCTTGAAAAGAATTAGGATAACCAGTGGATAGTGTTTGGTGCACTATTAAATTTAGCGTAACGAGCAAGTGCGTTTGCTTCACAATTCTGATCTCAGGAGCCCTGTTTTGCAGTCAATTTGATTCTTTTGCAGTCAATTTGATTCTTAGAAGCTGATAAAAATACATTCTGATGTGTTTCTTAGATAAATTGTGATCGAATACGAAAAACCCCTTTTTATTAATGGGTTTAGTTTTGATTTTAGCAAGTTGCGTTAGATATTGATAAAATATACTCTTTACGACTCCATTTGAGGAAAGATAATGATCTGGTCATAGTTTTCGTACAGATTCTTTGGCTTTGATCTTAACGTGAATGGTTACGATGATGATTAATAAAATAGGAATGTGCAGAAACATAGAGTTCTTCTCTTCTGGTCATCTTGGTGAAGTTGATTTCTGTCCTGACCGAGGCCGATTTACAAGTAACATCTTCTATGTTCTCTTCTGGTCTTAATACTGTTCTTAATATCTTGACAAAGACTCTTCAAAGACCCTTCGGATTCTTTGTCTATGATTTAAGGTTATGTAAGAGGACACTCTGATTTTTCTTCAGACTTTTCATTCTCACACTGTCACTAATTGTGTTATTTCATTTGATTAAATAATAAAAAAAAAATAAAAAATAATAATAATAAAATAAAACATTGAGAAAATAAACTCACGGTGAAAACAAATATGTCAAAAAAAAAAAAAAAAAAAAAAAAAAAAAAGAAAAAAAAAAAGAAATCTAAAAGAAGATAAACATTGTTTTTGTTGGGCTCTACTAGTCTTACCACCAGTCTTCCCTCCAGCAGTAGTAAGAGCAAAAGTAGTCATATGAAGTTCCAAGCTTCTTCAAGATGATAGGATAAATGCAACGCAACTTACATGTCCTGCAGAATGGACGAGATACACTATTATTTAGCACCACCTCGTAGTAAATTTTACCCCCTTTGATGATGTTTTTTGGCATGAGTGAAAACATTTGACAACCAAGCACACATTCTATATGCAAACTCGTTCGGTGATCTTTGGACGTGTAGAACCATTTCTTTGGATCAGTTTCTTTTTCACAAATGTCACACCAATATGTACCACTTGTTTTTTCGCCATAGCATAGTGAGAGAGGATAATCGTCCACTCTATGCTTTACCTCAAGTGGTAGAGTGACACAAGAGATGCATAAGGCAAATTCACAATCATCTTCAATGCACCTAAGTCCATAATAACCGCTCCCATAGTTGCAGGCATTGCATAAGTTACTTTTACCGGGTATACTGAATAAGGAATGATCGGGATGAGTTGTATGGTAACATGGCTCTGAAATTGATGTGCACTTAACATCAAGTTTTCTATATCCATCCGGGTACATGAAACCGTTGCATATTCTATGACAACCACCACAAGGAAAACAATCAACCTCATTTGTAACTAAAGTAAGACGTTCATTGTGTAGGAAATGCCGCTTCTTTCTAATAAATCTAGCACAGTTTTGGTGGAGAATGAAGTCACAATCGTCACAAGCATAGAAGGACTGGAAACAGATAGAATGCGTGCATGCCTTGCACCGCTTGTTCTCATCACATTGATCACCAATACCATGGAGTTTGAGATGATGCTCTTTGTGGCTGAAATGTTGAATTGTGTTCTCATCTATTACCACATATGGTTCAATATCTTCTATTTCTTCAGGTACTCCTTCGAGTTCTTTCCCGTTCCACACATCCTGTCTAGTAGCACATTTTGAATGAACGACATACCCAACACACTTTTGACAAGAAAAACCTCCATAGGTCCGATCCACCTTTTTGCGACAAACTCCACATAGAGAATTCGAAATACCAAGAACAGAAGTTCGAGAAACACGGTGATCATGGCGATTGATGTTTATGAGTGAAGTGAAGACATTTTTGATGAATCATGAAACCACATTCAAAACATGCGTAAGGACTTCGATCTCCCTTGAGCCCACAAGCATTGCATGTAAAAGAATCGAGTCGTGGGAGAAGGGTGAGTGGATGATCATGAGCTTTCAAATTCAGAAGAGATTTCACCGGTGGGTTTAAAATACAGCGCATATCCACGGTGAAGTTGCACAGAGAACAGTGATAAAATAATCTATCATCAATCTCTCTTTCGCAAAGACGACATTTTCTGTCATAATCATCTGGTGGTAGTGCTGAGGTGTGGAGCTTGAGAGGGTGTAAAGAATGGTAAGAATGGTTTACCTCCAAAGGATGTTTTAGTTTTTGCGTAGGACGCC
>CM071717.1:41541875-41557501 GCA_036630335.1 Physaria fendleri
TTCGTTTACAACATCTCTTTCTACTTATTGTCCCAGTTCAAACTGATAGATGTGTGTAGAAGTAAATTCTGTAGTCACCTGAATGTTCCTATATTGGAAAGATCCAAAGTTCTTAAGTAGTAACCTTGGGACTGAAACATTTCTCAATTTTCAAATCCTAGAACTTAATAACATGTTGTGTAGACTTGAATTCTGTTCTTTAGTCTCAACTTCTTCTTGTATGTATCATCGTATAAATTGTTTCTTTGTGAGTTTCGTGTGATCTAATGGCGAGGTATTTGATTTTTTTTGCAGAGATTAGAACTTTTGAGGTGCTTCTCAGAACATATGAAGTGAAGGAGGACAATGGAGGAATGAGACCTTGCAAGAGAAAACACCGTGCAAGTGGAGACAACACCGTTTCACAGGGCAAATCTTCTAATACTGCTTCAGTAGTCATGGCTCGACCTTGTAGTGAAGCAAGAGGAATTTATGTCAAGCGCAGGATGGAGTTCTCTGCTCTTTCTCACCTTGCATTGAGCAAGTACAACGAACTTGTGAAGTCCTCCGATCAGATTTCATAGGTAAGTTTATCCTCATCTACAACATCTCTTTCTATTTATTTTCTAGTTCAAACTGATAGAGGTGTGTAGTAAATTCTGTAGTCACCCGTTATCCGAATGTTCCTGTATTGGAAGGATCCTAAAATCAAAGTACGAGGTGTGTAGTAAATTCTGTAGTCACCCGTTATCCGAATGTTCCTGTATTGGAAGGATCCTAAAATCAAAGTACCAAAATAATGACCTTGGGACTGAAACATCTTCACAATTTTCAAATCCTAGAACTTAATAACATGTCATATAGACTTGAATTCTGCTCTTTAGTCTTAGTCTTAACTTGTTCCCGTATGTATCATCGACTTTCCTTAGTCACAAGGTCGCTTTTCAAGTATATAAACTTCTTTAGAGGAATAGTCATAACCGTATTCTTTGTGAGTTTCGTTTGATCTAATGGTGATGTATTTGAATTTTGCAGAGATTAGAACTTTTGAGGTGCTTCTCAGAACATATGAAGTGAAGGAAGTGAAAATGGATACTAGTGGTATGATTGGTGAAAGCCACGAGGAGGACAATGGAGGAATGAGACCTTGCAAGAGAAAACACCGTTCAAGTATGTTTAGCTTAACTCCAAATTCTCCAACCAATGGATTTTGATCTCAAATTATCTCATGTATTAGATTTAGCTTAACTCCAAATTCTCCAACCAATGGATTTTGATCTCAAATTATCTCATGTATTAGATGATACCTTTTTTCGAAGTTAATTGAGTTTATTGATATGGGCCTAATTAAATACTGAAATTAAGCTACGAAGAGATTAAGCCTAATAAGGTACATTTATAGAGCGCCCTCTAAGCCCAGTAAGAACAGGCCCTCTAAGCCCAGTAAGAACAGATGTTTTTTATTTAAATTGTTGAATTAATTTTGGAAACAAATGGGTTCGTGCTTCTCTCCTTCAGTCTCAATGTCTTTCTGTGCTTCTTCGTCTTCTAGAGAGGAATTTTAGGTCATGTTCAGCGATTTTTTCTTAAGCTAATCTCTACTTGTTCTAATACTTTCTTTACTCTGAAACTCTGGTTCGTGTTTTCAAAATTGCATTCTTGGGTTTACTTTTTCTTCGTGCTGAAAAATGCGAAAAATTGCATTCTTGGGTTTACTTTTTCTTCGTGCTGAAAAATGCGATTGTGTCTTTTTGACGTACCGGTTCTTGTAGTTTAGGATTCTAGCTGCATTGATTCTTTTTCATGTTTTCTTGGGTAGATTTTTCAGTTCTTGTTTCTCCTGTTGTCGAACAGTAACTAGGTCGAATCTGTGCATGTTAGGGTTTTTGCAGTTCTTGTTTCTCCTGTTGTCGAACAGTAACTAGGTCGAATCTGTGCATGTTAGGGTTTTTGTTTGAGTTTTTGAGTTCTTGTTTCTCCTGTTGTCGAACAGTAACTAGGTCGAATCTGTGCATGTTAGGGTTTTTGTTTGCGTTGTATCTGAAACTGTGGTTTTATGAAATAATCAGAGACCCTTTTGTCTAATAGCTTCGCTTTATACCTCAATAATCCATGATTTTTGAGAAATTACTTGTCTTTTCATAGGGCTGATTTGCTTCTGTTTATAGTTTCTTGTAATGTAGAGTTGTTTTGTTTTTCTTTTCTGAACCAAGTTGTGTATTTTTTTCTTTCATGTTGATCATTTAACTGAGCTTATTATCGCTTTGACATGTTCTTTCTCCAGGGTTTCGTTATGGCTGCTTCTACAATCCGTTACGCACCTGATGATCCTACTCTCCCTAAACCATGGAAAGGTCTTGTGGATAGTAGAACTGGGTATTTGTACTTTTGGAATCCAGAGACCAATGTTACTCAGAAACCATGGAAAGGTCTTGTGGATAGTAGAACTGGGTATTTGTACTTTTGGAATCCAGAGACCAATGTTACTCAGTATGAGAGACCAGCTTCTGCTACTCCCGTGAGCTCTTCTGTTCTGACTCAGCAATCTTCTTCTGGTTTAACCTCTGTCAAGGAAGAGGAAAAGTTTAACAGGGGCAGTGATGGCCCGAAGTCTGACTCTGGATCAAGGTTCAATGAGGTACTAACCTGTGTATGTAGACTCTGAGATTCATTTTTCATTTTCACAGGGAGGACAAGTTCCACCACCTCTAATGTCTTTTGAAGCTACTGGTCTTCCCCCAGAGCTTTTGCGGGAGGTATGAATCATCTTTCTTCTAAAATCACTCTGATTTTGGTTGAGCAATAAACACGTCTATTTTCACATTGATATCTAGTTAGCTAGATGATTTTGAGTCTTTTTTGTTATCTGTTAGATTCAGTGATATATGAGGAAGCTATTCTGAGTGTTTTATTAATTTAGCATTGCACTTACTGAATGGTCTGCGTTGAGTTGAGTCACAATTTTATGTCATATATGTCATATGGTCTCTTTTGTACCAGGTGCGATATTTGCTCTTGAAGGAGCTAATGTCGTACACTGTGCCACTTCTCTGGAGTGCCCCTTTTGATTGACCAAATTTTTTGGAAAGGGATTGCAATTTTACCCAAGCCTGTTGATGTTGATATATTATTCACCCATCGGGTCCAGACAGAAGTAGGGGTGTCCTCCTGCTGCAGGTTTCAACATCTATTGCTGCCTGCAAACGGGAGGATGATGCTTCTTCTGTGTTTCAACATCTATTGCTGCCTGCAAACGGGAGGATGATGCTTCTTCTGTCTACATAAGCTCAAGAGAACCTTGGTGTTTCTCTGCTGAAAAGGGCATCCTGGTTTTTGTTTTACCAGGTCTATAGTGCAGGATTCTCTGCTCCATCTCCAATTCAAGCTCAGTCGATGGCCAATTGCGATGCAAAACAGAGACATAGTAGCCATTGCTAAAACAGGCTCTGGAAAAACTCTGGGTTACTTGATTCCTGGTTTTATGCATCTCCAACGAGTCCGCAATGATTCACGATGGGTCCAACGATCTTGGTATTGTCACCTACTAGGGAGTTGGCCACTCAGATCCAAGTTGAAGCTCTGAAATTTGGCAAGTCATCTAAAATTTCGTGTGCGGTATGTCAAACTCCAAGTGTATAAATACTGACATACTATTGGAGAAGTATTATACTGATTGTTCTTGATGCTTTTCTTTTTTGTAGTGCTTGTATGGTGGAGCACCCAAGGGTCCTCAGCTGAGGGAAATAGAAAGAGGTGTAGATATTGTTGTTGCAACTCCTGGGCGTCTGAATGATATACTTGAAATGAGGAGAATCAGTCTGCATCAAGTATCTTATCTTGTGCTAGACGAGGCTGATAGAATGTTGGCCAATTGCGATGCAAAACAGAGACATAGTAGCCATTGCTAAAACAGGCTCTGGAAAAACTCTGGGTTACTTGATTCCTGGTTTTATGCATCTCCAACGAGTCCGCAATGATTCACGAATGGGTCCAACGATCTTGGTCTTGTCACCTACTAGGGAGTTGGCCACTCAAATTCAAGTTGAAGCTCTGAAGTTCGGCAAGTCATCTAAAATTTCGTGTGCGGTAAGTCAAACTCCAAGTGTATAAATACTAAACATACTATTGGAGAAGTATTATATTGATTGTTCTTGATGTTTTTCTTTTTGTAGTGCTTGTATGGTGGAGCACCCAAGGGTCCTCAGCTGAGGGAAATAGAAAGAGGTGTAGATATTGTTGTTGCAACTCCTGGGCGTCTGAATGATATTCTTGAAATGAGGAGAATCAGTCTGCATCAAGTATCTTATCTTGTGCTAGACGAGGCTGATAGAATGTTGGACATGCTTGAAATGAGGAGAATCAGTCTGCATCAAGTATCTTATCTTGTGCTAGACGAGGCTGATAGAATGTTGGACATGGGTTTCGAGCCTCAGATCAGGAAAATTGTGAACGAGGTTCCCACTAAACGTCAAACCCTCATGTACACAGCAACATGGCCAAAGGAGGTCAGGAAAATCGCATCTGATCTTCTTGTTAATCCTGCTCAGGTCAACATTGGTAATGTTGATGAGCTTGTGGCGAACAAGTCCATTACTCAGGTGTGTTTGATTCCATGTTGTTTTCAATTCTGTTAGACATAATGACATGGTGGACCTAATAGTTATTTATTTTATCTAATGCAGACAGTTGAAGTCTTAGCACCATTGGAGAAACATAAAAGGTTAGAGCAGATACTGCGGTCTCAGGAACCAGGCTCCAAGATTATTATTTTCTGTTCAACCAAAAGGATGTGTGATCAACTAGCACGGAACCTGACCCGCACATTTGGGGCTGCTGCAATACATGGAGACAAGTCTCAGGCTGAGAGAGATGACGTACTGAACCAATTTAGAAGTGGTAGGACTCCTGTTCTTGTTGCAACCGATGTAGCTGCTCGTGGACTCGACGTCAAAGACATAAGGTTTGCATATGATTTCGATTTCAAATTTCAACCATAAGAAAGTTAGAAATTAATGATCCTGGAGAATTGGTATTTACAGGGTGGTTGTTAACTATGATTTTCCAACCAAGATTATTATTTTCTGTTCAACCAAAAGGATGTGTGATCAACTAGCACGGAACCTGACCCGCACATTTGGGGCTGCTGCAATACATGGAGACAAGTCTCAGGCTGAGAGAGATGACGTACTGAACCAATTTAGAAGTGGTAGGACTCCTGTTCTTGTTGCAACCGATGTAGCTGCTCGTGGACTCGACGTCAAAGACATAAGGTTTGCATATGATTTCGATTTCAAATTTCAACCATAAGAAAGTTAGAAATTAATGATCCTGGAGAATTGGTATTTACAGGGTGGTTGTTAACTATGATTTTCCAAATGGAGTGGAGGATTATGTCCATAGAATCGGAAGAACTGGAAGAGCTGGAGCAACTGGCTTAGCTTACAGTAATTCAGGTGGTAGAGGAAGCTGGGGTTCACGTGACAGGTAAATAAAGAGATAAAGAGTCATTCAGTCTCTCATGATTCCTTTATATGAAACTGAAAATGAGTGTTTGTGGTTGAAGCAGTAGCAGCTCAGGATGGGGAAGAGAGAGGAGCCGTAGTCCTGAGAGGTTCAACAGTGGTCCATCATCGACTAATTCCCCACCTCGCAGCTTTCACGAGATGATGATGATGAAACAGAGGTAGATAGCTGCAGCTCTTTTTTCTTTCAACCAGATGGGGGCAATATATAAATATTAGAACAGACCCTTTGGGTTTCGGTTAACTATTCATTTTGTATGGTGTGTGCTTTTGTTTGTGGACCGTAGTCACACTAGTATTACTAAAACATTACACACCCCAAGTATTATGACTTCTAATGTTTTGTTCTACGAGAAACCCTTTTTGTTTATATAATGAAAACAAAGACTCGTTATGGGTTCTTTCTTTATAAGATCCAAATTGGAACTCCTTGGATGTAAAAGAAGGCATGATCACTTGTTTGGACAATGCTCTGAAAATTATCACAAACAACCCTTGAAGAATCCAACTTAACCGTGTAATGAAACTTATCACAAACTATACCCTTGATGTAGCTACTCCATACATGATCGTCTCCTAGTTTGGTATGAAAATCTTTCAAATGATGCAACTATCATATGGCTGTCTGAAATGCCACAGATTTTCCTCGTTCTATTGTTTGGCTGTCTGATCGATAAGGAAGAAGTGATAACTGGTTTGAAAGTTGACAAGACAGGGAACTATACAGTATTGGAATCCAACAAAAACTGAGCAGATTGACGAACATTCATCAAGTTTCTCAGTAAAGCACACAATATGGTCCATGAGGAACGTGTACAAAGCTAATTTACTCAGTGATAATAAAGAGAGGTGCTGTGTGGGTGTACAAAGCTAATTTACTCAGTGATAATAAAGAGAGGTGCTGTGTGGAATCTGAAAGTATCAATAACGCTTTGTTCACTGGTTCAGTGTCACAAGATCGATGCTTTGAGAATGTAATGAAGCACAAAGGAAAAAAAAAAAAGAGAGAGTTAAAGTTGACTTTACGTTATAATGATGTACCTTCATGTAACATAACATATGACATGAATAAAGTTCAACTACTAAATATCTGACAGACGCTAAGAAGACAGAACAGAGTATTCCAACCAGTCATATCTACTTCAATGAATGATTAAGACCTTCTCATCCTTCCACGTACTACCTCCAGAATACGAACATACTCGAAGAACAAAGACGACTGGTCACCACCAAGACCAACTCTGCTAACCCTGTTACCACCTGCAAGATTGTTGCAGGGACTTCCCCCAATAACAAGATCAAAGCCACCATACTCCTCCATCAACTCTTCGATTTTCTCATTTGTCAACTTTTGGACGTCTGAAAACTCTATCAAAACTCCAGTCTGGTTAGTTTGATCCCAAAAATCCTTCAGAATATTCCTGTTCACTTCCGAGATTTCAACAGACACAACAAGCTTCATTTTGATTTGGAGACGGTGAAGCGCCACTTCTCCACCTCCAATACCCGTGAAAAGAGATAACACTTTGATTCCATCTGGGAAGATAGGTTTTAGGGCAGAAAGATGGTAAGCCACAGTATCAACCTAAAGCAATTTTGAACAACCATCAATCGAAACATTCAAACCATCAACCATTGGCCACAGTATCAACCTAAAGCAATTTTGAACAACCATCAATCGAAACATTCAAACCATCAACCATTGATTGAATATACAAATGAAGCAATTTTGAACAACCATCAATCGAAACATTCAAACCATCAACCATTGATTGAATATACAAATGAAATCTGCAGAGTATTCCACTGTTCCAAACAGAATGATGCAAAATATTCTTATGCAGAAGGGCTATGAAGTTACCTGAAAAGAATTCCCTAGAGACTTGTAGCGCTCTGTTCTACTCATTCCACCGCCTCTTGTATGATTCTTTGGAAATCCCAGAAGATTTTCCATCTCATCTGGCTCGAGTGGGGCAGCCTTGTTCCTACCCACCCAGACAAGGTTCCATTTTCTGCACTGATCAATAACATATCTCTGCACATGCTTAGGTGGCTCTGGTGCTCCATTGTGGGGTTCAAGGGCTGCACGGATCCTGTTAGTTAACTGGGCGCTGCCTGTAACAGTCAAAATGCAGTTCAGCTTGGTACGTTTGTCCCACTCTGGCCACCATTTTTTACTTAAAGGGAAGGCCTCAATAATGGTGTATTTAGGTGGAGGCTGTATCTGGAATCTGTTGGTCAGGGGCAGGTTGTGGGCCTCGAGCTATCTCTGGAATTGATCGATATGTGATGAGTCCCGGCTCGTTTGGAAGCCCAAATCCTACCATGGGATTTGGTAAGCGAACCGGCTCCTCATCAGATGACCTAGGCTCTCTTTTTGACTCTAACCGCCTTTTCTTAACGTCATGTCTAGGCTGCAGACACCAATTCCCCCAAAACATCAGTGCCCAAACGACTTAACTTACAGAAACCAGAATTTTAATAGGTTTTAACAATACCTTTTGTTCTTCAGGATCAGTGTGAAACTCACTAAATTCTCGAGCCATCTGAGCAGCACAAAGGAAGTCGGTGAGCTCAGCAATGTCTACATTTTCTCCTGAAAAATTTAACCATGCAAGTCTGGATAAATTTGAAGAAGGTAACAACATAATTAGGGTACGTCAGAGATATTTATTGTATTTCACTAACCACATCTCTCCACAGCTAGAGAAGCTTCTAGCTCCGAAAACCCCATTTTCACCAAGGACCTTATTTGGCTGTTTTCACTGGAGCAGTAAGAACTGGGTTCAAGTTCACTCTTCACAAAGAAATATAAGAGGAATGATAAATTCATTGGTGACAACGTACAATATCGTGATGACAAAATGTCAAGACTGCAAGCAACATAAATGATCCAAAAATTAGAAACTCACTGAGTATTTGGAGATAGTATCGATTATAACAGAAGTTTCTGCATTTGGTCCTGTAAAATTAGTTGATATTAAGTTATTATCAAACCTAAGAAACATATATCCAGAGGGAATACAAAGAAGGGGACAAAAAAAAGCCTCACCAGCTTCCTTGATTGCTCTAGCAATCATCTCAATAGGAAACCCCATCTCAATCAAGGTAGCAAAAATCTCATCTGAGAAGCCCATCTCAACTAAGTCAGTGGTCTGAGAAGGAGAGCTCAAAGATCCATTTGTCTGATATTATAACCAAAAAATTCACATAAGGAGATGATTATGTTTAAGAATGAACTGATCAATTGTTGGAATCATGCTTTTGAAGGACACTTACCACTGCTACACCAACAAAATTCTTGGTCTCGGACTGTATAGAGGATGACGGTGGAGATGATTGGTAGTTATCGATCTCCAATTCATCATCTGTACACCAACCCCCATAATTATCATCATCAGCAGCATCTTGCACCTAAATGTACACCAACCCCCATAATTATCATCATCAGCAGCATCTTGCACCTAAAAAGAGTAAATGTACAAAGTCCATAAATACCAACCAGAGTTCAACTCACTCTCATACAGTATGACATCAAAGGTATACAAATTTAGCAAGTAAATTAAAATGTACCATTGTTACAGTAAACAGATGGGATTAACACAACGCAATTGAGCTTCAAGGAGCGACCTCCAGTGAAATAAACCTGCCACAGTTCATCAAAACTAAAAAGCATCAAATTTTGATAATTTAAGAGAAAAATCTAAGTAAGAGAACGATCTGATCCATCAGTAACAAAAACCCTAATCAAAAACCTATCTGTGCCTCTAAGTAATGTAAATGCCGCGCATGTCCTCATCTCTCTTTCAATTCTTCCACAATCTCAGTAATTAAACGCACAGAAGGAGCAAAAAGTGTTCGTATAGATCAAATTGAGAATTATAGCAGATTCTACGAAATTATGCTCCATTTCAGTGATTTTCCATCAGAAACTTCAGCGAAAACAAGTTAATACCTAGAATTTCGAGTTTCAGCAACAGATTCGCAGAAGCGTTCCCACCTCCGCAAAATTACTGTCGCCGTCGGAGAGAGACGGCGAGGGGGTGATAATAGATTTTTTTTTTCTTTTTTTAAACGTCGTTTTCGTGTACTGTGATAAACAGTTAAAGCTTTGACCAAAGAAAAAAAACTTTTTTTAAACGTCGTTTTCGTGTACTGTGATAAACAGTTAAAGCTTTGACCAAAGAAAAAAAATATCAATTTTTCAGAATATTGCAAATTACACCTTATGGTTTGTAGAACTTCAACAACTAAAGCCGAAATATTTAATTAACAAAATAAACCCAATTCAATAAACATGGATAAATGACACGTTAGTACGTTACCACAACACTTGTTTTCAAAACATTTTGTTCTAAAACACTAATCTTCTTTTAAAATGGTGAAATTTACAATGGACAACATTTTGTTTTCCAGAGCAATTATAGACGCATTAGTGGATCCAATATAAACAAGTGTTTGTTAACTGATACTACTCTAAGATTTCAAGGTCAAGTGCACAGACAAATGGGTCTTATTTATGGCCCAATTATTGATAAATAGGCCCATTAATATATCTTTTCTAGTTTGGGTTTTATTAGTAGGCTAGTTTGAGTTTGTTAAATAATTTTATAATAACAGTGTTTAAAATAGTGTTCCATGAAACAAATTCCAATACATATAGATATTAAAGAATTCATAAAACTAATGAATTAAAGATGTTTACAAATCACTCTAACCCCTTAATTATATATTCACAACTTTATGACTCCCTTAAAATGCGTAAACATCTTTTGACCATGAATAATGATCCACCTTTCATGATTTGCTTCTCAGTATATAGTTGAGATGTATTTATGTGAATAAACTCACTAACGAAATCTAACACAAAACAGAAAATTGTGGAATATTTATAATTATTTGAAAATATAAACTAAAAATCCTAAAGTTTGATCAAACAATCATTGGATTCCGGTGAAGGAAACTCGACCAAATCCAAGATGACCAATCTGATACAACTCTAACCAAACTCTTTCAGCTTCAACGAAACTCGACCAAATCCAAGATGACCAATCTGATACAACTCTAACCAAACTCTTTCAGCTTCAACTCTTGCACTTATTCTCTCTTCATCTCCTCCTTTAAACGACATCGTTCTCTCTTCTTCATCTTCCTTAGTTAAACTCCCATCTCTTTCCACTACAAACCTATGATCATCATAATCACCACCACCACCACCACCATAACATCCACATTTCTCATCCCTCTTATTAAACTCATCATCATCTTCATCATTGATTTTTACTCTTCTTTGTCTTTTATTTAACATCTTCTTCCTCTTCTTGTTCTTGTTCTTCTTCTTGTTACAACTGCTTAAACATTTTCGTCCAATCATCCATGGAACTTTGACGAAAGTCAAAGTTAAAAGATTTATAATCGCACATGGACAACAACAAAGTGCTACACAATCAGCTAAAGATTTATAATCGCACATGGACAACAACAAAGTGCTACACAATCAGCTATAGCTCCTGCTGCCCAAGACCGACATCTTTTACCGGAGCATTTAGTTTATCAGCTATAGCTCCTGCTGCCCAAGACCGACATCTTTTACCGGAGCATTTAGTTTTGTCTTCGTTGTAATGTCGTCTCCGATGATGAGTCTCTTCGTCGTCGTTTTGATAATGTGACCCACGTGAAACTCGATCCATCAAAACCAAATCTCTGCTAGAGAATAGAAACAGAAGAAATGAGGTTATTTAGTGACTGAGATTTGTGTGTATATATAAATTTATGGAACAAAAGTTTTGAACTTATTACAAGTTGAAACGTATAGGAAATAGTAAAAAGAGATTCAGAAAAAAACAGACAGATGTGTTAGGAAACAACTCGAGATTTTCTATGCACTTTCACTTATTAATGACCCCAGTCTCTGTTCAGGTTTTTAGATTCGTGTCTCTTTTACTCTCTCTTTTCGTACGTGTAAATCACGACATTAACCGATTTTAAATTATTTTTCAAATTAACCTTTTAATTGGGTAATGACTCTTGTTTAGTTAATGGAAAGGGCGCGTGGAGTAGATTTTTACAGTCAGAAATATAAAAGTTTTTGAAAGATTAAAAAGTAATTTAATCTAGGGATATGTAATGAATTAATGATTTTAATTTTGGGATTCTAAAGTTTGTGGTTGCCAGGTTGGTTTTTCGTTAATTTTTGTGTTAAGTAAGGTTCAATAAAATTTGTATTGGAACTAGTATTTATATTTGTATGATAATAATGATCATTAATAATTTTTAAAAAAATGGAGATTGGTGTACTACTAGTATTTATATTTGTATGATAATAATGATCATTAATAATTTTTAAAAAAATGGAGATTGGTGTACTTACAAAAAATTTATGATGATTAATAATATAATGATTAATGGAGAGTAGTAAAGTATTGAAAGATTAATGAGGTAACGTGGATGGTTAGTGGGAAGGATTCTCTTTCACGTGGATTACCGGGTCGTCTTTATGGCCCGATTACTTGAACCGTATTAAATTACAATTTAGAGATTAGTATTATAGTATTCTGCATTTACACTTTAAATGAGTATCTTTTAGATAATTTCATAAAGATGTTACTTTTGTTTTTCTTATTAGCTGAATTAAAAAGAAAAATTGTTTTTTTTTTTTTTCAAAGGCATTCTATTTATACCATATTTTACAAACCATCATGTTATGTTTTAGAGTTATTGTTTCCCATTTTTATCTCAGTGGGACCTTGTACAATTGTCCCTTTTCACTTGTCTAAGGTAAAAAGTGCAAAATGATGGGTAAAATTAGTTTGACAACAAAAAAAAGATGGGCAAAATTTTAAAATGTAATTTGCATGTTCATATAAAATGACACTATATTTTTTTACATTATCAACATCATTATTAAAAGCTCAAATTCACCATCTATAGAATCATATTCATAAGAAAATATACAAATTGTGTATGAATGTATCTTTAATAATGTGTTGGTTACAAATGACACATGCAACCTAACTAATAATATTATTAGGGTTATGATTATTAAGTAAAGTTCTTAGATCATTAATTGTAACAGAAAAATTTAAAGAAATAAGACCCAAATTGAGAAACTCAAATCGAATATGATGAGTCATGAGAGAAATGTAGAGTTAGTCAATGGAATTACCTTGGAAGATTCCTTGATTTTGCTTTCTTTCCGATTATAGATATAACTATATAAGTGATCAACACAAATACATTATCATGCTGTGTTGTATTGTGTATTGTAGTAATCTCAAGATACAATCTTTATGGATTTGGTAGGATGGATATGAAAAAAGGAGAAGAAGAATAAGGAGAGGTTTTAAGAAAGATGGTTTGGTCTAGCAAATGCTCCATTTATACATATATTGATCTCTCTCTCTCTTTCTCTATATATATAATTGGGCCCTATATATTTTTATAAAACTATTTTTCAGAAACCCATACAGACACTACAAGAAAACAGGGTGAATTAGGACGCACATTTGGGACGCAATGTTGAGATGTCGCAAATGTGTCCTAGATTTGAGACGCAGAACAGACAGCCTGGTTAATGGCGTCCCATTTTGTGACGCGAAATATAAGCATTCTTAACGCGTCCCAAACTAAGGACAAATATGTGACGGACTCCTTATATGTCATATTAGCGTCCCAAAGAGCTATGGGTTATTAGTATGCTTGTAGGTTGGTTGGTGTACTATAAATCTGAGATTGAGACACCAATGAGACTTCACCATAGGGATGTCACAATATCATTCCAATTGAAAGACGTTAAAAGGTGAGACACCAATGAGACTTCACCATAGGGATGTCACAATATCATTCCAATTGAAAGACGTTAAAAGGACGCATCAATTGTTTTTTTCATTTTTGGGCAAAAAAAAAAATTTTTGAAGCAAGGGTTAATAATTTTTCATAAAAAATTTACGTGTAAGGAACTTAATTAATTACCTTAATTATATACATTTTTAGGCCATCTCCATCCCTAGTTTTTAATTGAATTTCTCAAAAAAAAAATTATAATAAAAAAACAAATAGAGAATAAAGAGAGTGCGAATCGTTTCTTGTTTAGACATTTTAAGATACTCATTAGACCTTTGGTTCTATAGCTGTTACCACATTTGTTTAGACATTTTAAGATACTCATTAGACCTTTGGTTCTATAGCTGTTACCACATCATTGGATAACTTTTTTAATAAATATTTTAATTTAATTAAACAATTATATTTTATTAAAATATTAATTTTTCTATGTTCAGAAACTCATTTGAAGGACTTTGTCGATGGAGATGCCCTTATTAGCCGAGTAAAAACTCTATTTTAAACCAGGACCGATTTCGAGGATAGACGAGTTAGGCGGATTATTTAGAACATCAAAAAGTTTTAGGATATTTCGAGCATCAATTTTTCTAAGAACTTTTATTTTTAGGATATCAATGTTTTACGATTAGTTTTATGTTATGAGACTTTTATTATGATACTGTAAACTTGTTCTATAGTTTATAGATTTTCCAATATTTTATTTAACATATAATTTTACAAAAATACTAAGGACATAAAAAAAAAATCGTCTTGTACATCCAAAATCTCATGACCACTCTGGTTTAAATGAGCTAGGTTTTAAAAGTTTATAAATAAGATGAACTCTTTGCATATATTACTACTATAATATCCGTCTAAAACTTCAGATTTAAGCTAACCAAAACTTATGAGTAGATTACGAATTCTTTAGTAGCTTTGATTAGTTATTACAAGTGAGAACTGAGAAAGACAATCAATTAAATAAAAAGCCGAGAAATGTGAGATATGTTCAGAGATTCACTGATTCATAATTATAATAATCTAATAGATTTATATAAGTGCAAAATAGTAAATTACAACGAGTCAACGACTATAGGTTTAATTTGATACAATAATAATTTCTAAAAGCAATAATGTGGTATATCTATATATATAAATACAAGATGATAATGTGATAGGGTAGCTAAGTATTTTTCAATGATACGATGATGCAACTATGACTGGATATTTATAATTTCTCAAAGTATATATCATACTGTTAAGAATATTCTTGTTTGCGTATTAATATTATAAATATATATTATTATATCACTAAAATATATATATATATATATATACTGTTTTAGATGGACATACCAGTCAGAAAATTATTGAAGCAATCGTTTCTGATTGGTATAATTTTTTTCAATTTTAAAGCATCGTAAGGTCCATCACAAATGAAAAATCATTTTTTATTGTAATGTTTGAAGATAATATTGTAAATAATTAGACGTTACATACGTCCAATATATATTCAGTATATATATAGTAACAATAGCTCTATTTATAGGTACATACGTAATTTAGTAGTAGCTATTAATTTACAGTTCTTCAAATTTTGGTCTGATAATAATATATTGGCGATTTCTTAAGTAAACGCTTGATGACTATAAAGGGTATATATATAAATACAAGATGATAATGTGATAGGGTAGCTAAGTATTTTTCAATGATACGATGATGCAACTATGACTGGATATTTATAATTTCTCAAAGTATATATCATACTGTTAAGAATATTCTTGTTTGCGTATTAATATTATAAATATATATTATTATATCACTAAAATATATATATATATATATATACTGTTTTAGATGGACATACCAGTCAGAAAATTATTGAAGCAATCGTTTCTGATTGGTATAATTTTTTTCAATTTTAAAGCATCGTAAGGTCCATCACAAATGAAAAATCATTTTTTATTGTAATGTTTGAAGATAATATTGTAAATAATTAGACGTTACATACGTCCAATATATATTCAGTATATATATAGTAACAATAGCTCTATTTATAGGTACATACGTAATTTAGTAGTAGCTATTAATTTACAGTTCTTCAAATTTTGGTCTGATAATAATATATTGGCGATTTCTTAAGTAAACGCTTGATGACTATAAAGGGTTTTCTAAAGCATTGGTAATCGTTTTGATGTAATCAGATTATAATATTCTTGATCTGTTACATTAATTACATGATTTAGTAAAACGTATATACTTCGTTAAAATTAACAAAATTATTTTCAAAGTTTCACATTGTTG
>CM071717.1:41613100-41624245 GCA_036630335.1 Physaria fendleri
CTCACTTTTTCTCTCAATCTGAAAATCCTTGATTTGAACTGGTGTACG
Organism: Physaria fendleri; assembly: GCA_036630335.1. Taxonomy (NCBI): domain Eukaryota; kingdom Viridiplantae; phylum Streptophyta; class Magnoliopsida; order Brassicales; family Brassicaceae; genus Physaria; species Physaria fendleri. Next base: position 41,613,149 of record CM071717.1, read on the forward strand.
TTCATCAAACTTAAATACCGAACGATGTTTCTTGCATTTCTCAGGCTAAAAAACTAGCAGCTTTAAGACTTGCAGAATATTGTCAATAAGAGGTTTTGAGTCCTAATCTTGCCTGTGATAAGTGCGCTTCATATTCTGATTTGTTTTGCATTAGGAGATCAGCTTCCTTAGACTGAAAGAAAGAATTCACATATCAATCAAGTATTTCAAGAAATTTTCTTCTCAGCATGAGACAGAACGAGTTTAGAGGATTGGCCAGAGACCTTTATTTGTCTATAACGATCACCTAATGGAGGAAGACCATTAAGTATTGCTTTGGCCAGGTAATCAGCTGGACGTGCTTGCTTGAAGAAAGGGTGTTTTAAAAGCTTTTCTGAAGTTGGACGCTTCTTTGGGTCCTTCACCAGGCATGTACCCACCATCTCCTTGAAGGCCTGTTAAGGTAAAGCAACCATGAAGGAAAGAAAAAAAAACCAAGCTAAAATGATACAAAGAAATTGTAAACACTCACGCACTTTTGAGAATCTTTTATCTCTCTCGTAGTCAAGTCCTGGAGGTGCATTTTGTAAGGTCATCAGCAAAACCTACGAGAGTGATTACCAGAAAAAGAAGAAAAGAAACTAAGTAGCAGAGAGCCGTGAAGATCAATACAAATCAAATAATATCATCCTAACTTTACCTTCATTGGCGGATACTTGGAAAATGGTGCATGGCCATGTGCCAGTTCAAGGGCCGTTATTCCAAATGACCATACATCTGCTCTGTGACAGGAAATATATTAGAAAAAACCGGGATAAAATGGTGGGGAAGTAATTTTTGGTTTAAATGCAGAATTTCTAATTTATATCTATCAGCTTACTTGAAATCATATCCATGTAATTGCTGCATGACTTCAGGAGCCATCCTGCGCCAAAACAAGCATGAATCAGAACTCCTGTAAGATATATTTGCATACGTCCACAGAACATGGCACTACTAAAGCTGAAAAAAGTACCAGCATGGAGTCCCAACAAAAGTATTTCTTGAACGTTGTCTATCTCCTGTATCAAACATGCAAGCTGATACTCCAAAGTCTGCTAACTTAACGGCACCATTGGAATCCAATAAAATATTTCCAGCCTGCATAGGAAGCCATATGTATTGATAAAAACGATAACGCATTCCCACCAATTATAGACCAATCAACCAAAACGACCTTCATGGAGATAATTGAGGAAGTATTATACTAAAAGGAGAAATGCAAGCACATACCTTCACATCCCTGTGGATATGCCCATGAGCATGAAGATATACAAGAGCTTTCAGAGTCTCACGAAGTAAAGTAGCAATAACAGGTTCCTCAAATCCATCTGGAAAAGAAGACTTTATTATATGGAGACAGGAACCTCCAGCCATGTAAGGCATCACAACCCAAAGCTGGCGTCCGGTGGTAAATGAGCAATGAGCTTGCAATACATTTGGATGGTTGATCAGACTTGGTAAATGAGCAATGAGCTTGCAATACATTTGGATGGTTGATCAGACTCATTGTTTGCACCTCTCTCCGGATCCCATCCTACAAACAGTTCAGTTCCTATTCATTCGGATTAACAGAGACACGAATTCCATGATATTCATAACTGCATCCAATTCTTTACATCTAGATTAAGCTCGTGAAATTTTAACACTAAAAAAGAAATTAATAAAATCTAAACATGCAACTAAATTTGACAGACTAATTTGGTGTCCTCTAAGAAAGGCTAAAATTCTGTCTTCCGTAAGTAACAACAGAAAGAAAGCTGGGAAAGATAGCTATGAACTGGGAATAAGCAAGCTTCTTTTATAATTCACAATAAGAATAGTAAGAGGCCCTACCAGATCGTTGTTGCACTTTTCCAGGTCTAGAATCTTGATAGCAACTACCACATTAAGAGGTATGCACAAAGCTCTGTGCACAGTAGCACTGACACCATCTCCAATTTCTTCATATAATTTATAGTCTTTGGCAGTGAGAGGAAATTTTTTCTCCGAAGCCGACTCCATAAGTTATGTTTTTAATCTTCTTATTGTATATGCTATACACCTTCGACGCCGTAAGTTTCAAGAAATTTACAAGAGAGGTCGACTGACCTGAGCATCAATCTGTATGTGGTTTCTTCCAATTCGCCAGCATTTTACTTTTCTACTACGCCGAGAAAATGGGGAAACATCATCAATGCCATAAACACCAAAATATGTATCTGCACAACAGAGCAATTCCAGTCAAAATGATGAACAACTATTCATGTCAATTGTCTTTGAAATTGACAACACATCGGAATCCAGAATCCGGAACCCTATCAACTCATAAACATCTTTTTTTGGAACACAAGCCTCAAAATCCCTAAATTCAGCAAATGTACAATTGATACCAATTTATATTTCATGGTTTCTGCATTCGTCCACCATGATAAACAGCTTAATAATTCGATCTACTCAATAATTATCAACATCAACATAGCTAGACGTGCATTCAGATTCTCTATCAAAAGTTTTTCAACACCACAGAATTGAATATCACCATATCTCTCAATCAGATTTAAGAAAGTGAAAAAGAAGAAAAAAAAAAAACAAATCTGGGAGAAGAAACAACGCTGACCTCAAGTCAAATGAAAGACGGCGTAAAACAAATCTGGGAGAAGAAACAACGCTGACCTCAAGTCAAATGAAAGACGGCGTTACATAAACTAATGACTTCTCCTCCTCCTGATTCTACACCTCCTAATACGCACAAACCCAAAGCTACGTAGACACCGCCGTCGATTGCGGCGGAGGCGACGGCGATGCTTGATAATCAGCGATCGATCTTGTAAGGACACAAATTATTTGAATCGAAAAGCACAATAATAAATTAAGAATCTAGCTTTCTAATCTTCGTTATCGAGTTCTCTCTTCCTTTTTTTTTTTGTTAGCTTTTCTGTCGTCTGGTTTTGGCTTAGCAGAAAGAATCTCGATAGGAGCTAAGAGAAACGGTTTAAGCGTGTCAATATCAATAACCAGAGTTAATTGGTTTAAATTATACCAAATTTGATTCATATTTTACCAATTAAGAAAATTACTCGAATTGGACGGCTCGACCCGTTTCAAATTAAAATACAATCAAAATCATTTTTTTATAAAATTTTAAATGGTGTAATTAGAATCATTAATTTGTTGTGATTCAATATTTTATCAAATTTTCCAATATTCCACTGTAAATGTTTGTCCATAAAATTGTGTAAATGATAAAATTATTATTTACTTAAATATAGATTTTACTATACCTTCGTGAAGTTCATCGCTTAAGAGAAACCATTTCCGATTTTGCAATTCATCATAACCATTTCCGATTTTGCAATTCATCATGTACCACACACTTTCAACTCTAAAGCGGATGCTCTAGCTCGAGGAGCTCGAACCAACTCAATCACCGTTTGTTATGTTAGTGATGTTCCCCCGGCTTGGCTGTCTAGTTTGAAGTGATTAATTTATTTTTCTGTTGACAAAAAAATATATATATAGATTACTACATAAAAAAGGTGATAATATCTTGAAACTTTATTTAGTTTTCTATTAAGTCATTTATAGATAAGATCAGGTAGTATCTGCAAATTTATGTAACTTCTTTTAATGTTAAGATTGATTGTAATAATTACCTGGCTAATTTACAGGGTACAGAACCGAACATTCCGGTTATGTGAATCGATTTATCACTAAAAATCGTACCGAAATTGAAAAGTAATTTGTTAATTGTTGACTGAGATTTTTTGTCGCCTTTTCTATGCATGAGCTTCGGAAAATAACATGTATATGAATTTTGGTAAAACAATCATACACTTTTATGATGGAGATATATGGAATAACTATTTCATGTGTGTTTTAACATATTTTAATGTGGCCAGAAATATGGGAATATCTTTTCAGGTATAAAGTAAATGTAAACAATCATGTAATCGAACAAGATCTCTTCGCGTTTTGAGCAGATCTGTTACTAGTATTTAATTTAAGTAATGATGATTCACATTAGAATTTCGTATTTATAATTGTTATAAACACACATTTTATACGTTTCATAAGAAAAAAAAATGTCATTTAAAAACTATATATTTTGTTTCAAAAATGTCGTTTTATATTTTTAATGCAGCTTTTGTGAGTAGTTTCAAAAACTACCCCATATATAAAGGAAGCTAATAGTAGTTGTAAATGAAATATTGGTATGTTTGTATATATTTAAAACGACACATTTTATGCTGCTAAAAATGTCTGAATAAATATTCGAGAACATGCCAATATAATGTTCAATAATGATGTTGTTCAAAGAAATGTATATTAAACAAGTGGACTAATTAATGCTTTGTTTTCTTATGCTCCACTTGAGTCGAACAAGAATATCATAAGATAATGGGACAGGGTCCATAAAACAATTCTTTTTACATATAATTAACAATTTGAATTAACAAAAAACTAGTATTTAAAACTATAATAACGCAATTTGTAATGATATATTTGCAAAATAGTTGTGATTTGGAATTACGTTCTAACAGCATAAAATTTTATGAAATCTACAATACATATCTTTTTAAGATTTTGTTTTTGTTGCGACTCAACCATCGCTATAAGCAATTGCAAAAAATATTAATTTCATTTTTCACCTAAATATATATTTGATATTTGTTTTTCTTAATTTTTTTTTTTTTTTGGCATTACATTTGTGGCATAGTAGCCGTGCAAGGGAAAGAACTGGGGAACGGACCCCTAATCTGGAGTCTTCTTCTTCGAAGCATATTGTTGGTTTGTAGATGGTCGCCAGCTAGCCTACTGGAATTCCAACATTTATTATGGTGTATTTACACATTTGTGACTCGAACCCATGACCTATAGGTCAGAGGTGGGAGTAAATTACCATCTTATTGTGATGTTTTTCTTAATTATTTCCCCTCAGTCGTCAGCCTTGACGTCCGACATTTCCGAAAAATCCGATGATTAATTATTTTTAATAATTATAATTAATAAATTAATCCTTAAACAAATACAGAAATAGATCAACAATTCCTTGTCAAAGCCGTCTCTCTTGATCAACAAGTAAACCAACTACATTCGCATATTAATATACGTACACACTTACGCATCATTCAGGTAATACTATATATACACATACAATACAAATACAAAGCAAGTCCAAGTTTAAGAACAGAGTCAAGAATACAGATAGTGAAGAACAGATCATGATGAGTACAATGCAAGATTTATCTTCTACGGTGTCGTTTACCCCAAGTTTCAGTTTCTATGCCTCCGGTGATCTAGTCGAAGCTGCCGTTAGAGTTGTCAAAGAGTCAGATAACAGTTATTATTCCGTTAAAGTCGATGGCGAAAACGACGCAGATTTTGAATTTGAAACATTACAGAGCTCCTTTCGTTTTCCGACGACGATTTTCAAATTCTCACCCGATGACGTGGCTGATGATCGAGTCACGTTGGAGTCTGACGATTCATCGTTGGTTGACGATTCGGAAAACATGTCTCCGAGTAGATGTTTTTGGAGTCCGATTAGGTCTCCGGCGAGAGACGATAGCTCGAAGAAGAAGAGTAAATCTTCGAGCAAACCGAGACAGTGTAGATTGATGGAGATTCTGAGGAGAAGCCATAGTGATGGAGCTGTTTCTACATCGAGCGAACACAAGCGGTGTAGTTTTAAGGATCTTCTGAGAAGAAGTCATAGTGACGGTGGCGGTGAGGGGTCTAAGATTTCGACTAGCGGAAATGACTCGCCTGTGGTGAAAGGGAGGAATAAAACGGTGGCGTATAAGCCTGAAGTAGACTTGAGAAGAAAGTCTTATTTACCTTATAGGCAAGATTTGATCGGCGTTTTCGCCGGGATGAGCAGATTCCGTAATTAACGACAGATTTTTTTAAAAATTATACTCAGCTAATAAATTTACAAAATGGTCCTTGTTTGCTTATAGTTTTCGTTTTTGGCCATGTAAATTGTTTTGGTGCTATTTAATTCCAAATATACTTGTTTTTGCCCTCCAGTGTTGGGAGAAGATCCATTTCATACATGTACTTTTTCGAAAATTGAATTTTCATACATGAACTTGTATGTAGTGTGAATACCAACTTGAATTGCAATAAATTTTAAATTCCATACACGAACTTACAAAATCGAGCTAAATCATACATTTATATTAACCTGGTGTAATCACCGTCTAATATAGCCTATTCAACATAACACGTGTTAATTAATTAAAAATGATGTCATTTTAATAATTATCAACTAATACAGAATCAAAACGACGTTTTAATAATTAAAAATCCAACTAATATAGAGTCAAAACGACGTTTTGATAATTGAAAATGTCGTTTTGACTCTGTATTAGTTGGATTTTTAATTATTAAAATGACATCGTTTTTAATTAATTACCACGTCATTAACACGTGTTATGCTGATTAAGTGAGATTAGACGGTGATACATGTACTTTTTCGAAAATTGAATTTTCATACATGAACTTGTATGTAGTGTGAATACCAACTTGAATTGCAATAAATTTTAAATTCCATACACGAACTTACAAAATCGAGCTAAATCATACATTTATATTAACCTGGTGTAATCACCGTCTAATATAGCCTATTCAACATAACACGTGTTAATTAATTAAAAATGATGTCATTTTAATAATTATCAACTAATACAGAATCAAAACGACGTTTTAATAATTAAAAATCCAACTAATATAGAGTCAAAACGACGTTTTGATAATTGAAAATGTCGTTTTGACTCTGTATTAGTTGGATTTTTAATTATTAAAATGACATCGTTTTTAATTAATTACCACGTCATTAACACGTGTTATGCTGATTAAGTGAGATTAGACGGTGATTACATTTTAATTAATTACCACGTCATTAACACGTGTTATGCTGATTAAGTGAGATTAGACGGTGATTACACCTTGTAAATAGAAATGTATGATTTAGCTCGATTTTGTAAGTTTGTGTATGAAATTTGAAATTTATTACAGTTCAAGTTGGAATTCGCACTGTATAGAAGTTCATGTATGAAAATTCACTTTGAAAAAAGTACGTGTATGAAATGGCACTTCTCCCCTCCAATGTTATGTGTAAGACTTTCGAGGAAATAGAGGATAAGTTTGCGAAATTGCCACAAGCTCTTCAATTCACTATCATGTCTTAATTAGGTAGGTTTCTTGCGATTTAAGTTACAAGTTAAGACTTTTATAATTTGATCAAATTATAGTGTCTGCGAGAAAGCATAAGACCATCTCCATTGGCCGGATGATAAGGAGATTTTAAAAAAAAAATAAAAAAAAAGAGAAAAGTGAGGAGAGAGCAAGAAAGAGGTTGTTAACTAAGACCTTTAACATACGGTTTCATATTGAGTTTGATAGCTGTTAGTTTGTAAATGGGTAGTTTTCTAATTAATTATTTTGATTTTATTAAATGATTCAATTTTAATAAAATATTAATTTTCTTTTTGTTTAGAGACCGACCACCATTGGAGTTGCTCTAAGGTCTATTTGTAGCCCATGTTAGATGCTTTGCTAGTGCTTAAATGATAACCAAGATATACACACAATTTTCGGACATTTTATAACTCTCTCTGTAACAAGTGTTTTGTTGAAATACATATACCTCTTGCACTCTTTATGTCCCTTTTGTGTCCCAAAATGGTTACTTCTTTAATTTGACTATCAAAATCATGTTATGAGAGTGTTGACATGTTATGATCTGTTCCTTTTGCGTACCACCGATCTTTATGATCTGTTCCTTTTGCGTACCACCGATCTTTTTCATAATTTTGTCTGGCGTAATGAGAGTGTTGACATGTTACATGAAAATGTCGACATAGTTTCTTCATCTTCCCACACAATACATATATAAGTATAGCAAATCAAACCATTTTTGCATGCATAATCATAAAATGTATAGAGTGTCATATCTTCTCTTCTTCTTCATTCCTCCGTTAGTTAAAATTTCTTCCTTATTACTTATAATTGATCGTATATGTTCATGTTTGTAACCAACATCTTTTTTTTTTTGGTCGACATTTGTAAACAACATCTATACAGAGAAGTTTATACAGTTTCACTCTTTGTGAACAAGCTCTACATGTTAACTTGCTTTGTAAGCATGGCCTCCTTGTGGACTACAGTTTCTCTAAATTTAAATGACTCATCAGACTCATCAGAGACTCTTTCTTATTTGCTTCAAAAGAGACAAAACAGGTAAAAATATAGACACAAAGTGATTCATGGTCTTTATTTGGATAAGGTTATCGATAAATACACAAGTCTAGCCTTGTTTTCGTGATATGGTCTTATCCTCTACATAATCCACACCCATCAGTCCCACCACTTGTTTTTCATTTCCTATCCGAGAAAAATTTCAAGTTTCAGATAGATAATTTCTTTATGTCTGAACAAATTTTATGATAATAGCTATAAAACTTTTAAGTGTAAAATACTCAAACTCAAGTATGTTAAGACTAATTGATATAAAAACATTTGTGTCATGGGTATATTGTGCAATATTAACCGGGCTTCTAGTTCTGGTGGTAAAGGAATCCGGCTGAAGTGTCTGCCACCAGAGTTCGAGTCCAGGCCACTGCGAATTTAACCACTGGTTTCAGGGTTCCAGAACCATAAGTACAGGGGGTCCTTAAGTGGAGGCTTAAACATTTCTGTGCACGGGCTTTGGTCTAATGGGCTTCGGTCCAATGGGCTAGTCGGTCCACGATTGAGTGGGCCGGACACTGGATTACCAAAAAAAAATATTGTGCAATATTAAAGTTTAATTTGATTCCTATTACCAAAAAAAAATATTGTGCAATATTAAAGTTTAATTTGATTCCTTGGTTTGACTCAAAAGTGAAAAACCTAATACACGTTTAGTATTTTATATTAAACAAAATCTACATGTTTAACGTTTTTAATTATACAAATTTTAATGGATGAGTTCATATATATAACACCCAAACAATCACATCAAAATAAGAGTATACGAACAAAAAGATTGAGAGAAGGTTATTCATCCACACCACAAGAGAAGAAAGAAACTTTTCTATTCACCTCACCTTTCGTTTTCATTATCCATGCGACCCCAAAAGCTATCGTACAAACATATATTCAACTAACTAATATTTACAATATTACTATTACTCTTCTCTGTTATATACTTTGTATTATAAATATCCTTCACTTTGCTCCTCCTCTTCCTGTACTCTTTTTGCTGCAACTGCTTCACTCAGGTATTGTTTATAGAATCTCTCTATCCCTCTCCTTCATTACCATATCTTTGTTCTTAAGAGGAATTTGAGTATTTGTTTCTTAGTTTGTGAATAAAGGCTCTATAAGTCTATATAATGTTAAGAATCTTTGAGCTTTATAATTTGGATTTAGAATTTGATTTCTACTATAATACGTTTTAAATTATCAGAAAGATAACTAAAGGATGATAATAATAACATTCATTTACATGTTTGTTGTATGGTCAATCACGTCACAGAGAGAGTTTAGTGTGAGTATAAGTCTACGTGTAAAGTAATTTCTCCAAACTTCCAAAAATCTTGGAACATTTCTAAAAATCAAATAATCAGTGCTTTTTGTAGTTAACGTGATGAAAGAGATATATAATTAAGTTACAACTCTTAATTTTTTTAAAAAATAATTAATATGAAAATGCCACAAACCCACTTGTGTGTTCATCACATTCATACCTCTCAGTCAAGCTTTAGCCGTTCATGTTTTAGTCATGGTTAATTATGTTATGAAGTTTAATGGCATCCGATTTTCACCTACCTAGTAGCAATTTAGCTAACAATTACTAAACGGGAAAAATTTTAAATAAATCTTCAATTTTTTAAAAAACCCACTTTAAATCTCCTATTTTTCTTCACCTCAATTTTAATCATGAATTTTCGTTAACAGCATAAAAATTCTCAATTTTTTAAAATTTTTACTCATTCAAATCCGTCGCTAACTCGCTAAACGTTTTTTTTAAAGTATTTCAACACGCGTTAATGAAACACAACGCTTTGATTAACGAAGGTTTAAACGTACTATTAACGGGTTAATTAGCAACATTTAGCTAACGACATATTTAAATGAGTAAAAAATTTTAAAATTTGAGATTTTATATGATATCAACGAAAGTTCATAATTAAAATTGAGATCAAGAAAATTGGGAATTTAGATGGGTTTTTTTGAAAGTTGGAGATTTATTCGACAATTTTCCCATTACTAAACTATATCTTCACATTTGCCCAAAATCTAATAAATTATTAGTTATCTTTTGTATTTAATTAATACTAATTTAATTAATACTAATATGTTATGATATATTTACCTTTTACAATTTGGAAAGATATTTTAGATATGGATACCAAAGTTATACATTAAAAGATAAGATAAAACTAAATCTCAAATGATTTAATTAAAGGCTTATCAAAAGTTAACAACAAATAACAAAATTTATTATTTCCAGATTTGATATAAATTTTTATGTTTATATTTGGAATTAAATCATTACTTTCAACAAATTTTGTGGGTCAATTATAAGTAATTTGCTTGGTAAGAAATTAATATTTTTATTTATAAATAATTTTTTTTGGTTCAATAATATTCACAGAGAACTAAGAAGACATGGGAAACGAATCATACGAAGACGCCATCAAATCCCTCAAGAACCTTCTCATGTAAGTAAATATTTATAATATAGATAACCCATGAACACTTTTGCAAAATGAGAGGCTTAATTAGGTTTTTATATTAAGTATAGTTTAATATCGTATCATGTAACAATATGTGGGCAGTGAGAAGGAGGATCTGAAGGATGTGGCTGCGGCCAAAGTGAAGAAGATCACTGAAGAGCTTCAGACAATTTCCTTGTCCAATGGCAAATCTTTCGATCCAGTCGAACGAATTAAGGAAGGTTTCATCACCTTCAAGAAGGAGAAATACGAGTAAATTATCAATTCATATCTCTTAAATTTCTTCTTTATTTTCTTGTCATCAATATATAGTTTAGTAATATATTATTATATTCATTTCATTGCAGTACGAATCCTGATTTGTACGGTG
>CM071717.1:41749261-41778049 GCA_036630335.1 Physaria fendleri
AAAAAAAAAAAAAAAAAAAAAATCAATAGTAAAAAGATCGCAAACGGGTGTTTGCTCTACTTGTATTCAGGACCGATCCTAAGTGGAACTATCAACTCGTTAATAAGTAGTAACCTAGATTGAATGTTATGTTGTTTTGTAGAAATCAATGGCAGAATTAGAAGCAAAAGTGAGTGAGAATGTAATAGAAGCATGTAACAGAACAGTATCAGTTCGAAAATGTGTCTTCACTTCATCTCTATTAGCTTGTATTTGGCAAAACAATTTTGATCAATCTGTTATCAATGAAGAAAGTTGGAGTGATGAACAACTTTGCATGGATAATAAGGTAATTAATATAATTAAATGAATAATTAGATACAATTTGAGGATATGAATTAACAGTTTATTATCCTAATTTTTTTTACAGCTTTGGTATGCACTTGGAAAACTAAAAGCTGAGAAAGCTGCATGGAGAATTGCAGATTCAAAAGGATTAAAGCTGGCTACTATATGTCCTGCTCTTATTACTGGTCCTGACTTCTTTAACCGTAACTCCACTTCTACTTTGGCTTATCTCAAAGGTAAATCAAAAGTAACCATTACTTTGGCTTATCTCAAAGGTAAATCAAAAGTAACCATCTATATCACTACAAGAAAAGTCCAAATTTTCGACCACTGTCATCGAAGAAAATTGGTCGGAAATGACTAATTCCGATCAATTTTCGACCATTTGAGGTGGTCGGCTATAGATGGACGAAAAATTTAAGTTTGTAGGAATTTTATGAGTCACCATCCAATAAAGATCGGTTCTTTGGATATAATCAACAATTTTTGAAAAAGATTTAGTTTTTTTTTTCGAAACATTTTAGCTTTTTATTAAATACATATATAATATTTATAAAATTTAAAATATTTTCTAACTTTATATAAGGCTTATTGTAACAATAAAAAGGATCTCATAGATGCAAACAAATATTGTTAGGACATTAGTATAGGTGGTCCATTCCATAAAAGAGACAAAATACAGCTTCATAAGTAGGTGAAAAAAATAAAATGGACAATGATTTACTTGCAGCATTTTTTATTTTAATCGGAAAAACAATTTCGTATATATAAAACAATTAATTATTTCTAAAAATATTCANNAATAGATGTGAACAGATTAGCTAAAGCTCACATATGTTTATGGGAAGGTTTGGGTAATAAAACTGCGTTTGGTAGATACATTTGTTACGACACAATACTCACTAGAGATGGTGCTGAAAAGCTTGCGAAAGATATTGGCGTTCAAATGGAAAAGATTTGCGGCAATGGCAGCGATTCAAACACAAACACAGACGCAGAAGCGGAAACCGAAGAGGATTCTGTTTCTTTACAAATTTCAGATAAAAAGATGTTAGATCTTATGTCAAGAACTCTACGAAGTTGCTTTCATGAAAGTTAGACAGATCAAATGTAGTGTTTGCTCTTTATTCTTTTCTTCTTTTTTAATAATGTTTTTTTTTATATTCAAATGTAGTGTTTGCTCTTTATTCTTTTCTTCTTTTTTAATAATGTTTTTTTTTATATAATGATAATTATTATTACAAAATGAAATAAATGTAGTAATTAATAATTATTTCTATTTGTACGAATGTGGTTTTTGTGTGAAGTGAAGTTGATGTAAGGGGCAGTTGAGTAGTTGGTATTCGTTGAAAATTTAATACTTTTTTGAATTAATAAAATTACAAATTATTGAAATTCACAAATCCTTTTTGGAGTTTTTAAAATAAGTCAATAATTGTTTGACAATTTTTTCATTTTTAAATAAGTCAATAACTAGCAAATGTCAACAATACTTACAATTTGGTTCTGGCCGGTGCGAAGGAGGAATTACACTTAAAACGACAGAAATGATTTACATTTTAGACAAACTAGTAGTAAATAACACAAATCAAGGAAATAAATCCTTCTTTATTCTTACAATGTGTGACCTATTTAACATTTTTAAATGTAGTGTTTGCTCTTTATTCTTTTCTTCTTTTTTAATAATGTTTTTTTTTATATAATGATAATTATTATTACAAAATGAAATAAATGTAGTAATTAATAATTATTTCTATTTGTACGAATGTGGTTTTTGTGTGAAGTGAAGTTGATGTAAGGGGCAGTTGAGTAGTTGGTATTCGTTGAAAATTTAATACTTTTTTGAATTAATAAAATTACAAATTATTGAAATTCACAAATCCTTTTTGGAGTTTTTAAAATAAGTCAATAATTGTTTGACAATTTTTTCATTTTTAAATAAGTCAATAACTAGCAAATGTCAACAATACTTACAATTTGGTTCTGGCCGGTGCGAAGGAGGAATTACACTTAAAACGACAGAAATGATTTACATTTTAGACAAACTAGTAGTAAATAACACAAATCAAGGAAATAAATCCTTCTTTATTCTTACAATGTGTGACCTATTTAACATTTTTTACATAATTTTTATATGTGACCTATTTAACATTTTTTTACATAATTTTTTGTTCTAATAACATCAACAAGCATCATCACTTGCACCTTCTTCTGATGACTTATCTGGTTTCAAACATTGTATTGGTGGATCACTTTTAGTTTTCACTTCACCATGAGCTTCCCAACAAAAAGGATTTGTTTGTTCTGTAGTTGGCTTAAGCTCTATGTTTGAAAGTGAGATTCCTACACATGGTGAGCTATCACTACAAGCAAAGTGTACAGGTTGCTTTGTGTAGGTACCTTTTATGTTTATGTAGTTTATGTTTGATACAGATACAGCTGAAGTTTTGTTTTGACATCCTCCACCATCACAGTAATATTGATCTATTATTATTGGATTTGCTACATCTTTGACTTGAATGTTTGAAAATAGAACTTGATATTGATCTATTATTATTGGATTTGCTACATCTTTGACTTGAATGTTTGAAAATAGAACTTGTTTTACTGATCCTGATCCTCCCTATCATTACACATAACAAAAATATTTTAGCATTTTTGAACTACCACATGCTTTTTTTAGTTGTTTTTTGCTTCTATTTTGTATGGAAATAAGTATAAAGCGGTTCGGTCGGTCTGTCTTGTCCCCGTAGCCCAATCCTCAAAACCCAAAAATAGCAGTAAAAAATTTAAACCCTCACATCCAGTACTGACCCCGAGAAATTCAGGGCCAAAATTAAAAAATAATAATAATAAAAATTTAAGCCGAAAATTAACATGTAAAATAGAGTCGAAAATTATGTATATTCTTTTCGAGACCTCAGCTTTGGTTGCTTGTAGTCGTGACTGGCCCTGCTCACATGTAGGATCTCCGAGAAATTCGCAAAAAAATAAAAACTATACACAAGCCTTTTTTTGTAAAAAATGTTTATATGTAAAATTTTAAGAATTTTTTAAATATAGGTTAAAATAAAACTTTTAAAAATAATTTTTATAGGAAAATACAAAAAAAAACTTGCGGACACTTGATCTACAAAAAAATAACCCGCAAAAAATTAGGTACGTTCCTCCCTGCATAAAAAAATATTTTATTTCTTTTGAACCGAATTTATTTTGTATAACCAAACCCCGGTGAACCTGCGGATGCGGGGCAAAATTGACATGTCTATAAATAACTATGCAACAAGGTTTACCTGCCATGACATGTCTATAAATAACTATGCAACAAGGTTTACCTGCCAGGATTTTATGCGAACACCATTGGTAGTGTCATGCATAGTAACATCACGGACAGTAATGTTTGAAACACAAGCCTTTGTATTGTCCTTTCCTAATCCTCCAATGCTAATCCCATGACCAGGTCCACAATCTACATCATGTATATAGATATTCGAACATCCTGTTTGTATTGATATACAATCATCTCCTGTAATAAAGAATTATAAAATTGTTAATTTCTTCTTATTACAAACGAGTATGACTTGTTTTGAAGTTGTGTGGTTACCACAAGCCAAAGTACTACGGTAAATAACAGCATCTTGAGAGTTTTGCAAGTGTATTCCATCTGTGTTTGGTGAATCTCCAGGGGATGAAGTTGTGAAATCAGACACTTGAATGTTCATGCAGCTTGCAAGTGTATTCCATCTGTGTTTGGTGAATCTCCAGGGGATGAAGTTGTGAAATCAGACACTTGAATGTTCATGCAGCTATCAAACTTGAGATGTGTTTGAGGACTGTTTTGTATTGTTATTCCATTGACCGTTACACCATTGCTTCCATAGAACCTCAACGCCTACATACCCACCAAGGTAAATGTTACAAAAAATGTTAATTATCACTACTAGATTTTGCTCAAATTCGACTTGGTAAGAATATGGTCGGAAAACACGTTTCCGACCGACCAAATGACGTGGGTCACTCACACACAGATGGTCAGAAATTTTCGACTAATTTCCGGGAAAAAAAAAACCAATGCATTTTCGTTCAAATGTCCAACGCATTTTTGTTCAAAAGTTTCCGAATAATTTCTGAGCTAAAATATCTACCAAAATCCGAAAAAATATCGACAAGAGTTTCTGATTACTTTCGATATGATTTTCCAACCGATTTTCGATAGTTTGTTTTTTTACCTAATTTCAAGCATATTTTCATTTTCGATAGTTTGTTTTTTTACCTAATTTCAAGCATATCTTCCAACCAATTTCCGGGTAGTTTTTCAGACCAATTTTCCGACTAATTTACGTATAATTTAAAATAATATTTCTTATCAAATTCCGACGAAATTGAAATTTATTTTGAAAAAAAAATTCAAAAATAAATACGAAATTATACTTACTGTTGGTTTGGTCCCTGACTTGTTCCACCATACTGATCCTTGACCATCAATAGTACCTTTTCCTTTTATAGTGATTCCTTTCAATGATTTGAATTCTATCCATTGTAAGAGACCTGAAGTCCATGCACTTGAACTCTTTGGAGCTATGATCTTTCCATCTAGCTACATGTACAGTATTCAAGTCGCGATTTTAAAACTAAAACATGCATGAATATGATTTTTGTTGTCTTTATGAGAACTCACCTGAAACACAATGTTCTCTTTACATTCTTTGCCTAAGAAGGAAACAGGTCCAACAAGAAACGTAGAACCAGATGGAACTAATAGTGTTGATGCTGACACCTCACAAGCTTTGTTCCAAGCATCTTCAAAAGCCTAACGACAAAAATGGTTTTGAGAATCTAACTAAAGAAACTAATACTTATGAATAAGAGATACATGCCAATTAGTTTTGAGTTGTAAACTCCTATATATATAACGAGTATCTACACAAGTTTTTTTAACATAACCTAGTGATTTAATACTCTTTAATATCATGGAAGACATGGTTCGAACTCGGAATCTACAACATAGTGCAATAAAGTTTTAGAGGTGATCATCATCGTGCCACATGATTCCACGGTATATACGCACTTAAACACTAGAAATGCACACTAACCTTTGTGTCATCACTTGTTCCATCACCTTTTGCGCCATAGTCAAGAACATTTATTGTTGTGGAATTAGTCCCTTCGGCCATAGACCTACGGTTTCCTTTCCAATATACACTTTGCCTAGCTCCAGAAGTCCCAAATCTCGAAGAGAGTATCGAGATCAAGAGGAGAAAGCTCAGGGAAAGATACTTCAAGATTAGTCTACTCATCTTTGATATGGACTTAGAACTTGTTTGTATGTAGAATGATGAAGTTGTATAGCAAAGGCTCGTATTTATAGGAAGTGAAAAACACTGTTACGCAGTGAGTTTAATGAATCTATGATTATAGTTAAAACATTTATAGGAAGTGAAAAACACTGTTACGCAGTGAGTTTAATGAATCTATGATTATAGTTAAAACGGTTAGATGATCAACATAAAACACCTTGGAACTCTTGTTTAGAACAGAACACGTGTCCGGTCAGATACTTAACCGGTCTTGGTAACCTCTTTTGGTTAATGAAAACCAAAATCCATTTATCAAGCAAAATTGACAAAGGGTCAAAAAAAGTTGCTATGTCAATGTCATGTAAACCTCATATAAGATAATCTTTTTAAAAAATTAGTTCCTTAAATTAAGCACCGTAATTTAAGTTAATCCTATGGTGTCACTAAATCTTTACGAATCTAATTGAGTATTGTTTCAATCCTATGGTGTCACTAAATCTTTACGAATCTAATTGAGTATTGTTTCGTCAAAATCATATTGCATTAGGTGATTATACGGTTTAGTTATAGCAGCCTGTTGATCGTATAAGGTTCAATAGTTCAATGTATTATGAAAACTAAACTCGTGATATGAAAATACACACTTGCATGAGGATCCTCCACTTTAAAGTAGAGAGGCTGCTATAAGATTAGTACGTGTCTGTATTTCATGCGTTGACCGTTGACTATTGTTGAATTATTTTATTTGATTTCATGATCTTTGATATATAACCCTATTGGTCACCAAACTAGTTGAAGTTTAATTACTCATTGTTTATTTTATTAATTTCTTCTTGCTTTTGCAGTTAAAGTGTGATATGTAAACTTTGTCTTCAAGTAACGAATTTCTTGTCCTCTCCTCTAATATCCTGAATATATGGAGTACAAGATATTCTAATGTTGGTTTAAATGAGAAGGTAACATTGCAGCATTAGACCTAGGGGTGGGGAAAAAAAATCTAAAACCGAAAAATTTAAAACCGACTCGAAAACCGAATAGATACCGAAATATGTGTGTAAAATAATTTTGAAACATAATAATTCTAATGTATTTATATATTTGAATATAGTTTTGATTCAAATCCGATTCAAATCGGTTATTTAACCATAAATAACCATAAAATCCGAATAAAATGGAATAATTTAGTATCCAAAAAAAACTTAAAAAATGATTAGATTCCGGCTTGATCCCAAATCCAAAACATCGAAAAATATCAAAATAAGCTAAAAAATAAACAAATAATTATCTAAGAAATTAAAAATTTAAATCACGTGGACGAGTGGGTGTAGGTCAGATGGTAACCACACCTCACCCCTAACTTATAGGTTGGGGGTTCGAGTCACAAAGGTGTCAAAACATCATAATGATGGAATTATAGGTTGGGGGTTCGAGTCACAAAGGTGTCAAAACATCATAATGATGGAATTGCAGTAGACAAATTGACAACCATTTATATGCCAATAATCTGCTTCGAAGAAGAAGAAGAAGACGTCTAGGTTGGGCTTCGATCCCAGGTTCTCTCTCCCTTGCCCTCTCTACAGTATTATGTAATAACCACTAGACTAAAAAGACAGAAAAAAAAAAGAAAAAAAATTAAATCACATGAAGTAGTCTAGCAAGTCACATGAACAACATTTTTTCTAGCAGTCGCTAGAATTTGTATACGTACGTCCTACAACTCACGTAAGTCGTAGTATTTCAAAAATTGTATTAGTAAATCCTAACCCGTGATTTGATGTAACGTTTTATAACGTATTTATGTCAAAATGTCAACTAATTTTCGTATAATCTAGAGCCTTATTATAATGCGCAGGGGTGGTCCTCTTTTAATTCAAAAAAAACATTCGTATCGGGCCCCGAAATATAGGGGGCCTCGGTAAATATACTTCTTTTTGGATAAAAATTGTCAAACAAAGATTCTAAATTAGTAACCACATATGAGTTGGGAGGGTTTCACCATTTAATCTGTTTGTCATTGTTCATCTATTAAGACCACATAAATTGATTTGAGTGTGAAAACCAAATCGCTGATATTATATATATGTATAACAAATATCTCTACATGAAATGTCTGGATAGTCGTTTTTTCAGATCTACATTGGTCGGTTCTCTTGTTTTTTTAGTTTTGGTTTTCAATCAGGATTCAAAATGATTTTGGTTCGATTCAAATAAAATTTTTGATATAATCATGTTTTGGTTTCAAATAATTATTTGGATAATCGAATGAAACTGAAACTACCTGCTTATATTAAAAACAATTAGCAACCAAAGTTAGAAAATAGTTACAGTATGGTTGTTTCATTCATTTATAATCATAGTTATCTCTCTTTTTTTTTTTTTTTAAAATGTGTTATTTTATTGATCTAGGTAATTAAAAAATATATATATATATATATAATTTAACAAAAAGAAAAATTAAAAAATATACAAGCCCATAAGATCTGTTTTTATGGATAGTTTTTAAAAATAAATAACAACAACCAACCAAACCAAAGTAAAAAAAAAAAAAAGAAAGAAGGAAAAAGTAGAATTCGACCTCTAAAGTAGAGAAAAACATTAACATATGAATGAAGGATTCAAATGAAACTCAATTACCAGCAGATAAAGTGTTCCAGCGAGCTAGCATTGCCTGGGATGTGTCCAAGTCCGGACGAGTCTTGATCCGTCTAGCTATAGTCTTTGTGATCAGACGGACCAGCAGCGACATCGGGGTCGGGTGTTGCCCATGAATTCTATTTTTGATTAACATAATTATCTATATTAATCAAAAATACTTATAATATCTAAAAATACATTAAAATTGTAACCAAAGTATTTTAAAATTTAATATAATTATCTCCTATATATTATTTGAGAAGCAAAAACGCTTAGGTGTCGTCGTCAGAATCACTCTCACATACCATATTTACGAACATACCATTTTGATTTATTTATTAGAATAATTATAAACTATATCATTACCAATAATTTTTATTATGGGAACATACTGATTTAACCTATTAACTATTATCAGATAGAGATTTCACCCCTTAAATATTTTTATATTAATCTAACCCCTCAACTATTTTTAGATAAAGATTTAATCCCTCTACTATTTTTATATTAATCTAACCCTCAATTGTAGTTTCGTTATTGAATTTTCTTTTAATTCAAAAAAAACATTCGTATCGGGCCCCGAAATATAGGGGGCCTCGCAAAAAAAAAAAAGTTTGTTAATATTATGTATATTACAAATATTTATGGCTTAATGTTGAAGCTTCTCAAACTCAAGTTGATAAAATCTTACATACGATCAAAGATGTCAGAGGATAGGTTGAACGGTTTAGCAATGTTATCAATTGAAAGAGACATGGTTAAACACCTTGCTTATGGTTTATACAATTCTATATTATTTTTTTTGCGAAGGGTCCCAATTTTTTTTCGTATTAGGCCTCGGATCAGGCCGGACCGACTCTGATAATGCGTGTATGATATAAATCATTATATAATAATGTTTTTATTTGTCAATTTATGTATTATACGCACGGATTTGTACGCAATTATGTGAATAACGCCAATTTTGTTTGATATGATTTTATTGAATTTTGTCCATTACGTATAGAAATTCATTCTTCTCTCTTTGACATTTTGTTTATCAATCCAATTATGCAGAATTATAATTATAAACGTACAAAATTTCAATTATTTTCAGACCTAGGTAATTGAATTATTCACAATTTCCAAATATTTTTGAAACCTAGATAATTAGTTATATATGTCATGATCATTTTAAAAAATATTTAAGTTACTATATTTTTTTGGGTCTAATTTTTGATATTTTTTTAAAAAATATTTAAGTTACTATATTTTTTTGGGTCTAATTTTTGATATTTGGAAACTAAATACGAATAAAACCTACCCAATATCATAGTAGTTTTTAAAATACCCGAATTAAATTCTAACTCAAAAAACAGAAAAAAAAAAAAAAATCGAAATACAAAAAAATTAAACGAACGTGGATATCCAAATACCCAAGGCCCATGAAAAGTCCAATTATTGAAGCCCAAATACTTCGAGGCCCATCAAGTCTGATGACCAACGGTCGAATCCAAGACGATATCGTTTTGCGAACCTAATCTTGTCACTTTATGCTTACTTGGCAATTTCGTAATTCAGATTACCTTTTCTGACAAAACAAATTTAACAAATACCGAAAAAGCAAGGAACGAGAACTAATCTACGCCACGTTTCACAATAACGTCTCCTACTCCACTCAATCTTTACCGTCAAATAATCCCTTTTACTTATCTCACTTTTCAAAACCTAAATCGAACCGTCTATTAGAAGCTTACCATACACCTTACTACAGACAGATAGTCCAACTCCATTAAAAGCAGTCAACACAAATGACGTGAGAATGACGTGAGTCTAAGTTATTCCAACCAAAACATGCCACGTGTACGGATACTCTTCTTCTTTTAGCGCGGACGTCAAAACTAACTATCAACTAAAACTTTGAAACTACCTATTGAAGTCCGTATTCTCTTCCATCAGCAATAAACCAAAACACAAACACAGAGAGAACAGAGATTTTGCCATTTTCGGCTTCGTTCTAGGGTTTCTACTTGGTGCTGAATCTAAGTGTTGAAGTGATTTCTCAGCTGAGATATTTCAGGTATGACAGTTTCGGTGGCTTCCTCTTTGTGTTTGTTAACTTGACGCTTAGAGATTTGGTAGAACGAACTTTTTAGTGAGGTTTAAGTTTGTATCATCTGAATTGGAGTTAGACATAGAGCTATGCTTATAGATCTTTCTTCATTGTCTCTGTGCTTGGTTGTTTGAAAGCGATTTAACCAAAAGCTATTGATTTTGTGTTTTGGTGTAGCAGATTGACGAATTGAATCAAGTTTTTTTTGGATATGACTTCTGTGGGAACATTACCAGCTTCTTCTATGGCTACAAAACAAAGCAATTCTTCTATGTGTGCTGAGAAACTACCTGAAGGGATTAATGATATGAAGATAAAAGATGATAAGGTTGAATAATTTGGCTTCTTTTTTGGTTTGGGGGTTTTTTTTTGGTTACTAATGTGTTTTCTTCTTGTTGTTTTGCTGGTTGATTGAACTTTATTAGGATATGGAAGCAGCTGTGGTTGATGGGAATGGAACTGAAACGGGTCATATAATTGTTACAACTATTGGTGGTAAAAATGGTCAGCCTAAACAGGTTAGCTTCTTTAACATTTGTGTTTCGAGGAATAGTATCTCTGTTTGTTAATGGGACAATGACTAAAACTGTATTACTTGCAATTGCTGCTACTAATGTGTTATAAAAACTCCTGATAATTCTTTTTTTTTTCTCTTGCAGACAATAAGTTACATGGCAGAGCGCATTGTTGGACAAGGTTCTTTTGGAATTGTATTTCAGGTGGTGTTTCAATCATATACCCTATACTATTGACTTTACTGGACTCAAGTAGAAAAATTTCTGATTTTGTTAATTGTATAAATGCAGGCTAAGTGTTTGGAAACGGGAGAAACTGTTGCAATCAAGAAGGTTTTGCAAGACAAGAGATACAAGAACCGTGAGCTCCAGACAATGCGGCTTCTTGATCACCCTAATGATTACAGTCGGGCAAATCAGAGGATGCCCATGATCTATGTTAAACTTTATACTTATCAGGTAATTTTGAAGTTCTTTTGGTTAGTAGTTATTGTTGTTCTGAACTCATAAAATTTAATGTGCCTTGTGTTGTTGGATGCAGATTTGCAGAGCATTGGCATATATTCATGGAGTAGGAGTCTGCCACAGAGACATAAAACCACAAAATCTCCTGGTTTGTGTCCCAAGTTGAAATGTTGGTCAAACCTTTCAATGGTCTACATATTTCTGCTTGATTAATCTTGTGCTTCTTGTAGGTTAATCCTCATACGCATCAAGTCAAACTCTGCGATCTTGGTAGTGCAAAAGTCCTGGTATAGCATCTGTTATGATATGTTGACATGTTTTAACATCTAAAAGCTTGCACTTTTTCAGTGCTAACAATGTTACTAATCCTAACCTTTTTAGCTTTGCCACTCTGTAACAGGTAAAAGGCGAACCAAACATCTCATACATCTGCTCCCGTTACTATCGAGCACCTGAGCTTATCTTTGGAGCCACAGAATATACAACAGCAATTGACATATGGTCTGCAGGCTGTGTTCTTGCTGAATTTCTTTGGAGCCACAGAATATACAACAGCAATTGACATATGGTCTGCAGGCTGTGTTCTTGCTGAATTGCTCCTTGGACAGGTAGTCTTGACTGTCCAAAATCTCTTATACTATTCATGACATGAATTGCTGAATGATGTCTAAAGTTATGTATTACCAATCTTTGTCTAGCCACTATTTCCAGGTGAGAGTGGAGTCGACCAGCTAGTCGAGATAATTAAGGTTCTTGGAACACCAACTCGAGAAGAAATCAAATGTATGAATCCAAACTACACTGAGTTCAAATTCCCTCAAATAAAGGCTCATCCTTGGCACAAAGTAAGCAAAAACATCATCAGCCTCTCTCTCTCAACATTACTCCATTAGTATCTTTTTGTTTTGCTGATCGAAAAAACTGTTTGGTTCCTAAGATATTCCATAAGCGTACACCTCCAGAGGCTGTAGACCTCGTCTCAAGACTTCTCCAGTATTCTCCAAACCTAAGATCAACAGCTGTAAGTCCATGAATACAAATACTAACATTTTTTTGATTTACGTTTTATTGATTCAAAAGCTTACTTGTGATTGTAGATGGAAGCAATAATTCACCCGTTCTTCGATGAACTACGTGATCCTAACACACGTCTTCCTAATGGTCGTCCTTTACCTCCTCTCTTCAACTTTAAACCTCAAGGTTCGTCTCCTCCATACTTATTTCATAAGGTTTTACTTTGACAAACACTAAAGTGCTTCTTTAAACCTCAAGGTTCGTCTCCTCCATACTTATTTCATAAGGTTTTACTTTGACAAACACTAAAGTGCTTGTCTTCATTGTAGAGCTTAAAGGAACAAGCTTAGAGTTGTTGTCCAAACTTTTACCTGACCATGCCCGAAAACAGTGTTCCTTCCTTGCCAACTAAACCTCTCTCTCTCAATCCAGGGATGTTAGACTTTATTAATTTCTCAGAACTATTATATACAATGATTAATGTAATGTTACTAATGTATGATGTCATGGTCTTTGACTCCACGAAAACAGATTTATCATAGGCTTCAAACTTAGTATCAGAATTTGCCTCTAAGCTATTGGTCAGCTTGACAGCCATGAACCTATGTAGAGGTTTCGATTTCCTTAATTCAAATTAAATCGGAAATTGAGATTAACCGGACAATATTACAGATTTGGTATTCGAACCGACTCATCCGGTTCGGTTTTTTACAGATATTTTATTTAGTGGCCTTCTTTTAGGCCCATTTAAAAAATATATACCAGTGGAAGGTTTCGCTTTACGGAAAAAACAGAGAGGCCCACCAGAAAGCTGAAAGCTCATCTTCCTCCATCACGTGATTCGTCTTCTCGACGCGATCTTTCTGGGAGTTCGCTTTACTCAACCTTTTAATCTTCTACTGAATTCGAAGAAGATTCTTCCATGTTCGATCTGATTCGGTTCCAGAGATCGATTGTTGAGTTGTCTCGAATCAGCTTGATTTTCACCAGATACAAGCGATCAGGAGATAGAGAGAGCTTGTGTGATCCGAAGCTGGCTATACCTTCTGATTGACTAAGTAAAGTCTGTTTTACGGAAGCAAATGGCGGGGAAATTGACTTTGACTTGAGCGCGGATTTACTGGTGGATACAAATGAAGAAGAAGGCGTCGCAGCAGAAGTTAAAGTACATATGGAAGAGGAAAGTATGTGCTATGTTACTGTTCTTTTTCTGCTTAGGGAGTTTCGTATTTATCCAAGCTCGTTTCAATGGAATCACTGCGTCTCTCAAGTCGTTGAAGCCTCGTCTCGATCAGAAACCACAAATTGCCTTCCTGTTCATTGCAAGGAATCGACTACCTCTTGAATTTGTGTGGGATGCATTTTTTCAGGTATAGAATTTTCTTAGTTGGTTCAGAACTCAGAACTATAGTTTTGGATTTCTGATCTCTGAGGATCGGATTGTTCCATTGTCAGATGTGTAATTCATAGCTGCAGATTAAGAGAATTCACTTCTGTTTTCTGATAAGATCGACACTTAAATCAGCTTAACGTTATTGAGCTTGGTTCATGATAACTTGTTCTCTTGCAGGGTGAAGATGGCAAATTCTCAATATTTGTTCACTCTAGACCTGGATTTGTTCTCAACGAGGCTACAACTCGATCTAAGTACTTCTTGAATCGGCAAGTTAATGACAGTATACAGGTTACTATAATGAGAATCTATCAATTTACCAAAACATGAACTTTTCATTAGCATCTTCAAAGTTGTCTGATTCAATTGTTAATTACAGGTAGACTGGGGAGAATCAACCATGATTGAGGCAGAACGTATATTGCTCAGACATGCACTTAGAGATCCATTTAATCACCGTTTTGTTTTTCTTTCTGATAGGTGAGATTAAGCTTTGTAAATACCTTTTCATGTCTAGTTACAGTTCATGACTTGCTTAACCAAATTTCAATTTCCACAGCTGCATACCTCTGTACAGCTTCAGCTACACGTATAACTACATCATGTCAACACCAACTAGTTTCGTTGATAGGTCTGTTTCTGCTTCATACTTCAACTTTGACACCAACAAGAAATGAATATCACTAAATATGTTTTTTTTATTGCAGCTTTGCAGATACAAAAGATAATCGTTATAATCCTAGAATGAATCCCATTATATCTGTTCATAACTGGAGAAAAGGATCACAATGGGTCGTTCTGAATAGAAAACACGCAGAAATTGTGGTGAATGATACCTCTGTCTTTCCTATGTTCCAGCAGCATTGCAGGAAGGTAGACTGGGGAGAATCAACCATGATTGAGGCAGAACGTATATTGCTCAGACATGCACTTAGAGATCCATTTAATCACCGTTTTGTTTTTCTTTCTGATAGGTGAGATTAAGCTTTGTAAATACCTTTTCATGTCTAGTTACAGTTCATGACTTGCTTAACCAAATTTCAATTTCCACAGCTGCATACCTCTGTACAGCTTCAGCTACACGTATAACTACATCATGTCAACACCAACTAGTTTCGTTGATAGGTCTGTTTCTGCTTCATACTTCAACTTTGACACCAACAAGAAATGAATATCACTAAATATGTTTTTTTTATTGCAGCTTTGCAGATACAAAAGATAATCGTTATAATCCTAGAATGAATCCCATTATATCTGTTCATAACTGGAGAAAAGGATCACAATGGGTCGTTCTGAATAGAAAACACGCAGAAATTGTGGTGAATGATACCTCTGTCTTTCCTATGTTCCAGCAGCATTGCAGGAGGAAATCACTTCCAGAGTTTTGGCGAGATCGTCCTGTACCAGCTGAAGGATGGAAGGAACATAATTGCATACCAGATGAACACTACGTCCAGACATTACTATCCCAAAAAAATGTAGATAGCGAACTCACACGACGATCACTGACACACTCAGCTTGGGACCTTTCTTCTTCTAAAAGTAATGAACGCCGTGGATGGCATCCTATGACTTACAAGTTTTCTGATGCTACTCCTCACCTTATACAGTCCATTAAGGTAACACATCTTACTCCTCACCTTATACAGTCCATTAGGGTAACACACCTATGGAACCATAAAGAGAGATTCAGATTTCTGATTAAGTCTGTGCAGTGATGTGAGGTCTTGTCTGATTGATTTCGCAGGAAATAGACAATATAAACTACGAGACAGAATACAGACGAGAATGGTGTACAAGTAAAGGAAAACCATCACCCTGTTTCCTCTTCGCCAGGAAGTTTACTCGTCCTGCAGCTCTTCGTCTTCTCCGTGAAGTAAAACCTTTCTTCCACCATCATGGCTTACACTAAGAAACAAACATAAGAACTATTTTGACATACTCATCTTGTTCCACTTTTCCTGTGTTTTTTTTTCCTGGCAGTTTGTCGTGTTGAAGGACAAAGAGCAAAGACAGTAAAAGTAGCTTGAAATCATAGATTATACATACATAGGTAAGTAATGTTTTACCTCATAATTGTGATGTCAAATCTACATAGGAACTTATACCTTTTGATAAATGAATAAAAGCCATTGGTAACTTGATATAGCGGTAGAGAAAGAGCTCAGCAGGGGTGACCTGAGAACACATGAAAATAAGAGATGTAATAATATGCGGTGGCGTCATTACAATTGTTAGTTATACATGTGTTCTCATGTCTACCCTGTCGAGATCTATTCCCTTCGAAAGTACCTTTCTGTTTATTACAAAACATGCATTTTGATTTGCCTCCAACATACTTACAAACTACATATACACAGATAACGAAGAGATAGGGTAGTACACGCAATATTACAACAAAAATTGTAGTACACAACACAACCCAAGTTCCAACGTTACGTTTTGTATAGTACAAAGAAAAAAATTGAGATTTGTGTACTGCAAAAATTATTAAATAAAGACTCAAAAAACTCCTGCAAAAGAAAAAACATTGTACTTTGTCTAAAAGTACGAACAAAGCTAATAATACTCATGGGCCACTTAAGTTATAAAGCCCAATAGGAATCACCAATTTTTAAAATAGCCAGACGGCCACTTAAGTCGTAAGGCCCAATAGGCTTAACTAATTTTTAGAAATGGGCAATTGTACATACTATGTTGTATGTATTGATTTGACACGCTACAGAGGAAAATGCTGACATAGAAAAAGCAACAATGACCGATACGCTACAGAGGAAAATGCTGACATAGAAAAAGCAACAATGACCGATGAAAATTACTTCCTTCGATGAATACTAATCGGTTCTCGGATAAGCAAGTAATGGATCTGATGAACGACGATACTAATTCACAAGACGGTGATCATCAGAAACATCGTCTCGGTGATAATGGCTTGGAGTCGAAGAAGGAAGCGATCTACCCTAGCTATGATTTCCATCCTATTCGTCCTAACTCCTCCGTCGGATTGTCTCACCAAGCTTTAGATCTCGCCGGATCTGTTAATTCCACGGCAGCTAGGGTTTGGGATGCGCCTGTTCCAAAAATTGTTTCAACTTCTAATGCAAGAGTAATATTTCTAAATTTCTCATCATCTCTTCCTGTATTTATGATTACAAGAATTGATTCTAAATTTAGCAGAACTACGAATTGTGATAATCTTCGATTTGTTGTTCGCTAATAATTCACCAAAGAAAAAGTTTGATCTAAGTTTTAGTACTAAAAGTCTTTGCATCAAACTTCTTCGCCTGTGTTTTCTTTACTGTGCTTGCTATATGACTTGATGTGTTAACATTCATTCAAAAAAAAAAGTATAAGACTTGATGTGTTCTTTCGTTCATATTGTGAAGTTGAAATCAATGACTAGCTATTGTTTGCTTATTGTTTTTAGTGTTTCCTACACTGTAAGGTTTTGTAGGTACTGTATATGATCTACCTGTTGTGCCTATTGTTTACTTTTATATATCATATTATCTGGTTGCTTAAATTTAACTTGATACTTTCATGGTTAGGATAATGGCAGTTTCGCGGGTTTAACCTTACTGCATTTGTTTGGTTTAGCAGAGTTATGGTTCTATGGACTCTCTTGAACCTTCTAAGTTGTTTACTGACAAGAATCGAAATGCCCCTGAGTCAGAGATTATATCTGCAATTGATCGGACAATAAAGGCACATACTGATAACTTATTACATGTCATGGAAGGCGTCAGTGCTCGTCTAACACAGCTGGAGACCAGAACTCGAAACCTCGAGAATTTGGTAGATGATGTTAAAATTTCTGTTGGGAACAGTCATGGAAAAACTGATGGGAAAATGAGACAGCTTGAAAACATCATGTTAGAGGTAACTTGACTCTTTTGGATAACCTATTGCAGATTAGTGTGAACTTAGAAATATTCAAATGAATCTGAGATATTAGAGAAATGTTGTTTTCTACCTTTGGGATGCCAATATAATCCTGGCTTGGCAACTATTGATCTGTTATCTTCGATATACATTCTGTCAAGTTTCTAGGTTCCTCAGTATCTTCTTTGTATAATTTGCGTTCAGGTGCAAAGCGGTGTACAATTGTTAAAGGACAAGCAAGAAATAGTTGAAGCGCAGCTTCTGCTGTCAAAGCATCAGGTATCAAAGGTAAACCAACAGCCCGAGACACAGTCTACACACGTTGATCCCACTGCTCAACCACCCGCATCACTGCCTCAGCCACCAGCTTCTTCTACAGCTCCTCCATTTGTTAAAAAAATGTTACACGCGTTGGCATTAAATTGGTTTAAGAGTGTATAATTATTAGACGATCTCAAAGGTATTTATTCATAATTTGGTATGCAACTATTTCATTTTTTCCTTCAGGCATGAGTAAATAATCACTACGACAAGAATTTTCGTAAAGACAAAGGCGCCGTAAAACAAAAAAAAAAAGGAACAGATAATATTAGATCTCAATTATATTTCTGAAACATGAGTAAGCCTAAAGAAATAATCTTATCCACCTAATAATTTATAGCAAAATTAATAAAAAGCAGAAGTTTCTCGTTGGACATGTTCCTACAAATTTTATATGATTTTTAAAGGGTTTAGGCAGCAAGATTATTTGATAGCAAATTAGCCACTATATAAATTTTAAAAAGAATGATAGATAATTTACATTTATTCACTATATAATTTGTTGTAAATAAATGTCTAAAAGAGTGATTAAATATAAATTGTATATAGTTGAATTCTATACTTGTAACCGAAGAAAATTGAAGCACTTTACTCTTACACATATTCGGGTAGAGGACCAATGGTGAAGGAAACTTGGATCATATTCTGTCCCAACCAAAAGTGAAGTATGTAATCATTTATAAATAAAATATGTTTTGGAGGGTTTTTTTTCCAATAATTTGCTATTTGATTAAAATATCAAGAACTCGCCCAAAAAAAAACATTATTCACGTGGTGGTCATTATCTTGCAATGTATAAACTTTAAGATCTCTTAATTATTTAATATCAGTATCAGGTGATTCAAGTTAAGTTCAATAATATTCATAAATGCATATCATTTGTCAGTTTAGTATATTAAAGACGATTGATTCAAGTTAAGTTCAATAATATTCATAAATGCATATCATTTGTCAGTTTAGTATATTAAAGACAATTTATTACTAGTAATCATGTAATCTCTGCGTTTAAATGAATTTATGAAAATGACACTTATTCATATCAAACTAGAATTTAACTATAATTTAAACTCATGACAAAAAAAAAACTATAATTTAAACAAATTATGCAGAGCAAAATCAAATTAACCTGTAATAAAAAAAAAAACTATAATTTAAACAAATTATGCAGAGCAAAATCAAATTAACCTGTAATAGATTAATATAATCTCTTGGGATCAATGACACTGTCATTGGAATCAATGTAGATCAGCTTTACATTGCTTCTACATCAGGAAATCTAAAAGTTTTAATCTACAAGAATCAACATTGGGATACATCAAGAAATCAAGAACAAAATATTCAAACAGATACTTACTTTCCCAAAGAGGGTTTAAGATCTTACATAAATAAACAATAAAATATCCACAGAAAAAAAAAGAAGCTTTAGGTAAGTTTGCTTCATCATGAAACAATGGATGTCCAAAAACATTGCTTGTAAAAGCAACCAAATTTTCTATGTTTATATTTACTTCACCAATCATAACTACACCTTTCACCAATCATAACTACACCTTCCTTCACTCTTCTTCCAAGTGAAGTTATTTACCAAATTTTTTACAGAGAGGAAGAAGAGTGTTGCTGCAATGGAGGAGATTGTGGTGGAGAGTCTTCTTAGTGGTAATAGAGAGGCTCAAATAGAAGCAGCTATTGAGTTGAGTAATCTGAGTAAGAAGCAAAGACAAAAAATGGCAGAAAGAGAGATTATTTCTCCTTTGCTTTCCATGTTACAATCTCAAGACTGTGTCACTACAGAAGTTGCTCTATCTGCATTACTAAGCTTGGCTTTTGGTAGTGAAAGGTTTGTGTTCTAAAACTATTCCTATGGTTGTGTTTTGTGGTAGTGATAAAACAAATAAAATAACTGGGGTTGTTAATGAACTTACCAGGAACAAAATCCGAATTGTGAAATCTGGCGCAGTACCGATATTGCTAGAGATCCTTCAGTCAGACACGAAAACGGTGATACTTGAATTGTCCATGGCATTTCTTCTGATTCTCTCTTCCTGTAACAAAAACAAGGTTAAGATGGCATCAACCAGGTTGATTCAGCTATTAGTAGGACTTATTGGGGTTGATAGACTAACAATTCAGGCTAAGATTGATGGCATATCAACACTACAGAATCTATCAACTCTCCATCAGATTATTCCGCTGGTTATAGCTTCTGGAGCAGTATATGCTTTGCTTCAAGTCATAAACTTTTATGATAAATCTTCAGAATTAGCTGAAAAGGCAGCAGCTTTACTCGAAAACATAATTCCTCATTCACCAGAATCGATTTCCAGCATCAATGGAGCAATTGGGGTTCTAGTGGAAGTCATTGAAGAAGGGTCAGCACAGTGTAAAGAGCATGCTGTAGGAATATTACTAGATATATGCAACTATGATAGAGAGACAAATCGTAGAATGATACTGAGAGAAGGAGTAATGCCTGGATTGCTTCAAGTGAGCGTAGATGGAACACGTAGAGCTAAGGAAATGGCTAGAGAGCTATTGTTTCAACTAAGGGATTGTTCTGGCTATGTTATCAAAAACAAACAGTCAAAGATTGAGATTGTTGAGCAGATTATGCGAGAGATTGATCAAGAAGGTGATCAAGAAGGTGAGCGAATACCTGGAACCATGTTGAAGTTGGTAGAAGAGATGATCTCCAAACTCAGCACATAGCCCTTGGTTGAATTAGAGATCTTGTATATATTGAATCATGTACTGTAGTAAAAAGAGAGTCTTTTTCTTAGAAATGTATTACCTTCTTTTTAATCCTAATATTTTTGTATTGACCGCTCATAAAATGATCAAGTTTTGTTGACCATGTCTAATTACCCTTGTCGTTAAGTCACTAATGACAGCGTTAACGCTTCTATTAATAGAGGGATTAAGTGAAACTACTTCGTTTTCAAAACTCTTTACACTTTCTTAAAATTCTCTTATCAAGAGTTAAAATCAGAATTCCCCAATTGTGTTACCCTAATTTTCATTGTCGATGACGAGAACCAGAGGAGGAAAGGCGAAATTGCCGGCGAACACAAAATCTCCGACTACGGCGAAGTCGCCGGCCAAGACGAAATCTCCGACCCATTGTAAGCATCGGAAGAACCTCCGACCCGGATTCAACTCAGACCTCGACGTCTTCGGTTCGACGATTACGCCGCATTGACACTCCTTCGACAAACTATGAATTATCATTCTCTTCAGGCACGATGAAGAACCAAAGGAATCTCCAGAAATGTTGCTCATGATTTGAGATAAGTTGGATAAGGTTTTAGGGTTAGGGATTTGAGATACAAATTGGGGATTCGGGGGTTTGTTTCAGGTTTTAAAGAAGAAGACGAGTTTTCAAAAACGACGTTGTTTCATTTAACTCTTCCGTTAACGATGTCATTAGTGACTTAACAACAAGGATAATTAAGCATGGTCAACAAAACTTGATCATTTTATGAGCGTTCAGTGCAAAAATATTAGGATTAAGACGATAAAAATGAAGTTTAAGGATAAAACGTCCTAAATTTGGAAGTTCGCGGATTTCTGGACATATTTCCCATTACTTTATTAGTTTAGTTTTATTTAATTTTTAATTCCGGTTCCTAATATTTTTGTATTGACCGCTCATAAAATGATCAAGTTTTGTTGACCATGTCTAATTACCCTTGTCGTTAAGTCACTAATGACAGCGTTAACGCTTCTATTAATAGAGGGATTAAGTGAAACTACTTCGTTTTCAAAACTCTTTACACTTTCTTAAAATTCTCTTATCAAGAGTTAAAATCAGAATTCCCCAATTGTGTTACCCTAATTTTCATTGTCGATGACGAGAACCAGAGGAGGAAAGGCGAAATTGCCGGCGAACACAAAATCTCCGACTACGGCGAAGTCGCCGGCCAAGACGAAATCTCCGACCCATTGTAAGCATCGGAAGAACCTCCGACCCGGATTCAACTCAGACCTCGACGTCTTCGGTTCGACGATTACGCCGCATTGACACTCCTTCGACAAACTATGAATTATCATTCTCTTCAGGCACGATGAAGAACCAAAGGAATCTCCAGAAATGTTGCTCATGATTTGAGATAAGTTGGATAAGGTTTTAGGGTTAGGGATTTGAGATACAAATTGGGGATTCGGGGGTTTGTTTCAGGTTTTAAAGAAGAAGACGAGTTTTCAAAAACGACGTTGTTTCATTTAACTCTTCCGTTAACGATGTCATTAGTGACTTAACAACAAGGATAATTAAGCATGGTCAACAAAACTTGATCATTTTATGAGCGTTCAGTGCAAAAATATTAGGATTAAGACGATAAAAATGAAGTTTAAGGATAAAACGTCCTAAATTTGGAAGTTCGCGGATTTCTGGACATATTTCCCATTACTTTATTAGTTTAGTTTTATTTAATTTTTAATTCCGGTTTACTCTAGTTTAACCGGTTCATTACTATATCAAAAACTTATTATCATATACCAATCGAAATTCACTTTCTCTTTTTCGTTTTTGAACGATTTTCTTTCTTTTGATTGTTTTTCTCATTTCTTGTAAAACCACAAAGTCCTTATTGTGAAAACAAATTTATTAGTTCTTCAAGAACGAAGAACTTGAAGCTAAACTATCTTTTAGATTACATGCACGAGTTTGAAGACATGAAGCAGAGTAAAACTATATTTCATACCTCTTAACTTCTCAGTAGTCAGTACTAAAACTTTTATGTGATTATCTTAGTTAGTTCTGATAAGGAAACAATTTGAAAAAAATTTGATTCTAGATTTGTTTCCTACTTTCATGTTATCCTTTTGAATCCAAAACTATTTTTATTTTATTTTTGCGCATGTTTTATTTTAGGAAATGAATATTGTTTAGATTTTTGAGATAATGTTACTAGTAGTCCTGTCCAACGGGCCGACCCATCCCACTCTGCGAAAAATTTCGCGGGGTTTGGAGTTTTTTTTACATGCACGCATTCGCTCCGCAAAAAATGAAGTTTAAGGATAAAACGTCCTAAATTTGGAAGTTCGCGGATTTCTGGACATATTTCCCATTACTTTATTAGTTTAGTTTTATTTAATTTTTAATTCCGGTTTACTCTAGTTTAACCGGTTCATTACTATATCAAAAACTTATTATCATATACCAATCGAAATTCACTTTCTCTTTTTCGTTTTTGAACGATTTTCTTTCTTTTGATTGTTTTTCTCATTTCTTGTAAAACCACAAAGTCCTTATTGTGAAAACAAATTTATTAGTTCTTCAAGAACGAAGAACTTGAAGCTAAACTATCTTTTAGATTACATGCACGAGTTTGAAGACATGAAGCAGAGTAAAACTATATTTCATACCTCTTAACTTCTCAGTAGTCAGTACTAAAACTTTTATGTGATTATCTTAGTTAGTTCTGATAAGGAAACAATTTGAAAAAAATTTGATTCTAGATTTGTTTCCTACTTTCATGTTATCCTTTTGAATCCAAAACTATTTTTATTTTATTTTTGCGCATGTTTTATTTTAGGAAATGAATATTGTTTAGATTTTTGAGATAATGTTACTAGTAGTCCTGTCCAACGGGCCGACCCATCCCACTCTGCGAAAAATTTCGCGGGGTTTGGAGTTTTTTTTACATGCACGCATTCGCTCCGCATTTACTCGTGGGATCCGCAGGCAATCCGCAATTTTTTTTAAAAGTACTTAAAACCCGCGGAAAAGCCCGCAAATCCGCGAAAAAACCCCGCAAAACCCGCAAAAAACCCGCAAATTCGAAGAAAAATGTATAAACCCTCAAAAAGAAAATCCGCAAAACCAGGAAAACTCTGCAAATAACCTGCATAATTAAGCTAATATTTTTATAAAAAAAATTTAAAAAAATATGCGGGTACCCGCGTGACTTGTCCGCAAAACCCTCAAAAATATGAAACCCGCCCCGTGATTTTTATATACTCAAACCCGTCCCGCGGAGGTTAAAACCCGATAGTCCCGGGGCGCTGGATTAAATTGATAGTTACGAGTGATCAATATACTGACAAGTGACTGAAGTAAATAAAGCATATTTATGAAAAATTAATTTTAAAAAAAAAAATCTGAGAGGATTGAAAGAAATTGCTAATAATAGAGTAGACGAACGTTCATGAAAAATAAAAAGGAATTAAAAACAAAATCTAAACCCGAAACCCTAGTTTGATTAACTAACACCTTCCAGCAAAGTAAGTTACTCAGTCCCAAGGACTAATTTGAGAACTCCACCACACCTAAAACTCCAAAGACTTATATTGTCTTTTTCTTTCAAGTTGTTACTTTCAACGACATTATTCCAACCCTTATTCAAAGCGTAATTAGAGGTTCCATGTTCAGATTTTTTCTTCATAGACCATATTTTCAAACGTAATTCGCAGCTTTTAGATCTCTGAGTGAAAAGATTTGTCACTAAACCAGGACTCTTTACGGTTAGAGACTCTTCAGGCGTCAAGAAATCGTTTTTGAGTAGCTTCTGAAACGGGATTAAGAGACGGCTTTGGTTTCTATCCACATCAGTCTTTGTTAGAGTCTTCTTAAAGATCAGTGTTGTTGTTTCTTCATCACCGTTCATATCTCTTACCATTCTTAAAATCCACTCAGGCAAAGGTTCTGTAACCTTCGCTTTCTTGGATGATTCACAGTTACACTTCTGTTCTTCGGCTTCTTTATCTCCAAGAAGATCATGTTGTTCATCTTCTGCAACCATAGCCACCGCTTTCTTGGATGATTCACAGTTACTCTTCTGTTCTTTGGCTTCTTTATCTCCAAGAAGACCATGTTGTTGATCTTCTGCAACCATAGCCACCGCTTTCTTGGATGATTCACAGTTACTCTTCTGTTCTTCGGCTTCTTTATCTCCAAGAACACCATGTTGTTCATCTTCTGCAACCATAGCCACCGCTTTCTTAGATGATTCACAGTTACTCTTCTGTTCTTTGGCTTCTTTATCTCCAAGAAGACCATGTTGTTCATCTTCTACAACCATAGCTACCGCTTTCTTGGATGATCCAGTGTCACTCTCCTGTTCTTCATAGATACCTTTGTAATAATCGTACCTTTGTAATAATCGGAACTTGCTTCACTCTTCTGTTCTTCAGAGATAGCTTTGTAATAATTGGAACTTGCTTCTTCATGTTTTTGTTCATCTTCTTCAAACATCTTCGTCATATACGCAAGTGAACACAGTTTCCTCCATTTTCTCTTCCCAAGATTTGAGCGAGGATCATGATACTTACTCATTGTAGCTGTGATTAGCAACTTAGGGTTAATGAGAGAAAATAAGAAAGCGAGTGAATGGGAATGAGGGAACAAACTAGTACATCTCTTCCTTAAATACTTAATACATATTAAGGGTTTGGATTTTGTTTGTTTAGATTTTTTGTTGCTGTTCCTTAAATTAAGGGTTCTTGAAATTATATACTGGTTTTTTTTTATATATATTTTAACAAACAAATCATTGATATATATATATTTTCATTTACGGCAAATCTCATATATTTTTACTAAATTATAAACCCTAAAGAGTCTTTATTTTTGTAACTGACTGATACTACACACTAATACTAATTTTGGAATACATTTTGAAATCAAGTTGATTATTATTATTTTTTTTTTTTTTTTTTTTTTTTTTTTTGTCAACCAAGTTGATTATAAATTATAATTATAATCACGTTAATCATTTTTTTAAAAATTTTACGGGTGTGGTAACCATTAATATTCTCACCTCGATAGAAAATATTAATGTATGTAGGTGTAAACAAATAAAATCTCAACAATAAAATCATTTAAGCATATCAACAAATAAAACCCAATAATTATCTTCGTAACAATAAAATCTGAACAAATAAAATCATATAGCCGATTACTCAAAATAAATTTATTTATTTATTTGAAATAACTTTACTAATTACAATTCATGTTAATTTTTTTTATGATGTAAACATTTACATACATATCAATGTTTATGTTGATTTATTCCGGTTGTATTAAACCATATATCAGGATGTACATAAAGTTTGATTTAGTGAAGTGAAGTGATAAGGTCAAAAGTTGTTATCTTATATTAGAGACTGTGTAATTCCCGCATCATGTGCGGAAATATATATTCTCTTAAAATTATTTTTCCAAAAAATATAATTATTGATCATTTTAATTACTTTAAAATTAATATGATAGCTTAAAATTAATAAAAGAGAAAAATTAATTTAACACATTAACTATCATTAGATAGAGATTTAACCTTTCAACTATTTTTATATTAATCTAACCGCTCAATTATTGTCAGATATCGATTTAACCCTTCAACTATTTTTATAATTAATCTAATCCCTCAATTATACTTATGTCATTGAATTTCTCCTTCACTACAATTGAAACATCACGTTGAGGGACTAGATTAATATATGCATGACGGTAATGTAACAGAGGAAAAAATCGGACTAGATTAATATATGCATGACGGTAATGTAACAGAGGAAAAAATCCAATAATGAAACTACAATTGAGGAGTTAAATTATATAAAAATAGTTGAAGGATTAAATCTTTATCTAAAAATAGTTGAGGAGTTAAATTAATATAAAAATAACTGAGGGGTTAAATCTCTATCTGATAATAGTTGAGGGATTAAATCACTTTATTCCGTATAATTTTGTAATTAAATAAAATTTTAATAAAAATAATTTTTTAAAAACTTAAAATTACTCATCATTTTATTTAATTTAAAATTAACAAATAATGATATTGCTTATGATTATTCTAATAATTAAATTATAATGGTATGTTCGTAAATACGATGTGTAAGGCACCTAAGTGTTTTTGATGGTCATATTTGATTTTTGATTATATAAGATTGCAAACATTCGCATTAAACCATAGTTAAACCACGTAATTGCACATATTTGATTTTTGATTATATAAGATTGCAAACATTCGCATTAAACCATAGTTAAACCACGTAATTGCAATTTCTGTGGTCATAATTTCGTCGAAAGAAGCAGCAGAGGAAGTTCTCAAGAAGCATGATCTGGAGTGTTGTAGTAGTCGACCAGAGACGGTCGGTACAACTTTAAAGACATTGGAATGGCACATTACGGTGAAGAGTGGAGAACGATGCGGAAGCTCTCAGTGGTCGAGCTCTTTACCTCCAAAAAGCTTCAATCTTTTAGGTATATCAGAGAGGAAAAGAATGACTTGTGTGTCAAGAAACTCTCTGGTTACGCAACGAAACGATCTGTAAACCCTTTTCACTTTAGTCGGGAATATAGTATGTATGATCGGGTTTGGGTTAAATCTACGTGAGTCTGAGTTCGTTGATGAAGATAGAATACAGGATCTTGTGCAGAACTTTGAAGCTATCATAAGAGAATCTGCGTTTTCTGATTTCTTTCCAAAAGCTTCAATCTTTTAGGTATATCAGAGAGGAAAAGAATGACTTGTGTGTCAAGAAACTCTCTGGTTACGCAACGAAACGATCTGTAAACCCTTTTCACTTTAGTCGGGAATATAGTATGTATGATCGGGTTTGGGTTAAATCTACGTGAGTCTGAGTTCGTTGATGAAGATAGAATACAGGATCTTGTGCAGAACTTTGAAGCTATCATAAGAGAATCTGCGTTTTCTGATTTCTTTCCCCGATGGTTAGGTATACTCATCGAGTGGTTCTCTGGTAATGGCTAATTATTCTAATGTAATGTGAATCCATTGATTAATTACACTTAATTTAGCATAAAGATTACTAGTTTAATTGGTATTCGATATTCTTCTTTAATGTAGCGTAAATAAAAAGCTAATCCTTAAATTATTAATACTGAAATAAAGACAAAAAAAAAATGATCCATTTCATGCTGTTTTTTTTTAAAACAATTTTGATTATAAAATATAAAATTGTGAAACTTCACAAAAAAAAAAAAAAAAAGAATCTCTTGATTTTTATTAAAAAAAACAATTTTGATTATAAAATATAAAATTGTGAAACTTCACAAAAAAAAAAAAAAAAAGAATCTCTTGATTTTTATTAAAAGATATGTCTTCAAGATTCGGTTTACAATGGTTATTGTACAATTTGTAAAAATAATTTAAAATCATAAAAAATTAAAATGCGAAGTTAAAAATAAATAAACAAATATATGTTGCTTTTATAATACAAAATGACACTTATAATACAAAATGACACGTGGCAGTATCGGTGCTTATGCTGATACAGAGAACAACTACAAATATGCATAAGCGTTCTCCTTCATCTTCAGATTCTTCTTCTTCTTCAATCTCCAGACTCAATCCCAAAATCTCTGAGAAAATAATCAAATCTATAATCCATCAATCAAGGTCAGCATTTTCTACCAACATCTCTCGATCTCTTTATCCCCATCTTATAACTTGGTGGTAGTTGTTGAAATTTCATCCGATCACTACTTTTTTTTCTCTAATTCGTGTTCCCAAAACTATATGAATCATGATTATGATTAAAAGGGGTTTTTTTTTTAATATAAAAATATGATTTTTAATAATGCATGCGTCTGGGGTTTTTTAATTGGGGTGTATTATTAGCTGGAGTGGAAGAAAGGGAAAGTGAACCCATTCGTGAGGGGAATAAGATCGAGATTAAGACCAAAATCGATGCCTTTGAATATAGTCAATGATCGTGATGGATCTTCTCGGATTATTTTGACCGAACCTGGTGGATCTACTGCTGAGGTTTGACTCTTTCTTCTTCAAAATTTGATCTTTGGTTCTTTTGAAAATAAATAAAAAAGGGATTTTGATCAATTTGAGCTAAGTTCTTGATGATGTATATACTCAAAAGGGTTTAGCTTGT
>CM071717.1:41793500-41810291 GCA_036630335.1 Physaria fendleri
CGCTTTTTCCTGCACAGAAAACAATCAATCTCAAGACGGAAGAAGAAGAAGAATGTATTCAAAGATTTGGTCTCTGTGAGATCTATATGATTATTTAGATAGGTGAAGAAGATGCAGAACCTTACCAAATAATGCGTTGGCAAGACAATTATTTTCCAAGAACTCATAGACAAGAAGCAACTGGCTTTTGTCAACACAACATCCATAAAGTTTTACAAGGTTTGGATGCTGAAGGCAAGCGATTATACCAATCTCGTTTACAAACTCCTTGTTACCTTGTAATGATTTGGAAGATAGCTTCTTCACTGCAATCAATGTTCCATTTGGTAATCTCCCCTGCATTGTCAAATTTCTTGCTTTAACTTCACCTGTTTTTAAGAATACTAACACTGATTTCTAGAGCTTGAAGACTCTTTTGTACCTTATAAACAGATCCGAAGCCGCCTTCTCCAATCTTGTTCAAAGGATTTGTGACTCTGATCTTCTTCATGGAGCCTCGCTAACCCGAAATCTGAGATCTTTGAGTTAAGATCCTTGTCTAGTAGTATATTTGTTCCTTTAATGTCTCGGTGAATGATCTTAACCGCTGAATCTTCGTGAAGAAATGCAAGCCCTTTAGCTATTCCCAAGCATATTTTGTGTCTTGTTCTCCATTCTAGTTTCAGACTGCTTTTTCCTGCACCCAACAGCTCCAAGAAAACAATCAAAGGATTTGGTCTCTGTGAGATCTATATGATTCAGTATATAGGTGAAGAAGATGCAGAACCTTACCAAATAATGCGTTGGCAAGACAATTATTTTCCAAGAACTCATAGACAAGAAGCAACTGGCTTTTGTCAACACAACATCCATAAAGTTTTACAAGGTTTGGATGCTGCAGGCAAGCGATTATACCAATCTCGTTTACAAACTCCTTGTTACCTTGTAATGATTTGGAAGATAGCTTCTTTACCGCAATCAATGTTCCATTTGGTAATCTTCCCTGCATTGTCAAATTTCTTGCTTTAACTTCACCTGTTTTTAAGAATACTAACACTGATTTCTAGAGCTTGAAGACTCCTTTGTACCTTATAAACAGATCCGAAGCCGCCTTCTCCAATCTTGTTCAAGGGATTAAAGTTGTCAGTCGCAACTTTTAGCTGCCTCAAGCTGAAGGAACCTGTAATCAGATCAGTCCCTATGAGCTCTTCGTTTACCAAAATCACAGTATCATTCAAAATTTAACTGTTGTTACCTCTTTTTTCTGTATCTGCATTGCTAACGCATATTCTCCAATAGAACAAGCCGAATATCAAGAAAACAAGAGAGAATACTAAGGCTGCTATGCCGAGAATGAGAGGATATTTTCTTGCTTTGTTCTGTTGTGTGACTGGATCAATATGCATCATAGAGAAGCAAAGGAGAACAAGATTGATTCATATTCAGATATAGGTGGTAAATGAAAAAGAGGATTCAAAGAGTTAAACAATTCAC
Source organism: Physaria fendleri (assembly GCA_036630335.1). Classification (NCBI taxonomy): domain Eukaryota; kingdom Viridiplantae; phylum Streptophyta; class Magnoliopsida; order Brassicales; family Brassicaceae; genus Physaria; species Physaria fendleri. The sequence goes on from CM071717.1 coordinate 41,794,974, forward strand.
CCTCTTCCCCGCCACATTCGGATTCAGAACCTGATCAAATAAGAACGGTAAAAGAATTAGGATGAAAGTTTCTGACAGAAACTTAGTGTTCTTACAGAAAACTACTTACTGGGACAAACTGTGATTGCAGAGATAAGAGAGCCATAATTCCCTCTTTTAGGAATGATCAGCGTGCCTTTCCCAGCCCAGTACAACCTTATCTCTAAAGTGTTATCAGTAACAGTGGTGTTCACTTCTTTTATAACTTCCTTGTGAGTTCCATTAGCTTCTTCCCTGATGCTGAAATCCTCTTATCTCTAAAGTGTTATCAGTAACAGTGGTGTTCACTTCTTTTATAACTTCCTTGTGAGTTCCATTAGCTTCTTCCCTGATGCTGAAATCCTCCCAAATCAAATTCCCCTGAACAGATAACCAAATTTAGACTTCAAGAAACCTACTGAAGACACCAAAGATGAGTCTTAAAGACAGAAGACTATATGTACCTGAATGTATATGTTAAAATATCGTTTTGCTTGTCTAGCATGTGGTTCATCATCTGAAAAAAAACAGAACGCGAAGTAAGCCAAATTCAAGGGAGAACGCCGAGCAGTCTGATAAAGGTCAGGATATATTGCTGAGACTGCAGATTCTGATGAAACTGTGTATGTATCTTCTGTTATTGCATCATCCATAAAGTCACCAGTATTGCTAAATCCCCAATTTTTCCCATAATAGGTTGAAGCTGAACCAGTAAGTCCATAGTTATCACCCTCATACAGAAACCGTCTTCCCGAGTTTTCGATGGTTACATCAGGTCCCCCACAGTTTATATGCAGCGACCTACTATCTGCAGAACATGAATCTCTTTCAACATCATAATCCAAAAACTTGAACATGGATTTAAAAAGTATGGACAACCAGAAAAAAAAAGCTTACAGTTTTGACATTTGTTTATGTTGGAACATGGAAGAAGTCTCGTTCTATATCAAGTTTAATGAGTTAGTAGCAGTATGGACAATGATCTGTGATTGATAAGACTGGATAAAAAAAATGTTCTTACAAAATGTTTTTCGAATTTGCGCTCTCATATGTGTTTACATTCCTGCATCAATACATACAATTAGAAGTTCTTAAAACTGTACAAAGAAAGTAACAACAGAAGAAGAAGAAGAACATACTTCCTCTCTTTGCAGCTTGGAGACCATGTGAAGTTATTATAAGATAAGTCTCTGAGCAAATGTTTATCCATCACAAGCACCCCAAAGAACTCAAGATATTAGGTTGAAATATATGTGGCATAAGTGAGTATCAGAGAAGGTGTTATTGGTCATACATATTAGTGCTTGCAGTAAGGAAAGGTCCTGATTCAATTTTTCCTGACAACATATTCCCAGCCAAATATCTGCATCAAAAACATTGAAACTAGGAGATCAGTTCAAAACTTATACTTCATACTATAAAATGTTCTCATTATTCAACACTAGGAGATACGTGTATTTTGGTGCGGTTGCATCTGCTGGTATTTCGCCTGTCAGTCTATTGAAAGAAAGATCGCTGCCCGGAAAAGAAAAAGAATCATAGTTAAAAAACTGGATGCTCTTTTGAAAATGGATAGTGATATTATGTAACATATATACATGAAACTTACAGAGTCATGAGATAGGGAGGATCCCAGAGACTAGTAGGGATTGGTTATCAAATTTTGGTTAACAGATTATTGCTTACAAGCCTTCTAGGTTAACTAGGTTCCCTAGTTCCTTAGGGATAGTTCCAGAGAATTGATTGGCTTCAAGAACTCTGAAATCACACCAACCACATAAAACAAGTTAGTTTCAAATTCCAAAAGGATGAAACTTTATATGTAATCACATTAGATAAGGTAGAAACATACAAGAAAGTGAGGTTAGTAAACTTCCCCAATCGATAAGGTAGAAACATACAAGAAAGTGAGGTTAGTAAACTTCCCCAATCCTTTAGGGATGTCTCCTGACAAGCGATTTGCGCAAACAGATCTACACAGAAAAATTTTGTGGTAAGTTCAGAAGCATTTCTTACTTCATGAACAAACAAGAAACTGACTTACATAGAAGTTAAGTAAGGTAATGAGGCCCATTCCATAGGAATTGAGCCATAAAGATAATTACGGCACAAGTCACTGCACAAAGAAACAAAAAACTTTGTTGCTTTTAATGTTTCCTACACAACATGAGGAAGCTGAACAAAAAGAAGTTAAAGAACCCATTCTTACATAAACTCAAGATACCGAAGCCTGGAAAATTCTGGTGGAAGTCTACCCGGAAGACTGAATGTTTTAAGGACACTGCAGATACTGCAGATACCGAAGCCTGGAAAATTCTGGTGGAAGTCTACCCGGAAGACTGAATGTTTTAAGGACACTGCAGATGAAGCAACATATGTTATATACAGCGGAAATCCATAGATATCCTGAGAAGTAAACAGAAAGGTCTAGTTTCTTACAAGTGGGTAATATGACAAGTTTTGTTGTTGTTGAACTGACAGTTACATTTGATTGTGCTGTTTTGTCCTTCCTTAAGAACATCTTGAGTTATTACCAGAGTCTTTGTGAGACATGGATCTTCACTTAGGTTCAAATATTTCACACCAAGTGTCAATGCTATATCCTTAAGTGCTTCCACTGGAAAAGAAAAACAAATTAGAAAAACAAATTAGAAACACAATCAAGTTAGGTTCAATCCCACAAAGAGAAACCATTTTGTTTGGCAATATATGATGCATTTTAAAATCACTAAACCTTCATCTGGATGAAGAGAAGGAGAAGCAGATATTGTATAGACCAAGTAGATAAGAGAAAAAACAAATAGTAGAGAACTAAAATGGCGGCTTTGTGACATGGTCATGAGCTTGTAAGCTGCAGACATGGAAGAAGATGTGCAAATGATCTATATATGATTTGAAAACACAACATATATAAAGAAGATGTGCAAATGATCTATATATGATTTGAAAACACAACATATATAGTACTACTTATTAAAGAAAATAACCAAAATGGTTCTTTAGTACAATTATATAAATACATAAGTATGTACTAAGTATATATAGAGAAAGTGTGAAAGATGTGAAGTGTCTTGTTTTGGTCAAACAACTAATCTGAAGAAACAACTAATCTGAAGATTTAAGAGTTTGCACATGGGGTATGTTGCTTGTTAAAGCCAGTTATATTATCACTTTTGTTAATTACTATCTGGTCTCTGTAGTTATCTTTATTTACAATATGAAGACAACTTTTGGAATGATGCTTGTTTACCCTTTTAAGTTTGCAGTTTACTTATATAACTACTACAAGAACATACTTAAAAGTTAAAACTACTGAGGTTTCATGATTCTTAACCCATTATTGTTGCAACTTTCAGAAAAAACCTTGCATAAACAACAGTAATTTAGATCTTGAATCACAAGTAGAAGAGCATGGCTACTTTTGTAAACAAATGAGAAGTAGAGGGGTTAATTAGTTGTATATTAATAAGTTTGATTGAATTTACATGAAATTTCTTATACTTAACACTTACACTAACTGCCTATTTTGTTTATTTATTAATCAACTTTCTTGACATTTGACATGTAGTTTGCCTTGGGATCCAAGAACTAGTTGAGATTAAATTAGTTTGCTACTTTCTTGACATTTGACATGTAGTTTGCCTTGGGATCCAAGAACTAGTTGAGATTAAATTAGTTTGCTCCATTTAGTTTTAATTAATTCTCACTCAAAGTATTTTAAAAGTTTAATGCAACATGTACTATAGTACTTGTTACTTGACTCAACTTGGTAAGTCAATTTGGTCCTTTTCTTGGTAAGTCAACTTGTTCTTTGAAGTAGATTATTCTAGGCAATAAGTACACATATCTGATTCTTTAATGACTTATTTAGAGGTTATTTTTGTTATCTAGTTTAGTGGATTCAAAAGTATGACTTGGTAAAGACAGGTGAGTACATATCTTTTGAGTTTTGATTTCTCACAAACTCAATCCCCAAAGAAAAGAACCTAAATGCATAAAGGGGATTGATCCATTATAAATGGCTAATAGTGGAATAACCTCAAAAGACATTATACAAAATTAATAGACATGGAAATCTCTTCAAGTCATAGACTCTTCTTTCTTTCTCTCTTGAACTACTTGTCCAGCCACAGAAGGATTAGAAGATGAAGAAGAAGCTGGATAACTTTGAACAGAACATCTTGAACTACTTGTCCAGCCACAGAAGGATTAGAAGATGAAGAAGAAGCTGGATAACTTTGAACAGAACACTGTGTCTTACTGCTGTTCTCCATGTTTTTCCTTAAATCTTTAAAGGCCTTGAACCTTATATCCCCTGATTTCTTACTTACCCCTGGAGTTGATTCTGGAACTGGATAGAGTCCTTCCAGCATAGCAACGACCTCTGACATTATAGGACGATCAGATGCTGAAGCACTCGTGCACACGAGAGCCACTTTTATAACTGATTCTGCTTCTTTTCTGTCAACTTCAGGTCTCAATCTCTCATCCACCACTTGCATCAAGTGCCCTGATTCTAGGCACTCATTAGCCTGCAGTTACAACAATATCAAGAACGACCATTTTTTTTTTTTCGACAGTTTATAATAAGGAACAGAAACTCAGGATCAGGTTATATTTTACCCATTCCAAGAGGCACATGGAATCTTCTGCCGCCATGAAACTACTGTTGGTTATGCCAGCAACAATCTCTAAGACCAAAACGCCGAAACTGTAGACATCTGCTTTGAAAGATAGGTAACCCCACAGTGCATATTCTGGTGCCATATATCTTGGATTAAAGTCACCCGTAGCAAATTTGATTTGCCTTAACGTAAAAGTTCCAGATGGTAACTCTTCCTCATTGGGATCTGGAGGAACATCTCAGAATTAATTATTAAGAAAAACACTTCATTTTCTTGCATTCACAATGTTTCCCTTTCCATATGAACATAACCAGGCTTCTTCGACTCAGACTTCATATGAATCAGCCAGGTATATATCATCAACTTCAGATCAAAACAAAAACAGAATGAAAATGAAAAACAGTGATCACCTTTTCGTCGTTGACCACATCCTGGAAGGCAGCCACACCACCACAAAATTCCGACTATAAATATTATAAGACATGGGACTCCAACCCCAGCTCCAACTCCAACTGCAATATTTCCTCCCGGGCTCTTTCTAGTTTCCGGATGTGAGCATGGCTTAGAATCTGTACATTGAAGGTAAACAACAGTGGTGAGAGAAGAATTCAAAATGCATACAAAATCAGATGCACACATCCACCGGGCTTCTCTGATAATAAGAAAGCTACCTGAAACTACGGAAATAGCCGATATGAGAGGACCATAAACCCCTCTAGAGGGAATCCTGGTTGTTCCTTTGCCGGCCCAATACAAACGGATGGTTAAAAAATGGTTTGTCACATTGGCAATAAATGGTTTGATTATTGGTTTCTGAGCTGCCTTTGCCTCATCCATGATGTTAAAGTCCTTTGCCACTAATTTCTCCTGCCAAAAAGAGGTGTTAAGAAAAGAAAAAACTTATTGCATTCAAAGCCGCTTTAATTTCAGCAGAGGAGGCAAATGCTAACCTGAATGTAAATGTCGAACAAACGTCTCCCTAGCTTGCTATAGTTTTCATCATTGGTGAACCGCATCTCAGCAAAGTCTAGATGTACATTGTAGTTTCCGTTTTCCAAACAGGCATGGAAGTAAGTGAGAGATACCGGAGCTATTCGTGCTGCTTTGTATAGATCAGAAATGTTAGATGCCGGCACAAACATGGTGAATCTTGTGTTCTGGAAATTGTTATCGTCCAGGAAGTCCCCTGTACTGCTGAATCCCCAATTAGCATGAGGCTTAAAAAAATACTTAGCAGCACCACCTTCAACATGTCCATCTCCTTCATATAATTCTTTTGTTTTTTTCTCCTTAAAAAATACTTAGCAGCACCACCTTCAACATGTCCATCTCCTTCATATAATTCTTTTGTTTTTTTCTCCTTTACATATACATCGCTTCCACCACAGTTCACATGCCAGCAGCTAGTATCTGCCAGATGAACCAACATGCATAAAATGACTAACAGGAGACATATCGTTACAGAGTTACATAGATAAGTGTAGTTACATCGATGACATTTGAAATCTTTGATGCATGGCAGATATTTGCTCCTACAAAAAGAACAATTGATATTTCAATATCCATATCAATAGTGGAATATTCTTTTGTGGATATCTCTGAAGTACACTTTCTAGCTTGTATACATAAGATACAAACATGGACTAAAGCTAATAAAGAAAGAACCTTACGATTTTTTTGTCGAAAAAGAAAGAACCTTACGATTTTTTTGTCGAAGTGCTCTCAAACAAGTTTAGATTCAGATTCCTAAAACAAGAAATATCAGGTAAATGATCAGCTTAAATGCGGATTATGTCGACCACAAACGTAAAAGAAGAAAACATGAGAATATCCTCACAAATTTGGCCTACAAGTACGGCTTTCAGGACTTTGCCACTTGAGATTGTTGTATGAAAGGTCTCTGCATCAACAAGTGAATTGACATTAATATGGAGATGAAATGCAACACAAAACATGGATTCTCAGCCAAGAGGCAAGTCCAGAAATATACATACAGAGTTAGTCCATCTCTTAGCAATTCCTCTGGAACATCTCCCTCGAGCATATTTCCAGTCAAAATTCTGCAAAAGTAATCAACTAATAATTCTAAGCCAAAGAAAGATAGAATATTTAACACATGTAACAGTAGAATCTTTTCACTTACAGAAACCGTATATTGACCAACACAATAAGAATTAATCAGTCCTATCATTGTTTCATGTACAAACCTACTATTCCTTTGACCAACACAATAAGAATTAATCAGTCCTATCATTGTTTCATGTACAAACCTACTATTCCTTTGCTTTACGTTCATAATTCTTAAGTGGTACATTAACTAATAATCTGAAACATAGTTCGCAGGAAACCACTGAGTCTTCATGAAAATGTTGGAAGACATGCTTACACTGTCTCAACCCCCTTCAAATTTGAAATATAAGTAGGAATTTGTCCAGAAATGTTACAGTTCTTCAATACCCTACAACGTAATACAAAACACGAGATAAATGAAATAGCTTCACGAATGCACATGACAGAACTAACTTACAGTTTAGTTAATTTGGTCACATCCTTCAACGGAGGGAATGGTTGGACTGGTCCACCTATATCACTGATCCTCCTGAACAAAATAGATCATCATAATAAAAGTGTTATCTACGTTACTATAAGATGAAAATAAACTAAGTTTATAGGAAAAGATGAACGTCATAAGAGTGGAGTGTACCCACAGATTAGTAAGATTGTCCAGAACTGAGATGCCCGATGGGATAGGACCAGTGAGACCAGATGCAATCATTTCTCTACAAGTAATGAAAAGAAATCCATCACTGAGTGCTTAATAAAAACAGAGAGTTATATTAAAAAGTGGAATTTACAGTCTCTTGAGTTCCTTCCAATTTTGTATGTAACTAGGTATTGTTCCGCTGAGTTGGAGATCGTTAATTCTACTGCATTGAGGAAAACCAAGCAGCAGATGAACAACAGAGTCCACCTAAATGAGTAGTTAACTAAGTGGAAACAAAATAACAAAAGCTTACAAATCTGTCATATTCTTTAGTCTACCTAATGAAGCTGGCAAAGTTCCCAAAATAACAAAAGCTTACAAATCTGTCATATTCTTTAGTCTACCTAATGAAGCTGGCAAAGTTCCTGTCAGTTTGTTGGAAGAGAGCAACCTGTAAAAAGAAATGACCCACCAGAAAATCTTATCCTTCTGAAACACACCACAAGTTAAAACACCGGTAAAGTAAAAGAAAAGAAGAACATAAAGGGAATGCGAAACTCTCACAGTGTTTGCAAGTTGACAATGTTCCCAAGCTCCTGAGGAATTGTTCCAGAAAACGCATTTGACTCGAGATCCCTATACACGAACCACAAAAGATAAATAACAGCACTTCCATAGAAGATGCTAAAGCTTTATCAATGAGATGTGCGATGAAGTATTCAAATTGTTCATGTAAGCACACAACATGATATTCCCCTTCACAAAAGGCTAATAGTGAGACCTACAAGTGCAAGTTTCAAGAGTAAAAAGAAGTAATATTTCCAACAGCTAAACTTGGATAGTTAGTACTTGAACATTCCATTTTAATAAACACCAAACCAGTTTCCAGAAAAAGAAGATTTACTGATGTTCTAGACTTACAAGTATGTTAGTGTCGAAGATTTTCCAAACTCTTTTGGAATTTCACCTGACAGCCGATTCACAAGAAGAGAGCTGCAGAGAAATTCTGTTACTGTACAACAACACGAACATTTAGACAATAAAGCTAAAAAAGATACTGTAGGGAATATTCTTACATTTTAGTTAAATTTGACGAAGCCCATTCAGGTGGTAAGCTCCCATTGATGTAGTTGTAGGCCAAGTCTCTGAAATATATCACAGAATCGTGGTCAAAGTTAGCAGCTTCCTATCTGCTTGAATTGGCAAAATTTGCCTAGTTAGCCTAAAGAAAGGTTATGATCACTTACATCTCCCGAAGATAGGGAAGTTTGACTATTTGAGGAAGTTTACCTGGAAGATTATGGTCCTTAAATGCACTAAAGAACAAGTCAAACACCAATTAGAAAATGTTAAAAGAATTTCAAACACAACTTAATAGATAAAACATCATGTAAAAGTCTTAATCAAGAGTTTAATATTGAGGTTTATAACAAGTAATTTCTCAAGATAACTGAATGGTCAAAGGGAATTCAAACAAAAATCAATCAAAACCTGATTTAATAAACACAAATTGACCTAATCACCTTATAAAGATTAAATAATTCTCTCGTAGATTCTGGTCTTAAATTTGTTTAGAAAAATCCTAAACCCACCAGACTTTTTTTTCCAGGTAAGCAATAAGAAATCAAACCTTTAATTATATAAAGAAATTTCAACAACTGAACAAAAAGATAAAAGAAAAAGAGAGAAAAAAAAAAAGGAGCAAACTTTGGTGAAAAATCTGTAAACCCAAAAAATAAAAAGAAGAAATTTGATGAAAAAACGAATAAAGGAAGTCTCTTGAAACACACCTTCTATCTGTGGTAACTTGATAGCATTTATACTGTAGAATTTGAAACAAATAATCGCAAAAACAGAAATTGCAAAGATATTAACATCCTTCGTCTTCTTCTCGAAAAACATTTGATCCACATAGATGAAACAACAAATCTCTGGGAGAAGAGACAAGGAGAGATGTAAAAATCAATGTTTCATCAAAATGGTAAAGCAAGGTCAAGGTTTTTTCTTTAGCTGGGTTCTACGAACAGTGTTTTATCGTCCCCTCGTTTTTTTTTCTCTAAATTCTTTTTTTGACATTAGTACCCATTTTTTTTCTTTTCTTACTATATTATTAGTCAAAATTTAAAACGAATAAAACCCCAAATAAAAGCAATAATTCCTACAAACAAATTCTCCATTAGAAGATAAACATAAATCAAAAATAGTACTTAGAAATATTTGGTGTGTTATCTGATGACTAAAATAGTTGCATAAAGATATAAAAAGGTTTCCAAAATAGTAAAAAGACAACCATTCATTAAAGTGAAAGAAGACAAATGAGCTAGGAAAAAGAACATTCAAAGATGAAATTGACAACTGAGTAGCTAAATTAGGGTACATAAATTGCAGGTATTTCATTATTGTACCAAGTTCATATGTAAATGAGAGTTTTTTTTTTTTTTTTTTTTTTTTCACATGATGGCATCACCTTTTCTTTTGATGAATAATGATTAGATAGTTATTTTTGAAATAAATATTATTCATCACTTTAATATGTGTGTATATATATACATCATGACAAAAGTTTAAGATATTTCATGAAATGAATATATTGAATTCAAACTTATAATTGGTTATTTTATATATAACATATTTTATAAATAATTTTGTGATCAATATTCAATACAAATTTTTTTTTTTGGATTTTTTTTTGGAGACCAACATTATTAACATATTTATTTTGTATTAAAAGAAAACTAGTAAAACTATGCACAATCATTTTAACCCTTAAACATTTTTTTTTGACTTCACATCATTTTCCTTTCTTCCATTTATTGTTGGGGACTTATCAAACATTGATAACTATTTCACACAACGATTTAATTGTAGCTATATGTTCATTAATGTACCATGACCATACAAATGTTAGCATATAGTGTGATCGTCGACGTGATCGATAGATACATCAAAATAGGAGGTACTACAACTTTGGAGTGTCCGAATATATTCTCAAAAGAAATCATAAAATTATATTTGCATCTATATCTTAGAACTTCAATTCAAGATGACCAACAAAGACTAGTGCATGTTAGTGAAATGTGGTGTTCCCGAAAATTATTGGAATATTGATTGAATATATTGGGAATAGAAAAATTATCCTATAGCATGGGATAGTTAATTTATTCTTGAAGAACTTATATCTCATGATTTTGTGAATTTGACATGCATTTTTTTATATTCAAACACATTACTAACATTTCTTTAGTGAGTCCGGAGTTGATAGCTTATTTGGTAAACTTTCTCATTTTTATGGACATTAGAATCCAGGATTGGTGGATTGATCTCTAATCCCAACAATATTGTTGGGATTATTAGCCACTAGGTTACGTGTTAAAAAAAATTTATCTCTTTAGTGCAAAAAAAAAATGAATAACCATAGTCATGTTGAAATAACATTTATAATAGTGACATAAAGCATCCACCTGTGGGCAAAATATTTGAAAGGTCAAAATCTAATTTTTTAATGCTAAATTTTCAGGCTGTGGATTCAGTGAGATATACACTAGTGGACCAGTCAATGGGTTAATAGTCAATAGTCAATCAGCCGATTTGATCGTATAAATCCCAATTTGTTATAGTGCTAACCCAACATCTCTGCTTTTGCCGCAGAACATAATTTGATTGCAAAAAACTAGTGATTAATAGAATGACAACTATATTATGACGTTTAAATCGACATATGTGTTGGGATTTTATTGAATATGTGAATGGAGATTATCAAATAGTCACAAGTTAAACCAATGTGACTATCCAAAAGATTATGATTTTTGAATTTATTTCGAAGAGTTACAACGGTTTAACACACTCATTTGTTATCTATAAATAAGGAGATTTTGCCTCAGTTTTAAATAGTGATAGACTAGGACACTCCGTCTTTAGAAGTAAAGAAGGACGTGAACTTTTTGTAGTGAGTTTTTGCAAAAGTTGTTTTTCAATAAGAGTTGGAAATAAAAATTTATGTCGATATTTCTGTGTTGTTCAAGCCGTAATTTGTGTTCGATAGGGCACCAGAGTTTGACAGTACCGTTGTTCTGGTGAGGTTAATTCGTTATATCTTGAGAGGTTATATTCCATTCCGTTGTTCTGGTGAGGTTAATTCGTTATATCTTGAGAGGTTATATTCCATTCAACCCTAGGTACCGAGCGGAGAATAATTTCTTTAAGGAGACACAGTTTTGTCGTGGGTTCGGATTAGTAATTAGTTATTGACCAGTTCATTTGTTTCACTCATAACTCTTTGCTCCGGTATCAAATTTGAGTGATATTGATGTCTATACGTAGATATCAAAAATATCTTTAAACAAGATACAACACGTAATTTTTGGTTACGTATATCGAAATATATAGAGTTTACGAGTTATGTCCGAAATATTATTAATAATTATGTATTACAAACTTGTTTTGGTTGTAACTTATTATTCCTATGTTAGAATTGAGTGATCGTGGTGTCTATGCGTATACTAAAATTATCTTTCGAATAAGCTATAAATGTGTAGTTTGGATACAAGTATAGAAAGATATAGAAATTACAAGATTCACGACGTTTCACATAACGACTATATCGTATGTTAATCTATAGTATTCGAAAAAAGAAACAGTGAGAACAACAATATGATTAAGCTAATACGTTTAAGGTTAAGGTATTTAATTGGAATTGTTCATGGTTCATATTGTGGAAATGCATAGTACTATTTTATGCTAATGCTAATTGTCCGGGTTGATGTTCGTCTCCGGTTATCAAATAATCTGGTTTGATAATCTGCTCCGGTTATTGGTCCAAAGAGTATATGAATAAAAAATTAGAGTCATGCCGTTTGTGAGAAGCTAAAGACATCACACGTTTATCGCCACCGATGCTTTTGAAATCCCAAGAACTCACGCAATCTCTTCTTCTGAGATTTTATCATCAATGGAGTTCGAATCCTCATCAAATTCCAGCAGCACTGAAGAATTCGATCTATTCCTCGACGCACCTGACGAATTTTACTACGATTGCTTGCCGGCTCCTTCCAATTCCCACCGTCAACATTCGTCTCTCACGCGCCGGCGAAAGTCGGTAAATCGCCGGGATTTGACTTCTTCCGAAATTGAAACGGACCCATCTTCGTCTTCTGATGGATTTGATGTAGGTAACAATGTTGAAAAGAGCGAGGAGCTTCTTAACGGGGATAACGACGTAACCAAGGACCTAACTGATCTATCTCCAGAAAAGGAGGTTGTTATTGAGGATAAAGGGGATGATATGAATGTTGCTGATTCAGATCGGAACTGGGTTGAACTGTCTCAGGAAGAATCCACCTTGACCAGCGATGATCAAGGAGACGAGTACGTTGAATCAGGACCACGGCTTCAAGAACCACCTAATTCAGTAGAGTTTTTGGCTGGGTTAGTGATCAAAGCAATCGAATTTCAAGTCCGTTTGATGACAAGCCTACTCACATTTCCCCCATGGTTACTCCATTACTGCTTTCTCTTTGTTTTTAATCCCTTTAGCACAATTAGGTTAGGCAGACGCTTTCTAATGGCAAGAGTTGCAGGGTTGTGTGATATCTCTGAGATCCAAACTTTAAGCTTGAAGTTGAAAGGCTATGTGGAAAAGGAAATTCCCACTGCTTGCCTAAAGATAATTATTGAACAACGGGCGGAGTTTCGACCCGGGGCAGGTATTCCAGAGCTGTATGATGCATCCCTATCGGTTGAATCCGGTCTTCCCTTCATCAAAAGAATCATATGGAAATGGCGAAAAACTTTGTTCGTCTGGATCAGCATGAGTATGTTCATTACGGAATTGCTTTTCACATTGGTCTGTTGCAGACCCCTAATCATCCCAAGGACACGATCTACAACTAGAGACAGATCACCTTCAAACCCAACAGGAAGTAGTAGATGATGAATCAACAGTTACAGTTACTGTACATCATGTTTGTAACACTCTGAGATGGTAAATTAACTTGCTGTTAATTTTAATTCCATGTGTTCTTCGATTAAATTGTAAATTTGTTCTTACTAATCAAAGTTAAATCTTATATATATGGTTTGGAATTGAAATATGTCCTCTTCAGAGAGAAACAGAAAACAATCAGAACTGAAAATATGTGTTGATAACTTAAAACTGTTATTTTACTAAAAATAAATAAAGAAAATTCTAAATCTCGACCTAAATAAACTGAACAACCGAATCAAGTACTGTTCTGCTCTAAAACCAGTTGCTATGGATTTCAGGCGAAAGCGACCTCAAAATCATTTGGGCGTCATAAAGATGGAGGTGGATACCGCAATCATCAATCAGCAGCTGGCTCCATTTTCACATCCCTCAGCATGTCTATCTCCACATTCCACAACCGCCTCTTGCTTCACATCCCTCAGCATGTCTATCTCCACATTCCACAACCGCCTCTTGCGTTGCTTCTCCAGGTTTTTCCGTCTATCCACAACATCTAGCGCAACTCCTAGCCAACGAGCTATCGTGAAACAAGGCTACAAAAAGCTCCAGAAACCCGAGTATCAGCCTCCAGTGAGAAGACATAATCACAAGAAAAGAACCATTGTTCTTGACCTTGATGAAACACTGGTGCACTCTACGATGGAACCACCAACAAGGGTTAATGCTGATTTCATGGTGAGGGTAAAGATCGAAGGAGGAGTTACACCGATGTATGTGGTGAAACGACCAGGAGTTACTGACTTTCTTAAAAGGATCGGTAAGAACTATCGAGTGGTGGTTTTCACAGCAGGAATAGAAGAATATGCTTCACAGGTTTTGGATAAACTTGACAAGAACCGTGTGATCTCACACACAGCAGGAATAGAAGAATATGCTTCACAGGTTTTGGATAAACTTGACAAGAACCGTGTGATCTCACAGAGGCTATATCGAGATTCATGCACAGAAATAAATGGAAGATATGCAAAAGACTTATCTCTGGTGACGAAAACTGACCTCGGGAGTGTTTTGCTAGTTGATGATAACCCTTTCTCCTACTTATTGCAGCCAGATAATGGGGTTCGCATTAAGCCTTTTGTGGATAACATGGAAGATCAAGAACTCATGAAGCTTGCAGAATTCTTCGATGGATGTTATCAGTACGAAGATCTAAGGGATGCAGCAGCAGAACTTCTATCCAACAAGCAGTACTGATCCACATCTATAACTTATCTTCAACATTTTTAGGATTCTTTCTTTCTTTCTTTCTTTCTTTCTTTCTTTTTTTCTTTCTTTCTTTCTTCTCATTGATCTTCTTCGGGGAGGAATGATACAGCCTAATGGTTTTTTTGCGTTGAGAAAGGATGCTTCCTCATCCTTACTTCAGCGTTTTTACCTACATTAAAGCCCCTACATAAACACTGTAAGCTTTTTCTTTTCATCAGAAAATTAAAAAAGTGTATAATGTAACCAAGAAAAAAGAGAAAAAAGAAAGATGTTTTTGGACTAGCAAATAAGCACATAACACGAGCTCAAGTTTACATCTTAGTCTATAGAGATTCACTATGATCTTTCAATTTTATCACTGAAGCTATAAACTACAAGAACTAGCGAGCTTGTTCGGCTCAGTTGTCTTTCACATTCAACATTTCTTTGCCAGTTTTGGAAACAATTAAGCCCTGAGTCCTCTACTCATACAAAGATGAGAGAAGTTAAGTTCTTTATATTCTCCTTCCATAATTGAAAATTCTAGACAAGGACACTTTTGTTCAATTCTCTAACAATCTACCAAGATCAGAAGTATACAGTGTACAAAATCATCAGATCTTGATTACAAAAGTTATAAGCTCAAAATTAAAATCAAAAACAGGGAATGAACACAAAATCAAGAACCTTTTATTAGATATAAAAATCAAGATCCAGTACAATCAAAAACAACACCAAGCAGGTATTACAAACGAGACAAGAGAAAATTCAACACAAGTCAAAATTTTGGAAAGAAAAACATA
>CM071717.1:41818476-41833894 GCA_036630335.1 Physaria fendleri
GCCACGTCAACACCTTTCGCTTGACTTATTTCATTCGCTTGACCTATTACATGTTCAGCTACTTGCAACCACATATCTAATCTGTTGGCTCAGAATTCTACCATCACAATCTCCCCCTTTTTGAACTGAATTTGATCCTGCACTTCTTCCTGAGAATAAGAGATTAACACAGCAGCATCGAGAATTTCCTATCATGGATAATGTCAACATGAATTCTGAAATTTTTAAGCAACATTGTTCACAACAATCTCAAAAGATATGGCAACCCTTTTTAAACCGAAACTATCACAAGGATATAGCAAAGACAACCGAGTAATTAACATAGAGTTTTAAACTCATGAGCAGCAAGGTAAACTTTGTTATCTTGATAGAGATAAATGAGTTATTTAGTATGAAACTGTTGCTCATTGAAGACATTTAAGCTTCCATTAACATGTTTTATGTTCATTTAGGCACAATTGAAGCCACCAAAGGCGATTAGAGGAGGCTTACCTATCTGCTTTCCACAGGTTAGACATCTTTCAGATCATTTTGAGATACTGCTACTGGTGTTATGGGTCATTAACTTGGTTTATTGTCTGTGAAGTTTGGAAATTTTGGTGCGCTTGAGAGACATGGATTTGCTCGGAACAGATTTTGGTCTTTTGATAATGATCCTTCACCTTTGCCTCCTGCTAACCAGCAATCAACTGTTGATTTAGTATTGAGGTCTAATGAAGATGATTTGAAGATATGGCCCCATAGGTGAGTATAAATGATGTTTATGTTAGACCATTTCAGTGTCATCATCTCTTGGATTAATTTATTGGGCTTGACTTGTTGCAGCTTTGAACTTCGTGTTCGCATATCTATAAGTCCTGGAAAACTTACTATAATCCCGCGTGTGAGGAATACTGACCCAAAGGCATTCTACTTTATGTTTGCACTTCGTAACTACTTATATGTATCGGACATAAGGTACTCGTTTGGTCATTTAAATCATCATCAAGATCAAAGCTATTGTTCATGTCTCGAGTTGCTTCTTAGCCAAACTTAAATCGAAGTAAACATCACTATGAATACAATTTTCAGTGAAGTTCGGGTGGAGGGTCTGGAGACACTTGATTATCTAGACAACTTGATGCGTAGAGAAAGATTCACAGAGCAGGCAGATGCAATTACCTTCGATGGAGAGGTAATGTAACACAAACACACACACATGCCTTTGTTTTCCTCAGACAGAATCTAATGTATTGTCAGTAAACTCTGAAGATTGATAGAGTGTACTTGAACACGCCAACAAAGACAGACAGAATCTAATGTATTGTCAGTAAACTCTGAAGATTGATAGAGTGTACTTGAACACGCCAACAAAGATTGCGATCATAGATCATGAGAGAAAGAAAACTATCGAGTTTCACTAAATTGTACAGACTAAAAGCAAGAGTAAGAAAAGAGTTTTGAAGTGTAAAGAGAGACCAAAATTTCCCAAAACATGGGAACACATTGGAACATGGTTAGTATGAGTCAATAAGCAGAAGAGGTTATATATTCTCAATAGAGACATGCTGAAACCAGAGACTCCACTTATCAGATCACTCTCATTGAGTCCCATATCTTCAGAAACTGTACCATTCTCTGTTTCACTACCTAACACCACAAAGACTGATAAGTATAGCCCATTATCAGCCACTTTCTCTTATGCAGTTTCCAGGTAATAAGTACTTGTAAGTCTCAGCTTTTTCGATTAGATGAGATGGGAGGTGAACAGCGGAATAAGACCGAGGAATTGGACCTAGTTTTCCGATGATTTCTCTGAATGTATACTCTTCAGGAAACATATCAAACAGATCAGTTCCTTTACAGATCACATCTTGGATTCTTTTCGGGTTTAAATAATGCGAGAATCTGACCCGGTCATTGTGACTGTACGCTTTCATCTTGAATATAAACTCACTGATGTGTCTGAAACAGAAACTGCAATGCCAACCTGAATCTGCTAAAAGAATGTTGCCTTGACGAAAATGAGCGTACCGAGTTTTCCCAGGCTTGTACTGATGTATTGAAGCTCTCCAGCTTTTGTTGTCGACGAAATACTCAAATGAGTATAAGTAGTTCTTGAGCTGCAGATGAAGTATTGGTGGGTATCCATCACACCATCTTAGCAGATTGATGGTATGAGCGCTCGGAATCTCATCAACATCAGACATAATCAACAGATCATCTTCCTTCAATACCCGCGAGTCTTATCAGTTGATCCAATGCAATCCTCTGGTAAGCTTCTTCCACAAACGGGTTTTCGCCTTTCTTGAATCTTCCTCCAATGTTCCCATAAGTCAGCCTCGGCTCAACAAACTTAAACTTCTCTCGGTTTCCAGCAAACACCAAAGGTTTAGGCAAACGGTGAAAGTAGAGTTTGATTCAAGAATCACAAACTGTGTTATGTAAGGATACAACTCTTTCCACCTGATAGTGAGCATATCAACTTCATTACTGAACAACATAGCATCAAAGACTCTTCTTGGAGATTCGCGGTGTTTCCAGCCATGAAGACTACAGAGTGTTGCCATGGAGACGTTTTCGTGGTAGTAATGGGGTAATGTTTGAAATGGTTTGGGAGGTGATTCCCAAAGTGGTCTCAAGAAATATGTAAGCTTCTGGCCGTGTAAATAGACTCCAAAGATTAACATTGGGACAATGGTGAAGAAGAAGATATATGTCTTGAAATCAAATCCTCGTAGAACACATTTAACCCTTGAGAAGGCTTTGGCTGCTCTAGAACCATCCTGTAAAACAAAAACCATCCCCACAAAAGCTCACACAAAATCACAGAATCATAAAATCCTCTTAAAGATCACAACTTTAGATTCCAATTTGAGATAAGGATAGCAAAATCATTCTACAGATTCAGATATATTTGTAAAGTTGCACACAAAGAATCAAACCCTAAAACAAATCTAACAAAATTTTGGAGATTTGTTCATAAAATCGAAAAAATCATCTAATCGTAATCTCAATTCTTAAATTCCAGAAAATTACATAAGATTAAGAATACAAACCTATAAACAAGTTACTATCACATTACTACCAATTCTCAAAGGAAAAAAAAAAAAATCAGCATCAAAATTTCGATTTTCATAATGCGAAACAACAGACAAAATTCAACATCGATCTTTACATAAATGGATAAGAAATTGAGCAAATTTGCAGAAATCAAACACAGATTAGGAAATAGAACTCACCTGTCCACAAACATCATCGCAAATATCGTCTGTTTTCTTAGAACAATAGTAGTTGTCTGTTTTCTTAGAACAATAGTAGTTTCCATCAGACATGATTCTCGGGAAAATTATGCGAATCAGAATAATCTGGGACCTCAGAATCGAAGCCCGTCAAAAAAAAATTAAAAATTTAGCAATGAAGAAGAAGAAGAAAAACAGAGTAATCAGGGAATATCCGTAAAGATCTCTCGTAATCTCTCTTCTTAGGAAAACTGTAACGCCAATTGTAGCCGTTTGATGCTTTTTGGTTCATATATATTCCCAAAACTGCTGCAATTAATTAATCTTTAATTGACAGTTAATTAAGGATAAATTATTTATTTTGTCAACAAAATATTCATTAGGATACACATAATAATATTATTAGAATCAATCAAGTTTTATAATTTTGACATTCCTAAATTAATCCAAAACATGTTAGTGTTAATAACTTTGGATAATACAATGTTTGTTTACCCAACAAGTTAGATTAAATCTTTGTTTGTTCACGATTTACACCTACGAATTTTGTAATCACATGTTTTGTCTCTTTTTTAAGGTTTCTCAATAGTTACTTTTGTCTCTTGTGCTTGCTTATTATAACTAAACTCTCACTAAGTTAGAGCCAATTGGTTGAGAAATCATCTAACTTCATAATTAAGATATGTTTATCAGAAATTTGTATATTATATTCACGTTAAAAAATTAATATACAATTTCCCGAATGTAGAAGAATACAAGGACCTAATGGTAATTATAAAGTTTTATTTGGGCTTATATTATCAGTAATAAGCCCATATATTATCGGGACTTTATAAGCCCGGAAATTAAAACGACGTGTAGTTGGTTTCATTTACAGTAAAACGGCAAATTGTTGCAATCGTTATACTAAATCGCCTAAGAAACTGGATTTGTGCATCAATGGCGGCGACAGGGGAAGAGATGACAACGACGACGAAGGAAGGTGCTAACTTATTAGCATCAATGGCGGCGACAGGGGAAGAGATGACAACGACGACGAAGGAAGGTGCTAACTTATTAGGGGGCGGCGACAGGGGAAGAGATGACAACGACGACGAAGGAAGGTGCTAACTTATTAGGGAAGCCAAAGTATAAGAAACTCGAGAACGGGAGATTTAAATGCGTGCAGACTGGTCATGAGCTACTTGAGAAAGATAAGGAGATATATTCACAGAGTAAAAGATGCCGTTTAGGTCTTATAGATTATGCCTTAGCTCATAGCAAGCCTCCTCTCAACTTGTTTGAGCAAGATCCTAATGCTCGGTAATCTGTTGTTTACTAATTTTTTTTTATTTCAGTTATGATTGATTATGTTATATATCGATTGAATTTAGGTTATAGGTTTCAGTTATGATTGATTATGTTATATATCGATTGAATTTAGGTTATAGGCACTGGAGAAATTTGGAATTTTTTTTCTCAAAAGTGAACTCTTTTATGTAAAGTAGGGTTTAGGGTTTTGTGGTTAAAGTTGAAATTTTATATATTTTTAGAAAGGACTTGGATGCGAATATAGTGTATGCTGAATTTGGTTTTGGTATGTTTTGTCAGATCAAAAATGAAATGTAAGCTAACGGGCGATACGGTGAACAAGACTGAGGAACATATTTGGAAGCATATCAATGGACGACGCTTCCTCAACAAACTTGGTTTTTTGGTTTTGGTATGTTTTGTCAGATCAAAAATGAAATGTAAGCTAACGGGCGATACGGTGAACAAGACTGAGGAACATATTTGGAAGCATATCAATGGACGACGCTTCCTCAACAAACTTGGTTTTTGGAAGCATATCAATGGACGACGCTTCCTCAACAAACTTGGTTTGTAATTGAAATCTTGATGAGACATTCATTTGTTCATGTTATTTTAGTATTAACTGTTGGATTGATGCTTTGTGTAACAGAGGAGAAGGAAAGAGAGAAAGAGTCTGGGATTATTCCAGAGGAAGGTGGAGAAACACCGGCGAAGGAAAATGGTGTAAAGGAAGAAGAGAAGAAACAGAAGAATAAGAAGAAGACTAAGAAGGATAAGAAGAAGCAGAAGAAAAACAAGAAGTTACTTGAAAAGGAGAGAAACGAAGAGGATGTTGCTGATGAAGTTGAACATGAAAAGGATGAAGATGTTGAGGAGCTTGAGTTTTGGGTGCCTCCAGAGGGAGAGAGGTGGGACTTTGATGATGGAGGAGACCGTTGGGGTTCAGATTCAGACTTGGAAGAGGAAATGAATGGGGAAGAAGATCCAACAGGTTTGTTTTTCACTTGTATATTCCTTAACTACTACTTTTGGTATCATAGATGCACGCTTTACTTTGTTAATAACCTGCAAAATAGTTGAATTTGATGAAGACGGAGAGATTTGTATGGACGAGTGTGTATTGGCTGGTGAAGCTGATGAAGAAATTTGATGAAGACGGAGAGATTTGTATGGACGAGTGTGTATTGGCTGGTGAAGCTGATGAAGATGACAAGATTGTTTTGGATGAGACTCCTGCAAGGTACCATGAATCTTTCTTCTGTAATGTCTTTATTAGATTATTGCAGAGTTCTTGTATTTGTATCGGAGCTAATGGAATCTTAACTATGTTCTTAGCAGCAACAAGAGGAAATCTGAAGAACTTAGTTCTAATGGCCTTACTTCAAAGAAGGACAAGAAGAAAAAGAAGAAGAAGAAGAATGTTGAACCAAGTTCGTCATAAGAAGTTTTGTATTACAACGAAAACAATTTTTTTTTTGGCAAAAACAGATTTTAATTTATGAATTTGGACATGAGAATCTCAAGTAACAATAAGCCTTTGCAGATTTTCCGAAAACAAATGCATCAGAACTATGTATGAACGTGGTGTAATTTACAGTTCTTCATTTCTCACCAAATAGCTCTAACGATGATTACTCATTCAGGTCAGGACACCGAAATCGCGGGCACGGTCCAAAGTTTTTTTCTGGCGATCAAAACTCTCTCATCTTTGGTCGACAGAGAATCACTTTTCGGAGTTGTCTCTGTGTACCATTTGTCCCATTTCAACAATGTCAGATACTTCTTGATGTAGCTAATATTCTCTGATGTGTCACGAATTATGACGAATCCTTCTGGTCGTAGTATTCGATCCATCTCGATAAGCAGATCTTCGTTTGAGAATAAGGCGTTTATGTACCAATCATGAATGGCTCCGATAAGGCCACGGTCGTAGATGATCTTCATTCTTGGAGAGGATTGAACAGGCATGACATTCATTACCCATATGTCTTTATCGTTTAGAGCAGCTGCGAAACCACCAAGGTTTGAGCTCATGTCCATTACGTTTCTTATGGAGTTTTTTTGCACCATTGGTTTTAGCAGTTTCCAGTATTCTGTCACTCTAAGACGCCATGTTTCCTACACTCAACACTCCACTTTAGTGAGCAGTAAAGAAGTGTTTGGACGTAGAGAGGCATTCAATGTAGGGAGAGAAGAGTTACCGTATCTTCACGGAATTGCTGGGGAGTGACACCGACTTCTTCAAGACGTGGTGGAGGAGTTGTCAACCTCCGTGGCCAGGGAACTAGTCCGCTCCATCTTTCTTTATGCATTCCTGAGTAAATATAATGAAGATGCATTGATAACATCCTTAATGAAAGGAGATACTAAGTTAGTGAACAGAGATATATACTTACTCACTGAGTAAGGTGTTATGCAAGCCTTCATTGAGACGTTCCATGTTGCATCTGGGTCATCACCAGAAGGACAAAGTGGAGGCTGAACATTCGGTTCTCTTTTTAAGTAACAACTGTTGGATATCGGTTTTCCCCATATAACAGATTGGTCTCTTTTTGCTACAACCTTCCAACACATTCTCTTGAAGAGATCATGCATCGCATTCCCAATCTTTCTGTTTATGTCATGTGACAGAAGATAAGCTCCAAAACTAGCTACCCCACAACCAACATCAAGAACATTCCGAACATGTGACAGAAGATAAGCTCCAAAACTAGCTACCCCACAACCAACATCAAGAACATTCCGAACACTTCCCCCATTGTTGAGTTTGTCGCCAGGGAATTTCAGCATCTAAAGAAATAAGCAGTTATTTTGTCATCTGAAAGAATAACTTGAAAAAAAAAAAACAGCCAAAGCCTCCTGTTAATTTCAGATCTATGCTCCCTAGTATAAGAGAACAGAATATCCCACATACAATATGGCAAAGTTAGACATCCCTAAACATCTGCTAGTCAAATGATTTTAATTACACAAGCTATACCCTTCTACCATAAATATTCACTTGCTAAACTGACACTGGTAACAAAAATAAACCCAAAGAGGCGCAGTGGATTTAAATGATCGGCCCTATGTAAATGATGATAATTGTACAAAGCAAAGAAGTACTTTAAATGATGATAATTATACCTGAGCAAGGGAAACTATGTATTTGTCAGCTCCATTGTGGAAATGTGTTCCTCCACCAGGAAAATTGATCTTCTCACCGTTTACAACCATCCAATTCTGATCAGATTTCTCTTGCGCAAGGTGTGTGTGCGGGATATTCACCTTCCACACCTCATCTCTACTCACAGGCCACCTTATAGGGATCTAAAAATTCCACAAACAACATCATAATCAGCCACCAAAACCAGAGCCATGCTCAAAATTCTGCAAAATACAAGAGATAGAAACAGATGTCCAACTTTATAACCAGTCGGAGGAGGAACAAGGCAATTGAAACGCCGTTCTGGTGGAGGGCAATGATGCTCATAATGCTCCATTAACGATAAATTGAGTTTCCATTTCAACTGATAATGAAGATTTCCTCAATTAATGCTTAAATCACGAACCGGAATACTTTTAGGAACTTCAAAACGACTCACTGAACCCACACCAACTCGATTCCTCAAGCTATTAGATCCATCGAACTCATCAGACTTTCTAGATCCAGGAGCAAACGACGAGCCATAATAAAGACAAGTCAAGCCGAGAAGAGCGATGAAACCAATGAGAACGTAGGTAAAGAGCTTCGGAGTTGCACGAACTCGCTCGGTTCTGAAGTGTTTCATATTCCGGATCCGGATCTTAGATCTGATCCGATAGTGGAAAATCTAGCTGACGGTGAGGAGAGTGGATAGTGTGAAACTGTGAAGATTCCCGCGAGGTCGAAGAAGACGACGAAGTAAATCAGTGTACGTGCAAAGGAATATTTAGGTAAAAGTAATCCTCTGTGTTGAGGAGTACGATTGTTTCTGTGCTCCTTGACTAAATCATGGGCCTTTAAAAAACATATTATTGGGCTTTAAAGATTTTCCATTTTGGACTTGGATCGTATCTTGTAACATTTAATTTTTTTTATTTTATTTTATTTTATTTTTTGGCACGGAATTGTAACATTTATTTACTTTCATAAAACAGTAAAAAAAAAAAAAACTACATTAAAATATGTTAAATCATCACTAAATTTGATTATTTTTTCAAAGATTTATTGTATAATATTCACTAAAATTCTAAAACTCAATCCATTCAAAATTTTCACCTATTAAAAAATCTCTTAAACTTTATAATATCTGCAAAAAAACTCTCTTTTTTGTCAAGTATTAAATCTCCTAAACTTAATGCAGAGTTCAATCTAAATCGATTAATTTTTTAAATCTCCTAAACTTAATGCAGAGTTCAATCTAAATCGATTAATTTTACAAATTAAATTTTAATTAAAAAAAAATTTTAGGACAGTGATTGAACTATTAAACTAACATCATATTGATATTATTTGAAGTAAAATTTAGAAACATAAAAATATATCTAACATATTTGGTAGCATATTATGATAATTTAATATCAATTTAGAGAGAAATATGGAGTATGTTTAATAACAATTCAACTAGTTTTTTTTTTTCCAATTCAACTAGTATCTTAATGTAATAATTTTTTGTTTTAATTTTCTGAAGTTAATTGATTTAGGTGGAAATATGCAGAAATTGTGAAATTTTGAAAGTTTTCTGCTTATGTTATAAAGTTTAGAGAACTTTTTAAAGAGGTGAAAAATATACCATATCCAAATGTATTTTTTAATATACAATATAATCTTATTGTATTTATTGACATTATATTTATATATAAATTTCCATATCTAATAAAACAAAGCAACAAATCTTCAAAGATTTAACTTATTGGATCAATCTCCAAAAGCATGCCTCTCTTAAATTCAACGTAAGGACGTGCTATTGATCTCCAAAAGCATGCCTCTCTTAAATTCAACGTAAGGACGTGCTATTGGCATTTCATCTAACGTTATTCTCCACCTACCATTATAAATATAAATTTTGTTAGGTACACTTGTAAATTCTCAACATAAAACCAAAAATGTAACAAAACATTACACATCAGTCAACTCTAATCAAGAAGATCTCACTCAGATAGTTCCAATGTAAAAAGATTAAACAATACAAGAGATATCAATCAATCTACTCATCAGTTAGTTTTGAATTATAAACTTTAACATCACAATATAACACAAGATTTAATATATGATTATGTAGGATAATCAAGTAAAAAATTAAGAGACAAACCTATAAGAGAGGACAAGATGATGTAGGAAGAAAGCAATTTGGAGTTTATTATTATAATTTTTGCAAATTCAATAGTTTTGTTAAAAAAAAATATATAAACAAAATAATCAAATTAATTAACCTTTGAATTTGATATCTTTGATAGCTTTTCTATGTACCATTTTCACAATATTTCCACATCTTAGGGCTTCAGACATTACCTGTAAATTTGATCTAATTAATTTTAATTATGAACGTTTGAAAATTCCAATACTAGTTAAATTTATCCTAAATATCATCAAATAATTATTTTTATATAAACTGTAATTATTTTTATAAAATATAAATATTTTGAGAATAATAATTTAATTTTGATCATACAAAAAGTATAATTTTGAAATCGTTTTCAAGAAAGAAAAAACCTAAAATATGAAAGTGAATGATATTAAAATACAGTATATATAGTTTTGTTAAATTTTTGTTAGGAAAATAATTGTGAATAAATCAGGGAAAAAATGATTGCATGGTTATGTGAATCATACGCATTGGGTAAATTCCATTTTCTGATAATCTTCCAAATTCAAGAATTCTCCATCTCCTTTCTTGTCTCTAATGGCTTCTGGCTTCATGTTCTTCCTATATATATACACATTCACATGGATTAACATATATACATTTGCATGTGTAAATATATAAATATATAAGGAGAGAAAATGAATTAAGACCTTGAGTTTGTTAAGAAGATTTGGAGATTTTGCAAGAAAATAGACGACTAAGGAAAGAAGAGTAGCACTTGTTTCAAAGCCTCCAAGCAAAATGTCTAATACAATGCTAACTTTCTCTTCATAATTTAGATCTTCGTTTGATATTATTATATCAAGAAAATCTTCTTCTCTCATTGCCTTTGTCATTTCCTCTTCATGTTCTCTTTGTTTAATCATCTCCATACCCCTATTGGACAATCTCTTCCTAGCCTGAAACACATTGAAAATTATTTAAACTAAATATATTATATATAATTTGGTGACATATGTGATCAAATCACATAAAATTAAAAAAGTTAGGTATTGCATTTAGTGTAAAAGGATTAGATCTAACCTTAATTGCGTTTGTATAAGCTGTTCCTGGAAGTGGTATTGGTAATGAGACAAACCCTTTCATATAAGTTAAAAAATCTTGCAAGACATAAAGTCTTGATGGGTCTTCTGTCTTATGGGTCTTCTGTCTTAATGCTCAAGAGTTGGTTTACCATAACACTCATAGTAAACTGTATAAATTCAAACACAACAAATCTAATAAAATTAGAAAAATATATTAATTACGATTAAGGGATTAACTAAGTTAATTACCATTTTAGCTTCTTTATGAAATTCGATTTTTCCACAACTTTTCCAAGACTTAAGCATCGAGATAGAGAGGTTCTCAGCGCATACAAGAAACTCGGGTTTCGCCTTTGTGAGATTGATGAAGCTAATAATAACATTTTTAAGTTTCTTGTGAAGATCTCCAGTGGCTAAAAGAAGTGAATATTGTCCAAGAATATCATGCATAACTTTAGGATAATCAGATGTAAATAACTTCCCTTCATTTTGAAGTATGAACATGTTTAGATCTTTGTCACATGAAACTATAGCTTTTCCACCACATAGATTTGTCTTAAACACTTTCCCATACCTTCAAAAAAAGAAAAGAAAAAAAAAAAACCATTCACAATGATTCACCTAATAAGACAATATATCATATGTTCATACAACTTCATTAATAATACTTAGTTTCATTACAAAAATCGAGAATAATATCTGAATCTAGCACTATAAGCGTAGTCAATATATAAAATTATAAATCCATTAACAAAAATCGTTCATGGAAGAAAGTTGGGTTATTTGGGCCCTGACGGATTAACATGGCGAAGCCTGAAAAGACAGAATAGATCTTCGAAAAGCATAGAAAAGACTCACTGCAAACGTAGCTAAAAGATAAACCCCGAAAACACGGAATAAATCTTCGAATAGCATAGAATTTAGATGAGAAAGATCAAGAAAGATAGGCTATTACCTTGAAACATGTTGTTGTAAGAATGTACCAATAGAGTCTGATCTATGAGGTTTGAAGAAAGAAAGAGTTTCTCCAATGAAAGTCTCCAATGAAAGGCCATCCCATGGTACCATTTAGAGATGAGTTTTTTGGTGTATTTTCTTTATATATTGAAATATAAAGAATCAAAGTAGAGATGATGATAAACCCTAATGATAAGAAGAAGGGTAAGAGCAACATTGTCTAATTGTGATTTTATTTTGTTAATTGCATATCTCTTATAGTGTTTTTGTTCTTGGTCTGTATACCTCTATATATACACACACACAAACAAGCAAATAAAAGTATATTAAGATAGATCATGTGACATTCAAATTTCTAATATACAAAATTGGAATCTAATTAATCCAATTGTTAAAAGCATTGGGATTTTATAAGATTTTGTTATATTCATCATTATCAATGTTTTAAAGATATTATTATTGAAAAATCATATGATATTATATTACATATCAGAAAATGCCAATTTTATATATTATAAATCTTACACTTAACTTATAGACCTTTAAGATGAACTCAATCATGTAACTTTTATTTAATATTAATACTAAATCTGGTGGACCAAAAAAAAGGTATTTCAATTTATTTTTATTGTACAAGTACAAAATGAATTGAGTATAAATATTTTTGAGTATAAATATTTAATGTAATTAAAAATGAAATTATCTTTTTAGTCAACGTATCAATCCTCTATAATTGACTCATAATTATTAAGTAATTAATAATCGTAAACAAAATCTTAAAAGTACACTTTTTTAAATGTATCAGTTTTATTTTCACCTTACATTTGTTAGTAGTTTTAGTATCATTTGCTTATTCTTTTTTTTCCATATATCCATCAATATGGACCAATAGGCCTGGGAAAAAAAAAACAAAACCGAAAAACGGTACCGAATCTGAATCGAATTTACAAAAATAACTGAATGGTACCTCAAACTCTAAACGAATCGAATTTACAAAAATAACTGAATGGTACCTCAAACTCTAAACCCGAAGAATCGAATCCGAATCCGAACTGAACCAAAGATCCATGGTACCCGATAATTACATATCTAATTTTTATAATTATACTTGAACATATATTATTAAATGTTTATGTTTGCTATGTAATATTTACTTTTTCAAATTGTGATTATAATTATATAAACAATTTTTTTAAAAAAATTAAAGTTATACTAACATTTTACAAAACTAAATTTTATTTTGTTTAATTTTGGTATTTAATTAATTAAATTAACCAAAATTCATAATACTAATATAAGTTATAAAATTATTTTATTATAGCATTCCACAGCACTAAATCAGCTGTAAAGCCCATGACTAAAGCCCATGAAGGTTAAACTTTAACTCTGCGTTTTGTGTACTCTTAACAGAGCAACGACATTCATCCGACAAACTTCAGCCAATACTATGTTTTCATCCGTACGTGAGACAAGATATTTGGTGTGAAGAGGAGATGTTGTGACGTGTCTTAGATCTAGCTATTCCATTACTCTCTATATAATGTTGTACAAACTCTCTCATTTTTCATCAAGTAAAAGCTGCAACTTTTCCTTTTCGTCTCTTTCAAGTTTTCATCGGCGACTAGGTTTTTATTAACGTAAATAAAGCCACATCAGCTCATCAAGCACATGAAGTTTTCATGTCCTCTCACACGAATAGCTCTCACGTGACTAAGCTCACCAAAATCCTTAGTAACAGTGTACGGAATTAGCCACTCTCCTTTTTCAGACAATTTTACAATTCTAAAACATTGTGTTTATTGTTGTCGGGGATCTAGATCCTTCTTTCTATTCCGTTTATAAAGAGTGACTCTGTAATTGGTTTATCATTAAGGAGAAAGATAAGAAATGTTTTCCTCTCAAGTTTACTTCTCTGTTTCTTGCTAAACACGTTCAGTTCTCATTGCTTTCAAGTAACATGGTTAATTATTCTGGTGAATTTTTTTGAGGTTTTTCACCTAAAGATCAGCGATTATAGATTCAGTAAAGTTTGTTTTTCTTCTTCATAAATCTCTCTCGTCAAACTTAGTTTCTTTATCTTCAAGAAATTAAAATAACGTTCAAGATTTAAAATCAACATCTTAAGATTTCACTATGGCTTCAAGATTGGCTTCAAGATTGTGTCTCTTTGCTCATCAGATCAAGAATAGAACAGCTATAACAGGTTTTAATCATTTTCATTAAACAGTTTTTTATTTTCTTTGTCATATATTATTTACAAAATTTTTTTTTTTTTTTTTTTTTTTTTTTTTTTTTTTTTTTTTTTAGCTGTTCATACTGATGTGGAGAATGTGTGTCCTAGCAAGAAGCAAGCAGATAATGTTAGGTTTTACGTACAAGAGTTCGTAAACGACCATTTCCCATATACTATAGCAAAAATAAGTGCATATGGAGTTAAAGATAATGTTAAACATGTGTGGAAGCCTTTTAAAAAACAAGGGATATATTGCAACCATCCTGAAGAGAAGACAAAGGATGCAGCTGATAAATTGCTCAGTGAAGCATTATACAATGAAGAATCACATAACGTTATTGTAATGGGTGGAGACCACTTCTACTTTAAAGCAACTACAGAGCTTCAAAATAATCAGCATGATGTGATCCTTGTTTACCAAGAAGACAGGACTTATGATGAATACAAAAAAGTATGCAAAAAAATGGTAGAATGGAAATATGTTATAAACCCTAATCAGGTCAGTAACTCCAAATTATCTATCTAGAATAAATGGAAATATGTTATAAACCCTAATCAGGTCAGTAACTCCAAATTATCTATCTAGAATATTTGGTTGATTTTAGATGTCTGTGTTTGTGATTACTGTTTTCGATAATACACCTGGAGCTATCAGTTTTGTGTATTTTTTATTATTAGTGTTTCATGCTTTTTTTTTTATTGTGGTAAAAAGTAATAGTGATTGGGGCGCGTGAGCTATCAGTTTTGTGTATTTTTTTATTATTAGTGTTTCATGCTTTTTTTTATTGTGGTAAAAAGTAATAGTGATTGGGGCGCGTGAGTTTTCTTTTCTTCTCAAATCTAACCGGCGACAACCTTTTGTACCTCGCGACTCACCCTCTCCGGTCAGCGGCGTTTCTCCCTGAGACCGTGAGAGGGTCCCTCTCCTCGCGATCCCTTCTGGTCGGAGTTTCCCGGCGTCTGATGGTGTCTGTCCTGGTCTGAGAGTGCCGGTGGAATTGTTTCCAAGCATCGTTAGTGGAAGATCTCCCCGATCTGGTGAAGACGAGGTTCTGTTCTTCGTTCTTCAACTGAGTCACACTTGTTTGACTCGTACCCAGGTTCAAATCTCCTCCTCTCTCCTCCATCTCGCTTCCACCAGGAGCTTCTGGTTCTCGAGGTTCCTAGCCTCTCCATCGGTTAGACTTGTGCTCATTCTCCACTAGTAGAGTCTCAATCTAGTTGCTGCAGGACTAGTTTTGTGATCTCTTTTGCTCGGTGTGGCTTTGGTGGTGTGGAGTTTGCCTTTGTTGGTTCCGATGAAATTTGGTTTCTATGTTTTTTTTATCTTTTTTTGGCATAGTATCAATCTTCTGTTTATAA
>CM071717.1:41865590-41885474 GCA_036630335.1 Physaria fendleri
AGGTTAAATCTCTATCTGAAAATAATTGAGGAGTTAGATTAGGTTAATATAAAAATAGTTGAGAGATTAAATCTCTATCTGATGATAGTTGAGGGATTAAATTATTGTTTCTCTTTTATTAATTTTTTAAATTTTTTTATTAATTTTAAACTAATTAAAAATATCAATAATTTTATTTTATTTTAATATAAATATCTGTGCGAGAAATTACCTAGTTACTTTATTATTTTATCTATGTTGAAATCTAAAAATGGTGAAATTACTAAGAATACACAAACCTAATCTATGTTGCTTGGATGTGAAGAAACAAATGAAACGTCTATTTCCATATTTACGCATATGATATTGAAATTTTATATATAATTAATATAATTATTAGATTATAGATATATATACAAACCTGCTTTTTAAATTATTGCATATTTCCTAAAGTATTGTAATATCTACTATATATTTTACATTTTTAAACCAACTAACGATTTTACTTATCTAAAAATCTTATATATTTTTTTTAATAGTTTTGGTAACTAATTTTTTGATATATCTAAAAATCTAAAGAATAATAGAAACTAACATTTTTAAAAATTAACATTTTCTCTAAATTCTTATATTCTTCCTAGATTTTTGGTAACCATAACATTTATAAAATTAACATTTTAATTGTAACATGATAAATTCCAATTATAACAACACGATATAATACTATAAAATACATAACAAAAACCCCTAAAATCTACAAGAAACTCTTTTAAGCCATTGATCATAATATTTTCTCTTGTTCTTTCGTAATCATCTTCTTCTTCAATTCCATTTTCTTTTTCTTCAGTCCTCTTCCATAATATTCTGAACCGTTCATTGCTTCTCACTTCACTCGCCTGCCGATATGAAGTGTTGCTTTCGCGTCGTCAATGCTCCCTTTAAACTTCAATCTTTATCGGTGTTTTCACCATCGTATTTGGTTTCCGCATTGTTTACTTCTGATTCGTCTCCTCCTATATTAAACCCTGAGGTAGGTACCCCAAAGGGAAAAAATCTTCAATCCCGTAGTTCAAAATTTGTATTGTATATTTTTATCTGATTCCTATGTATCTTTTTACAGAATTCTAATGCACAGAGCAGCATGGTATTGAAGGCGTTAGAGTCACCCAAAAAGGAGAAAAAAGAAAAAAGTAAAACCAAAAAGAATAAAAACGAAGCATCCTTTCTTAATTCTGTTGTAAAGGTAAATTTTTTCAAATTGATTTGCTCTTCCCTCGTTCCAAATTTACAATGTATGAATATTATTTTTATTATTAAATGTATGAAACGACTAAAATATAAAATTTACAATGTATGAATATTATTTTTATTATTAAATGTATGAAACGACTAAAATATAGTGAAAATGATTAATTCTTTTCTTTAGAATATTAAGGAAATAGTTCCTTACCAAAAATCGGCTTCTCAATGAGTACTCATGATTTGTTTCCTTTTTTTGTTTGTTTTTGACAGGTTTATTGCACTCATACAGCTCCTGATTACTCTCTCCCATGGCAGAAGCAAAGACAATATACTGGAACTGGAAGGCAAGTTTTAAGTGACACGATTTAGTTTTGTTCTCTTATTATGTCAATGAAACCTAGTTCTATTTAGTTAATCGCCTTGTTATTATTCATTTGATGATTGGAGATGGTAAGCTTTTGACAAATGCTCATTGTGTAGAACGATTGGAGATGGTAAGCTTTTGACAAATGCTCATTGTGTAGAACATGATACACAGGTTTACTTTCTTTCTCCGACTTCATATATATATATCTTCCATTTTTTTAAGACTCTGATGACAAAGCTTTTTATTAGGTTAAAGTTCAGCGAACGGGAGATGATAGAAAGTATGTCGCTAAGGTATGCTTTACATCTGTGGGTTAAAGTTCAGCGAACGGGAGATGATAGAAAGTATGTCGCTAAGGTATGCTTTACATCTGTGCATGATAAGTTGAATTAAGCGGCCGCTTGTGTGGCTTGTGCTCTGGGCCGGGCCTGCGTGTACCTAACCCTTTTTACATTGGAAGTTAACTTCCCTCTCTTTTAAAATGCGCAGGTTTTAGTTAGGGGTGATGACTGTGACATAGCTTTGCTTTCAGTAGAAAGCAAAGATTTCTGGAAGAAAGCTGAACCACTGCGGCTTGGGCATTTACCCCGCCTGCAGGATTCAGTAACCGTTGTGGGATATCCTCTTGGAGGAAATACAATATCTGTAACAAAAGGGGTTGTATCACGTATAGAGGTAATGTCATATGCTCATGGATTTGTATCACGTATAGAGGTAATGTCATATGCTCATGGATCATCCGACTTGATTGGAATTCAGATCGACGCTGCAGTAAATCCAGGGAATAGTGGTGGCCCTGCATTTAACGACAAGGGTGAATGTATTGGAGTAGCATTTCAGGTATTTGCTCTGGGATTTTTTTTAAGGAATATAATTCTTGTTTATTATTCTTTTTTCCTAATGTATTGTTATCTCCTAATGTAATGTATTGTTCCACTCTAGGGTTACAGCTCCAAAAAAGCTGAAAATATTGGATATTTGATTCCAACAACAGTTGTTTCTCGCTTTTTGACAGATTATGAGAGGAATGGAAAGTACACTGGTATTAGGTTTATCTTGATGTTTGTATGTTCCACTGCATTCAAGAAAATTATCTTCTATTGAGCCCTTTGTGTTGTTATTTTCTCTTGCAGGTTTCCCTTGCCTTGGAATATTGATGCAGAAATTGGAAAATCCAGCTATGCGGGAGTGCCTCAAAGTTCCTAAGAATGAGGTAGTCTTATTTGTTAATGGGCATGTCTTTTGTGAGATAAAGATTATTAACTCATGTTGATATAATCTTAATGTTTTGTAGGGGGTGGTGGTGCGTGAAGTTAGGCCTACATCTAGTGCAAGTAAAGTCTTGATGAGCTTGGGATCATTAGAGAAGGAGAACATATGAAAGTTGAAGTAGTTCTAAAGCCACCAGTGGACCTAGTACCGAACAATATTGATGGAAGTCAGCCATCATATATTGTAGTTGCTGGTTTGGTGTTTACTCCACTCTCAGAACCCCTGATAGATGAGGAGGAGGACTCCATAGGCTTGAAATTGTTAACAAAGGCATGGTACTCTGCAGCAAAGTTCAAAGGACAACAAATCGTTATCTTATCACAGGTAAGCAAGCCCCTCTCACAAGTTTCTTAATGCATTTTTGGTGATTGGTGACTGAAACAATAATTATCTGTAGGTCTTGGCAAATGAAGTAAACATAGGCTATGAGCACATGAACAACAAGGAGCTCTTAAAGTTCAATGGAATTACTATAAAGAACATCCATCATTTAGCACATCTCATTGATAATTGCAAAGAAAAGTATCTAGTTTTTGTGTTTGAAGGAAACTATCAAGCTGTGTTGGATAGAGAAGCTTTAAATTCTGCTTCATCGAGCATCGTCAAAGATTATATAAATCCAACTAATTATTTTAGTTTTGCTTGGTTAGAAATTTACCAAATTCGAAAAATTATTTTCATATTGGTGTTTTTTATTATTTATTTCAATTTTCCAAAAAATCGAATATGAATCAAAAATTTAAAATACCAGAATAAAACTTTAATTTTAAAATCCGGATATATGCATATATAACCTTATAGTTTAAAAAAATTCGGATATATGCATATATATATTTATATAAAACCTTATAGTTTAAAAAATTTCGGATACTTTGACTACTTTATAGTTTAAAAAACTCTATACCCATATATTTCGGGTAATCGATCCATTTTATAGTTTAAAAAACTCTATACCCATATATTTCGGGTAATCGATCCATTTGCACTTTTAACCCACGTCACTAATCATTCTTAGTTATCAATCCATCATCATTCATATGCACTTCAGTAGCGATTAGTTTTGTTTTTAATAAAAATTACAATATTTAACTAACTTAACTAAACGTTAGTTTTTTAAAAAAATATTAAAAAATAATTATACATTAGATATATCTAATTTTGGATCGTTAGAGATTCCATAAATAAGTTTAAAGCGTCTACAAAATAATGTAAATCTAATTTAATTTGAATGCCAAATCTACATAACAGTGTAAAATTAAATTAAATTTATGGAATCTCCAGCGATCCAAAATTTGGTTATATTTAAATTATTTTGTTAAATTAGAATTCAAATTGATTTTTTTTTCAAAAAAAAACTTCAAAATCCACGAGGAAAACAATAAATTAGAAAACTCAAATTGATTTAAAACGAATAATTATTTATTTAATAAAATTAGGAAAACCTACAATAAATTTTTGAATAAATCACGAATAATTATTTATTTAATAAAATTAGGAAAACCTACAATAAATTTTTGAATAAATCTGAATGCTAATAGGGTTCATTTATACCAATAAAAATGTATAACTATTTGAATTTTGAAGGAAGACCATTGATAGTGATAGTGGAAAATATATGAATTTTTGCAGGAATATTTGGATTTTGTTGCTAATCCAAAGGATCTATTGACACGTCATTGATCCGTCTGTAATTTTAATCCACTTCACTAATTAATCGTTCCTCATTAGTCATTATCAAACAATCATCAGTTAGAGTAGCGATCAATATTCTTTTCAAATAAATATACGAAGAACACGAGGTGGGGAAATCAACGATGGCTTTGTTTGAAACACAGAAGAAACCTAATGGAATTGATATGAAAAAGTTAATCGCTAAGGCAAAACATAAACTCCGAACAAGAAGTCATATCGATCATCGAAGAGATGACATTTTAAGACAGAGGATAGCAGCTCGCTTAGCCCGAGATCAAGTACGTAAAATCTCTCTTTATTTCTTTCTTTTCGAGTTATTTGTTTTAGGTTTTCATGTAATGTTTTTTCGTGTTCTTGTTAGATGGTAGCTACCGCTTGTTTTGAGGATCATCTGAAGTATCATAGAGAATTGGAACAACTTGGTTGCACATTTATTCAAGATCAAGTTAATTGCTTGAACATGTTCAATCTATTGTCAAGAACCGACTATAATGGTGAATCGAAAAAGAACAAAGCGCCATGAAGAATATTTAATGAGGTAAACAAATCGAAGAGGAAGATTAGGGTTTAGGATGGAGAGCATAGTTTTAAAGTTTTGTTGGAGTACAGTTTGTTGTTTAATTTTATGTGATTTCAGGCGACTATATATCATATATGGAGAGAGAGGAATACAAGAAAGCATAGTTAACAGAGATCGGGAGTTCAGCTGCTTATTCGATGGATAGATAAAACGGATCGCTTAACATCATTGAGGATGGAATGCAACTTTGGCTGTAAGCATGACTGTAGTGCCCTCTGTACTCTTTTTCCTATTCTGGAGTTTACCACGATGGGTTCTTCAGAATAGGTTTTAATGAGGCAGAGTTGTAGGTGCTCTAGAATCAGATTACACTTAGGTGCTCTAGAATCAGATTACACTGATTTGATTCTTGGGTTTGCTTTCGAATTTGGCTCGCTTTTAGTCAAGTTCAAAACTATTGTAAGCAAACGATTTTTTTTTTTTTTTTGCAAGAAATAAATTTAACATTCTTCGGAAAAAAATATATGTGATAATCGATCAAGTATAACAAATTTTTGGAGAATAATTCTATATATTTGTCAAGATATATATATTCTTTTTCAAAATATATTTATTATGTTCATATACATCATCAGATTCTTATATAGAAATAATTTCACAAGAGGTAACTCTGTCATCATGATCATAGTTTAATATCAATGAAATCCGACGGTGTTTTTCATAGCAGTCCAAGAGGTTGGTTTACGTTTGGAAACTACCAAGCTTGAGTACGGTAGGGGTCCATGAATCTAAGACATAGTAAGAATTCTGGATCTCTCTAAAGGTTTGATTCTTGATCTGTTTTGTTTGGAGAACCACAATGACAAGAACATATACTATCACTCTCAAGTACTAAATGCTATTGTTAAGCCCTAGCTAGTCCTGAATGAATAATCTCTACATCTCTATCACTCTCAAGTACTAAATGCTATTGTTAAGCCCTAGCTAGTCCTGAATGAATAATCTCTACATCTCTCTCAAGTACTAAATGCTATTGTTAAGCCCTAGCTAGTCCTGAATGAATAATCTCTACATCTTAACAATAAGTCTAGGGTTATAACTTTGTGAAAAACATCAAAAGGGCCTATAAGTTCTGCATCTATAATTCACTTGCACATGTCTTTGTTTTGGTTAGGTTTCTCTAAGGTTATCTAACTTAGAGTAGTCTTAATTCACTTGCACATGTCTTTGTTTTGGTTAGGTTTCTCTAAGGTTATCTAACTTAGAGTAGTCTTTCTTTTTATATAATGCAACCAAGCCTATTTGATTCTTCATTCAGCACAATTAGTCTCTCTTTATATATAATGCAAACAAGCCTATTTGATTCTTCATCAACAATAACTTGCATTCAGCACAACTCTAATGACTTATGTTCAAGACAAAGAATGAATGTTATGTGTTCAGGCCCATGATGTTTTCTTGTACACATAATTGAAAATTGCGTGCCGTTTATTTGTATATGAAACGGCAAACAGTTTGAGTTCTAAAAGAAGAAATGATAAAATTAATTAGTCTCTCTTTATATATAATGCAAACAAGCCTATTTGATTCTTCATCAACAATAACTTGCATTCAGCACAACTCTAATGACTTATGTTCAAGACAAAGAATGAATGTTATGTGTTCAGGCCCATGATGTTTTCTTGTACACATAATTGAAAATTGCGTGCCGTTTATTTGTATATGAAACGGCAAACAGTTTGAGTTCTAAAAGAAGAAATGATAACATTTGTGAAGTACCATTTCAAAAGAAACATTCGTTTCACTACAATATTACATCTTTTGCCATCGCATTTAATTGATAAAATATATTGATATTTAAATAAAAGAAAATATTATTATATACATTTAAATGGATTTTAAGTAAAAAGGAAACATTATCATTGTCTAAATCTTAATATAATAGTAAATAAGTATCTACATTTATTATGATTTATGAACTAATTCAAAAAATAGTTTTTCAAAAATGATTTTAAGTTCATAATTATACTAAAAAAAAAGTAACATTTATCATTACGAAATAAAAACGAAAATTTGTAATTATATTTTAAATTACAAACAAAAAAACCAAATTTAATTAAAAAAGAAAATTTTATCTTCTCATTATGATTGCATTAAATTCAAAATCATAAACACTAAATTGTATCTTCTCATTTAAAAAGATAATAATGTGATTCTTAACTTTAATTGAAAATTTAACATCAATTTGTAACAGAAAAGGAAACATTAAAACAAAGGTTGACCATAAAATTAGATTTGGTTAAACTCAAGAAGGTTGAAGAGAGTATGAGGAGTTGATTTTATTATTAACAACAAAAAAAAGGAGATAAGGAAGAAAAACAAAAACGAAAAAGAAAAATTGAATCGGATGATTTAAAAAGCAAACATATTGCAACGAGAAAAAGTTAAAGAGATAATCAAAAGAAAACAAATTTACCATATTATTTTTTTTCTCCTATAAATGAATTTTATTTTGTATGCATATTAATATAATTAGAGGATATTTATTTATGATTATATCTAATTAACTAGATAATGTAATTTTGATTATTATAATTTGTAGATTTCCGTAATAATGGTGGTCTTAAAGTTATGAACTTCTATTGTCCATGCTGTATAAGAATATTCAAAAGACAGTCAAAAGAAAATGGAAAAGATTAGAGACAATTAACTTTTTTTAAATGACTAAAATAAGAATTTAAATGTGTCGAATTGTATCTTTTTAAATGTGTCTTATGTTTATTTATTTTTTCCAAAAATAAACAAAGGTTGACCATAAAATTAGATTTGGTTAAACTCAAGAAGGTTGAAGAGAGTATGAGGAGTTGATTTTATTATTAACAACAAAAAAAAGGAGATAAGGAAGAAAAACAAAAACGAAAAAGAAAAATTGAATCGGATGATTTAAAAAGCAAACATATTGCAACGAGAAAAAGTTAAAGAGATAATCAAAAGAAAACAAATTTACCATATTATTTTTTTTCTCCTATAAATGAATTTTATTTTGTATGCATATTAATATAATTAGAGGATATTTATTTATGATTATATCTAATTAACTAGATAATGTAATTTTGATTATTATAATTTGTAGATTTCCGTAATAATGGTGGTCTTAAAGTTATGAACTTCTATTGTCCATGCTGTATAAGAATATTCAAAAGACAGTCAAAAGAAAATGGAAAAGATTAGAGACAATTAACTTTTTTTAAATGACTAAAATAAGAATTTAAATGTGTCGAATTGTATCTTTTTAAATGTGTCTTATGTTTATTTATTTTTTCCAAAAATTCTAAATTATTTAAAAATTATCAAACTAATATATTTAGTTTGATAATTTGAATTTTTAATACAATATTTCCTTAGATTAACATCTACTTTTCTTAGAGCATGATCAATCATAATTTATACAATTTTTGGTATAGAAATAATATGAAAATCAAAAGAAAACAAAAAAAATAATCATGGCATCATTATATCAACCAAAACAAAATAAAGATATTCGCTTAACATCTATTGATAATATGAAAAGGAGATAAGGAAGAAAAACAAAAACGAAGAAAAAAAATTGAATCGGATTATTTAAAAAGCAAACATATAGCAACGAGAAAAAATTTAAAGAGGTAATCAAAAGAAAATAAATCTTTTTGGTTTTTACCATATTGTTTTTTTTCTCCTATGATTGAATTTTATTTTGTATGCGTATTAATATAATTAGAGGATGTTTATTTATAATTATATCTAATTAACAAGATAATATAATTTTGATTATTATAATTTAGCTTCCCGTAATAATGGTGGTATTGAAGTTATGAACTTCTGTTATACATGTTGTATAAGAATATTCAAAAGAGAGTAAAAAAAAAAAAAAGATTAGAGACAATTAACTTTTTTCAAATAACTAAAATAAAAATTTAAGTTAGTCGAATTGTCTCTTTTCAAATGTATTTTATGTTTATTTATTTTTTCCAAAAAGTATAAATTATTTAAAAAATATCAAACTAAATATAATTTGAATTGTTTATACAATTTTTCTTAGATTAACCAAGAATAACATCTATTT
This sequence comes from Physaria fendleri, assembly GCA_036630335.1. Taxonomy (NCBI): domain Eukaryota; kingdom Viridiplantae; phylum Streptophyta; class Magnoliopsida; order Brassicales; family Brassicaceae; genus Physaria; species Physaria fendleri. The sequence goes on from CM071717.1 coordinate 41,874,765, forward strand.
TACTTAGAGCATGCTCAATCATAATTTATAGAATTTTTGATATAAAAATAGATTTTATACAATTTTTCTTAGATTAACCAAGAATAACATCTATTTTACTTAGAGCATGCTCAATCATAATTTATAGAATTTTTGATATAAAAATAGATATGAAAATCAAAAGAAAACAAAAAAAAAAATCATGGCATCATTATATTAACCGAAACAAAATAAAGATATTCGCTTAACATCTATTGATAATATGATTTTTTTGTAGATATTAACTTTTACAGTTTAACAAATTTTAAACTTTTTAAAAAATTTAAAATTGTAATTTTTAAAAAAGTTTAAAAAGATTTTAAATTTTTATTAAGATTTATATGCATCATAAAAATTGTTTTTTTTTAATCTTTTACCAAGAAAATAATAATTTGTTTGAAGAATCGTTAAATGTGTTATGTGTTACATTTATACNCATAATCTAAAATATACAATACAACATATTTTGTTAATGAAAATACAAAATATAGAATAAATAACATCTTTATCTATACATTATCATTTTTATTTTAAAAAAATTAAAAAACAATAATTGATAATTTTAAAAAAATATATCAGTCCGTGCAAATGCACGGGAAAACTCTAGTTGGAAAGTATAATTGATGTTTTTAATCACTATATAAAAATATAATCTAAATTTGATGGGTAGTTCCCACAATGTTAACTATATAAAAATATAATCTAAATTTGATGGGTAGTTCCCACAATGTTAAAGATAATTGGCAATTGCAATTTGCTCATGAGTTACAAAAGTAAATGAATAAAATGTTTGTTGTAAATTACCAACTAAAATTTGTAAATATTTTAAAATGAACTAATACATCAAGACATCATAATCGTCTTCCTAATTCTGTGGTGAAAACTGAACTGCAACTTGATGAAGAAAGATTGGTTCACAAAGTTGAAAGAAGAAAGATATTCATACAAAAATGTCTTATAAATTTAAACAAAACTATTCTAGTACATTAGCATATCTGAGTTTAGAAGCAAAACAAAAAGTAGATATAGATGAAACAACTTAAAAGAGAGATGTTCCTTTTCCCTTCTTGTCTCCACCAATCTCAAAGTGCTTACACCTCTGCAGAAACCATACCCAAATGTAAGAAACAGAATTAAGACTAAAAACTAAAGAGTCCAAAACAAAAGAAATGGAAACCATACCCAAATGTAAGAAACAGAATTAAGACTAAAAACTAAAGAGTCCAAAACAAAAGAAATGTCTCACTCAGTACCTTAATTGGCCGTTGAGAAAAATGCTTGCAACTTTGGCATTGAAGCCTCAAAACAATCTTCTTGGTTGTCTTAGCCTATTCCAAAGAAATACAAATAATGAGCACAGATCAAAACATATCATTCGAAAGAGACGAACCGGGTTGTCTTAGCCTATTCCAAAGAAATACAAATAATGAGCACAGATCAAAACATATCATTCGAAAGAGACGAACCGCAACTTCTACATTGACTAATTTTCCTTTTATGTTACCTTCTTATGGAAGACGGGTTTGGTTTGACCTCCATAACCAGATTGTTTGCGGTCATAACGACGCTTTCCTTGAGCAGCTACTCTATCTTTTCCCTTCTTGTACTGTGTTACCTTGTGCAATGTATGCTTCTTGCATTCCTTGTTCTTGCAGTAAGTCTTCTTAGTTTTTGGAATGTTCACCTAAGATTCATAAAAACACCAAAATTGACTTAAACTCCCACAAGAAATGGTATCAACAACATACAAATTCAATTGCCATTATAAGATCTTACTGCCACACATAGTCAACACTATCAATAAACAAAAGTTACATAATGAACTTCCTGCTTCTTCAAATAATCAGATCAGACTTGAATCAACACAAGTGGATATAATATAACAATCTGATTACTATACTAATAATCAGATCAGACTTGAATCAACACAAGTGGATATAATATAACAATCTGATTACTATACTAATAAAAATAAGTACATGAAGTAGGTATCCTTCAAATGAACTGATAAGTTTACATAATTTCCTAATTACCAGAACTGAATTGAACTAGTAGGTATCCTTCAAATGAACTGATAAGTTTACATAATTTCCTAATTACCAGAACTGAATTGAACTGAATGAAACAGATGAATCTAATAAACACTTCTCAGATACTTAACACAGAGACTCTAATCCTGGATTTGAACGAGAATCAGAAATACGCTACCCAGTAGCAAAAAATATACCTAGCAGATCTATAAACAACATTTTCGTTCTTCACAGACCATTTTTACTGCAACCAAACAGTATCTAAGAAATACATATGAGAAATTTAGCAGAAATCAAGAAAGATAAGAGAATCACCATTTTCGCTTTCCACTGCTCAAAAATTCACCAAAACCCTCAAAGGAACTGACTTTAACAAAACCCTAATACTAGGAACTAAGAAAACCCTAATGCTAGGAACTTTGGGCCTCTATAAACACAAAAGCCCATTTATGTAATCAACGAATAGGCCATATTATATTACAAAAACAAGCCTTTTAGAGATCTTACTATCTTTTTTTTTTTGTCAGAAAAAAGAGCAAAGGTTAAGACATAATCCTTAAATGAGCAAATATGAAGAGAGACCACAAGTGTTTGGTTCTTAGTATTAGTAAGTAATAATGTAATAATGATATTCCAAATCCTTTTTGAGGATTACTATTACAACCCAAGATTTTGATTAAACAACAAATTTGCCCAAAACAATATTTACTTCACTTTTACTCAATCTTGAAAGCAATTAAACAAATCCATTTTTCTCCTTTAAGGAGTGTTGTCTTCTTCACTTCTATCAGAGAGACTGTACGTTCTGTTGAAACCCCATTTGAGAAGGCTTTTTCAACCAAATCAACAACACACAAGTTATATAAAGAAAGAGTCTTTCTTTCTGGGTACTTCAGGCTGTTGCAGAATGTTGTCAAAAATCATCATCCTGTTGAGCTTGATTTACTACTACTACCCACTGCTTTCTCTGTTTCTTCAATCTTTGTTGGTAATAGATTCAAAAAGCTTCCTTGGTGTGCTGTTGATTCATCATCTTCTGTTCATTTAGTTTGAAACATAATTTGGTTAAAGAGAGAATTAAAAACATGTATCATGTATAGTATTGCAAACAGATGGTTTTACCAAAGAGGGATTTGATCGAAGGACGTTTTGGTTTATTGCTCTTCTTCTTCAGCTCAGCTGCACAAAATAAACACATTACAAATGCGGTAGGGAAGTGATGTTCATCACAAGACTATCTTATTATGTATTCTTAATCAGAAAAAAGTACGAAAGGGTTGAGTGAAATAATACCTATCCCTGGCAATTGGCCATCATTTACTATCTCTACATTCTTGTAAGTATAACCCACAAAGTTTATGTCCTTAGAAGAGAACATCTGGAGAAAAAAAAAAAAGTTAAACTCATGTTATGTGAGGCCAAGATGATGTATAATGATGCCAAAAAGTCAAGATTATGTTGTACCTTTCTCCATGGACCTGACTTTGCAGACTTTGGAACTTGCTTGTCAGTCTGTTCCAGAAGGAATAAAAGAAGAGTATTACATTATTATCCTTATCAGAAGCATACAAGTATCAGTGTCTTACCTCTTCAAAATTCTCAAAATTCTGAGTGTCAAGCTCATCATTGACTTTGGGAATAAAGGCAGCTTTCATATGGTACAATTTTCCCCATTCTGTACCTCTGAACCAAGGGTGATTCTGAAAGAAACCAGTCAGGTGATAGTCTAACCTCATCTGGGAATTTCAAGTAATTTCTCCAATTTACTATCTGTATAAGGGTGAACATAATGAAAAGAGAAAAGGTAAGTTTCCACAATAGAATCATCTGTATATAATGAAAGGTACACAAAGCAATGGATTAGTTTACCTTCCTACAAGTTGTCATTGGATCATCTGAATAAAATGGTGGGAATCCCACAAAATCCCACAAGCATTTCATACATAATGGCACCAAGAGACCACCTAAAAAAATGCTCTCAAGATTAATTATTTGCACCAAATAAACCAAAAACGACAAATCCGAATAGGTTGCACCTACCAATCACATTCCATTCCATATCCTTTTTTCAGTAGAACTTCTGGGGCAATATAGTCCGGAGTTCCAACTGTGGAATAAGCCTGAAAGTAATCACAGAAACCTAATCAGTTTAACACAGATGTCTATATTAATGGATAGAATCTATTTTAACAAACAAAACATAATCGATAGTGTGGACATCTCTGAAAAAAGATGATGAATAAGTGAAACTTACAAGCATCCTTCTATTTCTCTGCCAGTTTAGTAGTTGCTCTTGTTGGGTACGTCTTGTCGCCACAGGGCGACCATCACTTTGTAAAGCCCCACTAACGTTTCTTGCAACTGTGAAGTCTATCTCCTGAAACTTACTACAGTCTAATGGTTTAAGCTGCTCTTGGCCCTTCCTTTACATTACTTGCAGTTTCCTTCTTTTTCGAAGATTTCACCTTATCTTTAGACTTTAACTTATTCAGCCAAGCTTTAGCAGTCTCCATTACTCTCTCCCCTTTAGCTTCCCTCCCTCAAAAGATATACTTTATGTACAAAGGAACCAAATTAGATTCCTACTCCAACTATGCACATCAATTTTCGTATGACATTAGTGATTAGATCCTACTGCTTCACACCTGCAAACAAGACAATAAGTATTAGCTAAGTCATAAACAAAGCAGTGAAATTAGAATCTACAAATAACCTAAACAAGCTTAAAGTTTGTAACTTTATCTCACACCAAACCTTATACCCAAAATCAAAGACATATCTGAATCAAAATCACAAAATTTTCCATAGATTACTCAGAAAGAAAGTCAATTACACATAAAAGATAAGAAATCACAAGAAAATACCAAATGTACAGAAAGGGGAAATAAGAAAACCCTAGATAATGGGTTAAGAGATAATGCAACTAACCTCTCAAATCATTACAAATCAATAAAAAAAACAAAAAGCTTAGATCTCAAACGAAGCTAGTAATGAAACATCAAGAAGCGTTAGATTAGGAAAACACAACATGGAGACCAGAAGCAGACATAGAGACAAAGACCCGTAATTTGTGCTCAGAGAAAGCAAAAAAAAAAAAAAAAACATGGAGACCAGAAGCAGACATAGAGACAAAGACCCGTAATTTGTGCTCAGAGAAAGCAAAAAAAATTAAATTTTTTTTTTAAAAAAGCAAAAGAAGAAGAGAAAACCTGAATTCTTGGGATTCGATTCTTGAATTCTCTTTGTTCTTGATTATTCCTTTTGCAAATTTGAAGATCGAATTCTGGGAATCAAAGGAAGAAAGTAGAAAAAAAAAAGTTAGAAACTTTGTTATTGATGTAATTCACTATGAGGCACTACTTCTCTTTTTTCTGAGAGTAATTATATATGATTATTAAGGAGATTAGTACTAATTTTAATATTTTGTTAATTTGTTTAGTTTTATAAAGTTGATTACCGTAAATTAAGGGGTTTAATTTGTTTTTTTTTTCATAAACAAAAAAAATGATTTTAAAATAACAAAAAATAGTTTTTTTAGGTTAGAGAAGTGAATTAAGTGAGCGGCTTTATTATACCGCGTGGACCCTACCTACACGAGAATTATGTTCGATGGCAATCTCAAAAGGCAAAGAATAAATGTCAAAGTTAATTTACATATTTATGTATTTATTTATTTATTTATTTTAACATATATAATATAAATATATTATAAATAAAAAAATTGAAAAGACAAGAAGTAAAAGCTGAGTTATGATTTTCCACAACACTGTTTTGGTGGCACATCTAAACTCCAATTCCTTGCTTTTAATGTAGAACACTTTTTGTGATTTTTGGGAGGTTTTAATACTTATATTCTTTTAGTTTCTTTCTTCTTTTTGGTAATTTTTGTTTTCTTAACGCATGTGAAATTTTTTACTTTAATGGCTTTTCTTTCTTCTTTTTGGTAATTTTTGTTTTCTTAACGCATGTGAAATTTTTTACTTTAATGGCTCGAATCCATGATCTCTCGGTCAGATGGTGTGGCGCGGTACCAGCTGACCCGCACCGTCTCGTCTTTTTTGGTAATTATTTCATTTAAAATATTCTTATCAAAAATCAAAAATCTTTATATTGGCATGTTGCATGGGGTATATAAGTGGTAATCCACTAATTATAAATTTCAAGTATATGTTTCAGTGTTTATATTTATACTACCATTCGATATTTTTTCTAATCCATAAAATCAGAATTTGCAATGATAATTTTTCATGGTTTCTAATTTTTTGTTTTAAATTTAAAATTGTTTAACAAAACTTTTTAAAAAAATATTCACAAAAAGAGATGATTGTCAATTATTCTGAAGTAAATTATATATGTTTAATATGTTTATTTAAATGTTATCGATTAACTCATATATTTTATTTTTTATTATTTATAATAATTTAGATAATTTTTGATATTTTCTGTTATTTTAAATAATTAATCACTCACAAGATGCAAAAAATTACCTGTGTTTTTTTTTTTTGAATCATTCCTTTAGAAAAATCATATCAAAAATTTGTATATTGACATGCTTCATTCATTCCTTTAGAAAAATCATATCAAAAATTTGTATATTGACATGCTTCATGCAGTACATAAATAATAAGCAATTAACTAAATTCTAGAAAAGAAAACTATACATTTTGTGAATTGATAGGCTAATTTATTTACAAACTACCCAAAAGTCAATAAATGAATAATATATTCTAAATGTTTCAACTAAAAAAAACCCTTAAACATAAAAAAAAATGTTGCAGCTTTGTATCTTAGTCTTCTCCACTAAATCCTAGAAACAATATTAATAAGAATGTAAGAAAGAATAAAAACAATATTATAAGTCTGTGTAATGTGTGGTTTACTCACTCCACATCTCTAAGGCTTTCACTAGTCAACCAAAGTTTCTTCTGAACAATAAACACAACATTGTCTGAATCTTGATCTCAATCTTTGTCCCTACTTCTTCCCAATGCAAAGCTTGGGCCATAAGATTCACTCATCCAACCAGAGAACATATAAATCTGTATTTTCTTTTTGTTTTTCTTAAAGACTATAGAAGTAAAAGTCTTTACATGTACAGCTGCATCAAGATTCCAGAAACAAAAGGAAAAAAACAGATATGATTAATACTGCCGTGTATGAGCATCAACACATACCGTCTCTGGTAAACCAAAATTGTGAGTAATCGTCAACGTTGATGCCAAAGAAACTTTGACTATTATTCTTCTAAACTTTTACAATGACACTGCAACTATAATGTTTTGGAAGTGATATTAACACGACAAGCAGTAAAAAACCAGTCTCATTTTTTTTTGGCTTTTAGATGACTTGACTTTGGTTTTTTTGAAAAGTCTTGCATCTTCCTCTGTATGATCTCTTTAAGTTGCATTTTTTTTTGAAAAGTCTTGCATCTTCCTCTGTATGATCTCTTTAAGTTGCATTACAACCATTTGCATTTTCTTCGTCCCTTATCTCATTGTATTACAAAAAAATTACAACAAAATATGAGACTGTTTCTTGTACTTGCTTTTGTTAGTTCTCTCATGTTACTTGAAGCGTATCGTTTTACCGATGAAACTGATAGGCAAGCTTTGCTGGAGTTCAAATCTCAAGTTTCTGAAGGAGGAAAAGTTGTGTTGTCCTCATGGAATCACTCACTCCATGTATGCAACTGGAACGGAGTTAGTTGTGGGCCAAAACACAAGAGAGTTACTAGTTTGGACCTCGGAGGATTGCAATTGGGCGGAATGATATCACCATCTAACCTCGGAGGATTGCAATTGGGCGGAATGATATCACCATCTATTGGTAATCTTTCCTTTCTCATAAGCCTTAATCTTTCTTATAATTCTTTTGGTGGTACTATTCCACAAGAAATGGGAAAGTTGTTTAGACTTCAAAATTTGGCTTTGGACCAAAATCATTTGGAAGGAGGGATTCCAATCCCTCTATTTAATTGCTCTAGAATGGAGCAATTTTCTTTATATTCAAATCATCTTGGAGGAGGTGTTCCTATAAAGCTAGGAACATTGACGAAGCTCGTTGAATTACATCTTGGTCAAAACAACCTGAAAGGAACACTCCCTGCATCTTTAGGAAACTTGACATCACTCAAGAAAGTTAACTTTGGAGAGAACAATTTAAAAGGAGAAATTCCCGATGATATAAGTAGATTGACACAATTGGTGCTTATTGGATTATCATACAACAAATTCTCAGGCGGTTTTCCCCTATCCATCTACAATTTGTCCTCACTTGAGAATTTACGCATCTATGATTCTGGCTTTTCGGGTAGTTTAAGGCCTGATTTTGGTATTTTTTTTTTATAATTCTTTTGGTGGTACTATTCCACAAGAAATGGGAAAGTTGTTTAGACTTCAAAATTTGGCTTTGGACCAAAATCATTTGGAAGGAGGGATTCCAATCCCTCTATTTAATTGCTCTAGAATGGAGCAATTTTCTTTATATTCAAATCATCTTGGAGGAGGTGTTCCTATAAAGCTAGGAACATTGACGAAGCTCGTTGAATTACATCTTGGTCAAAACAACCTGAAAGGAACACTCCCTGCATCTTTAGGAAACTTGACATCACTCAAGAAAGTTAACTTTGGAGAGAACAATTTAAAAGGAGAAATTCCCGATGATATAAGTAGATTGACACAATTGGTGCTTATTGGATTATCATACAACAAATTCTCAGGCGGTTTTCCCCTATCCATCTACAATTTGTCCTCACTTGAGAATTTACGCATCTATGATTCTGGCTTTTCGGGTAGTTTAAGGCCTGATTTTGGTATTTTGTTGCCAAACCTTCGAGAAATATATATGGGAAATAATTCTTTTACAGGAGCCATTCCAACAACACTTGCCAATATCTCAAATCTTCAAGTATTGGCCATGGGGGAAAACAATATGACAGGCACTATTCCTCGAAGTTTTGGAAAATTGCTAAATTTGCACCGTCTGAATTTTAGAAGGAATGATTTGGGAAGTAGTTCTTTTGGAGATCTTGATTTTCTTGGTGCTTTAACTAATTGCACCAAACTAAAAATCTTAGACGTAGGTGAAAATAGGCTTGTTGGTGACTTGCCTCCTTCAATTGCCAATTTTTCAGCCAACCTCAACGGTTTAATCCTTGAAGACAATCTTATTTCAGGAAGCATCCCTCAGAACATTGGGAATCTCGTAAACCTACAAACACTTTTTTTGGAGAAGAATTTATTGACAGGACCACTCCCAAATTCTCTTGGGAAGCTCAGAACATTGGGAATCTCGTAAACCTACAAACACTTTTTTTGGAGAAGAATTTATTGACAGGACCACTCCCAAATTCTCTTGGGAAGCTGTTAGGATTGGGGGGAATTTATCTTCGTTCGAATAAATTGTCAGGAGAGATACCATCTTCTATTGGCAACATCACTCGGTTAGAAAGATTAGATTTGTCCGACAATAATTTTGAAGGAACCATTCCAACGAGTATTGGAAATTGTCGTTACTTGCTTTACTTAGTCATCAGAGACAATAAGTTGAGTGGGATTATACCTCGGGAAATTTTGCAAATTTCACCTCTGCTTGGCTTAGCTTTGGGAAATAATTCCTTGACCGGCTCTCTACCAAAAGATATTGAACGACTAAAAAATCTTTTTTCACTATCACTTAGGAATAATAAATTATCAGGGAAATTGCCGCGAGCTTTGGGAGCTTGTCTTGCTATGGAAGAACTTTATCTACAAGGAAATTCTTTTGATGGAGTCATTCCAGATATAAGAGGTTTAGTGGGTCTCAAAAGAGTTGATTTGTCGAGCAATAATGTTTAATCCTTGAAGACAATCTTATTTCAGGAAGCATCCCTCAGAACATTGGGAATCTCGTAAACCTACAAACACTTTTTTTGGAGAAGAATTTATTGACAGGACCACTCCCAAATTCTCTTGGGAAGCTGTTAGGATTGGGGGGAATTTATCTTCGTTCGAATAAATTGTCAGGAGAGATACCATCTTCTATTGGCAACATCACTCGGTTAGAAAGATTAGATTTGTCCGACAATAATTTTGAAGGAACCATTCCAACGAGTATTGGAAATTGTCGTTACTTGCTTTACTTAGTCATCAGAGACAATAAGTTGAGTGGGATTATACCTCGGGAAATTTTGCAAATTTCACCTCTGCTTGGCTTAGCTTTGGGAAATAATTCCTTGACCGGCTCTCTACCAAAAGATATTGAACGACTAAAAAATCTTTTTTCACTATCACTTAGGAATAATAAATTATCAGGGAAATTGCCGCGAGCTTTGGGAGCTTGTCTTGCTATGGAAGAACTTTATCTACAAGGAAATTCTTTTGATGGAGTCATTCCAGATATAAGAGGTTTAGTGGGTCTCAAAAGAGTTGATTTGTCGAGCAATAATCTCTCCGGGAGTATACCTGGATACTTTGCAAACTTTTCCCAGTTGGAGTATCTCAATTTTTCCTTTAACAGTTTCCAAGGAAGGGTGCTCACAAATGGAATATTTCAGAACTCTAGTGTTGTTTTCTTATCCGGAAACAAAGATTTATGTGGAGGCATCAAGGAACTGAAATTAAAGCCATGTATTAGTCAAGCAACACCAAAAGAGACAAAGCATTCTTATATGTTGAAGAAAGTT
>CM071717.1:41889383-41909335 GCA_036630335.1 Physaria fendleri
ATTTAGTTGTATGTAGTGATCAATTACATACACTAAAATTATACAACAAATATAAATTATAGGACCTTAAAATCCCATAGAACAAAACACGAACCTAAATCCGTAATTGAGCTCAAGTCCATATCGACTATTCTCAACTGCGCGCGCTTATGATTTACTGCGCGCGCTTATGATTTAATTTAGTTTGGTTTATCTCCGTCTCAAGGTTTGAATCTTGTTAAGAATTTTCGTTAAGTATATATCTATATATATAGAACTTTACTTCAACCTCCAACGTGGTGAACATTTAAGTTGTCCATTCACATCTCCATTTCTTATTCAACTGAACTTTTATTTTAATATATGAGTACTGGTACATATATTCAAAATAAAGTTCCAACATTTGTACCCACTCAAAGTAATTCACAGTCATTCCTGCGTTTGCGTATATGTCTGGAAGTATTATCACTCATTTCTTCGACAGAATCTATCAAAACCAAACAGATTAAGATTAGATTTTATCAGGCATAGGGAGAGGTCTCAGTGTTATCAACTCATCAGACTTGGGATCGGTTGGATGGTTTGCTGCTTCCACCATCAACTTTGCCTTAACATCTCCAGCATTTTCTCCGATAAAATATTGGAAAAATATAAGAATAAAAAGTGAAAATATGTAAGGATAATGGATGAAGGTTTATTGTACTGACTTGTTAAGCACACCGCCGAGGGTGCAAGGGATGAGAACATCACATTCGTGAATGAGTAGTCACATTCATATGTAGTGACTTTTGTTGCTATTGTACCAAAGACAAGAATCAGCTACTATCACGAAGTAAATGCAGCTTACCAAAACTAATTGAAGATTTTGTTCCCAATTCTTTTCATCATCAACAACAACTTCTTCTTTAACTCTTCTTTTGACAGATTTTCTCTGCTTCTTCTTTTTTCCTTCACATTTCCTTTCAACATCTTGCGAAAGCAATGATCCTAGCGAAGTAAAGCAACACATAGTATTTTCTATGATAAAAATAGCAGTTCAGCCCCAAAAAAACTCTCTCCATATCAAAAACATGACTTCTGGTTTCAATCAATCCACAATTTACGTCAACATAATCAGTTTAACAACAAAATATTCTACATTTGTAAACCATGAGGAATGTCTAAAAGAATGTAAGCCTGCAAAGAGACATTTTTCGTGTTTTGGTTAATGAGAAGAAAGAGAGTTATGATTATATGTTTTTTTTTAAGCCAAAACACAGAAAAGCGGAGTATTTTAATAAAGGATTGAACTGGAATCAGTATCAAGCATCCCGTTCAGATTGATTTTTTTTTTTTAAAAAAAAAAGTTGAACTCTAAAAGAGTCTTAGGCTAACTACCTCTTGAGTTCATGACTGTTGACCAAAAAAAAAAAAGAGTTCATGACTATATACAAGAGTTAAATAAAGCATCTCAAATATCACAGATGAATCTACATGCTCATAGTTGTACAACTCCCCTAAGCCGCCAAGAAGAAATGTAAAGAACGAGAATTGTTGAAACTAGCATATTGGAAGATCAATCGGCCCTACCTTATCTCTCTTTCCTCCGGTTCATCCGTTAGACCGGTCCATTCCCCAACTTTTAATTATGGGACGAAAACCCCTTACCTAAAACACAACTAATTGAGAGACTCAGAATATCAGTGCCTTGGGTAAATGCAGGAGAATCGTACCGAACGAAAGTTCTTATTCGAAGCGCCTCGTGATCGTCAACCAATTCTGTGCTTCAATATAATTACCAGGAGTAAGTCCCCCGGATTAAGGAATCCGCAAAGGCTAATGCCATAAGACGAGCAAGACTAAAGAAAGAGAAGATCGGTCCTCGTCCATTCGGAAAGCTTTTTCTCTCTCATATGGGCTAGTCACTTCTGTTGTGCCCCATATTCATTCAAATCAAGGCCAATCCTTATCTCCTCCAATACCTTCAAGTGAAGACAATGTAACAATGTCCTTCAGAAAACAGATGTGATACCAAGTCGTAGAGAAATGGATACCTTAAAAGGAAATGCTAGATGAATAAGCTAAAATCTATGGATAAAAGTTGAGCCAAGCCTGTGAACATATTTCATGAGGCGGCATAGCCAAGACACAATAGTGGAGCCTCTGTACACCATGAATAGAGTAATTTTTACATTAATATAAAAGCTGACAGCTCTCGCTTGAATATCTTTTGAAAACCTTTGATTTTTTTTTTTTAAAATACAGATTTTTTAGGATCTAGACAGCTAAAAATAATACTTCATATGTATTAGTTTATTAAACACAGTGGACGAAAGATACCTCTTCAACAACAGCCACCGCAAACTCATCGTGATGGCTGCTCAATATGAACATAAAGCCAATGACTGATAAAGCTGGACGTAAGATACCTATTGCAAGCTTCGTTGGTCCTGGATCTAAATCTGCTAGAGAGATGTTCAGTAACAAATCCGAAATCGAATTAGATCTTCTGTGTCGAATCGAGTGTGTGAGATTTTTGTTGTTGTGAACGATTCTATGTTGTTTGATGCAGCTGAAATTATGGAGCGTCTTTCTATCGACTTAATTGTATGGAATGTTCTATGGAATGAAGTTTAGAGATCCTCACAAGAAATCAATTTCCAATAATAGGGAAAGTTAATATGAAACGAACCGTCGGATAAATTGTTGGAGGAAGCTAATGGGAAGGAGCGACAGGTCTTAGAGAACAGAGCTTTTTGTAGATATTGTTATTGACTACGAAATTGAACGTTTTTGTAAATGGAAGTCTTCTTATAAACTGAAGGGTTCGGAACCCTAATTTGCCATTGAAACTTATCCCCGCTTTCTTTTTCATCCTTCCTTTACCTTTACATACAGGGAAAGGATTATGGGCGTTTATGTGCACATAAATGTATGAGTATTTAATTATTTTTTTATTTTTAACAATTATTTTGGATATGTTATAAAATAGGTTTGCTGATGCGACACTCTAAAAATTAAGTAAACTGATGTGGATAGGTTGGAGCATCTCCATTAGGGTATTAAAAGAGTCTCTTACAAGAAAATTAATAATAATAAAAGAAGAAGAAGGAGAGAGAGACAAGAACCAATCCTTAATTAAGCACTTTAAGAACTGCATTAGAAACCAGTATCACCACATGACATGTCACTTCGTAAGTGGATCATCTTTATAAAAAAATTTATTGATTTAATTAAATTATTAAATTATAATAAAATATATTTTTTTGGGGTTGAGAGACCCTTCATCATTGGAGGTGATCTTAGACCATCTCCATCGGGGTCTCTAAAGGGTTTCTGATCAAATATCTTAACAATAAAAATAATTAAGAAAAAGGATAAATATGTCTAAAACTTGAGATACGTCTCTTGTTTGAGAGTTTTCAGAAATGGCTAAGAACCTATACGTGTCCGTATTTTATTGGTTTTAACTTTTTAATTGGAGAAAATGAACTCGACAGAAACGATGTGTCTGGGTTTAGGCGAAATCTTTTTTTCTCTTCTCCTTCTTCATCTCATATATCTAAATCTCTTCTTCATCAAGTCTGATTCTGATGTATAGAAAAGGTAACTTCTTCTCTTTTGTTCTCTTTATAAACAAAAATCAATTTTCTTTTTTTTTTTGTCACAGAAACAAAAATCAATCAATTTACAAAATCTCTGTAACTTCTCTTCTTTAAAGGTTTAAGCTTTCATGGTGATCTATTTACTCCCTTTCTCTTTTAATTTTATAGTCAAGCTATTCAATTATTATCTGGTTCTAAGCTTTTTGACAATTGGGTTCTAGAATCTTACCTTATATTTCCTTTTTTTGATTGTTTGGTTTGTGAAAGGAGATGACTTTTGATTTAGTTTTGGTTCAAGCGATTATTCCGAGTAACCAAAATCGATTTGTGTATGAGATCATAGACTTTTCTTCTTGTATATGCCTTGTTTTGATTAACTTCTCTTCTTTAAAGGTTTAAGCTTTCATGGTGATCTATTTACTCCCTTTCTCTTTTAATTTTATAGTCAAGCTATTCAATTATTATCTGGTTCTAAGCTTTTTGACAATTGGGTTCTAGAATCTTACCTTATATTTCCTTTTTTTGATTGTTTGGTTTGTGAAAGGAGATGACTTTTGATTTAGTTTTGGTTCAAGCGATTATTCCGAGTAACCAAAATCGATTTGTGTATGAGATCATAGACTTTTCTTCTTGTATATGCCTTGTTTTGATTAAAAATTACCAAACTTTATATTGATGTATGTATAAAAATCTTGACTTGGAACCTAGGTTTTAAGCTGTTCAATCCAATAGTTTAACATGATTCTGGTAGATACATATGTTTTAGGATTTGACTCCGGCTTTTGAACAGAAGTAGTTTCTGTAAAGAGAGAGATAGAGAAAGGTAGGTTTTTTATTTTTGGGTTTGAAGTCTGAGTCGTATTATTTCAATGGTGAATTTCTGATTGATAGCTCTTGTCATTTAGTATGCAGGTCAATGATCAGCTATATGCTGTTCAATCCAATAGTTTAACATGATTCTGGTAGATACATATGTTTTAGGATTTGACTCCGGCTTTTGAACAGAAGTAGTTTCTGTAAAGAGAGAGATAGAGAAAGGTAGGTTTTTTATTTTTGGGTTTGAAGTCTGAGTCGTATTATTTCAATGGTGAATTTCTGATTGATAGCTCTTGTCATTTAGTATGCAGGTCAATGATCAGCTATATAGTTTCTGATTAGTATATGGTTTATCCTTGTTGGATAATCAGCTACATAGTTTCTATTATCTTGATATCTTGGTGGATAATCAGCTACAATTGTTTCATGTCTGGAACCTCTGATAGGTAAACTTTAAGATGTTTGGAGACTTACAATCTGACAATATGTTAACTACAAGATGTTTGGTCTATCTTTTGTTTTCTTTTGTAAGTAGGTGAAGCTAAAATGGGTTACTGTGAAAAGAAAAATGTTATAGGGATTAGGGATGATAGAGGAGGCTTTGAAGGTGGTGATGGAGAAGAATGTGGAGGAAGCATCTTCATCTGGGAATGCTAAGAGACAGAGAATGAGTAGTAAAAAGTAGGTTAATCCAAAACTAAAATTTGATATAAGAAACTATCATTGGAGTAAGAAAATATGAAAGTCTCTTAAGAGATCTCTTTAACATAAATTGTTGTAAGATTTATTTATAAAATATTGATAAGAAATCTTGGAAGGGTTTCTCCAATGAAGATGCTCTTAGGTCATCTCCATTGGGAGATTGTTAGAGAGTCTTTTAAATATTTATAATATTATAAAAATCAAAAACATGAGAGAGAAATCAGATACGAGTCTTATTTAACACATTTGAGAATTTTGTTAACAACCTGTATCGCCACTTGGCAAACAATGATTGGTTTATATTTTTAATAAACTTTTTGATTTAATTAAAGAGATAGATTTTATTTAAATATTATTTTTTCTGTTTTAGAATCTCAATTTATCATACTTGCGGATGTAGATGCTCTTATATTGTGAGATGTTATGCTATTATATATATATATACATATTGTAGAACTGAGTTGAACATTGAAAGAATCAATATCTCATTTCTCCCTTTTGTTTAAAACTTCACCTCCATGCCCCTTAGAAAAAAAATACTCCCAATCCCCCCATGTTTACAAAATAAGAAAAAGAGTGTGTAAGCAAAAAAAATCTTTTTTGTTTAAGGGATATAGATGGTGAAGGGAAAAGAAGAAGAGCATATGAGGGTGAAAGTCCACATTGAAACCTGCAAATATAGTACATTGTTTCGTAATGTATCATAAAGAAAACTATCTAATTGATTTTTTTTCGTTGACTCTGTTATGGGATCTGAGTTTTGTCGTCATGTGCAAGATTGGAATCTCAGTCAAGTGGTTTCAAATAAATTGATTTACTAATCAATTATTTTAAGGCTTAGAAGAGAGAAAGATGTCTATCCTTCTGTTTATTTTTTTGTTTGGTCGTAATTTGATCCTTTCGTTTCTTGAGAACAAAAACAATCAATCTCCCCATAAAACCAAACATTTGAAAACCGAAATACATTGTTTTACATAATATTATAGTAAAAAAATACAAACGCTAAAGCTACATTTTACGGTTCATACAAGACGACCATTGATTCTTCTATCTTTCGTGTTGATCTCTTAAAAACTTCTTCTTCATACATATATTATTATATTTTCGAATATGTTTCTTAATTTAGTCATATTACATAGCATTTACGAGTAAAACTTGTATCCCTTTGCTTGAATAACGATTGTCCTTAGCCCTCCAATCGGCGATAGAACCATTAAGAACAGACCAAACACGATACATACCTGAAATACACAAAATTTTGTCGTATAAGAAAACAAATTTCACAATGCTGATCGCAAACGTTAAAAGCTTAATGATAATGTTACTTACCCAGTTGGCCCACCAAGACAAACTGTATTTCCTGGGTTTGTAGATGGCTAACCAAATGATGCAAGGGAGCTGCAAAAAATAAAAAAATTAAAAAAAAAAATCAAGTTAGTATAATTTCTATTAATCAGTTACCTTTTTATTAAACAATAATTGATCAAGAAGAGCGTTTAGAAATCGGAATCTTACAAAGTATGTGGTTGGGGCAAACGCGAATCCACCAAAGAACGCCAAAAGCCCACCAAAGAACGGAAACGTCATACCAACAAACATCGTTGCCGCTATTTTGATTAAAAAAAAAAAAAAAAAAAACCAACAAACATCGTTGCCGCTATTTTGATTAAAAAAAAAAAAAAAAAAACACCATCATTTATTAGGATCAGGTTCAGCTAATACCATAGATAATTTACAATTTTATAAATGTACACACATTTATAATTATAAAAAATTAATAAATTAATTTCCTTACCAACGTAGAAATTACGGACACAGAACCGAAGAGTTGTGGACGGTCTGAAATTGAGTTTCTTAACCAATAAAGTCTCCATCATGTCAAATACAGGCATTGCATATATCTGCAACAATACCAAGATTTGGTTTAACAATACCAAGATTTGATTTATATAAGTTTCAGGTTTAATAAAAAAGAAAAACCGACCTGGTAACTACCGATGACGTGGATGACGACGAACATGTTGGCGGTGGCAATTAACCAAGCTGGTTTCTTAAGGGAAATGAGAATGTTATCTTCAACGGCGTTTCCGAAAATATAATAACCGACAAGAGCCACAGGGAAATAACAAAGAGCGACGACAATGTAAGCAACAATGACTCCTTTCCACATGGGACCTTTAGAAGGTTTCTCAGGCGTTGAAGGGATTGTTGCTTGGATCTCAAGCACTACGTTGTGACCCGCATATGCAAATGCCACATCCCCTAATCCGCTGAAGAAATTGAATACCGTACCCGCCGTTGATTTTGCTTTGTATCCATATTCAACATCTTCTTGTACACCTTTGCTCGTTGATGCTGCCCACGCGATTGTTGAGTAGCTACAAACATTAATATAACCGGTTTATTCACGATTTTCTCACCGGCAGGCATAAACTAAATTACGGAACCGGTTTAATATAATTGATTTACCTGAGAGACATAACGGCTGCGGCTAGAGAAACGCCGGAGATGGAATTGAAATTGGGAAGATGAGAGAGGACGAAGTGAACAGAAGCAAAGATCATGATGAAATAAGTCAATTTGATTGGTTTACAATCGTCACAAACAAGCTCATGAAATTTCTTTAAAGATTTGCCTCCAGTAACCATATAAACGATGCAAACACCAATTTCGACGATCAACTGTTGGGGCACGACTATGTAAAGACCGAGCTTCTCGCCAAACGCGTGTTGTCCAAGCTCATGGTAACGGTCGAAACGCTTTCCCGGAACCATTTCGTGCATCTCCACCATTTGCCATAATGTGTATAGTGTTATGATCCACGATAGAACTAATACCGCTACTCCTGGTCCCCTGAATCGGTTAATATTTGGGTCAATCCGGTTTTGAAGTCAAATAAACCAGTTCAGTTAAAATTAATCGAATTTGGTTAGAGGAAGTTTTACCATCCGAGCTGAGACATGGCGTAAGGGAGTCCAAGAACTCCGGCACCGACCATGGCCGTGACATTGTGAAAAGCAGAGTACCACCACTTTGCATTTCTCGATGAAGTTATTGGTAACCAAGCTTCGATCTCTTTTTGCCTTGCTAATTCCTCATCATCCTTTTTTTTTTTGTTTCACACAAATTACAATTTACAAGAAAAGTCAATGATGATTGATGGGGCTGAAAACTACAATAATGGAGACTTTTGGGGTATCAATAATAAAGGTAGATTTGGAAAAGTCTATTGGTCTAAAGATGGTTTAGATTGGTAGGACGTCCATAAAGTTTGGAAAAGTCAGAAGAAACTGATCATATGCTATAAAGGTCAAATCTAAACTACGTGCAAAAAGCTAAAGAACAAGTTGAATAAGTTTTAAAATTTTGGAAGATCTATTGGTGTAAACATGTTTTAGTTTGGTGGACCAACCCTAAAAGAAAAGATCTTAACTAAAGAAATAGTGGATTTTGTCCACTCTACAAAAATCAATGGAAGAAAAAGTCAACAAATATACGCTGGTTAGCTAAGAAAGTCGATATATTAATTTGTAGGGTAGAAAGCAAAGTTAATTAAAAGTTATAAGGTAGATTTTTTATTATTTTTTGGGGCAGATCTCTTGGTCTTTTTCTGACTACCGTTTTAGGTTGTTACGAGTTCCCTAAATTTTGGAAAAGTTAAAAACTGACCCCATGTATGTACGGTACTTTTAAAGTTAAGATCTCAGCTTAAAAAGTTAAAAACTGACCCCATGTATGTACGGTACTTTTAAAGTTAAGATCTCAGCTTACGAACAAAAGAGAACAAGTACAGAACAAGTTGTATTTTTCTCTTTGCAATAATTCAATTAAACAATCTGATGCAAATAAAAATAAAATTTAAAAATGGGAGTAAGGACAAACATCAGAAACTGAAGAAATTTCGTAATTTTAGAAGTCAATAAGTCAATACGGTACTTCTGTCTTTAAGTTCTTAAATTCTCTAAACATCTTTATCTAAGATGAGCACCACAATTTATTTAATTTCTTAATATTTTTTTAAAAAAAAATACGAAAAAAAAGGTTAAATCTTTGCAAAATATTTGAAAGAAGAAACAACAGAATTACTGTTTATCATTTTTGATAATTTAGACTTAATATTCACCTTTTATATTTTCCCCTTAGATAAAAACCCAAAAGTCAAATTTGCTTTCGCCAAAAATTAGTAAAATTACGACAATCTTTTCTTATATAAAACAAAAATGAAGATCGAACATCGGAAAAAAAAAAGATAGGAATCAAAATATAACGTAATAACATCGTGTGATGGAGAGAGAGACTTACATGATTATCATGAGGAGTTTGAGCTACCATGGTGAGGAGATGTAGAGAGAAAGAGTGAAAGATAAGAGAAGAAGAGGTTGATAAGTTCTCACACTTTGAGAGATATTATGCTTAATATATAAAGAGCCTCGTGATGACGATCATACACACTGGCACATCTATTATATATATATATATATGCACTTGGTTGAATATTATGAGGGAGATTTAAAAAATTAAAAAAATAAAGTGGAATTTTTTGTATTGACAAAAAAAAAGTGGAAGTTTTTGTTTGACTTCACAATCTACTTGTGGTGATGGGCGCAGGATTTATGAGCTGTTTTCTGCTGATATTATTCAACTTAACATTTTAATCTTTATAATTGATAGTACTAATTAATATTACAACTATTAATTTCATATACTACTATATATATCACTAGTTTCGTGAATCGTGACTGACATAGGGCGTTTCCTTAATTTATAATTTTATACTTTTTTTTTTTAATTCAGTTGTGTAGATCAGTTGTATAGTAATTACATGCTAAAATTCAGTAAGTTGTACACTTGGATATTTTATATATGCTAATTAATACGGTCACGGAAGATTTTTAGTGTTTTAAGATAAATGAAGGTCGAAGTGTTGACTCTTCGCTGTATAATAAATCTTAGTACATTTCATCAAAAACAACTATGTTTGTTTGCTGTATAAGTTATCTTTTGTTGACTAAACAATAAAGAGAGAATAAAAGCCGTTCTCTGTGTTCACACTTAATAGAGTATCTTGTCTTAGTTGTCGACGTTTACAGGCATGACAAAAATAAAAAATATTACTAATGATACGTGTCAAATACCGCTAGTTTTTATTATTAAATTATTAGTTTTA
Organism: Physaria fendleri; assembly: GCA_036630335.1. Classification (NCBI taxonomy): domain Eukaryota; kingdom Viridiplantae; phylum Streptophyta; class Magnoliopsida; order Brassicales; family Brassicaceae; genus Physaria; species Physaria fendleri. The sequence goes on from CM071717.1 coordinate 41,899,632, forward strand.
ATATAGTACTATATATTAATTTTTATAATTAAATTTTTTTAAAAATTCTCATTATGATATATTATTGATTTATTAATTCTATTTCACAAAATCTATTACTTGTAGATAATAAAATATTCATCACCCGTATGATTCAGCTTCAGGACATATCTAATATGAATGGATGTTAATGAATAAAGAAATATTGAATACGATATTATATTATACAAAATTTCACCCACAGATTCATTTGTAGCTTTTGTGAGGAATGGATGTTAAAGTAGTTTGATTAGGTCTTTGCTAAATGATCGATCAAGTCCCTTAGGGAAGTCTTTCTCAGCTTCAGTTCAGTCAGCAGGACTTGTCCAATGATACTGGATGCATAAGGCGAAATATTTTTATGCTCTTTATACCTTTAATAATATTATAAAAATAATTATTTTTTTGGCATAAAAATATCACTAATTTTATAAACAGGATATTACAAAATAAATAGAGAAAAAAATTAGCACTAAAATATAGTTCTCATTATATGTGTTATCGCAAAATTATTTATTAAATTTATGTAGTCGAGTTTTTTAACCATACTTATTTCGATTGATAGCTTTTCAGATCGATCGAAAAAATAGTTTGATTACGTTTATGTTAATTGCCATGTTCAATTGTATTATGGTCATACCATTGACATCTTTTTCGTCAGTGATGGTAAGATTTTTAAGTTTTTTAACTTTCTTTATATATTCGAAAACATAAGTAGTTTGGTCAGTGATGGTAAGATTTTTAAGTTTTTTAACTTTCTTTATATATTCGAAAACATAAGTAGTTTGAGATATTATTAAGGGAAAACGACATATTTACCCACGAACTATCGCGATATCATAATATTTTCTCACGAACTATTGTCTTCTTTCTATATCCCCATGAAATCAAAGTTCTAACCCACGAAATTAAAGTTCGTGGGTAAATATGTTGTTTCCCTATTATTAATGCATCTCATTTTTTTGTTCTATTTTCAAATTTTTAAGGCTGACATTTTCATGTTAATGGAATTTTATTTTGTGAAAATGATGAAAATATAATAATGAGAACAATAAAAAAAACAAATAATCAAAAAAATAATTCTCATTTTTTCAAAGAAATCTGTAAATTGTAGTAGGAAGCTATAATTTTTTTTTTGTCAAGAAAATAAATTTATTACCTCTACAAACTTCCACAATTCATCTTAACGACGTCTTCAAACCGTCAGATAAAAGAGTAACCTCATCTATCCACAATTGACACTATGCCTCTAACCCAAGCAATTCATAATCAATACATATCATTCTCAATCAAGAGTAACTCAGCAATCAACTAGCATATCAACACAATATAATCAATCAACATATCAACACATACACATCAAACAAGGCATATCCGAATTATCAAACAAGGCATATCCGAATTATAAACAATCATATTCAATCAATCTAGCCTTTGCTTATCATAATCTATAATTATTATTCATATTTTCAATCAAGGTTTCTTTCTTATCAATGATCATTCATTATCACTTAACAATATGTTTCTGGTCCAACCATAAGACCCTATCCTATATGTGCATATCAATATTCAAGTACTAACAACCAAGCATGCATTCAAGCAATATCACACAACAATTCAATCATGCCATATCAATTATTCTATCATAATCCTATACGTGCATATCAAACAACAAGCATACTCATAACACAAAAAGCATCATACAATACCATTACCCACCTAGGACATCCTAGTCCTAGTCTTACTTATACGAATGCAACAATTCAATCCGACTAACTATACTTAGTTCAATTCATGCACATTACTTAATTCATGTCCCTACTATACATGCTCATTTCATTACATAACCTCATTCTACCACTTACCCTCTTAGTCTAGGTTCCATTCAATCCCTAATACTTAGCAAAACATCCATACTAGGCTTTCAAAACACATAACAATCCGCAATACTTCAAATCGTCTAGGCAAACCTCTTCTAGACTATCCATAATCGACACTATGCAATTCATAATCAATACATAACACTCTCAATCAAGAGTAACTCAGCAATCAACAACATATCACCACAATCAAGCAATAACATCAACATATCAACACATATACATCAAACAAGGCATATCCGAATTGTAAATAATCATATTCAATCAATTTAGCATTTGCTTATCATAGTTCATAATTATCATCTACATTTTCAATCAAGGCTTCTTTCTTATCAACCATAACACTCTCAATCAAGAGTAACTCAGCAATCAACAACATATCACCACAATCAAGCAATAACATCAACATATCAACACATATACATCAAACAAGGCATATCCGAATTGTAAATAATCATATTCAATCAATTTAGCATTTGCTTATCATAGTTCATAATTATCATCTACATTTTCAATCAAGGCTTCTTTCTTATCAACAATCATTCATTATTATTTAACAATATGTTTCTGGTCCAACTTTGAGACCGTATCCTATACGTGCATATCAATATTCAAGTAATAACAATCAAACATGCATTCGAGCATTATCACACAACAATTCAATCACACAAGCAATATCAACATGCATCATACAATCCCGTTCCCCATCTAATACAATTCGATCCTAACCTTCTATACATGCATATACAACAACTTAGTTCACAACTACCCTTTCCTTAGTTCAATTCACTTCAATTGTTACATATATAAGCCTAACATGCTCAATTCGATTTAAATAATCATTCACATACTTAATCAATTTATTAACCTATCATTCTAGGTTCCATTCAATCCCTAATACTTAGCAAAACATCCATACTAAGCTTTCAAAACACATAACAATCCGCAATACTTCAAATCCGGAAAAACAGAACATCCTTTAGAAATCCTCACAACTCATAGGATACTTCATCAAAATTCAAGATTCTTAGCAATTCAGAAACCTCATAGAGTCTAATTTATAGGAAAAATACGTTCAAGATACGTCAAACCTTTTAGCTAACATTTTCAAGCTCATCTTTCAAACCGGGTATATCGTAAAAACAGAACATCACATTCGACTTTCACAAATCATATCTTTCACAATACTTAACCAAAATTCATGAAACCACTTTCAAAAGCTTCCTTTTATGAGTCTAGTTTCAAATCAAATCACTTGGAAAACATTTCACTTCAGTTTAAATTTCAATTCGTATTTTATCATGAAAACAGTCCAAATTCACCAAAAACTCAATATAATTTTGAATATTTGGACTAGACCTCGAGACAAATTTTCCAAAAATAGGTAATTTATATTACCGAACATACTTGAAAGACCAGCTCGAGAATCATAGCCTAACTACCCGTAAAAATTCATGCAAAACCATGCAAATTCGGATGATCTAGACTATTCTAAGTCTAACCCTTCAAATCGCCTAACATGCAACTCGAAGAAGCATCAAAACATACAATCAACATCCTAACATGCAATCAAACTCCTATACTACCCATCCCCGGCTCGAGAACAACAACACTTGCAAGGAATCTAACCTATATCTAGCAAAATTACATGCAATTGAAACTTAAACCCCACTCACCTATGGTTTCGGTTCTACGAATGAAATCAAACTCCTATACTACCCATCCCCGGCTCGAGAACAACAACACTTGCAAGGAATCTAACCTATATCTAGCAAAATTACATGCAATTGAAACTTAAACCCCACTCACCTATGGTTTCGGTTCTACGAATGATCTCCTGCACTCCAGCTGCTCCTTAGCTCTTCCTCTATCCTTCCACGACCCTAGAACACTCAGATCTCACTTGAAACAGAGATGAACTCACCGGAAATCAACAATGATTCCGGTAAGCCACTTTCGGAATTCTCTTTCTCCCTCGATTTTTCTAAGGGAATTTAGTGTGTCTAAACTCTCTAAGGGACGAGGGTGAATATCATGCGTGAAGACAGCACAAAAGGAGCTCTGATCCATGCATGGGGCTGTCGAGTCGAAGTGGAGAGCTCAGCCGAAGTGATGACACATATACGAGCCATGCATGAAACATAATCATTCGTTCTCCACTACGTGAAACATAGTGACATCATCAACCACTAGCTACAGTATTTTTCATTCACAAGTGGTGCATGTTCTGATGGCAAATGATCGAATCTTTTGAGTCGAGGTCGAGTTTCGGAATTGATCCGAACATAAATCCCCGATCATATACGTACCGCGGATTGCTTATCGTCGAGGTTCCACGTACTGATGTCGAGGGAAAATGCCGATTATAGTGTGTCCGGGGTTTCCATAGAGTATCGAATAGCCATGTACTGTCATCGAGGAATTTGTCGATCATAGACTATCCGGGTCTTCAAAAATGCCGATTAAATCATGTACCGCAGAAAATGAAAATTTGTCGATGATAACCTTCCCGGAAATAATTTCTCTCGATCATAAGCTTACTGAACATCGTTATCATGCGTGAAGACAGCACAAAAGGAGCTCTGATCCGTGCATGGGGCTGTCGAGTCGAAGTGGGGAGCTCAGCCGAAGTGATGACACATATACGATCCATGCATGAAACATAATCATTCGTTCTCCACTACGTGAAACATAGTGACATCATCAACAACTAGCTACAGTATTTTTCATTCACGAGTGGTGCATGTTCTGATGGCAAATGATCGAATCTTTTGAGTCGAGGTCGAGTGTCGGAATTGATCCGAACATAAATCCCCGATCATATACGTACCGCGGATTGCTTATCGTCGAGGTTCGACGTACTGATGTCGAGGGAAAATGCCGATTATAGTGTGTCCGGGGTTTCCATAGAGTATCGACTAGCCATGTACTGTCATCGAGGAACTTGTCGATCATAGACTATCTGGGTCTTCAAAAATGCCGAATAAATCATGTACCGCGGACAATGAAAATTTGTCGATGATAACCTTCCCGGAAATAATTTCTCTCGATCATAAGCTTACTGAACATCTCGATGATAACCTTCCCGGAAATAATTTCTCTCGATCATAAGCTTACTGAACATCACGGGTATTACATTCTCCCCCCCTTAACAAGGATTCGTCCCGAATCCTAAGGGTGGTTAGGGGTTCCTTCCCTAATGACCCTTTCTTCAGCTTCTTACTTAGTACTTCTCTGACCGTTGCTTCTTTCCTTCTGAATTTAGTTTCCCCGTTGTTTATCTTTAAGGTAATTTTCTTTCTTCTCTAGGGCGAGTGTCCTCCTCTCCCCCCCCTTATGACTGGACGTCCATTTCCTTGAGACGCATTCTCCTTACATACTTCTCCTTCTTCATCCCATTGTTCTTCTAAGTTTGTCTTCGTTCTTCAAATATTTTACCTTGTGTTTTCTTCTAACTCCTTCTCCTCTCCAGCTTCACCACTCTATCTTTGTTCCCTTTTTCTTTTGCTTTCTCGTCTGATCGCTTGGTCTCTGAACTGATTCTTCCGGACTTCCTTACCATATCTTGGCCTCGTCGCCATTTAGTTCCAACGCCTTCTTTCCTCTATTTTCCGGTTTTGCTTTACTTTGCCGTGGTCTCTTTTGTCCAATTTCTTGCTGTCCTCGTCTTCTTCCTCTTTAATTCTAATTCTTCCTTGGTTCCTTCAGATTTCCTTTATCCGATTCCTTGGTCTGTTGGCTGTCCTCGTTTACTATTACCATAATCCGTTCCGCAATTCTTTTCGGTATATCTTCCTTCTTTGTTGTTTCATCCCTTCCTCGTTCTCGTTTCTATGTCTCCTTATTATTTCCTCTCTGAGTCTTTCTCCTTCCGGGTTGCAAGTTCCATCATGTCTTCGAGTTATCACCGCTTTAATACTTTCTCTTCTTGTCTCTTGCTTTCCACGGTATCTCTTGTCGTCTTTCTACTCATATTCTTTCTTCAGTCTTCCATCCCATCTTCTTCTTACCAATCTGTGTCCTTAGTTTTCTTTCTGCCCATATTCCTGCCTTCTCTTTTCTCTTCTTGTCTCTTGCTTTCCACGGTATCTCTTGTCGTCTTTCTACTCATATTCTTTCTTCAGTCTTCCATCCCATCTTCTTCTTACCAATCTGTGTCCTTAGTTTTCTTTCTGCCCATATTCCTGCCTTTCTCTTATTTCCTTACCTTTTTTACTGATCTTCTCTGGCCGTCCGCATTTCTTCCTTCTTTTCTCAATTCGTCCTTAGTTACTTTGGTTTGTCTACCTTCTTGGTTCCATTCTTCTTCTCTACCCATACTGATTCGTTGCCATATCTTCTGACTCTTCCATCCTTTCCTTTTCTCACCCTTCCTTGGTTTGGGTTTTACAAGGTTTTAAGGTTTCAAGGTTTCCTTAGGTTTTCGGCTTTCTTTTCTATCCTAGGCTTACTTCTGGCTAGGATTCCTATCAATTTCGGTTCCTTATAAATTTCTTCCTAGGCTAATTTGCCTATCACACACTCGCACTTTACCAAATTTTAAGCTTACGAAAACACAAAACTACCTTTTCCCTTTTTACCCTTTTATCCTGCGCAAACACATGCAGTCCTATCACCACTTCCTGCATGCACTTATGACTTTACTCATGCTTTACCCTAATCGGTATCTCTTGTCGTCTTTCTACTCATATTCTTTCTTCAGTCTTCCATCCCATCTTCTTCTTACCAATCTGTGTCCTTAGTTTTCTTTCTGCCCATATTCCTGCCTTTCTCTTATTTCCTTACCTTTTTTACTGATCTTCTCTGGCCGTCCGCATTTCTTCCTTCTTTTCTCAATTCGTCCTTAGTTACTTTGGTTTGTCTACCTTCTTGGTTCCATTCTTCTTCTCTACCCATACTGATTCGTTGCCATATCTTCTGACTCTTCCATCCTTTCCTTTTCTCACCCTTCCTTGGTTTGGGTTTTACAAGGTTTTAAGGTTTCAAGGTTTCCTTAGGTTTTCGGCTTTCTTTTCTATCCTAGGCTTACTTCTGGCTAGGATTCCTATCAATTTCGGTTCCTTATAAATTTCTTCCTAGGCTAATTTGCCTATCACACACTCGCACTTTACCAAATTTTAAGCTTACGAAAACACAAAACTACCTTTTCCCTTTTTACCCTTTTATCCTGCGCAAACACATGCAGTCCTATCACCACTTCCTGCATGCACTTATGACTTTACTCATGCTTTACCCTAATGGTTTCAAGGTTTCCTTAGGTTTTCGGCTTTCTTTTCTATCCTAGGCTTACTTCTGGCTAGGATTCCTATCAATTTCGGTTCCTTATAAATTTCTTCCTAGGCTAATTTGCCTATCACACACTCGCACTTTACCAAATTTTAAGCTTACGAAAACACAAAACTACCTTTTCCCTTTTTACCCTTTTATCCTGCGCAAACACATGCAGTCCTATCACCACTTCCTGCATGCACTTATGACTTTACTCATGCTTTACCCTAATCATTACTCGCACCTAGCATTCATCTAGGCATGCATCTATCTTATCAATCAAGCAATCAAAAAGCAAGCAAACAATATCATCACACACACACACACATTATTATACATAAAACAAGGGTCCGCAGCCCTACTTATTACATCACCTAGCCATCTCGGCTATAGGTCTTTTCATACCAAGTCATTATTTAAGGCCGAGGCCAAAAACACTGCACACAACACACAACACACCTATCTTACATATCCTACAAGATTTAGTTAGAACCCATACTTACCTTTGTCCCCTGGCCACAACTCAATCCTCCTCCCCTCCGCCTTTTCCATCCCCATTCCCTTGATCTTCACTCTTGGTCTCACTTCCCTTAATACCAGGTTCTGGTGCAATAAACTCTACCCAGTCTCGAGTTCTCTCGGCATTCCTCTCTCTTCCGGTCCTCATTCTAGCACGTCCACGATTCCCTCTTGATCCTGGTTCGTTCTCTCGGCATTCCTCTCTCTTCCGGTCCTCATTCTAGCACGTCCACGATTCCCTCTTGATCCTGGTTCCCTTCGAGTAGTTCGATCACGAATCTGTTCCAGCTCTATGTTTATGGCATGGTTAACCATTTCTGGAAGGTCCAAGTAGACGTGAGTCTTCATAACAGCTTGCACTTCTGGCCTTAGTCCATTGTAGAATGCTATCATTACATCTGTTGGGCTCCGGTCTGCGCAGGCATCGTGTAGAGGTGATTCAAGAAATGCACGGAAGTAGTCAAAAACCATTCTGGCGCCTTGGATGATGGGTCGAATTTGAACCGGTTCAGGCATAAGAGGTATAGTGGTATTGGTAAGATGATAAGGACGAATACATGGGTGAGGCAGCTGGGGTCGGAGTGGTTATGGAGGAGTTCTCTGAGATTTCAATGGGATCTATAGGTAAGGTCCCGGGTTGTCTCATCTGCTCAGTTACATCTTCCACGGAGTCAGAAAGGTCCCGGGTTGTCTCATCTGCTCAGTTACATCTTCCACGGAGTCAGACTGGGGGCAGTCTTCCTGGAACCCAGGGGTAATAGATGTGGAATGGGTTCGGTAGGTTCATGGTGTCTCTTGCGGGTCAATTTCTACGTGGAAGAAATTTCTATCGGGTAGTCGATTGTGCCGAGAAACTCTTCTGAGGAGCTTGAGGCATTAATGTCGTGTGGTCCGTCCGGGGAATGCACATAAAGACAGTAGCAAGTTTCTGATGATCCCGGGTCAATTTCTACGTGGAAGAAATTTCTATCGGGTAGTCGATTGTGCCGAGAAACTCTTCTGAGGAGCTTGAGGCATTAATGTCGTGTGGTCCGTCCGGGGAATGCACATAAAGACAGTAGCAAGTTTCTGATGATCCAGACGTAGTAGATATCGGGGAGTGGAAGTTGTGAGAGGAGTGATTGGAGTCGTCTGACATCTGCAAAACAAAAAAAAATTGTTAACCGAGCTCAGTCAGGAGAAGGAAGGGCCCCAATGGTCACACCTAGTTGCCCTTATCAATACTACCCATGAAAACGTCTATGTACTCTATTAACTTTTCATTCAAAACATTGTCCCAAACCCCTTTCTTTCTTAAAACTCATTTTGTACTCTATTAACTTTTCATTCAAAACATTGTCCCAAACCCCTTTCTTTCTTAAAACTCATTTCTTTTGGTAAAACACTTAGCTTAAAACGATCATCTGAAACAAAACATTTGAAAAACCCTTTGAAAATCTCTAGCAAGGCTAATATCATTACAAGTACGCAGCTGTATAATAGAAAGATATTTTTATTGAAACATAATAACTTTAAGTCTTTGTAATACAGAAACGAAAAGTAATCTTAATCCAAAACCGCCCTACGATCATTTGGCTGTAAATGATTTTCAAAACAAACGAAAACATCTTTAAAAACAACACCTTAGCGTGCAGTCTCCTAAATGGCAAGTCTACTGGACTTTTCCTTCACTTCTCCTGAACTGCGGATATCCTGCAAGAATTGAGCTCGGGGGTCAAAGGCTAATATCATTACAAGTACGCAGCTGTATAATAGAAAGATATTTTTATTGAAACATAATAACTTTAAGTCTTTGTAATACAGAAACGAAAAGTAATCTTAATCCAAAACCGCCCTACGATCATTTGGCTGTAAATGATTTTCAAAACAAACGAAAACATCTTTAAAAACAACACCTTAGCGTGCAGTCTCCTAAATGGCAAGTCTACTGGACTTTTCCTTCACTTCTCCTGAACTGCGGATATCCTGCAAGAATTGAGCTCGGGGGTCAGTAATCTAGAATTACTTAGTGAGTGAGAA
>CM071717.1:41915615-41928162 GCA_036630335.1 Physaria fendleri
TAAAAGTTTTAAAGAAGCAAAATTTTTTTTTGAAGTTCATTTGAATAAAGAGTTGCCTAAAGAATTCAAGCCAAATAATGGTGGGGATGGTGATGGGCTCAGGAAGCTTCTCAGGTTTCACCTAGAATTAACTAGGAGTTTAACCCGTTCTCTACNCGTCCTTGGCTGCCTACGTACCCCTTTGGGAATCAAGTAAATCGTAGTTCTCTTACTTACTGTCTTCTTTCTAAGTCTTGCTTTCTTCTCTCTTTACTATTGCTTCTTTTTCTTTTCTTTCTATAAAATGTTCCTCAATAGCACTGATTCTTCATATATTTTTGTCAAAGCAATTGGGTTCACAAAGCATTATTTTCTCGGTCCATTTTCCACCTCTTTCTTTTGTCGAACCATGCTAAGCAAAGATGCACGGTTCCAGTCTTCTTTCCCTCCCCGTGTCCACTAGCGCTCCTCTCCTTTTCAGTCGAGTTACGTCAGTACCTTTTAGTCGAGTGGCTTCTCGCTCCTGTCCAGAACGAAGAGAAGGCGAAAAAGCGCCGCCGAAGCAGCATGAGCGGGCTTCTATTGCTACGTAACAATAGAGCAGGATAGCATTTTGCGCCCACATGTTTTAATTTGAGGGTAAAAAGCTCGCTTGTTATACGGGATCCGACGCATCCAGCAGAGCGAAGCAGCGTTCCATTCTTTTCGGCGGCATCCTTCCGCATTGGCGGCGAGTGGAGTGCCACAATCCCATTCATCATTTTTGATCTACATAAGCCAAAGCCCTCCGCACTGGCGACGTCCCCGGCATAAATGCAAGGAGGATGTATAGCTGATATAGGATCTTGTGGAACAGGATTTGATTCTGCAAGCGGTTCGGTACAAACAAAGAAATTTCGAACAAAAGGATCGGAACTCGCTGATAGGAAAGGAGAGAAAAACAAAGCAATGCCAAGAGCTCCGTCAATTCGCTGTTCATCGATAGACGAAGCTCTCTCTTTATCATCTCGTGCCAGATGCAACAAAGGATGAGTCCTTTTTCCTTCTCGCGAACCACGGGAGCGCCAAGCGTCCAGAGGATTTTTCATTTTCCTTTCAGGATAAAGCGGCGCATAAAAAAGGGCTGGTCCGTCAAAAGTCCGGTTCCTTCGCGAACGAAGTTCAGAATCAACAAGGGTTCGTAGAACGAAGGGAGTGTACAACTGGTTTTTCAAACCACTTTCTTGTTCGTAACGAGGGAGAGATAAAATTGAGTTCTTCACGAAGTTCGAGAAAAAAAAAAAAAAAAGACTTTCCCTATGGCCTCCTTGTTTTAAGACATTATGGCTTTGGGGTCGACCCCGGTAACAAAGAAAAAATCCATAAAAATTTGGGATCCGACACCATAATAAAATACTACCCTCATGATTAGACCATGTTCCTGAGATTTGATAAAAGAAAGGTGCATTAGCGGTTAATACGTTGTAATTGGATAAGTTATTAGGAATATGACAGAACGAAAGACCAAGGAAAGAAAGAAGAATGCACCAAAATGCAGGTGCTGCACCAAACGCTGGTGGTTGTTTCTTGTTGTAAGTGAATGCAACGAAAAGACCCGGAAAAGGTGCTGCACCAAACGCTGGTGGTTGTTTCTTGTTGTAAGTGAATGCAACGAAAAGACCCGGAAATAACGAATAATGAAAGAATTCATATATTGACATTTCGTGCTCATTTCAAGATTTCTGCTTTGTTATTCCCATCATCCGGTAACCACAGGATGATCCACAAGAAAGGTGGCAGGATTCGAACCTATGGCCGGCCCGACCCTGACCTGTTGGGTGGCCTGCTTCGCCCTCGTCGCCTCTGTACCCGAAACAGATGCGCTGCGCTACCCAGCGCGTAACCTTGTCCCCCTACCCCTCTTCTGCTTATGCCATTACCAATCGCGGGTAACCCCCGGACCGGCCCTGACCTAATAAGAACGATTATCCTTATGACCAAACAAGGACCAGTTTACTTTTCGAGCGAGAGTTTCACGATCCCGACAAGCTTGCCCAACCTAGTAAAGGGGCTTGGAGATAGAGGGTTTTCTGGGGGGATTTGGCTTCTTTGGCAAGCTGAGTTGGAGGTGAAGATTGTTCATCGCCAGTATGTTCATTTTAGTGTTTATCGGAATAATGCTTTTCTGTCCTGGGTAACGGCAGTCTATGCTAGTCCTAATGCTACTTTGCGGCGTGCTCTCTGGGAGCAGTTGAGTAGCTTGGCATCTATGATATCTGATCCTTGGCTAATAGGTGGGGGGACTTTCATTCCATTCTGTGTAGTTCAGAGAGCTGGGGTGGCTCAGCTAGTGGTAATCGGCCGTGTCGTTTGAGTTGGTTCCATTCCTCTAGTCTCTATGACATGAAGTTCGTTGGTCCGAAGTTGACTTGGGCTCGCAAGGGTTTGCTGAAGCGTTTAGATAGAGCTATCTGTAATGAAGACTGGCTGGTGCGGTATCCGGAGAACTCGGTGATTCACTTACCTCGGATTGGCTCTGATCATCGCCCCATCCTCGTTCGTTTTGAGAAGCCTCTTTCCTTTAGGCATATTCACAATCTCCGGAACCCGTGACATTTTCACAGAAGAGCACCGCATACAGAAGCAAAGAAGAGGAGGTCGACTGATCAGCAGAGGATTACTACCATGATTAATCTTTTGAGGAAAGAAGTGAAGAGCTAAAGGCGCCCCGCCTACGAATGAATGGGAGATTGGAGGCCCTCTTCCGTGCTCGTTAAAGCGCACGCCTATTCAAAGTCAAAGAAGAGGTCCCGGGCTTGGTTGAAACATTTTCCTGCCGAACACGATCTACATTAACCAGCACCCAACCTTTAATGCGCTTAGACTTGACTTTTGACCCCCCCTTTTCTTCCTTGTCCACAGCATTCAAACCCTGAACAAAGGCGAGTGACCAGCCACCAATGAGGGAAGAGCTTTCTTCTGTTAAAGACAAGAAGAGGTTTTCGGATGGCTGAAATTTCGTAACGAAAGAAGTCACTCCAGAATCATTTCAATCCAGTGTACAAAAGTCGGACAGAAGCCGAAAGACGATAAGACCCGAAGTTGGCTCCGGCGATCTGCTTCATGAATTGAAGGGTGGAACCAAGGAAGACAACTGAATAACCTGAAAATGAGTCCTTCAGGCCACCAGCAAGTTTAGGATTACGTTTTGTCTGAGTTGTTTTTGGGTGGGACGCACTCAGTGGTTTTCCAACCCGACAGGACAGTCTTCCCACGCGCCCGAGTCAAAGAGAATATAGCCTCAAAGGATGGCTGCTTCCAAGCCCACCTCCTGGTTGTCATCGTCCTTTTCCCAGTTTGCGCCAGGAGCCTCCATCTCAACCGACAGCCTGGCAGACTGCAAAATCATTGCACTTCCTTCTCACGATGGATGGAACCAGGAGAGCTAGGCACGGGAAGGGAAGCTAGGCTCACTCCCGACAATTATATACCTGCATTCCAGACAATGGTCCAACCCTTTGATATTCCTAAGGTAACAGAGTACATAGGTGAGAAAGGAGCGCTTTTCTAAGCTCAGCAAGACCGAATGGAATTCCACTAGATGGCACTCTAACTGCCACTGAAACTGAATCACAAAGAAAGAAAAATCCAAAAAAGGAACCTTCCATCGAATGGAAATGGCTTAAAGTAAGCCCGTAGCCCCCACAGGTAAGAGAATCTACTCCTCCCGATTAAAGCACTCCCGCCCACCTTCAAGTTGGAGATCGACAGTTTCCATAGTCCCAACACCATTCTACCACCCGAGAATGCTCGTCAAACCTTATGTATGTCGTCACCCAAGTGGAAAAGGGTCCTGTGTTTCAATCACTTGAATCCGGTAAGTTTGTTCGCCAGAAGACCGAGAGTTAGGAGCTGGCTTGAGAGCAGACGAAGCCTAAGTCCCTCGGAACTACTTATTCTCTCTTAACCTTCTTTGCTTCGACCTAGCAGTAGCAGAGCGAATTCCCTCACTTGCACTAGTTCCGACTTCTCTCGTCTTAGTAGTTCACTCTGCCTTCTTTCTGGACTCTCGTTCTTATCCAAGAGGAACCGGTTCAACTAATGAATGGTAGGCTTTGCCCTTCTATTAATCTATTTAATAGAACGGCGCTTATGCCTATTCCAAAGACGATCACGCCCATCTCTTCAGAAAGAAAGTGGTTCCTACGCGCAGAGAGAAAAGAAGATCGGCTACGCTCCTCATCTCGACATTGAAAGAAAGCGAAAGAGATGAAGAGCTAGCCTTACTAATTATTCCACATCAGGGATCGTTTCTAACTCATGTAACCCTCATTCTGGCCTTGCTTCTTAGCGCTCCCTGGAATGAATGAAAGTGCGAGGACTTGGCCACGTGGTATACCATACTCGGTTGGAGAAACTCGCATCACAGGTTGATGAGAAAGGAGATTTGGGACATTATTAAAGAGGGACCTCAGCTAATTCCTCAGGGAGGACCAGACATATGGACATGGTCAAGGGAGTTTGGAGTTATTCAGAAATTCTCCACAGCCTATACTTGGTCTCATCTTCAAGAGAGGAGGGAAGACGTCACTTGGTACTCTGCAATCTGGTATAAGGGTTATATACCTCGTATTGCTTTCATANGGCTGTCAACCCCGATAAGAGTATGATCTCCACACGGGTGGTCTTGCAACCACCTTACCCGTCTCTTTGTCAAAGACGGGCGCCCTTCCTCACCTGGTCACGTATCAGGGGTCAAGAAAGAATAGATTAGAAGCCCATTGAAGTTTCCTTTATCTATCCTTTATTTGTGAATCCCAAGTGGGAGTCAAATAGGAGAATATGATAACACTTGAGAGTCTTTCTATTACTTCCTTGCTTACCTGGCTCACTTCGCAACAAAGAGAAGTTGTTTATTTGCTTGCTTAGCTAGAAGATGCCAACTTCGTTCACTTACGTCTCTCGTTTACTTGTTAGCTAGCCCTATTCCTCACCAGGGTATCTAAATAAAAAAAAATATACAGTGGTGTGCTCGTTAGAGGATGCTTTTTTAGTTAGCTAAGCGACTACCTTAGTTGAAGGTGGGAGAGCAGCAAAGTCTCTTATCTTCCCAAAGAAGGCGGAAATCGAGATGTGAGAAAAAGAATAGCTATTCACTCTCCAAAGCCCTCAAAATTCTTTCTAGCAGATGTGAAGAGAGGATTGTTGACAATTCAATAAGCACTGCAATACCCTGGAATGATCTCGGTGTTCTCGCTATGTCGTCAATCTCAGTATACGGAAATGGTCTGACCAAGAGGCATCGATCTGGAGTGGGTCTTGCATTGCCGGATGACAGGAGCCCTTTACCTCCACTCTTCAATTATATCCATACCAGGTGAACACAGATGATCGACCTTCAGTGCCTGGTCAACCATTAAAGAAGAGAAGAGGAGCGGAACAATGAGAAGGAGTTCGTAGCCCTCCAACCAGAACTAATCAACCCGCCTCTTCAACATCTCCATTTCCCATTCCATCTCTGGGATCCAATGCTTCTTCACCGGGCCCGCCCGATCCCCAGAACGTAAAATGGAACCATACCGGAAACCGTTTGATCAGGATAGAAAGAGCAAGGGGCTTTGTTTTCGTTGTGGTGACAAGTGGAATCCTGGTCACAGATGTAAGGGCAGAGAATTCAAGTATATGGCTGTGGATGAAGGAGATGAGTTGGATGAGGCTGATGAAGCTGAAACAGGGAAAAAGATAGAAGAATCAGATGAGGATGAAGTAAAGGAATTACTCTGGTTGTCTTTGCGGTCGATGGCAGGTTTAACAACTGAGAGATCCATGAGGATGAGAGGACAAATTGTAGGACAAGAAGTCATTGTTTTAATTGATTCAGGGGTAACAACTGAGAGATCCATGAGGATGAGAGGACAAATTGTAGGACAAGAAGTCATTGTTTTAATTGATTCAGGGGCTACAAGCAATTTCATAGCAGAGAGTGTAGCACATCGGTGTGGTCTGCAAATCACAGAAACTCGTGGATTTGGGGTTTCTATTGGAAATGGTCAAGTCGTTCCAAGTGCCGGGAAATGCAGCGGAGTAGAGCTAACGGTCCAAGATGTGCAGATACGTGCGGACTTCTTCCTGGAACCACGGATATAGTGCTGGGTTATGCGTGGTTGGCCACTCTGGGTGACACCAGAATGAATTGGGGAAGACACACCTTGAGTTTCCGTAGGGAAGATCAGTGGGTCACCTTAGCAGGCGATCCGTCACTGGTGCGAGCTCAAATCTCTCTCAATTCAATGGAGAGGGTAGTCAAAGAGGGAAGGAAGGCTTATCTCCTAGAGCTCACCGCACTGTTTGCAGGAGGAATTAAGACTAAAAATTTTCCTGAGGATGCTCAAGTGAAACAGTTGTTGGAATGGCATGAAAACGTGTTTGAGATGCCGCAAGGATTACCCCCAAAACGTGGCAGGGAACATGCTATCAACCTTAAGGAAGGAGCAGAACCAGTTAACATCCGTCCTTACCGGTATACATATACTCAGAAGGACGAGATTGAAAAATTGGTTAGGGAGATGTTAGAAGCACGGATCATCCAGCCGAGCATCAGTCCATATTCAAGTCCAGTTTTGCTCGTCCAAAAGAAGGACGGAGGATGGCCTACGGCGCGTGGATTACCTTCAAGTCCA
This sequence comes from Physaria fendleri, assembly GCA_036630335.1. Taxonomy (NCBI): domain Eukaryota; kingdom Viridiplantae; phylum Streptophyta; class Magnoliopsida; order Brassicales; family Brassicaceae; genus Physaria; species Physaria fendleri. The sequence continues at coordinate 41,922,254 of CM071717.1, forward strand.
GTTTTGCTCGTCCAAAAGAAGGACGGAGGATGGCCTACGGCGCGTGGATTACCGAGCCTTAAACAAGCTCACGGTACCAGACAGGTACCCCATTCCCGTGATCGAGGAACTGTTGGATGAGTTACAAGGAGCTTCTGTATTCTCCAAACTCGATCTCAAATCCGGGTACCACCAAATACGTGTACGAGCCACAGACGTGAAGAAAACTGCCTTTCGAACTCACGAAGGGCACTATGAGTTCCTGGTCATGCCATTTGGGCTTACCAACGCACCAGCAACATTCCAATCCGTGATGAACGATATTTTCCGCAGGGAAGTTTGTGTTGGTATTTTTTGATGACATACTAGTCTATAGCAAGGGCATGGAGGAACACATGAATCACTTGGGAATGGTGCTCCAGATTTGGGAACAACACCAGTTTTATGCAAACAGAAAGAAGTGTGCTTTTGGACAACCACAGATTGCATATTTGGGACATATTATATCGGGCGAAGGGGTGTCAGCTGATCCAGCTAAGTTAGAAGCAATGGTGGGTTGGCCAGAACCAAAGAACACAACAGAATTGCGAGGCTTCTTGGGCTTGACGGGGTACTACAGGAGATTCGTTAAGAATTATGGGAAAATTGCGAGACCGTTGACCGAGTTACTCAAAAAGAACAGTTTCAAATGGACAGAAATGGCAGCACTAGCTTTCAAGGCTCTCAAAGGAGCAGTGACGACGCTTCCTGTTCTAGCCTTGCCAGATTTGAAGCTACCTTTTGTGATCCGCGTCGGGAAATGGAATTGGAGCTGTTTTATTACAAGGGAACAGGCCTGTTGCGTATCTCAGGGTTTTCTGAAAAGGGGAGCTTGAAATCAGTGTACGAACGAGAGCTCTTAGCAATAGTCTTGGCAGTCCAACGTTGGAGACATCAGGGCAACGTTTCATGATACGCACAGACCAGAAGAGTCTAAAGCACTTGCTGGAACAGAGGTTTGTCACCAAGGAACAACAGAGATGGGCTACCAAACTGTTAGGCTTGGATTTTCTCATTGAGTATAAGCCGGGAACTTAAAATAAGGCTGCTGATGCGTTGTCAAGACGAGTGCAACCTGAGCGTCTGTTGGAACTTGTATTCGCACCTCCTCCCTCTTTCGATGCAGCAGAATTACTATCTCAAGTTGAAGCTGATCCGGAGTTAAGAACTGTGTTACAACAAGCCCGAGAGGGAAAGAACCTGGAATCTGGTTATACGGTGAAAGAGGGGCTGCTATGTAAAGATGGAAGAGTGGCGTCTCGAATCAGCCAAGCTTTCTCCCTATTTCTTCATCTTCTTCCCCAATTTCTTCTATCTTTTCATCTCTTTCTCTATTCTACCGAGAAGATCCATCTCGGGTCTTATCAGATGGTATCAGAGCCTTCGGTCTTCTGACTGTGGGTATCCAACGACGATTTCGACAATGGGTTTGGATAGTAACGATATAGCGCTGATCAGGCGGATTCTCGCTCGGGTGGAGCAGATGTTTTTTTCCATCGCATGACGACGATGAAGAGATCTGCCGATCCTGAAGCTGAGGAAGACCCAGATCCGTCGCTTAGGAAATTCATCGAGCAGGTGGTGAGCGGTCCAACTCAGAAGGGATTTCCTGCATCCGGAGCTTTTGCGACTCCTCGGGCAAGACGATCTCGCGGTCCGAAAAGGTTTCTTGGCAAGCGCAACTACCGCAGGGCTCGGGCAAGAAAACCAGGGAAGCGTGACAGAGCTCACTCGTCCAAGGTTAGATCTAGCGATGGCTCTACACGACCTTCTGCGAGATATGGTATGCGTTTCCGATCTCCTACTTTGCCCTTGTGTTCTAGACCTCGGACATGGGAATTTCTGCTTGATCTTGGTTACGATAGTATGTCGCTGAAGAGCGCTCGTGTAGCGAGTGAACGACCTTGCGATCCTGGACGAGCTAACCATGTGTGGGAGCCGGGTGGATTATCGCCTGAACAAGCTCAGTGGGACTGGGTAGGGAAGGTTTACAGTCGTGATAGAGTTCTGAAGCTAATGGGAGAGCTTCATGAATTGGGTTTACAGGGAATCAGGAAGACGGTAAGGATCTTAGATTGTCAAGGATCTTCCTCATAAACACGTTTCCGCTTGCAGCTGAAACAAGCGGAGAAGGTGGGACCAACGGGATCAGCCACCAGGAAGTTAATAAGATCTGATTTTTGGCATCCTTTGATCCTGGAGGAACTTGTTTGTGCTGAAAAGTGAGTTCGTCAAAGAGCTCTGGCGAGGCATTATAGCTGTGAAGGGAAAGAAGGTTAAGAAGAGGAAGAAACGGGAACCTAGCCTGCCAGCTTTGGAACCCCAGAATTTTCCCTGTGTTGGGGTTGGAGGTATGATTAGTAGGCTTAATTATCAAGTTCTCGTTCAACCAGAACTAGATAAAGCTACAAGGGCAGTCTCTAGAATTACTTACGGATTGGTTGCTGTTGGTAAAGCTGATGGGTATAGTTTTGAGGTTGTGGATTGATCAAGTTAACTCCACTGACGAAGATAAGCTTGTGAGTTTCATTGGATCTGGTGGGTGTCAAACACACTTTAAGAAGCAGCTAGTAGCAAGGGAGTTAGCATTGTTTAATCCCGAAAAATTAATGAACCTAAGACTACCTCATGACAAGGGAATTCTAGTCTTTGCTGGTCATAGAATTGCTCAAACCACATTGTGAGATTTTACGAAGGAAAATAGGATTGCTAACTTTTGCATCTATATAAAATGAAAAGCAAGTTTTTGTATCAGGAAAGAGGCAAGGACAGATCCGCCGAAGAAGGATCGGGGTTAGAACTAGTCTGAAGCTTAAGGCTTTTGCTATTCAAGAAGGCTCTCCCTGCTGGCTCCATGTATGCTATAGCTCCTGAAAGTGTGAGTTTGGCCCCTGGATAGAGAGAAAGGTAAAAGAAAGAGGAGAGTGATGTTTCGTTTCAAGTTCGAGATCTCGTGTAGGTATACATGAGAACAGAGAAGTGTCCTACGGATTCAGAACCGGAAGGTCAGAAAAAAGTGGGAGATCTCGTGTAGGTATACATGAGAACAGAGAAGTGTCCTACGGATTCAGAACCGGAAGGTCAGAAAAAAGTGGGACAGTCCGGCTACCGGAGGAGCTATTCAACTATTATCAACTATTGAGTCTCTGAGTGGATTTTCCAATAGATGGGAGCAAGGAGATTCTGTCTGAAGAAGGACGCAATTATCAACTATTGAGTCTCTGAGTGGATTTTCCAATAGATGGGAGCAAGGAGATTCTGTCTGAAGAAGGACGCAGAAGTTAGTGCGTAGCGCTTGATACATCTCTATATACGTTATGGTATGGAAAAAGAATATACGTTATGGTATGGAAAAAGATCTGACTTCTCTTATGAGATTTACTGGAATGAGAATCTTCGAAAAAGATCTGACTTCTCTTATGAGATTTACTGGAATGAGAATCTTCTTATATACGTATTATTCCAAGGAGGATCAACATCTAATGTACTCCTACTCGGTAACTGCTATCCTTCCCTCTCATCTCTCTCTTCTCCGTCAAGCCTGAAAGTACTTCCAAATTCCTCACCTAAGAGTTTCAATACGCTCTCTTTCTTTATCTCCTCTCTTCTCATTTTAGGTACAATCTATCGTTGACCCAAGTGTCAGCGCCCTACAGCGCGCGTATTGGACCACTTTTTGGGTTGATCGGTTAGGTTTAATTGGACATTGGACTAGAGAGAGAGAAGAGAACAAAGTGTGGCCTTCCCCCATTCTCAGAGACAGATGGAGTCAATTTATTCCCACACATGCGCAAAGGAGAGAGAATGCTAGCAACTTCGAAAGAATGGGAAAGGCCCCGGCCCGTTGAAGCAAGTTGTAGTGAAGGAGTTCTGAAGGTTCTTAAAGGATGCAGAACAATACTGAAAGGGAACAGACATGATTCACTTTACATTCTTCAAGGCTCTGTTGAAACAGGAGAGTCTAACCTTGCAGAAACAGCTAAGGATGAGACAAGGCTTTGGCACAGTAGGCTTGCACATATGAGCCAAAGAGGAATGGAGTTACTGGTCAAGAAAGGTTTCCTAGATAGCAGCAAGGTTTCAAGTCTCAAATTTTGTGAAGATTGCATCTATGGAAAGACACATAGAGTGAATTTCTCTACGGGCCAGCACACTACTAAGAATCCTCTGGATTATGTGCATTCAGATTTATGGGGAGCACCTTCAGTCCCATTATCTTTTTGAAAGTGTCAGTATTTTCTAAGTCTTATAGATGACCTAACACGGAAGACCTAACAAATACTAACAACCGGATTGAGTGCACTTGATGCTACAATTGTAACACCTTTCCCCTGGTCCGTACTGATATTCGATTTCTGACTTCTGTTCCGATTAAATGGGAGATGTCTGGTTGAAGAATCTTTCCTTGCTAACCAAGAGATGAACTCCGCACACCGATAGTCCTATGAGCGTTGTGCCAAACCTTTCCTACCTCCTTTGGGAGTTCACTTCTTTAGGGGCTTGGAGCAGATGAAGCCTTCTTCGGTCCGCTTTGGCTCCTGATCTTGAGCTCGCTGGCCTCAGACCTGGCTTCTTCTTATGATGTAGTTGTAGAGGAACCAGCCACTACACTAGAGATTTGAACATAAATGGACTTTCCCTGGGATTTATTTACTAAAGGGTAGTTCTTTGAGTCAGTGGATGTTACAACGCATCAATCAGATTCTGACCTGAAAAGAAATGTGATCCTCGAAGCAATGAAAGAGCATCAGTCCCATCGCCGACTTTGATTTGCCGCTCCACCCCTTGATCCCGTTCTTTGATTCAGATTTGGAAAGGGGAATTGCAACTGAAAGATTCGCTCATGCATTTCCTTCAGGCAGGAATAGTGAGTTAGTCAATGCCACACAACTCTTTGAATTTGCTGCAAGGACAGGGGCAAGGGAGTCGAAGAAAGCAAATAGGTTCTCTATCGCAACTCTGCTCTTTACTTTAGATAAAGAGGATTCTGCGCGGAAAGACAGATCAGCTTCTCAACGTTCTCTTCCAGCTATCAAGGAGACGAAAAGCTATGTGAAGTAAAATCGACGTTCAAAGTCATGTGTGATTAGGGAATGAATGTAGAGTGAGAAAGTTTCGCTAAGGCGCCGTCTAACTTGAGCTCTCTACCTATGTATGGTCGATATCTTCCCTCTGAAAATGCTGTTCGGGCGTCAAGTGGGAATTCTTTCAAGTCAAGTTCACTTACCGCTTCCACTCTCTCTTCTCTCTTCTGTCGATGCAGCTCACTCCGGGGCAAGTCAACGGATAGATGGCCTGCTTTCTCACTTTCATTTGGCTTATTCGATACTGCTGAAAGGAACGAACCGAACCTGACCTGCACCTTATTTTCCTAAGCAAACTCCCATTGGCTGGCGAGTTATTTTTATACCATTTAGCTCGCTTGGCCGGAATTGGAAAGAAATCTCTTATCTCCCTAGTTCTACCTTTCTTATCATTTGCAGAGAGCTAGCTTATTAGCAAAGAAAAGTCACGGGAGATAGAACAATGATTGAAATGATCAGCCAAAGAGAGACCTCCTGAGCTGTTGCAAGTCCAAATACATATCCAATAGCTTCTTCAGAGAGAGTACAAAAAATCCAGGACTTTCAGAGTTGATCGGTGCCAGGCATAGAGAGTACAAAAAATCCAGGACTTTCAGAGTTGATCGGTGCCAGGCATCATAGTCTGGGAATCTCCTCTTCTGCATGGCTAAAGGTGAGGTTGCTGTATTTGGTCCACCAGAATTTACTGGCCGATTTAAGCCTAGTGGAAAGGGAGGGATATATAAATAATCCGATGGTTCCTTCTCTTAGCGTCAGTGAACCAAGTTCAGTGATCTAATCAGCCACGAAAAGTAAGAAAAAAGGAAC
>CM071717.1:41952225-41972898 GCA_036630335.1 Physaria fendleri
GATAAGGTATAGAGATTTATTAAAAGGAGTCGGGTTAACTGCATCGGAATGACACATAAAACCTCATGTGGTGTTGTGATAAGAAACATAATAATGATAAATAAAAAACGTGAACTTGTGATAGATCAAAGATGCTTTAATTTTTTGTACGAAATAAATCTGGTTGAAAGCTTTCAAATATTTTTATTCTAATTATTTTCATTTTTTTGTATGCTCCTTTCAGCATATACGTTTTTAACCATTTTTTCTATTTATTATGTAAATATCAAATCCTATAAAAAAATTAAAAATATTACATTTCTTAAATAGTGAAACAAAGTGTAAAGGAAAAAACAATACACAAAACAAGAAGTAAAGTTAGAAGAGAAAAAGCAAATTTTCAGAAAACTCTATCGTTTTATTAATTATAATTAGTAATGTTGCAAAAAATATATATATATATATATACAATAATATGTAAAGAACGTGGAATTGTGATCGATTTTTTTTTCGTCCCAAATATATCATGTATAAAGACTTTTCATATGTTTATTGTAATTATTTTCATGTTTTTGTATGTTTCACTTCGCTGATGTACATTTTTTCACTTTATTTTTGTTATTTTGTAAATATCAAACATTATAAAAAATGAAAATATTGTATTTTTCAAAAAATGGAACAAAATGTCAAAAAAAGATAACACACAAACAAAAATAAAGTCAGAAGAAAACTGTCTAAGTTTTATCAAGTTATTAGTGATGAGAAATATAATAATAGTAATATGTAAAAAAAAACATATAGATGATTTAAAAATAATAATATGGATCTACGATAGTGAATGTTTTATTATTTATGAGATTTTGCTGATTTAATTAATTTAATTGTTACATATGCAAATTTCGTCATTATTTTATCTCATATTGTTACAATTTTTTGGTGATTGATTCAGACGTCACAATTTTGTACGAAATATTTACAAATTTGTTATAGAAAAATTAGTCATTTTGTATCTAAAATATTACAATTTTGTGACAAAAAAATATACGTAATAAAATTTCGTCACAATCATAATCATAGTAAACATTCACTTAGTAAATTTTTTGAAGCGGCATGGGAAGTTTTATGCCTTGGTGCAACAATGCTTGGATTTCATCCAGTGAGAGTCTTACCTTCAAAAACTGATATTCTTCCTCTGAATCTCATTTTCATTCCCAATGTAAGCTCAAATGTTCCTAACTTGATCAGAAGTTTTAAGTTCTGAATTTTATTTCAATATATATTATGTTGGGGTTAATTCGATCAGAAGATGAAAGGGAGATGTGCACAAGGACAATCTACTACACAAATATTGACTAGAATGTATAATGTTGTCCTATAAAACTATCTATTATATTATAACTTGATCAGAAGTTTTAAGTTCTGAATTTTTATTTCAATATATATTATGTTGGGGTTAATTCGATCAGAAGATGAAAGGGAGATGTGCACAAGGACAATCTACTACACAAATATTGACTAGAATGTATAATGTTGTCCTATAAAACTATCTATTATATTATGTTTTGGTAGTAACTCCTGGTTTTGAGATATATATATATATTTTTTTTTTCCGAACGGAGGTTTCTCAAGCTGATGTGAGAAACTTCTTTGAGTTTGTGGTGAGGTCAAAGCAGAACCTATACTATTCAATCTCTCTTTTTCTCTCATTTGTTAATTAAACTAAATTTTTCTTTGACTAAAGAATAACTAGGGGCGAGAGAATCTGGTGAAGTACCAAGCGGTGATTTGCTGGGTATACTTCTTGAATCAAATTTGGGGCAAACCAAAAGAAATGGAATGAGTATTGAAGATCTAATGGAGGAGTGTAAGTTGTTCTACTTCGCCGGACAAGAAACAACTTTAGTATTTATGGTTTGGACAATTTAATTTTCTTTTTGGTAATAATTTATATAATTTAATAATTAATCGAATTAATTATATTCAAAATCCAATCAAAATACGAAAAAAAAAAATAATAAACAAAAATAATCAAAACATAAGACATACTAATACTTCAACGTTTCCTAAACAAATCCCCTACACTCTTGGTTTAAATGTAATCATGATAGTTTGTGGCATCAAAACCGATCAAGTGGAGCTGGATCAGTGCTTCAAGATGATCAAGGACCCTTCGTTTCTGCTGGACAAGCTTGAGTTCATTACCACAATCTATGTTACATTAATTTAATGTATTTGTGAGTTACCAAAAAAAAAAAAGCAAAAAAGATGTGGAGACATGTGAACCGAGTATTACTTGATGCGTCGAAGATGAAGTTGTGTCGGTCCACTAGAAAAACCACCACCATTTATGCTAATGCTATAATGCTTTTTAAATCTTATTTATTCGGTCAAATCATTTCTTCTCCTCCGTCCAACACTCACATGTGACACGTACCTTATCAAGCATATATCATGTACGACCCACGAACAAAAAAAAGGTTCATCTTTCAAACATCTTTAGTATCAATTTAGTGTCGGTACGTTTATTGCGATCGTGACATCCATTGGCATTCATTTCATACCCATTTACGTTAGTGGTGTCCGTTTTTAAAGCCGTGTAAGATTGTTCATTCCTACAACTTAGAAAATTCATTAAGAAAATTATATGTATACTTGTTAAATCTACTCTTTTTCTATATATATATATATATATGTATATATATAGAAAGTAGACTCAAAGCTTTCACAAATTTTTGTGACATTATTGTATCAACACATATCTTCATAAGATAATGGTTTTATTAAATAAAACATGATTTTGTCACCTTAAAATTATGCCAGATTCTTGATTGGTCTTGGTGTTGTATATATTCTTTAAGCATATAATATATACTTTATGTTTACCAATTAATGGTGTATGAATTAAAGTTTGACATTTGGTTTACTTTACTGTACAAAATCAATTCCTGAAGAATAAAATCTCTTTAAAATAATTAAAATCGTGGGTATTTTATTGTACTGGTGATGTCTTTGTCTCTAACTCAACATCATAGTGGTATTATTCGGAGCATTTTTTAAAAATAAAATAATTATACTTGTCTCTAACTCAACATCATAGTGGTATTATTCGGAGCATTTTTTAAAAATAAAATAATTATACGAATGTTGATTTGTTCCTAAATTAAAAGCAAACACGAGTAAAGTAGATGTCTCTACTTTGTTGCTTCGCTTGTCCTAAACCATATATCTATAAGTGGGTTTGTGTATTGTAACCAAACTTGAAAGATCTTGTCTCTACGCATATTCCACTTGTACATTTGAAAATTTTGACATTCAACTAACTTTATTATTATGATATATACTCAAAGAACTAATCTCCTTCAATCATGTCTCATCAATGGTCCATTATCAGTTAGGCCAAAAGCTAACAATACCCTATTCTTATTCTTTATTATCATCATCATCATCATCATCATCATCATCAATACCATTACATAAGATCACATGATTGGTCGTGTAGTGTGAGTGTGACATCTTATCTCATACGCCAAATTTGCCTACTTAAATTAATATCAATCTTTCCCTATATAAGAAGACCTTATCTTTGCTCAATCTATAAACATATCTTCAAACCAATATCTTCTTTTCTCCTTCTCACAATAATCAAGGAGCCATGGAGATTAACAATGATGAGCTTATCATGTCCTTTTTAGAAGAAGAAGAATCGTCTTTCGAAAATCATAGTAGCATCAACAAAGAGGAAGAAGAGAAACTAAATCTTGTGATTAGATCGTTAGAAGTGGAGATCAATACGAGTTCTCCGACTATAGAAGCTAGGAAAATGGATGTGCAAGAGACAGTATCTGGTCTTGAAGATGATTTCAAGTGGCTTAATGACTTTGATATTGGTATGATTTCGTCGCATAATGATGATCATGAGATCATGAATTGGTGTACGGATCTTTCTTGTATGGATGATGTGGTGGTAGATAATACTGGTTTTGAGATTGAAGGTGGTGATTATTTTAACTCTCATATTAACTATGGACTTATGTTTGAGGAACCAAACCTTTCTTTGTGGCAAGAGAATAATGATGTAGTTATGTATTGATTAGTTTCGTTAAGTCATAATATATATAACAAAGGTTGTCTCATAATCCTTTAACAAAACAAAAAAAAAAAAAAAAAAAAAAAAAAAAAAAAAAAAAAAAAAAAAAAAAAAAAAAAAAAAAAAAAAAAAGAAGAAGAATTGAAGAAGGCTGTTTCAATCAGTTATTTTAAATTCAAGTATGTATTCGTAAATGTTATGTTATTGGTACATGCTTTTTTATAATGGATTATTATATGCATAGTGTACTCCTTCCGTTTTATAAAAATTAATTTTCTAAATTTTTTCTTTTGTTTCAAGAAAATTATTTTTTTAAAAAAAAGTTTGAGTAGTCAAAAAAATTTCGGGTAAGTTACAGTAAAAATCAGAACTTAAACTACTATTTTTTATTGGCTTTTAAGATATTAATAAAATAGATAATAATATTAATATAAATAGACTAAATAAGTATTAATTGGTTTTTTTTTTTTGTAAATTTGTGTGAATAATGTGGAAAATAGCCTGGTGAAATTCTAATTTCGGCATATTGAAGGTAAACCGGAATTAAACCAGAGTGTAATTAAAATAAACTTTCTGAACCGAAATATCCGAATACTAAACCATTTGGTTTGTTTCAAAATCATATTTAAACAGTTCGTAGTTTCTGCATTAGAGATTTTAAGAAGAAACAAGTAACAATGATTCTTAGGAGGCTTGGTCAGTCTGCAACATCGATATCAAATCCCAGAAGAAGCCAACCACTTTCATCTTTTGCTATTCGTCTACTCTCATCATCAGTTTCTGATAGATATATGCCGTCGTCACAACGAGACTCCGGTGACGATAAACTCGCCAGGCTAAGACACAAGGACTGGTTAGCTCCAAACGAGGTTTTAAAAATCTTCGAAAATGTCAAAGATCCAAGCTTTCTGATGCCGGCTTACTTACACTACTCTAACCGTAAAGATTATCAACCTACGGAACCTCTATATGCCCTTTTGATCAACAAGTTTGGACAAGCTAAGATGTTCGATGAAATCGAAGAAGTAATGAGAATTGTAAAGCTTGAGAAAAGATGTCGTTTTTCAGAGGAGTTCTTCTACAATTTGATGAGGATTTACGGGAATTTAGCCGGTAGAATCAACCGAGCGATCGAGGTTTTGTTCAGTATGCCGGATTTTGGATGCTGGCCAAGTGCTAAAAGTTTCAATTTTGTTCTGAATCTACTTGTTTCCGCGAAGCTGTTCGATGAGATTCATAAGATATTTGTGAGTGCTCCCAAGTTGGGTGTTGAAATAGATGCTTGTTGTTTGAATATACTCATCAAAGGACTGTGTGAGAGTGGGAATCTAGATGCTGCATTCCAACTGCTCGACGAATTTCCTAAACAGAAATCCCGGCCTAATGTGATGACTTTTTCACCTTTGATCCGTGGCTTCTGTAATAAGGGCGAGTTCGAAGAAGCTTTTAAATTGTTGGAAAGGATGGAGAAAGAGCGAATTGAACCAGACACTATCACGTTTAATATTCTGATTTCAGGTCTAAGAAAGAAAGGTAGGGTTGAAGAAGGGATTGATCTTTTGGAGAGAATGAAGTTAAAGGGATGTGAACCAAATCCTGGTACCTATCAGGAAGTGCTATATGGTCTCTTGGATAAAAAGAAGAACTTGGAAGCTAAAGATATGATGAGTCAGATGATTTCTTGGGGTATGAGACCTAGTTTTCTGTCTTACAAGAAGATGGTTTTGGGGCTCTGTGAAACGAAGTCGGTTGCGGAAATGGAGTGGGTTCTGAGGCAAATGGTGAATCATGGTTTTGTTCCAAAAACAGGGATGTGGTGGAAAGTTGTTAACTGTATAGTTCGGAAGAATAGTGTGAATGAAGAAAATTTGGCTCTCATTACTGCTTGCCAAGAAACTCATGGATAAGGTTTTATGCATTCTGCTGTATTGTTTGAAAGATGGAAAAAGCCAGACAGAGTCCCACTGAAAAGTAAGATAAGAGACTCAAAACTCAAAAACTGTACAAGAATCTTTGTGTGTGCATCTACACTATTCGACTTGAGCATACTCAAATTTGCATCCTCCTTTCGATTGATTGTTATGACCCTTTCAATCCTTGGATGTTCTTGGGCGTGATGACTTCCTCAGCTCCATTAAAAGAGTTCCTGACATCACTGTATATGGTTTCAAAGTTTGCTAGATTTACTTTATCTACCTTTGCCTCTTTGTTCTTTGAAATGTCCACAACACATTTAGAATCTTCTTTGGATTTTCCTGCCGTGTTTATATGATCATCTTCTTGTGCCCTGACAATTTTGCCTTCAGGTTCTGCTGTTCTTGGTATCCCTAGGTCCTGCACACTTCTAAATGCAGATTCATCATCAGAATATTCGCATTGACATTCAGAACCAGACACAGACTCGGATTCAGGAATAATATCTTGCTTCGACACAGTTGAACTCTCATCATTTCTTGATTTCTTTGATCCCTTACGCGAAAAAGCATGCTTTAAGTGTTTTGCAGATTTTTCAGCGTGTTTTAGAATGCTCTTTGCAGCATCCTTCATGTGTCCCTTGTGCTGACTGTCTTCAGAACCATTGCTCTCACCTCTTGGACTTCTTCCTGTGAGAGGCCCGGATAAATTGTCTTCAACAATGAACTTAACCCCAACATCCTTTTGATTTAACGCCTTCAAATCAATCCGAGGAGACCTAATATCATCTTCAATGTTCCCTGTGTTCGGAAGCTCTTCCTTTTTGCCATTCCTATGAAACACTAAACCAATTTTCTTCAATCCACGACCAACAGATTTTATTTTGCTCTTACCTTCCTGGTTTTCATCAGTGCTGCTGCTTTCATTCTTGGGTGAGGTAGAGGCAGTGGAATTGACACTGCCAGTATCATGATGAACTCCTCGTATGTGGTTGTCGAGGCATCGACTCTTGCCTTTTCTTGGTTCCCAAATCTGTGAGACTTCAGTTCCTGGTTGATGTACCCAAATTCCAGTCTCTTCTTGTCCTTCGATGTTAATTGGTTCCATATTATCAGGAACTCTTGGAGACTTGTCAGATACCAATGATGAGAAGGAACCTTTATTTGCAACGTCGTAAGCAAAAGAAGCCCACATGTCTTCCTTATTTACTGTCGCTCCTTCAAACGGATCATCGTTCATCTGTAAAAGAATCAGATACGCATTGCATTAGACTTGATCATGAAACTATATGTTTCAGGAAACTAAACAGAATCTTCATCTACCTTAGCCTCGCCCTCAAGTACGGTGATAGCAAGGTGCAGCCTCCCCATTTTGATGTTCTGAAGAGGCAACCACATATCATTTCTCTGGCCACCTCTAAAATCTGCAATGTTTACTGAACAATCTCCAAGATTGTCATCACTAAATCGGTCTTTGTCTTGAACTTCAATGTTAAGGATATTTGGAGAGTCCCATGTGCAGATTGGAATCTTGAACTCTTCTTGCCATTTGGGAGCCAACGTTTTCCTTAATATCTTGGTTCTAAATCTGTAGCTGCCAAGCTGCCCTTTCACATAAGGATCAGCTAAACCTGAAGCATCCAAATCCGAGCAGTTCATAGATTGTAAATCAAACTACTAAAGCGGAGGAAGATAACTACTGGTGAATTACAGACTAACCATTTAGATCTGATGGTTTAACTTCAGATGCTTCAACGACTTCAACAAGAGCGTGTGCTACTGGTTCTTTCTCATCAACAAAGAACCAATTTTCTGGAAGTAATGAAGGTTTTCAATGTTTGAGGAACCTATAAAAGAAGTACAAAACAAAAGTCATGGATTTTGGACATATCCTGCATTAGTTACCTCCTGACTGTGGGCTAACAAACTTCTCCATATCAACTACCAGCATATTTGGCTACAAATCAGACACAAGGTTCATTTAGCTGGGGTATCTGAATGAATATTGAGAATTGGAAGAGAAAGGCGACAAACCACAAGAATCTTACCTCAACAAGAGTCTGCTCAAATGCAACAGATAAAAGTTTGTCCTGGTTGAGAAAGAAAGGTATTGGCAGAAGTGTTAGAACATGAAAAACTCAACAGAACTAGAGAGGAGTTTCGACACAGCATAAATTTACAAGCTAATCAGGCGTCAATACTTACTAGCCATCCTGCAATCCCTGGAAGCGCAGCTACATCAAGTCCATGAGAGGTAATTGGCTTAACATTCATTTGGAAATAAGGAGGCTCTGCAAAACACACACGTAAACGCCCCAGAAAAGGCCATCGACGAAGGAACTTCACTCCAATCAACACCTTCAAAAGTTAAGGTACTTCATGTAAGATAGTGTGCCTGCATACGTGAATTAACTAGAGATAATAAAATCCACTACCTTTCCTTCGACATGCATTCCTGTCAAATGCAACTTAGTCCAGATTCCAAACCCAAGTCTTTTTCTTAGTCTCACAGCTAGTATTCCGCTCATATCATCCGCTGTTAGGAAATTCATTCCAAGTTCCAGTACCTGTATACTCTCCAGTATAAGTTCCCGTTCTCTATAGATATAGACACCAAGATGACACAGTGATAATCTACCAAGGAGTATAACTGAAGTTTAGTAACTATACCAAGTGATCATCACCAGTAGATTCCCGAAGAACCCTTATATCTGTCAACAGAGGCGGGTTTCTTCCCAAATAGAGGTGTTGTATGACAGCTTCTTTCTGCATAAATCATCATACCATCAATAATACCAAGTTGCGTTTTCTACTGGGATACAATAAGTGGCCTTAGAACCCAAAGTAGCATTCAAAATGTCTAAGCTAGAACCAAAAAGACTCAAAAGGAGACATTTGTATATAAACAGAGAAACAACTTAGTATGGTTTACCGCAGTCCAAGGTCTATACTTGTTCAAGAACCAAGGTATGATTGGACGCAGAATCTTCTGAGACGCAATCTGTTCCATACAAATCGGCCATATCTTCTCCACAGCATGATTCAACCACCGCACCGATTCAGAATCCGATAGAACCTAAAAGAAGTTGCATCAATCAGTACCTTCCAATACAAGATTGAGAACCCTAAAACTTAAACCAAATGTCTGCACTATAAATTGAAAATAAAGCAAACATGAAGAGTGAATCATTGGCTCTAAGGAAGAAAAGTTGACAAGTACCCGTTTCTGGTTAGCTTGCTTCCTCTCTTCAAACTGTAATCTCTTCCTCAGTCTCATCACATACCGTTCATCAACCTAAAGAAACCCATGAATACAAATATAATCTTTTCACCAAATCCATAAAAAATAATCAACAATCAACAGCAAACACGTTAAATAGAAGCAAAAGAAAAAAAGAACAGTACCAGGTAGAGATAAACCAAAGCGAGGAAATAGAAAAGGGCGTGCGATCGATTCAAGTAAGAAAGAACCCAAAGGAACAGTAACACGACCACCACATGATGGATTACCGTAAACTCCATTATCATACTCCACAAGTAAACAAACAACTACTCCAAAGATTGGTACGTTGAAATTATATATTCTCGGGGATCAATTCAAACACCAATCTTGTGAAACGAACTCTGAATCAAGACAAACTTCATGTGTATTGGTTGGTTCGAAAAGAACCAAACGAAACGACAGTTACTAAAAAAGGAAACACAGATTTCTAGGGTTGATTAGTTTGGTGGAGAAACAAAACATTCGATCTATAAACTCTTCTTGAGTCGATTTGCTCTGATTTTACACGAAACCGACAACGACGTCGTTTTCGCGAAAGAAAAAACATCATCTGGGAGAAGAGAAACGCGTCAACCGCCTAAAAGTGTGCAAACGTGTCAGACACGTGTGACGAGACAGCGACATAGGTCCCACCTCTCATGTTAATTCTTGTGAGTAAAAAGATCCTACCCGTTCAATTTGAAAAGCATTGATCTAATCAACGGCTTAGAATTTGATATATGTTTCAACATGATCTCTTTTTTTGGGTCAACATAATCTCATCTCAATTATTATTAGCGTCTTCATTTTTGTTAATAATCCAACTGTAATGAAATAATTCCACTAAGGTCAACAAAATTAAATTTATTTTAAATGTTGTTCATTTGTTATATAACAAGTGGGATTGTATTCTTTATTTAATATATTCACCTCTATTTTATCTCGCGATCATAGAAAAACATCATTATAGTTGGATGCAGATTTTATCAATTGTCTTAAATTCTTAATAGTAAGGAAGGAAAAAAAATATTGGAATTCAACAACATAAATTAAAGAATCTAATTGTGTTTTTAAGGAATTATGTTGATAGGAATATTAGAGTTAATTATAAAGACTAGCATGAGAAAAAATAGTTTTTATAAGAAATAGCATGTTACTTTTTATGCTATTTGTTCTATACTATTTGAACAAAAGGTGATCAATTTGTTCTTGTCAAAGAAACTATTATTCTATCCATTTTATTTTACGAATCCATTCGTTTATCTTTATTCTTTCTCTCTCTCTTTAGACATCTCACATCTCCTTCTTCCTCTCTAGCTTCTGGAAAATTAAAATCATGTATGGGTTCTCTTCATGTCTCCCATCTTCTCAATCTCTTTGTTTCTTTACTTTTGAGTTTACAATTTCTGTCACCGTTTTATTTTTTTTTCTATCTGTAGATCTGATTTTAGTTTCTCTCTTTTCTTTTTTGTTTGTTTAAATTGATATTACTAAATCTGATTTAGTGATCTATTGTTTCGGGTCTTTTTCTAATTTGAATAAGAGGATTCGCAACCACTCCAATTTCAATCTGGAAGATCTCAAAAGTTGGTAAAATCGTTCAGTTTTTACATAGATTTTGATGATTGAAACAGAATCTCAAAAACTGGTAATCTAGAAAATTACATTATCCGATGGTTTTCGTATTTCACTTTGGTAATCTAGAAAATTACGTTACCCGTTAGTTTTCGTCTGCAACAGGTTTGGTCTTCAAAAGTGAAAGATAGATATGTTCTCACCTCTTAATATGTTATCTGAATACCTGAGGGTAACGTCGAGTATATCAAATCAAGTAGTTTTACTTGACATAGTAAACACTTCAGATTTACGAAAACCAGACATAATAAACACTTCAGATTTACGAAAATCAGATTTACGAAAAACAGACATAGTAAACACTAGAGTTATTTAAAAACAACATATATAAGGAAATCGGATATAGGAAACATCCAAAAGGAGTTAGCAAAAAAGGTATTCTAACAACCATTACAACTTACAATAACGACATAGTTTATAGAACTTAAATTTCACAAAAAAAAAAAAACAATTTGTGGACAAATACCAAACAAAAAAACAGTGTGTAGACCAAATATAACAAAAAAAATAACAGGCAACCAACTGACATAATTATAAGATACTAGTTATTATAATAAACACTAGAACATGCGTCAAAAAAAAAAAAAGAAGACATGTGTCATAAACATGTCAAACAGAAACATAAAACTACTTACCATTCCAAACGACAACGTTTTCAATGAAAGGGCATGGAAGTAAAAAAAACCAATCTGACCCCACATTCCAACTTTTGACTCGACCTCATGCTAGTTTCTAAAAGTTTGACTAAGAAACATGCTAGTTTCTACAAATAACCCAGAATATTAGTGGAAGGTGCAGTGTCAAATAAATGTCTAACTTTCAAAAACCACTCAATTTTATGTGTATAGTATTTTAAAATAATTTTGAATTAGTAATTTATTAACGTTTTAAATGGTAAAATTCGCATTCTTAATCTATACATCATTAAATCACTAAATAAACTTAATTAACTATATCAATAAACTGTTTACCGTTTTCGTAATCCTCAATGTTGCGTTTCGTTTTCCTTTTTTAAACTTTAAAAAGCAATGAGCAGTAAACGGATTATTAACAGGTTAATTAAGTACGTGATTAATTATAAAAAAATCCAAAACGTTTGGACTTTATCATTGAAATGTTAGTAAGTTTGTAATTTAAAATTATTTCGAAATATTACATACATAAAATCGAGTAACTTTTTTAAGTGGGTAATTTTTTTTTTTTTTTGACAATTTTCTTGTTAATATAATGAAAGATACACAATGGCTTATCCTTGCTGAAACAAGTTGTTCGAACCAAAGTTTTACTGAGAAAGAAAGAATTAAAACCAACATCAATTGTTGACCAAAAAAAAAAAAAAAAAAAAAAAAAAAAAAAAAAAAAAACAACATCAATCTAATATATCAATATTAATACTGAATAAAGTAAGTATCGACTAATAAGTTATGTTTTATTGCTCTGAAAATGATAAAACAGACATAGATAACATCAAAACATTAGATATTAAAATTTCAGATACAGTCCTCTCTTATCTTCTTGGAACAAAAGCCCACACTTTGAAATGTGTTAATGGCGAAATTGATAAACGCAACATCCGAAACCTGTAAATAAATTTAATTATAAGATCAAATCACATAATTGTTTTGACTTTTAAAAATGAAAAGAAACCTGTAAATAAATTTAATTATAAGATCAAATCACATAATTGTTTTGACTTTTAAAAATGAAAAAAATTTAAACTCACTAGGATCAGTGACGGCAAGAAGACCAGAACCAGCAAAATGACAACCAGAAAAACGTCTGCCTTGAGCTTGGTAATAAAGATTCATAGCAATGGAAGCACGACTTATGAGATGTTCTGATGCACAACATCCTCCGTTATGTATTATCCCACAATCTATTTTCGAACATGCGTAATTCATGTTTGCTTGAAGCATTTCATGACTCGTTGATGGTTTTGCAACACACCATTCTCCCGTGCTCTATAACAACAAGACCAAACTCAAATATATCATTAATGTGTGTTTATTATAGTAACTTGAATTTATGATCAATTATGAGCACTAATCTTACCTCCACCTTCATGAAATTTCCTTCTGTAAATCAAAAAGAAACTTATTGTTACAGAACTTAGAATGAGGTTAAGTTTTAAAACCCGTATGCATTGTTACGGTTGTGATTACCTGACAATAGGTATAAGATGATGATGAAACTAAGACATACTTGTGTTTTAGCCATGTTCTGATGTATGTAAACACTTCTACAGCTCTGCTATAAACTAGCGAGTTCTCTTACATGTAGTATATAAAGAGAGTTTTGAAATAATAATAAAAATTAAAATTAAAAAGTACGAATATGTTTTTTGGTTTTTTGTCAAGCACTACGAATGTGTCTAAATGATAAAAACAAGACATATTTGGCGCGAAACAGAAAAAAAAAAGAGAAAAAGTAAGTCTGACATATTTTGCCGACGTAACAAGACATATTTGCCGACATAAAAAAGAAGAAAGGCATATTTACCGACCTATATTTATTATATAAAAAAAATGACATAATTGCCGACCTATTCCAAATTAAGGAAATGTAGTGAAACTAAACATAAGTGAGTGGTTATTCATTCTTAGGAACAGATAAGAATGAGTTTTGACTCTAATACATTCCTTCGATCTCAAGAGGTGATAGCGATAAACTAAAGTAACGACTTGAAGTCTTGAGGTTGACTAATGATGGTGATGAATCTTGTGCACGTTGGAGACTTGGCTTTGAGCTGCTTTGTCTTTTTTATACATGGATCTTCTTTCCTTGCTAATACTTGTCTTTGAACAAGAACTTCGATAACGTTAGTGTCTTGCTGAATGTGGTTATGACATGATGATATACGAAAAAGGCTGATGTGTAAAGTTGGAAGCACTATGGCTTACATTCAGATATATATAGAGATTTGAATTGAAAAGCATTTTGTTTAAGAAAAAAAAAAATCAAGATTAAGGCGATTGTTAGATTAATGTGGTTATAATACCATGTAGAATTAGGTTTAAACATTTTCGGATTCGGTTTGGTTTTTTCGGATTTTGGGATTTTAGGTTTAGACATTAAGATCCGTTCGAATATTTTAGAATTTTGGTTCGGATCCAGTACTTAACTTTAACTTTGAGTCCGAAATTTTTATGTTTAGATATTAGTTCAGGTTTCTAATTTTTGAACCGAAAATTCTCAAAAGCACGGGAAAACCCAAAAAAAACAACAAAATCGAAACAATCAAAACTATAAACATAAAAAAAAAAACACAAATGTAAGAGATTCAACATTCTTGACCAAAAGAAAAAGATTCAACATAGAATAAATTGTTGGGTTCGATAAAAAGCCCATAGTAACAATTTATAAAAAAAAAAAAAAAAAAAAAAAAACTTAAAATAAAAAAAAAAAAAAAAAAAAAAAAACTTAAAATAACCGGTCGAATTTGAAATTTAGTGCTTTAGTTGACCATTTGTAAACAAAAATAACCAAATATCAAAATTTTGAAAATTAAATATAATTTTGAAATTGGTTATATAATTATAATTTTGAAAAAAGTAAATATCAAATTTTACATATAAACATTTAACTATGGGTCTGAATGGTTGGGGCTATATCTTTGAAGTTTTGGCTGTAGATTTGTTGCTGTAGGTTTTTGAGCTGTGACTTTATAATTATGGCTATAGAATTTGGGCTGTAGATTTGTTGGAGCTGTAAGTTTATCTTATGGAACTGTAAAATTAAATGAAATTATTTTCTGGTAATTATGATTATGATTTCCATAAAAAATATCATAAAATCTAATGGAAATATTTTCCATAAAACAGTTGATATTCTTTTCATAAAAAAAAATCCGTAAAAATCTTTCCATAAAAGTTTCTAAAGGCAAAATAATTTTTCCAAAGCCCAAAATTTATGGCTTTGGGATTTTATTCCATATAAGGAAAAAACTTTTTCCAAAGCCCAAAATTTATGGCTTTGGGATTTTATTCCATATAAGGAAAAAACCATCAAAAAGGTTTTACGTTTTTTTAAAGTGGTTTTGGCTTTGAAAATATTTATAAAGCCTGATTGCTTTGAACTTCAAGATTTACAAAACTCGATTGTTTAGACTCTGGCTTTCAGATAGAAAATAAAAGCCAAAGCCCCAAACAATCACGTCCTATATTGTTTAACTATATATAGGTTTAAGTATAATTTTTAAAATTAGGTATATAAGTATAAATCAGATATTTTAGAATAGTAATTAACTCGAATTCGATTTTTCAGAGTTTAGAAGTTAAAATCCCATTTAGCTATTGTTATGTGTTCAGTTCAGATTTGATATCATTTTTTCTATTTATGTAATACCCAAACTTATGAAGAATTGTGTGAAGAGAAATATTTTTATTTTTATTAAATATTTTATTTTTATTAAATTTGAAGGAACGTTAAAAATACAAAATACTTTAAATGCTAAAAATAAAAGAAAAATGTAACAAAGTGGTTACTCATTTATAGGAACTGATAAGACGGACTCACAAAGAAAGAAGAAGACCGAGTGTTGACTCTAATAAGTGGATCATCTTTCAACATTTATCGATTAGAAAAAGGGTTGACGGATTAATTAGCTCCGTACTATTGCGTTTCTCACTTTTTAGCCCCAAACTATTTGGTTCTCAAATTTCAGCCCCAAACTATTTGATTCTCATATACTATTGCGTTTCTCACTTTTTAGCCCCAAACTATTTGGTTCTCAAATTTCAGCCCCAAACTATTTGATTCTCATAATTTGAGACCTAATTCGCCATACCGGACTAAACCATCATCTAATCCTAATCGCGTTTGAATTACGTTTAGTTTTATCTAAACCATCATCTAATCCTAATCGCGTTTGAATTACGTTTAGTTTTATCCGATTGACCCGATGAAGATAAACCATCATCTAATCCTAATCGCGTTTGAATTACGTTTAGTTTTATCCGATTGACCCGATGAAGAAAGTTAATTAACAAACACGCATAACCAAACTTAAAGTTAATTAACGACTAAAACCGATTATTTTGGAGTTAATTTTAGATTTGATTTAATGGCTCATGGTTTAACTGAAAAATCTAAAAATTAATCCAAAATTAATTCTAAAATCATTCGGTTTTAGTGGTTAATTAAGTCTAAATTTGGTCATGGGTGTTTGATAAACGCGTGTTTAGAAGATAAATGATAAAACGAGATGAATTATTGATTAATTAAGAAATTTTTAGATGATGGTTTAGTCCGGTATGGCAAATTAGGTATCAAATTGTGAGAATTAAATAGTTTGGGGCTGAAATTTGAGACCCTAATAATTTGGGGCTTAAAAGTGAGAAACGCAATAGTACGGGGCCAATTAATCCGTCAACCCTTAGAAAAATGACAAGTTGTTAATATTAGATGGACACGACAAGTACCGATAAAGCTTCTTTCCCTGCAAAGAAGTTGGACTGTAAATTCAGTATAATCGAAACCCCAGTGACAGATCTAAAGTCTCCATCTTTACAAAGATCCAAGAATAACCGTGAGATTTGGAGATGTCTTTTTCATTACAAGCAGCTTTAGTGCTAGTTTTAGCAGTAGTTGTACTGTGGACATGGCGGATCGTGAAGTGGGTCTGGATAAAACCAAAGATGCTTGAGAGTTTGTGGACATGGCGGATCGTGAAGTGGGTCTGGATAAAACCAAAGATGCTTGAGAGTTACCTGATAAAACAGGGTCTTACCGGAACTCCTTACACCCCTTTCGTCGGAGATATTAAGAGGAACGTTAATATGATGATGGAAGAGAGATCTAAACCCATCAAATCAACCGATGATATTTCCCCACGTCTCGTTCCGCTGGCCTTGAAGATGCTCAATTCTCACGGTATAGTGTCTAGGGTTTAAGACTTTTTTTCTGGTTAGTTCATTTTTTGTGCTTGATTGAGTTATATTGATGGAACAGGAAAGACTTTCTTCATATGGATTGGACCAACTCCAGCGATTGTAATAACGAATCCTGAGCAGATCAAGGAAGTACTTAATAAAGTTTACGACTTTGAGAAAGCTACTACAGTCCCTTTGATCAGATTACTAGCAGGAGGGCTCGCTGGTTACAAAGGGGATAAATGGGCGAGACACAGGAGGATTATCAACCCAGCTTTTCACCTTGAGAAGATCAAGGTATTTGGTTTTCTACTGTTTGCACCAATTAGACTGTAGAGGTTTGATCTTTTAGTGATCTTGTACAGAACATGGTCCCTGCGTTCTACAATTGTTGCAGTGAGGTTGTTTGTCAATGGGAGAAGCTATTTATAGATAAAGAATCTCCTGTTGAAGTCGATGTTTGGCCTTGGCTTGTGAATTTGACTGCTGATGTGATCTCACATACTGCTTTCGGAAGCAGCTATAAAGAAGGGCAAAAGATATTTCAGCTACAAGGGGAGTTGGCTGAGCTCATTGCACAAGCTATTAAGAAATCTTACATCCCAGGATTGAGGTAAAAACCACAACCTCCATTGTACTTCGTTATGTCCTAAACTGAGGAATCTGAGAAAATTTGTTGTTTGGTGTCTAGGTTTTACCCAACTAAGAGTAATAGAAGGATAAAAGCAATAGATAGAGAAGTAAACGTAATACTTAGAGGTATTGTGAGCAAACGGGAGAAAGCGAAAGACGCTGGAGAACCTGCAAATGATGATTTGTTGGGGATACTGCTTGAATCAAATTCAGAATCTCAAGGAAATGGAATGAGCAATGAAGAAGTTATGGAAGAGTGCAAGGTGTTCTACTTCGCTGGTCAAGAAACAACATCGGTACTTCTGGTTTGGACCATGGTTTTATTAAGCCATCACCAAGACTGGCAAGCTCGCGCACGAGAGGAAGTGAGGCAAGTACTCAGCGAAAATAAGCAACTGGATATGGAGTCCCTTAACAACCTTAAAGTTGTAAGTAAAAGAACACAACTTATACTGACGAAAGTCACTTGAATTGCAAGTGAAACTTTTGTCTTTGATTGGTTTTTCAACAGATGACTATGATCTTCAATGAGGTATTGAGGCTATGCCCTCCAGTGGCTCAGCTTAAGAGAGCTGTTAACAAAGAAATGAAGCTAGGAGAGCTTACACTTCCAGCTGGAGTTCAAGTTTATTTACCAACCGTCCTTGTCCAGCGAGACACTGAGCTTTGGGGAGATGATGCAGCTGATTTCAAACCCGAGCGGTTCAGAGACGGGCTCTCAAAAGCAAGAAAGAACCAGGTCTCATTCTTTCCCTTTGGATGGGGACCAAGGATTTGCATTGGTCAAAATTTTGCTATGTTGGAGGCAAAGATGGCTATGGCTTTGATTCTACAGAGATTCTCTTTCGAGCTTTCTCCTTCATATGTTCACGCACCTATAACGGTCTTGACCACTCGACCTCAATTTGGAGCTCATCTCATCTTGCACAAGCTCTGAACTTTGTGTTTCCATGGTGATGCTATAGAATGTCTCGACGGTAGCAAAGTAATTTTAACGTTTTGGATGTTTATACTTTCAGACATGAAAATGTAATGTTTCAAAAGTACACATCTTTAACCATATAACCATAGATAATAAAAATATAGATAAAGTTGCTAATAAACGAAATACATTTATATATAGATTCAACTTTATGATTAGTGATCTAACTTTTCGTATTTTAACCGTCTATAAATCTATTAAATAAAACTTATACATATCTTGAAGTTTGAAAAAAAGTTTTCTTTTTTTTTTTTTTTAGTTTTACGGCAATACTAGTGTAAAATATAACACACAGTTATTTGATATAATAAAAATTCATGATGAGTTCTAATAAAAAAAATATATATACTCAAAACATTAAAACTATTTTTTTTTTTTAATTTAAACTGCATAAAAATATTAGTTTATTAAGAAATTGAACTCTATTTTTATTATTTATTGTAAAAGATGTATATTTATGACTGAAACTATAAACATCCAAACATTGATATTATAAATTTTGTTACACATCTCATACATGCGATGACATCACCATGGAAACACAAAAATCAAAGCTTATGCAAGGTGAGATGAGCTCCCAACTGAAGGAGTGGTCATGACTGAGTAAAGCGCATGAACAAGAATAGGAGAAAGCTTAAAGGAGAATATGCAGAATCAAAACCATTGCCATTTTTCCCTCCAACATAGCAAAGTTTTAGCCATTGCATATCCTCAGCCCCACGCAAAGGAAATGAAGGAGACTTGACTCTTTGTTGCCTTTGAAATACTATCCTTAAATTTCTCAGGATTAAACTCTTTTGCATCGTTTCCCCAGAGCTTGGTGTCAGTTGGACTAGTAGAATAGAAAGACTTATTTGAACGTCTCCATGTAATGTTAGGTCACCTAGCTTTATCTCTTTGTGAATGGCTCCGGTTAGTTAGGTTATTCGAGGATATAGCCCGAATTCCTAGTATAATATCATTGTAATATGTAAAAATATCAAATCATTTAGTGCTAGATACATAAATAATTATAAAAAATCAAAACATAAACAAAACATGAATTTTACTGTTGTTATTAAGTTAGTTAATATAGCTATAAAATAAAATAAAAAATATTGTTTATAAAATTCAACTCAGCGTGTTTATGTGTAGAGAATTCATACAAATCGTTCGAATATATATAAATACTGAAAATTTTTGGTGATGCATCAGTCTTGATTATAATATTTTGTGTGTTCCTTTGATATCTTCTAGATAATTATTTGGTCAGAATTTTGAGTTGTGTCAAAAGCGGAGTAACATAGGAACAGAGGGGAAGGCCGCTCTGTCTTGATATCCTACGTACTTTTGCTCGATCTTAAATCTCCTATCAAGTTCCTTATGTATGTTCTAAAATACATGTGTTCAAGTTTTGAGTTTCAAGTGCTTCTTTTGTTCTTCATAAGGTTAAGACATTTTACCGTGTTCTCAATCTTAGTATTATAGTGACCAAAAAAAAAAACATAGGTTCATTCATTATGTCATTGACTTGAGTGGTGGGCAAGGGTCAAGGGACGAACGTCTCCAACTTTGTTACATTTCTTTATCATTTACCCAATAATACTAAGAGAGAAGAGAGGTAGCTAAAATTTCTTTGGGAGATCTTTTTTACTCAAATTGGAGTTTCAAACAATTTAGAGTCACATGCTGCCACGAAGCAGTAAGAAACAAAAATTAGAATTGAGAATAAATATTTGAAAATTAAAATTGGAAATCACTAGTTTTAATAAAATCCATTTGTGAATTTAATCTCGTCTAGGTTCAATCCATACGACAAGAAAAATATTATATGATTGAAGTGTTGGCCAAGAGATGAATATTTTCAACCTTTTGACGAATAAAGTTTTCATGTTTTTGGTCACAGTCAATTGTTCACATTTCTTTATTAGAAACATAAAGCTCCTATCAATTAATAAACACTCTAATAAAAATTATGCCCCAAGTCATACCCATATAAAAATTAACAAAATTGGACGATATATTATATCATATTTAAGAATTTATACGTATGTAAACAAAGATGAGTTGGCTTATGGTTAAGTTAGAATGTTTCATGCCGTATGTTCGTTTAAGTAGGGATCGGTAAAAATGTCACTTTCAACCTATATCTTTTAAAACTAAATTTTTATACTATTAATTATTTCAAATTTTTATCTAAACTAATAAAATTGTGCATTTTCGTTAGCACCGTTAAATCACTGTGAAATTGTGATTAGAAAAATGGATTTTTTTTTCATGAAGTGAACTATCAAAAATTTTGAACCCGTATTAAGGTCTGTTTTTTTTTTAGA
>CM071717.1:41972989-41984093 GCA_036630335.1 Physaria fendleri
ATCTAATTATTTTACCAAAACAAGTGATTGCCATTTCATTTTAAAGATTTTTTTTTTGGACTAAAAATATAAAGATATTTATCACCAAAAATATTGACATAGTTTTTATCTTCTTCTCACTTCCATTTTTGTTTCTTACTGCTTCGTGGCATTTGATTCTGAAGTGTGTGTGAACCTCCAAATTAAGTAAAGAATATCACCAAAGAATAAATATCCAAAAACAGATAATTTCAAGAATTTTTATCCTCTTCTCTATTTCTCTCTCTTAACAGTACTATTGGGTAAGGAAACGTAACAAAGTTGAAGACGTTGTTGGTCCCTTGACCCTTGCCCACCACTCAAAAGTTATGAAGAATGAAACTATGTAAGATGAAACTATGTAAGACACAACTCAAAATGAGTTCAAAAAAAAAAAAAAAAAAAAAAAAAAAAAAAAAAAAAAAAAAAAAAAAAAAAAAAAAAAAAAAAAAAAAAAAAAAAAAAAAAAAAAAAAAAAAAAAAAAGACACAACTCAAAATTATGACCAAATAAAATTATCTACAAGATATTTGTCCGAACATATAACATCAGGACTGATGTCATCACCACAAACAAAAACCTATCTTCTCCACAAATTATTTTCAGTTATTTATATTACATCAATTTCACCCAATTCTCTACACCTCTCTATCTCTTTTCTCTTTTCCTCTTACTCTTCTCTAGAAGATAAAAAAATATATATGGAGATATCAATTGCATCGGTAACAATTTCAGTTGCTCTAGTTGTTGTATCATGGTGGATATGGAGAAGTTTACAGTGGGTTTGGTTCAAACCAAAGATGCTGGAGAGTTACCTCAGAAAACAAGGTATTCCCGGATCTTCTTACACGCCTCTCGTCGGTGATTTGAAGAGGAACTTCACCATGTTGACAGAAGCAAGATCAAAACCCATAAAACTAACGGATGATATCACTCCACGTCTCGTGCCTTACCCTTTGCAAATGTTCAAGACTTACGGTATGCTTCTTGCCATAGTGTCTGATATAGTAAAAGGTTTCAAATTTTGTAATACTTTGTGGTTGGAACAGGAAGGACTTACTTTTCATGGTTTGGACCTATACCAACCGTCACTATAATGGATCCTGAGCAAATCAAGGAAGTGTTCAACAAAGTTTATGATTTCCAAAAGCCTCATACTTTCCCTTTGGCCACATTGTTAGCTAAAGGGCTGGCTAATTATGATGGTGATAAATGGGCGAAACATCGACGAATCCTTAACCCTGCTTTCCACCTTGAGAAGATCAAGGTTTAGTAACTTATAATCAAGTTAGGATGTTGGATTTTTCATTCGGTTCTAATTTTAACTACGTGCTTGTATGTTTAGAATATGGTACCTGCGTTTCACCAGAGCTGTAGTGAGATTGTTAATGGATGGGATAAAATAGTGTCGGAAAAAGGTTCATCATGTGAAGTAGATGTTTGGCCTGGACTTGTGAGTATAACTGCAGATGTGATCTCTCGTACTGCTTTTGGTAGTAGCTACAAAGAAGGACAGAGGATATTTGAGCTTCAATCAGAACTAGCTGAGCTCATTATTCAAGCTTTTAGAAAAGCTTTCATCCCCGGATATAGGTAATGAAAAAGCTTGATGATCTTGATCTTTTTAGTGCTAAAGTCGGTTAATGAACCATGTTGTCATAATTTTTAATCTGTAGTTATCTCCCAACAAAAGGTAACAGAAAGATGAAAGCAAAAGCTAGAGAAATCCAAGATATACTGAGAGCGATTGTTAACAAAAGGTTAAGGGCGAGAGAAGCTGGGGAAGCACCAAGCGATGATTTGCTCGGTATACTTATTGAATCAAATTTGGGACAAACCAAAGGAAATGGAATGAGTATAGAGGAACTGATGGAGGAGTGTAAGTTGTTCTACTTCGCTGGACAAGAAACAACCTCAGTGCTTCTGGTTTGGACAATGATTATGTTAAGCCAACATCAAGAGTGGCAGGCTCGTGCACGAGAGGAAGTGAGGCAAGTTTTTGGCGATAAAGAGCCTGATACAGAAGGCCTTAACCAACTCAAAGTTGTAAGTAAACCAAAGCAAAACAACAGATAGATCTCTTTTGCCGAGTTTTGATGAATTATTTGATCTTTTTGCAGATTACGATGATACTATATGAGGTACTAAGGCTATATCCTCCAGTAACTCAGCTGACCCGAGCCATCCACAAAGAGATGAAGCTAGGTGACCTGACATTACCAGGAGGCGTTCAAATCAGCCTACCTATTCTGCTAGTTCAACATGACACCAAGCTATGGGGAAACGATGCAGGAGAGTTCAATCCTGAGAGATTCAAGGATGGTCTTTCAAAAGCAACAAAGAGTCAAGTCTCCTTCTTTCCCTTTGCGTGGGGACCGAGGATATGCATTGGCCAGAACTTTGCTATGTTGGAGGCAAAAATGGCAATGGCTTTGATTCTGCAGAGATTCTCCTTCGAGCTTTCTCCTACATATGTTCATGCGCCTTACACAGTCATTACCGTTCATCCACAATTCGGCGCTCAGCTTATCCTGCATAAGCTCTAGTGCTTCAACCGCCTTGTGATTTGTCAAAATAAACTTGTTATACATAGATGTAAAACGAGATAGATCTTACTACGGAAACTCAAATCTCTTTTTTTATATACAGCCAAGATAGAACTTATGCCACACAGTGATTCTCACATGAAACTAAAACCCAATATAAAAGGAACGAACTTTAAGAGACGCCCAATATTTTTGAACTTCATCAACGGACACCGTCTCTCTAATCCAATATGGCCGTAAGGCCCGTAACCAAACTAGGCAATATCTCAACTCAAGTCTTCAAATTTTGATACATGAAATAGATATTACACACGGTCTATCAGATGGGGATGTAGCTCAAATGGTAGAGCGCTCGCTTTGCATGCGAGAGGCACGGGGTTCGATCCCCCGGCTCAAATGGTAGAGCGCTCGCTTTGCATGCGAGAGGCACGGGGTTCGATCCCCCGCATCTCCATTATTTTAAAATATAATTTTTTTCAGCCAGAAAAAAATAAAAAAACCAAATCGTGAGATAGGTTCATTCTGACGGCGTGAACCGTGAAGTTCGTTAGGTTACCCGTTTTACGTGTTGGTTTTTTACTATCTGAAAAAGACTTGGGCCTGGGCCTAATATATACTCTCGAACTTGTAGTTCCAAAATTCAGTTTAATTGCTTAATAGTTAATACATTTCTTATAATGGACCGAGTGATGGAATCACTAAACGTTCCTCGATTCTTCCCCACTCTATGATTCATTCCTCTAAAATAAGATAATGTTATTTATGTATATCTATATAATAATTGGGAAGTACAAAATTTAAAGAAATCTTAGTTTTGAATATATTTACAATGCGATGTCATTGAAAATAAAAATAAAAATCTATATAATAATTGGGAAGTACAAAATTTAAAGAAACCTTAGTTTTGAACATATTTACGATGTGATGCCATTGAAAATAAAAATAAAAATAATTTTTAAATTTACTAAAATAAGGTTATAAAAATAAAAATAATTTTTAAATTTACTAAAATAAGGTTATTGTTAGATTTTGGTGGGTTTAGAGAATTTATAATTAAAAAATAAAAATAATTAATAATAAAAAACGTTTTTATATTTTTTTATTATTTTTTTTAAAAAAAGTTATTTAAAATAGGTTATATAGTTTAAAAATTCTATTTAATTTTAAAACTATATTAAAAAAGTCAGTAGTTATAAATTAACCGTGTATAATTTAATAATATATATTTTAACGTAAAAATACTAATAAAAATAAAAATAATTTTTAAATTTACTAAAATAAGGTTATTGTTAGATTTTGGTGGGTTTAGAGAATTTATAATTAAAAAATAAAAATAATTAATAATAAAAAACGTTTTTATATTTTTTTATTATTTTTTTTAAAAAAAGTTATTTAAAATAGGTTATATAGTTTAAAAATTCTATTTAATTTTAAAACTATATTAAAAAAGTCAGTAGTTATAAATTAACCGTGTATAATTTAATAATATATATTTTAACGTAAAAATACTAATAACTATTAATAATCTTAATTTTGAATTATTATTATTATATTTATATAGTTTTAAAATTCTATTTAATTTTAAAACTATACTAAAAAATCAGTAGTTATAAATTAACTATGTATAATTTAATAATATATATATTTTAACTTAAAATACTAATAACTATTAATAATCTTAATTTTGAATTATTATTAATATATTTTAATTTTTAAATTAATATAATATAAAATTAAAAATATTTCAAATATTTCAAATACATATTAATCCAAGAATAACAAATAGTTCGTTATTATCTAAACATTGTTAATTTATTTTTAGATTAATATTTATCTTTTAATTAAGAAAGAATGGTTTAATGGATATTCTTTTGAATATCCAAAAAAATGGAAAAAAAAACAATGTTAGACATATGGATAATCATGTACCGATTAATCTATATAATATTTGAGAAGTGCGAATTAGAAAAGCTCTTCATTATTTAGATTATTACAATGCATTATAAATAATACAATTATTTTTTCTAAAAATAACATTATCTATTTGTATTATACTATGAGTGATTTATTTAATTCTTCCAAAAATATTCTTCTTATCATATTCTTCTTTTTTCTTCAATTTTAAATATTTTATTTCTTATGTGATTTTCATTCCTCATTATTTTTTGACCAGTATAATATATTAATATATGTTATTCCTCATTATTTTTTGACCAGTATAATATATTAATATATGTTAAGATGAGAAAAATAAAATGGGTTGTATTCATTTCTATCTTCAGGGTTTTTTTTATTAAAATCATTTTTTTGGATTTTTTTCTTTCTAAAACACTTTATTCGGAATTTTTTTTTAAAAAACCCGATTAAAACTGAACCGAAATCGAATCTTAGTTCATATCAATTTGCCATATTCTTTTACAATTTCGAACAAACCGAAAACTGGAAGAACTTGATCCGAATAAGTCGAAGTATTTGAATGGCTATAACTGCTAAATATTGAATGGAGAATTTTAAAATAAAATTTAACCCGTGTTTAAAAATTTTAATTTGAAAATTTAGTATTTATCCAAATATTAGTTTAATCGATAATGTTTCACAAAAGTATTTTTCAATTCCTTTGGAATTAAAACTTACCGGTATAATTGAAAATTTAGTATTTATCCAAATATTAGTTTAATCGATAATGTTTCACAAAAGTATTTTTCAATTCCTTTGGAATTAAAACTTACCGGTATAAACATTCCTTAAAATTGTATATAAATAGTGTCAACTATCTTTATTATTTCTTAGGTTTAAAGTAAATTGTATATATGAGATTTAATATATGGATATTAATATAAATAAAAATAACTTAAAGTATATAAATAAAAATAACTTAAAGTATCTTTAAAATTGAAAAAGAATTTTAAAAGAAAACATATTGAAATTATTTTCAGGTATCTACGTGTATCATATTGGGTTTGGTTTCAGATTCAATTATATATGCATATGAGAAAAAATACCACTCGGAGATTTTTACAATTATTCAATCATATTAAATCATTTTGAATCAGGTCTAGATCGGAATATCAAATATTTTGATAAAAGACTTATTCAATTTCATTGCAAACTATCATCTTCAATAACAAAAAAAACTCATTAAGAAGTATTTAGTAATTGGAAAACCATTTTCCGACCAATTAATATATTACGTATATAGATTTATGATATTTTTGGGTACACACGAGTATCTGGTTTGGTTTATATTCGAATCTGATTATTGGAGTTGGAGTCAAACTACCACTTGGAGGTTTTTACAATTATTTAATCATTTTGAATCGGATACTAGATTGATTCAATTTTGTATGCATATGAGAAAAAATATCACTAAGAAGTTTTTACAATTATTTAATATCGGATACTAGATTGATTCAATTTTGTATGCATATGAGAAAAAATATCACTAAGAAGTTTTTACAATTATTTAATTATATTCAATCATTTTGAATCGGGTCTATATCGAATATTAGATATCAAATATTTTGATAAAAAGACTTATACAATTTCATTGCAAACTATCATTTTAATAAATATTAGATATCAAATATTTTGATAAAAAGACTTATACAATTTCATTGCAAACTATCATTTTCAATGATAATAAAAAACCTCATTAAGAAGTATTTAGTAATTGGAAAAGCATTTTCCAACTAATTAATATATTATATATAGAAAGTTATGATATTTTGGGGTACACACGAGTACCTGGTTTGGTGTATGTTCGAATCTGATTATTTGAGTGTTGGAGTAAAAATACCTCTCAGAGGTTTTTACAATTATTCAATCATATTCAATAATTTTGAATCGGGTCTCCTGGTTTGGTTTATGTTCTAATATGATTATTTGAGTGTTGGAGTAAAAATACCTCTCAGAGGTTTTTACAATTATTCAATCATATTCAATAATTTTGAATCGGGTCTAGATCTTATATTAGATATGATTTCAATTATGTATGCATATGAGAAAAAATACTAATCGGGGGTTTTTACAATTATTCAGTCATATTCAATCATTTTGAATACGGTCTAGATAAGATATTAGATTATCAAATATTTTGATAAAATGACTTATACAATTTCATTGCAAACTATCATTTTTAATAACAAAAAAATCTCATTAAGAAGTATTTAGTAATTGGAAAAGTATTTTCCGACCAACTAATATATTATAAATCTAGAGTTATGATATTTCTGGGTACCCGTGAATACCTGGTTTGGTTTATGTTCGAATCTTATTATTTGGGTGTTGGAGTAAAAAATAGTGATCATTACCACTCGAAGGTTTTTACAATTATTCAATCATATTCAATCATATTCAATCATTTTGAATCGGGTATAGATCGGATATTAGATATGATGCAAT
Organism: Physaria fendleri; assembly: GCA_036630335.1. Taxonomy (NCBI): domain Eukaryota; kingdom Viridiplantae; phylum Streptophyta; class Magnoliopsida; order Brassicales; family Brassicaceae; genus Physaria; species Physaria fendleri. The sequence goes on from CM071717.1 coordinate 41,979,955, forward strand.
AATGTATGCATATGAGAAAAAAAATCACTCAGAGGCTTTTACAATTATTCAATCATATTCAATCATTTTGAATCGGGACTAGATCGAATATTAGATATCAAATATTTTGATAAAAAGAATTATACAATTTCATTGCAAACTATCATTTTCAATAACAAAAAAAAACCTCATTAAGAAGTATTTAGTAATTGAAAAGGCATTTTCCGACTAATTAATATATTATGCTTGTATATAGAGTTATGATATTTTTGGATACACACGAGTACTTGGTTTGGTTTATGTTCGAATCTGATTATTTGAGTGTTGGAGCAAAAATACCACTCGGAGGTTTTTACAATTATTCAATCATTTTGAATCGGGTCTAGATCGGGTTTAGGATATGATTCAATTATGTATGCATATGGGAAAAAATATCCCTCAGAGGTTTTTACAATTATTCAATCACATTCATTTTGAATCGGGTCTAGATCGAATATTAGATATCAAATATTTTGATAAAAAAGACTTATACAATTTCATTGCAAACTATCATTTTCAATAACAGAAAAAAAAACCTTATTAAGAAGTATTTAGTAATTGGAAAAGCATTTTTCAACTAATTAATATTTTATATATAGAGAATTATGATATTTTTGGGTACACACGAGTACCTGGTTTGGTGTATGTTCGAATCTGATTATTTGAATGTTGGAGTAAAAATACCACTCGGCGGTTCTTACAATTATTCAATCATATTCAATCATTTTGAATCAGGTCTAGATCGGTTATTATATATGATAAACTATCATTTTCAATAACAAAAAAAAACCTCATTAAGAAGTATTTAGTAATTGGAAAAGCATTTTTAGACTAATTAATATATTATATATATCGAGTTATGATATTTTTGGGTACACATGAGTATCTGGTTTGGTTTATGTTCGAATATGATTATTTGAGTGTTGGAGTAAAAATACCTCTAGGAGGTTTTTACAATTATTCAATCATATTCAAGCATTTTGAAAAGGGTCTAGATCGGATATTAGATATGATTCAATTATGTATGCATATGAGAAAATATAAAATACTAATCGGATGTTTTTACAATTATTCAGTCATATTCAATCATTTTGAATAGGGTATAGATCGGATATTAGATATCAAATATTTTGATAAAATGACTTATACAATTTCATTGCAAACTATCATTTTCAATAACAAAAAAAACCTCATTAAGAAGTATTTAGTAATTGGAAAAGTATTTTCTGACTAACTAATATATTATATATCTAGAGTTATGATACTTTTGGATATCCACGAATACCTGGTTTGGTTTATGTTCGAATCTTATTATTTGGGTGTTGGAGTAAAAAATAGTGATCATGTATTTATATAAATTAATTTCTAATCGAATTCTATTTTTTGTTATATCTAGATTTGACATCGAATATCGTATATTTGTTTTTAACAATTACTATACAATATCACTGCAAAGGGAAAATATGCAAAAGTTACGTAATCTTTATTCATCCTTAATTTTTAGACCCAAATTCTTCCACTGTTACAACTTTATAGACCCAAATTCTTCCACTGTTACAACTTTAACCCGAACAATCATTTATTTTAAATTTCCACTATTTCAAAATTGAAGAAAATAAATATAATAATTTTAAATTTTAAAATAAACATTAACTCTTACTTAACACAAGTTTAGCATGGGTTTATAATTACTTTACATATTGATAATTTAATATAACGATTTTTACACATGAACGATAGTTTAATATAACGATTTTTACACATGAAGTTTTACTACGTAAAAATTACGTAATCTTTATTCATCCTTAATTTTTAGACCCAAATTCTCCCACTGTTACAACTTTAACCCGAACAATCATTTATTTTAAATTTTCACTATTTCAAACTTGAAGAAAATAAATATAATAATTTTAAATTTTAAAATAAACATTAAATCTTGCTTGACACAAGTTTAACATGGGTTTATAATTACTTTACATACTGATAGTTTAATATAAGGATTTTTACACATGAACGATAGTTTAATATAACGACTTTTACACATGAAATTTTACCTTTGACTAAAATCCATACAAATCATAAGTTAAAAAAACACGCACACATATTGGAAATTAAAAATGAAAGACCACAGAAATCGAAAATTAAAGACTCGATTCCACGTGAATAATTTTCGATCCAGATCTACAGTAAACCTGATCTATGTGGAATTGAGGCTTTAATTTTTTTTTGTGTGATCCTTTATTTTTAAATTCCGATCTGTGTGCATATTTGTTTTTATCTTCCGAATCAATTGCTGCAGATTATCTCATTTAAGTGATGTTCAAAATTTTGGGGGCTAAATAAACCGTTTTCCCGAAAATAATAGTTCGAAGTTTGAATTCTAAATTATTCTCATCTCACCAAAACCCTAAATCAGATTTAATTAGATTCAAGCTAATAGATTTCGTAGCCGCTTCTGTTGCAATATAGCGTAAAGGTAGGTCCTTTTATTTTGGGAATCGTTGGCTTGATCTCTATCTCTCTTTTTAGTTTTGATCAAAGACAAATCTCTTCTGCATTCGATACAAGTAGTACAAAAGAAGGGAACTTTGAAATTTATACAATCTCTGCTTGCTGTTTTTGTTTCTGGGTGTTGAAATTTCGTGATAATGGATAGAATTAGTCCTTTACCAGATGAGATTCTTACGCAGATCTTATCGTTTCTCCCCACAAAACAAGCTGCTTCAACGTCAGTACTCTCTAAGAGATGGAGGAATGTGTTTGTTTTGGTTTCTAATCTCGACCTTGAGTATAGTAGTGATAACTTTGATTATAAGCGTGAGGCTCGATCCCTGTATGATTATCGGAGAAATTTCATAGATTTTGTTGAGAATTTGCTCAGGTTACAAGGCAAGTCTTCTATAAAGAAGCTCACTCTAAAACTTGATGATTTTAATAGAGATCTGCGTCGTGTTCAGAACTGGATATGTAATGTGCTTGAGCGTGGTAGTATTGTGGATCTTAATCTCTTCTACAAAGAAGAAATTCATCATCTTTTAAGTTTATTGATCTCTAAGAACGATACACTTGCTACATTGAGATTAAGAGGGTTTAAGATCAATCTTTCTCAGGATGTTTATCTTCCAAAGCTTAGGACTTTATGTCTTTACTCGGTAGATTTTGGTGGAGTTCATGATGATGTATTTGGAACTCTTCTTCCTCGTTGCCCTGTGCTTGAAGAACTTGTTGTTCATGATCGAGGTTGGGGAAGATGGCACGGTTCTCTGTCTTCTCGATCTCTAAAGAAACTTATCATCCATGTCTGTTATATCCCGGTCATTTACCTTGATGTTCCCAACCTTGTCTACTTGGAACTCTCATGTTTTTCCGGAGGCAAGTATGCCAATGTTAACCTGGATTCCATCGTTGAAGCTAGACTCGATCTTTACGGGAGACCAAACCAATTATGGGAACTAAGACGGGGATCTGCTGATTTAGTTCCTGCGGATATGATAAACATCATCATTCGAATCAAGAATGTTAGGATTCTTCACTTAACTAGCAATGCTCTTGAGATGTTCTACTTCTCCGGTCAAGAACTACCCAAGTTTAATAACCTTGTTCGTCTATGTATCTCGAGTGGAAAGAATTATGGATGGCAAATTTTACCACTTTTGATCAAGAACTCTCCAAATCTAGAAACTCTCATCTTCAAGGGTTTAGAGCATTTCAAAACTACAAATTGTGGAGATGTATGTGTTTGCTCTGGCTCTGAGGAGAACAGCTCGTCTTGCTTGTCATCATGTCGCATAAAGGTGCTGGAGATATGGGGCTACAAAGGAAGTTTAGAAGAGATGAATCAAATGGAGAATTTCTTAAAGAAGTTACCATATCTTGAGATTGTGAAGATCAAAGCTGTAAACAACCTCCAAGTGCCCATCTATAAACAAGTACAACATCTTTTGACACTTCGAAGAGCTTCATCAAACTGCAAGATCCAAATATTAACAGAGAACGAGTAACAAGTAACGGTTATGGGACCCATAAAGAAAAACTGTTATCAAACGAGTAAAGAAGGTTGACTTTTTTTTTTGGTTTGTAATTGTTGAACGAAATCTTGAACTAATTGGATACCTACTTAT
>CM071717.1:41996720-42013057 GCA_036630335.1 Physaria fendleri
TCCCTAACTCTATCCCATATCTGTTTAAACATATAATTTCATTAAAACATAAATAATTTTGATTAAAATATATATAATTAGTATCATATTACCAATAAAAACCATAAAAACTTTATATTACAACTTGAAAAAAAATTAAAATAATAATTAGAAGAATTTTGAATATTTAAAGAATTTTTAACAAGATTTATTTCTTGAATAATGAGATTTTTTTGGTGTCCAAATGAGATGAAACAAGTTTCTATTTATAGAATATGAAAAATGATGTCTTTTGGTGTAAAAATAAAAAATAAATTTTTATGTTAAATATCAAATAATTAAGTTTAAAAGATGAGAGTGAATTAAAAATACAGATAAATGAAGAAGAACAAATGAGAATTAAGTATTTGTTATTTATTTTATAATTTAAAGTTGAACCAATCAGAATTAAGTTTTTGTTACAAAAAAAAAAAAGAAAGAGAAAAACACTTTCAGTTTTTCAACTAACTAATTCTATTTAATTTTTCACTACCCTATTCTTAGTGGTTTTAGGTAGTGAAAATAAATCCAAATCATATTCAAATACCCCATTGTAACTACTAACTAGTCTTATATGAGACGAGAAACATGGGGGTATTTGGTTTGCCTTCGATTCGATTTAAAACAAAAATAAAAAATTTGGAGGTTTAGATTTTATTGGAGTATTTTAAAATGTTGGTTTAATAAATTATTGAGTTCGATTCCTATTTATATCCAAAAATTTAGGAATTGATGTTCTATTAGGCTATGGTTCGAATCTGATACCATTTTTTTTAGATCTGGTTTGGTTTGATTTTTCGAATTCGGTTACTCTTAATCCAAAATAATTTGAAGACTGTCACTCTGTCAGGGTGACAAAACAAAATGGGTCGATTTTCATCTTCATTGATAATAGTGGACGCCTATGGAAGTTTTCTTAATTGTTGCAGGTTATCAAAAGATAATTAACCCAATAATAAATTAATTGCACATTTTAGGAAAGTTAATACTTGTGAGCATTTGTGCCGCATCGTGGTACAGCCCATTTAGCAAAGCCCAATCGTATGTATCATTAAGGAACAAAAATGAAAAAACCTAACTGTCGCCGTCTGTGGGGATCGAACCCACGACCACGTGGTTAAAAGCCACGCGCTCTACCACTGAGCTTCTGTGGGGATCGAACCCACGACCACGTGGTTAAAAGCCACGCGCTCTACCACTGAGCTAAGACGGCCATTTATTTACTTGTGTACATATAAATAAATTATTAATAGTAGTAACGTCTAGAATTGTTTTGCAAAAGAAAACACGTCCGGAACTAGAATTGCACTTGTATCCAAACAAAGAGCTAAGGATTTATTTTCATGAATTTTTAGTCTTAGGGTCTCTTCTCAATCTCTTATATATAGATATATTAGATATATATAAAGAGTTGAAAGTATAGTTGTAATAATTTTGATGTGGTGGATAAATCTATTTATAACGTTATTGGAGAATGGAACCCTTTGTATGATCACAACAATAAAAGGTGGAACCCTAAACTTTTAGTTAGTTTCCTTGGTGATTATGGGTTGGCTTAACCCTAAACTTTTAGTTAGTTTCCTTGGTGATTATGGGTTGGCTTCTCTTTGGTATTGCATTGTTGTCTTGGTCTCCTTTGATTGCTTCAGTTCCCTAATTCCTTATCTCACTCTCTTGTTTGAATTTACTTCTAGTTAAGTTTGCATTTGTGGCCATAGTTTCCCTTAATCTTCTAAGGCTTTTATTTACCAAAGATGGTCTTTAGTCCTTGTCTCTATTACTTAGTTAAGGCTTGTTTAAGGTTAGTTAAGACTGGTTTTAAGGCTTCTGCTTGTCTTTTGCAGCTTGTATTTAAGCAAATGTTTAGCTTTTTTTTTTTTCAAAAATCAAAGGCCTATAATGTTTCAATAAGCTAAAAAAAACCTTGGTATTTTAATTAGCTAATTTCTTAAAAGCTTTTTTTTTGGCTCAAAAGCTCATTATCATTACATTTTGAAGAATCGGAGGACATAAGCGGTAAGGGGGATAAAGCCGAAGAGGAGGAAGAAGACGATTCCGACTCAATATCGCCGACTTGTTGGTAAGTTAATCTATTTAACCATTACTAGACCTGATTTCTGCTTTGTTGTGAATCAGGTTAGTCAGTATATACAAACTCTGACAAAATATTATCGGAGCAAGGTGGAGAGAATCTTTGGATATCTCAAATGAAGTCTAGTTCAAGGTCTTTGGATGAGAAGAAATAATAGCGCGGGGAGGGGGGTGGATTATCAGGACCAGTCAGAATTTTTTGAGTCGTAGGCGAAAATGGAAAAAATATTTTTGTAAACTAAAAAAAATTGTATTGTAGATGAGATTTAAGTTTTAGTAAACTAATCTCTATGCCATCCTTTATGTTGATTATCCTAATGTGTGGTATTCCAAAAGCTTGCGGGGACTGTATATCCTTTTTCTCTGGTTATAGTTTAATGTCTAAGTATGATCTCTGACCCTGTATCTTTGGTGGTTCTTCTGAAGTTAGCTTTCGAAGTTGGCTTATCCTTGTTAGGCATTGTCACCTTGATATGCTGCGAGGAACTATGTATAAAAGTAGTAGTATTGGGTTTTGAGTATCTCCCTGAACTATGCTGCGAGGAACTATGTATAAAAGTAGTAGTATTGGGTTTTGAGTATCTCCCTGAACTTATTAAACCAGTCCCTAGATTCTCCGTTTTTTTGAGTATCTCCCTGAACTTATTAAACCAGTCCCTAGATTCTCCGTTTGCTAATCCAGTGTTACCACAACCTAGATTTTGTCAACGAGAGGCTTAATAGGGTGTATCTTTTTGTGCTCATCCGACAATGTTATCTTAATGATCTGAAGTGATGGTTGGGATTATCTTAATGATCTGAAGTGATGGTTGGGAGATCTAGTTAGTTGTATTAGCCTGCTCTATGCGAGCTTTCTGCCTCTCTAAGGTCTCAACAGTTGTTGTACGTCGTTGAATAGTGTGGATTTGACGTATCTTAATATACTAGCTTGATCTCGCCGTGTTTATTTTCTCTGGTCTATGGAAGCGCTTCCACAAATAGGATTGGCTTGTTGATCTTTGCCTCTAGCATCGAGCAATTGGGTTCATAATGTGGTGTTCCCGTCAATCTCATTCTTCTTGCTTATGTTCGGGATCAGTCTGAGAATCTTCCTAGCTGAGTTAGTTGCCTCTTTTGTCGAAATTCCAATTCAAATCTTTGGTGCTTTTGATTATCTCGTCGCCTTTTATGAGTTTAGACTTTACAAGGTATTCTCAATAAGTTTCCGGAGATGTTTACTCAAATCTTCCGGCTTTATGGTTTGTAATATCGCTAGTGTACTACCGCGTATTTAATCGCTTAAACTATCGTTGTAAACAAATGGTTGGATATGTAGATCAAATAGGATTATTATTAATGATCGGAATATTATAAGTTATTAAGTATAAGTAAGGGATGGATTGAATTTAAAACCAGGATATCACAAAATTATCTCCTCTTGTTCTTCCTTCTTTGGTTAGAGCGTCCGCTTCGACATTTTGTCCTCTTGGAATCCATCGGAAAGAGAAATTGGTGTGGTCGAGGGATGATAATGCTCTGATGTCTTCAATAAGTAGGTTACTAGATGAGGCTGGGTTTTATCTTTTGTTCTTGATTGGTTCGCGATTTGAGAAGAGAGTTTATGTTGCTTATGACCGTCATAGAATCAGAAAGGAACAGAATCGGGCTATAGTTGAGTCTCGCGAGTTGGGTGCAAGCTTCGAGTAGGGCTGCAGCCTCAGGGTCTATTGATGATAACGTGGGAGGTAAAGCTCCTTTTCCTTGAACAATCTTTTGTCCTGTGGCTGATTTGAGAATCCATCCTACTCCAATTGGGTTGAAAGGCGGTGTCAAGGATGCATCTACATAACATGTTAGAGCATTGGTTGAGTTGAAAGGTTGAGGTTACTTGCGTCATCAAGGTGAGACATGTTAGAGCATTGGTTGAGTTGAAAGGTTGAGGTTACTTGCGTCATCAAGGTGAGCTTCATCGGTGCTTTGCTGAGGGTTAGGCGAGTCATCTGGGGGTTTACGATTTTCTAGCCATATAGAGTGGTCAGAAATAGCCATTTACAAAATGAAGGGGATTGGGATTCTGGTGTTTTGAAGACAAGCTCATTTATGGTCTTCCAGATGTGCCATCCTATGAAGGTGCTCAAGGGAGACTTCTGATGTTTATTGGATTACCATAAGTGGTCAATAAAATCTAGGTGAGATAAGTGTCTGGTGGTATGACTCCATGGGAAGATTAGACTCCAAATTTCCCTGGCTACCCTGCAAGTTACAAGAAGGTGAAAAACGCAACATTTTTTTTAATGATCTCCATTATTTCAGCAAATTTATTGTGGTATAATGGTTTATGATGATTCAACATTTGTAACTCTTTAGAAGCCTATTGGCTTCTCTTAAGACACTATAGTAGGCACCATGAGTTGTGGAGTAATTGATTATGTGTGTTGCTTCCCCTGCAAACATAAATTGAAGCTCATGAACCTTGGTTTGATCATGACCATTGACCTGACCAACCTTTGGCTACAATGGTTAAAAAGAGAAAAAAGAAAAAAAATGAAGGGCGATCTGTCTCATTCAAACCTTACTGTGAAATCCAGTGAGAAAACACTGTTAGAGAGTACAGGAAGAGAATCTATCCACAGATTGCATATAACAAAAAATAGGTTAGCCTCCTTAAAACTTTAGTTGGTAAAATATTACCCTGAAAGAAAGCAAAGCGCGTAGGGAAAAAAAACGAAAGACCTAGCAAGTCAAACAGTACCATTCTGTAGAGAAAGCAGATAGAGGCTAAACCAGACTCTTACTCAAGATGGGTTATTTGGGATTTTGTAATCTGTATGTCTGCTTTTTTGATAAGGATTTTGTATTGGTCAACAATTTGTTTTTCCGTAAGTTAAGACTTATGAGGGATCAGAGGCAACACTTGAACCACAGCAAGTCGGGCCCTTTTGTTACCTCCATAGGTGCAATGGGTGATAGATTGCCTTTTACTAGTGGGACAAAGTCTTCGCAACAGCTCTAGCAAGCAGAGCCTCTCTGATTAGGATATCTATGGAGACTTTTGCTCCAAAAGATCTTTGGTAATTGTTGGTCTTTAAATTCAGCTGAAGGTGGGAGCATCAGTTTATCTTATTCCATTTACATATCAGTATCAAAGCAAAGACTAAAGAGTGTGCAACTGACAACTCAACCAGAGATTTTTCTAAACATACGAAGATGGAAAACCACTTATAAGAAAACAATAACATTAAAAAAAGTAACAAGATGTGATCAGTGAATCTAGAACTTTTTAAAATCATCATCCTTACTTCGATCTTCCTTGGCCTTTTTCGACAAACCTTCCAAGCCCTTATCCACATCATCCCTTGCCCTATCTGCCTCCTCACCGGACCCAACCACTGCCTCTGTCACTTTCTGAGCCGTGCTCTTTGCCGTCCATCATCCCTTGCCCTATCTGCCTCCTCACCGGACCCAACCACTGCCTCTGTCACTTTCTGAGCCGTGCTCTTTGCCGTCTCCCATGCATCTTTCACAGTCTCTATAGTCTTCTCTCCAACATCTTGCGCTTTTTCCTTAAATCCATGTGCCATATCCTCTGCTCTCTCCTTTGAATCTTCTGCATACTCCTTTGCTTTATCTTTCGTCTCCCCAGCTTTATCAGCAGCTCTACTTGCTCCTTCATTCACTTTATCCTTAGCCTCTCCTGCATAATCTTTAGTCTTCTCTTTCATATCATAAGCTTTGTCTTTAACCTTCTCTTTGGTGTCATAGGCTTTATCAGCTGCTTTACTCGCTCCTTCATTCACTTTATCTTCGGCCTCTTCCGCGTAATCTTGAGTCTTCTCTTTCATATCATAAGCTTTGTCTTTAGCCTTCTCTTTCGTATCATAGGCTTTATCAGCTGCTCTACTTGCTCCTTCATTTACCTTATCCTTAGTCTGTTCCGCATAGTCTTTGGTCTTCTCTTTCATATCATAAGCCTTGTCCTTGGCGTTCTCTTTTGTGTCATAGGTTTTATCAGCTGCTCTACTTGCTTCTTCATTCACCTTATCTTTAGTTTGTTGTGCGTAATCTTTGGTCTTCTCTTTCATATCATAAGCTTTGTCCTTAGCATTCTCTTTCGTCTCGTAGGCTTTATCAGCTGCTCTGCTTGCTCCTTCATTCACTTTATCCTTAGTTTCTTCTGCATAACCTTTGGTTTATCCTTAGTTTCTTCTGCATAACCTTTGGTCTTCTCTTTCATATCATGAGCTTTGTCCTTAGCTTTATCTTTACCAGCTTCAGTGTATTCTCCAGATTCTTCTCTCCATTTCTTCGAATCATAAGCCAAATCAGCCCTTGAGTCTCTCGATTTCTCAACCGGGTCATATCTTCCCTGAAAACCAAAAACCATTATGAGTATTTGAAAACTCCACTTGATTTCTTGTTACATACGTTAACCTAATACCAGCTTGCTTAATCAACAAGTTTTGTTGTATATACTACAACAAAGATAACCGCAATAGCATTTCAAAAAGAAAAACTCAAAAAAGATAAAACTTAAGAGAACATTTCATAAAGAAATCACCTTAGAATGGTTAACCGAAGAGGCAAAAAAGACACGAGAGCTTTTCCGACCAATAACCACCGCAAGAGTTCTTGGAGCTCCGATTTTAATGAAAGCCTTCGAGAGTCTGAATGAAAAAAACGTTCGCGTTAATTGCATAGCTGCCATATTTATCAATCAAAGAAACAATATATCCTCTCCTCTTATGATAATGATGATTTATGAAAATTTTCGATCTTCTTCATATTTTGTTCCATGATGCAAAACTTATAGAAGCCATTAAGCACAGGTGGCAGTACGAGCTTGACACGTGTTCATAACATTACACGCGTCTTACTAATAATCACCCGAAACTATGGTGTGTTCATAATCTTGTGTACTTTACAGACCGTCGGATTGAGAGATGGGATTCTCAAGATCGACGGCTGTACAGAATAACCTAAAATATATTATAAGATAAGCACTTTATTCTCATATTTTTTGAAAAATTAACTCAAAGTTTTTGGAAGTAAACTTTATAAAAAGAGATCAACTTCAACAATTGCACGGCACGTCCTTTTGTTGTAGAAAGTAGAAACCCCATTAAATAAGAAAAACAGTGGGCAAAGCAGAACTTAGTTTCACTTATCTCAGAGAAGTAGAAACCCCATTAAATAAGAAAAACAGTGGGCAAAGCAGAACTTAGTTTCACTTATCTCAGAGCAGAATAACATATGTTAGTGAAACATATATATTATCGATCCCACTCAAACATATTAGTATTTTCATTACCTTGCTCAATGAAATGGGGTTTTTATGTGATAGGAATGCTTTATTTTTATGTCAAAAGATTCTTTTCTTTTTTTTTTTATGTCAAAAAGTTTCTTTTTGCAATAATTCACACAAATTTCATGTTACTATGTTCGGATACTAACATTATTATAATCACAAGGTACAATTTGTTGTCATAGGATACTAAAACACTAGTATAAATCACAAAGTACATGCACAAGGTACAAGTGTATTTTTCTGCAATACTTCACACACGTTTCATTTGTTGATGTATCATCAAAACACCAAAAACTTTTATCATTTAATTGTTGTTTTTCCTATGACAACAAATTGTAGCTTATGATTTTTCCGCAAAACAACTATTAGTTTTTGGTGGTTTGACATCAAAATGAAAGCATAAAAGAAAGTGTAATTTTGGAATAAAAGTCAATTGCGTTTGTGATATGAAATGGTATACAGACTAATGCCAACCCATAAAATTGCTTATTTTGGATTCAATTTCAATGAGATCATATTAATCTATTTTGGATTTTGGTTTACTCCTTTTCATTTTAAAGTACATAATATAGGCAATATACCTAATCATAGCTTTAATGTACGGATTAAATACAAAAATTGATAGACAAAATCATAAAAAGAAACATTGATCTGAATTCCAAAAACAACATATAAACAAAATTTCTGCCTAACTCCTTTAGCATTTTAAAATCACTTTTCACAAAAAGTCAATTGCGTTTGTGATATGAAATGGTATACAGACTAATGCCAACCCATAAAATTGCTTATTTTGGATTCAATTTCAATGAGATCATATTAATCTATTTTGGATTTTGGTTTACTCCTTTTCATTTTAAAGTACATAATATAGGCAATATACCTAATCATAGCTTTAATGTACGGATTAAATACAAAAATTGATAGACAAAATCATAAAAAGAAACATTGATCTGAATTCCAAAAACAACATATAAACAAAATTTCTGCCTAACTCCTTTAGCATTTTAAAATCACTTTTCACACTTAATTATTCCCATCTTTCCGTTTTTTGGACAATTACTCATCATTTAGCTCGTGTTTTAAAAATCGAAAAAAAGTGATCTTTCGAAGTCACTTTCTGCGAACCTCCTCCTTCACTCCACCTATTATTTAATTAGCTTCGACCTGTCAACAAAATTTCATCAGTCTCTTCTTCTCCTAAACCCCTATTATTTAATTAGCTTCGACCTGTCAACAAAATTTCATCAGTCTCTTCTTCTCCTAAACCCCTGAAAAAGAACTTAAAGTTCTCTCTCTTTTTTTTTCCTAGGGTTTGTCTCTTCTCTTACATCGCCATGTCTCTACCATGGAAGAAAACTAAACAAGGTCGAATCTCAAGACTTATGTCGGAATTTCATCAATCGCCTAAACGCGGTTTGGTCGTCGAAACTGGCTTCCCAACTTCTCTAATCGATCTCTTTTTCAAGAACCGCGATCGTCTCAAAAAATCCTCTTCTAAGCGCCTTCAACGAATCCAACAACAAACCCAAACCGCTCCAAACGCTTCTTCACCGATTAATCAAGATTCGATTTTGAAAAAGCCCGCGACCAAAGAAGTCGCTTTGGATAAGACCCAAAAACCTAATTTCGTCGTGGGTGAATTGAAGGCTGAGAAGAAGCACGTAATCGAAAATAGCGGTTGCGTTTGCGTTTTGATGGCGTTTAAGATTCTGATAGTGACGGTGCTCGCCTTGAGCACGAAGAAGAAGCTCACTATAGGAATCACTCTCTCCACCTTTGCTCTTCTTTTAACCGAGCTCGTGACTGCGCGTATGTTCACGCGCTCTAAACTCAGTAACACCGTCAAAAACAAAAACACGAGTTCCCACAAAAAAATCGAAACTTTTGATGATTCAAAGGATTATTGCGAAGAAGAAATTCAAATTCCTAAATCGGACGAGAACTCGAAAGATTCAAAACCTGCAACAGAGAATTCGAGATTGCAAGATTTAACGGTTACTCGAAAGATTCAAAACCTGCAACAGAGAATTCGAGATTGCAAGATTTAACGGTTCGTGATCTGTTGTTAAAGGATGAGAAATCGAAAAGTAAAAATTCAGGGCTGAAATCGAAGATTGTGAAAAAGTTGAGGAGTTACACAAAGAAGAAGAAGAAGGGAACGGTTATGGTCAAAGAAGAGTGTTTATCGGAAGTCTCGAGCTTTGTTTCGGAAGAAGATAAAACAGAGGTAACTGAGTCTGAGAATGGTGAAAAGGAAACATATCCACCATTGATTGATTCAAAAGGAGGTAACTGAGTCTGAGAATGGTGAAAAGGAAACATATCCACCATTGATTGATTCAAAAGGAGATAAAATGAATGGGATTGTTCTGATCGTGATTGTTCTTACTGGTCTGTTAAGTGGAAAGATCTTAGCCATTGTTATTACAATGTCCTGTCTGGTTCTCAGATTCGGAACAGCCAAAAAAATCTAATTTTTACATATAATTCTTGTAAACAAATTTTGTCACAAAATAATTGGTAAATACAGCACTTACATGTTTACTTCAATAATTTGCAAAAAAAAGTATTTTTAAAGAACTAACCCACACATATATATCTAAAAAATTTTTGGTCAATTTAAAAAATATTAAAAGATTTCTTTATAGAAATGCATTAAGCAAATCAAAGTTTATAATGATAAAAATGATTTGCTTTAGAAAATATAATAGTGTTGCTTTATTAAAATATATTAAGAAGAAAAGAAATTGTTAGGTGATGTATATTAATATTTGATTTTAGAAGTGGATGTATATTAATATTTGATTTTAGAAGTGCTTGAAGTAGGTAAGTGAAAGCCAATTAGCACTGGAATGTGAAATTTGATGGTAACTTAAGTTGCAGATTAACGTAATGACATTGATATAGTATAAGAGTTTGACACTTCTATTAGTAAATATGGTGAAACATAGGTATAATTTGGTCAATTATAACAATGAAATATGATTGATAACCTTGGAATATTTAACTTTAATTCTATTTCATCTAATAATATATAATCTTTTAATTATTTGTCTTTCATAATAGGGAAATCGATGTATTTAGTCCCAAAACTATCAACATTACGCCACATAGTTCCGAATCTTTATAATCTTATAATTATCTCTCATGAAAAATTTGACGTTCCAATTGATCTCAAATTGAAAGTATGATAGCAATTTCACTCTGATTCAAAACTTAATATGACAACTTTGCCCCGTATTAGTTTATCGAAAACCGAACAATATCAAACAAAACCAAGTCTAAGGAATAAATTAATGTCAAAACTTTTGATTAGGGCTAACGTGCAATATAACAGATCCAAGGATATATGACATGATGTCGATAATTTCGGAGGCTAAATACATTGTTTTTCCTTCATAATATAATAAACTCGCTTAATTCCTTAAAAGTTCACATCTTGTACTTAGCATTATTTTGTACTCATTTTTGAAAATATGAAACAAAAAATCTACATCGGAAAATACGAGATCTAGATATTATGATATTATGTAAAAGACACGGATCAATTCATTTATTATTAACTGAACATAGATTAAAACAATATGAAGCTCGATTGAACAAAATATCAGGGTGAATAAAATATTAGAAAATGAAATCAAATCAGCTTTGGGGAAAGGTGAATATGTGATTACTGTGAAGATTAATATAATTAAAAGAATTACGATTAAGTAATATGATTTGATTCGATAGATGTTTACTTAATTCAAAAACAATCTTATAGTGGCAAAACCCTCCATTGTTGGTTTTTATTCTATTGTTTTTACTTTTTGCATATCATGCTTATCACTATGTTCCATTGTTGGTTTTTATTCTATTGTTTTTACTTTTTGCATATCATGCTTATCACTATGTTTTAGTCATGTCAAGTTTCTTATATTGTTTGACCGAAAAAGTTAAAATATCTTTTAAATCTTAATATACACAAGACACTTGTAAAGATATATGTTTACTGTGAATTTAACCAAACATTGAAAAACTAATATTTATGAAATTAAATTTGTCTTGCATTCACAAAAACAAATCGAATTATATATATAAAATAAATTGTCAAAAAGGGTTAACGAAATTGACGGAGCAAGTTGTTGGAGGAGAAAAAAAGGCGAATTAGGGTTTTATTTTCTGATCGTGTTTCATGGCGTCTCGGCCACCGGATATTAGCGTGGATCATGGTCGTGAGGAAGGGTTGACGACGTCGTTGCAGGGCGATGAAAGAAGTGAGTCATATAGGGTTTTGGAGTTGCATGAGGAGTTGAAGGAGAGTGATGCGAGGCAGAATCAGTCTACTTCGAAGTGTGGTTCTGAGGAGGGTGTTGGGTCGGAGGAGGCTACGGCTGAATCTAATCCGCACGTCGATAAGGGGCAGAAAGCTTCCTTTGCGGAGACGGAGCAAGTTGTTGGAGGAGAAAAAAAGGCGAATTAGGGTTTTATTTTCTGATCGTGTTTCATGGCGTCTCGGCCACCGGATATTAGCGTGGATCATGGTCGTGAGGAAGGGTTGACGACGTCGTTGCAGGGCGATGAAAGAAGTGAGTCATATAGGGTTTTGGAGTTGCATGAGGAGTTGAAGGAGAGTGATGCGAGGCAGAATCAGTCTACTTCGAAGTGTGGTTCTGAGGAGGGTGTTGGGTCGGAGGAGGCTACGGCTGAATCTAATCCGCACGTCGATAAGGGGCAGAAAGCTTCCTTTGCGGAGGTTGTGGCGAAGTTGCCAAAGAAAGGGCGGCGAGAAGTGGTGATTGAGGAGGGCGTGGATGGTGCGTTCAGTATGATCCCTGAGGATATACTTAAGGATGCTAAACCTCTTTGGTCGGAGTTATTGATTGGTCGTTTTGTGGATAAGGCGCCATATGTTGGAGTTATTCACAAGATCGTCAAGCAGATTTGGAAATTTGGAGAGGAAAAGGTTAAAATTGAAGTATTCTCTGTGGGTTTCTCCACAGTAAATTTCAAATTAAAAATCAGCGGGTTAGGGACAAGGTTTACAGCATAGGTCTTGGAATATTGCAGGGATTCAGTTATGTACTAAATTTGATGAAGCTAAGATTCTTGTCAATGTACCGTTGCAAGATGAATTGCCTACTTCACATAGGTTTTGTTCTAAGGATGGTTTGGATGTGAAAATTGGTTTTGAGTATCCTTGGTTGCCTTATAAGTGCTCTCGTTGTAGTAAGTGGGGTCACTCTCCGAGCATGTACTAAATTTGATGAAGCTAAGATTCTTGTCAATGTACCGTTGCAAGATGAATTGCCTACTTCACATAGGTTTTGTTCTAAGGATGGTTTGGATGTGAAAATTGGTTTTGAGTATCCTTGGTTGCCTTATAAGTGCTCTCGTTGTAGTAAGTGGGGTCACTCTCCGAGCCTTTGTAAAAAAGGGTTAGAGGAGGCGTCTAAGGACAAGGATCTTGGGAAGGAGCTTGCTTCAGTTCCAAAGACGGTGGGGGCTTCTAACGGAGTTGAGATTATAGAGATTGATAAGTCGATTGAGGTTGCTAACCAGCTGGTTGTGGTTGATCAATCTGCAGCTACCAAAGCCGTGGATGATGTTCAGTTGGAGCAGACGACATCGTCGGGTCTGGGTCATGATACAAAAATGGTTAAGACGAATCCTTTGTTCGAGCGCTGTCCGGGTGATGAGATGGTGGATGATTTGAATATTGGATGGCAGCAGGTGAGCTCTCCATCAAGGTGTCGAAGTAGGTTGAACATTGTGGAAGACCGGAGTATTGTCTCTCCTACAAAATTCGATTGCTTACGTGATGCACCTGAGGAAGGAGAAATAGAGCTGATTTGGGGAGTTCTCATAAGGAGGATGTGACTGTTGAGCAGACTGCTAGTGAGGAGCTGGGTCAAAAGAAGGTAGAAGTCGTCCCTTCTAGAGCTACACGTTCATCTAGTAAGGGCTCTAGGGGGGCAAAATCAAATCCGACTGGTGGGCGAGGGAGGGGGAAGAAATTTTTGTAATGGTTGGGTTCTTTTGGAACATGAGAGGACTAAATGGGACTTCTAAGCAGAAGTTGGTGTGGGATTTATTTCGTAACAATTATATGAAGTTCGGATGTTTATTAGAAACTAAAGTTTTAGAGCCTAGGGCTTTGGAGGTGTGTACTCAAATTAGTCAGAAGTTATCTCTTCTAGCTAATTATGAGTTTCATCATTTTGGACGTATTTGGATTCTGTGGAGGAAGGAGGTGAAGTTAACTCCGATATTCAAGAGTTCACAGCATATTACATGTTCTATTGAATGGCCAGGGGTTTCTTTATTCCTTTGTACATTCGTTTATGCTTCGAATTCTGAAGTGGAGCGTAGAGAATTATCGACGAGTTTAGCTTCTCAGTTTAGGCTGCGGGGTATTGGTACTTGTCCGTGGCTTATAGGTGGTGATTTTAATGAAGTTTTGAGTGTGGAAGAGCATTCAAATACTCAACCTGCTCATGGTTTTTCTGGGATGCGAGATTTTCAGAATCTCGTAAATAACTGTGAGTTGCTGGATTTGCGGTATCAGGGGCCAGTATTTACTTGGAGTAATCGACGTGAGGATGATCTTATATGCAAGAAATTGGATAGATGGCTGGCAAATTCGACATGGTTAGAGAGTTTTCCTCTTTCGTATGCTGTGTTTGAAGCGGGTGGATGTTCAGATCATTTACGGGGTCGTTTGATGCTGATCTCGATTTCTCGTTCTGACAATCGACCTTTTAAATTCTCGAATGTGTTAACTGAATTTCCAGAATTCAACTCGGTGGTGGAGTCGGCTTGGAGTCAGCAGGCGCCATTATATATATCTACTTCGTCGCTATATAGATTCTCTAAATCTTTAAAGCAGCTGAAGGGTCCTCTTCGAGCACTTGGAAAACTCATTTATATGATATTTCTAGGCGTAAGAAGATGGCTTATGAGGAGCTTTGCTCTGTTCAACAACACTCTCTAAATGCTCGGTCGGAAGTGACTGCACGGGAGGAAGGTGAAGCTGCGGTCCGTTGGGAGAATTTGGTGAGAATAGAAGAGAGTTTCTTGAAGCAACGCTCTAAGCTTCATTGGTTGAAGGTAGGGGATAGGAATAATATGTATTTCTATAAGTCTTTATTGGCGCGTAGAGGTGTGAATTCTATAGTGGAGTTAGTAAGGGGAGAGGATATACTAACTAGTCCAAAGGAGATTAAGCAAGAAGCAGTTGCTCATTTTCAATCATTTTTGAATTCTACTCCGGATTCATATGGTGGTTGTTCTTTGGAGGAACTAAGGGATTTGGTTTCTTATCGCTGTGGTGAGGCAGATATGGCGGGTTTGATTGCAGAGGAGGGATTTGGTTTCTTATCGCTGTGGTGAAGCAGAGATGGCGGGTTTGATTGCAGAGGTGTCGGGAGAGGAGATCAAGGACACTCTGTTTGCGATGTCGAACAATAAAGCACCAGGTCCAGATGGGTTTACATCTGAATTTTTAAAGGCTGCATGGGGTGTTATTGGAAGCGATTTTGTTGTGGCTATTCAGGCCTTCTTTCGGACGGGTTACTTACCTAAGGGTATTAACTCTACGATATTGGCATTGGTTCCGAAGAAGATAGATGCGCATTCGATGAGAGATTATCGTCCCATCTCTTGTTGTAATGTGCTATATAAAGTCATCTCTACAATCTTAGCTAAGCGGTTGAAGAGAGTTCTTCCAAAAATGGTAGCACCGAATCAGTCCGCTTTCGTTGCTAACCGTCTTCTCATGGAGAATGTGTTACCCGCTTTCGTTGCTAACCGTCTTCTCATGGAGAATGTGTTACTGGCATCTGAGATAGTGAAGGATTATCATAAAGACTCTGTGAGTCCGAGGTGTACTCTAATGCTGGATATTGCTAAAGCTTTTTATTCTGTTCAATGGCCGTTTATTCTGGGTATCTTGCGGGCTATGGAGGTGCCTGAAAGGTTTGTTCGATGGATCGAGGTGTGTATTACTTCTGCTTCATTTTCTGTGCAGGTTAATGGTTCTTTGGCAGGGTATTTCGGTAGTTCTAGAGGACTTCGGCAGGGTTGTTCGTTGTCGCCGTACTTGTTTGTCCTTTGTATGAATGTGCTGTCTACGTACTTGTTTGTCCTTTGTATGAATGTGCTGTCTACTTTGTTAGATAGAGCAGCTCGTGAGAGGACCATAGGGTATCACCCGCAGTGTCAGGATATAGGTCTCACGCATCTATGTTTTGCAGATGATTTGTTGGTTTTTATGGAAGGATCTCGTGAGTCTATTGATGGGCTTTTAAACGGTGCTTAGGAGGTTTGAGAGTTTATTGGGTTTGGGGGTGAATTTGCAGAAGAGTACGATTTTTCCAGCTGTGTTATCTGATTCGACTTGGTCTGGGGTTTGTGAAAATCTTCCTTTCTCGGTTGGAGCCTTGCCGGGTTTTGCAGATGATTTGTTGGTTTTTATGGAAGGATCTCGTGAGTCTATTGATGGGCTTTTAAACGGTGCTTAGGAGGTTTGAGAGTTTATTGGGTTTGGGGGTGAATTTGCAGAAGAGTACGATTTTTCCAGCTGTGTTATCTGATTCGACTTGGTCTGGGGTTTGTGAAAATCTTCCTTTCTCGGTTGGAGCCTTGCCGGTTCGTTATTTAGGACTGCCTTTATTGACTAAAGGTATGGGGTGGCGGACTATAGCTCTCTCCTTGAGCGGATTCGTACAAAAATGCAGATTATTGCTTCGGTTATATATGAGTTGGTGAATTTTTGGTTATCAGTTTATCATCTCCCAGCGAGTTGTCTTCGTGATATTGAGTCTCTTAGTGTTGCGTTCCTCTGGGATGGTCCGCAACTAAATCCGAGACGTGCACGTGTGGCGTGGAGTTCATTATGCTGTTGATGAGCTCAAAAGCTTTCTCGAGTTTCACCTGAATTTCTCCAGGAGTTTAACCCGTTCCC
>CM071717.1:42024839-42038505 GCA_036630335.1 Physaria fendleri
TCACTAGAAGCCACACGGGATACACGAGCTGCTATCTCGATATTGCAGTGCTTCTCCATCTCATTTACTGGAGCTGAAGTACAAGAGAATTGGAGATCAGAGTCACTGAAAAGTAAACAGAATGGAAAACAAAGGATACTACTTACAAAATTTCCGTTTCAGTAATCTATCTCGTGGAGATTCTTGAAACAATTGAGAGGAGAAAATTCCAAGCTGTAAAACAGCAGAAAGTTGACACTAGTAAGCTATTATATTTCGACATAACAAACAAGCAATCAGCAGAAGAAAGCACTATCATTGTCTAAGAGGGTCAAACAAGAGTTTTAGGGATTACCAAGTGATAGGGATTTAAGAGAAGATTACTGTCTTCTTGCCCAGAATCACTCTCCTTACCGCTGTTCAAGTCAAGCAATGAATATACCTTAGAGGTAAGACTCGGTAATTAATTTTAATAACAGTTATAAAAATCAAAAGTAAGTACATGTTAGCCACCAGGCGGAGCTGTCTGAAGGGCCATATATATACACCTTAATGCACACCAGTTATCTTCGTTGGAACTGCCACTAACTCAACCATAGAATTACCATTTTCTTTTTGGAAGTCTTGAAACTTCGAAGAGCTATTTACAGAATTCAGAAACTTCCAAGTTCCTGAAAAATACCCACTTTATATTTGATAAGTAGTCTAGAACATAAAGCAATATATAGACCCACAGGCCACAACAATGTAGATAATCCTGATGCAGCAAGTAGTAAGAACATTAAGAGAAAAAACATGCCACAAACCTCTATATGTTCCTGTTATATTCCATGCCGTAAACGATCCTAAAGAGAAAAAACATGCCACAAACCTCTATATGTTCCTGTTATATTCCATGCCGTAAACGATCCTACTTCTGCTTCTTGTCTTCTACCAAAGAGCCACTGCAAGATCATGAAAACATTAAGAATAACACAATTACCAAAAAATTGCCTGGATTTGTCTAAAGTAATATTATCTTCTTCTTCTTCACTTAAGCATAGTCTACTAAAATTCACTAGCAATACAAACTCATCTCCGACACTTTCATTCTTAAGCATCTCCTCAAGAGTATTCACCGGCAGAACAAAGACTTGGAATTGGATAGTGATAACCTCAATCGAGCTAAATTAGATTGTTTAAACATTGTCAGCTTGGCTCAAAACCAATCAAAAGAGACCAAAGCTAATCTACATCTAATAGCAAACTAAATAACGAATCAAAAATCATAAATTTGTTTCTGGGAACCATCACGATGATCGAAATGAAGAAATTTTACGAGCAATCATCGTTGAAAAGAGACAAACCTCGTCACCTCCATGATCGAGTTTTCTCCCTTATAGGTCTCAGTCCCACCGCTTGTTGCGAACATGCCAACCAAATCAATAGCCAAAAGACGACCTTCCACTCGAACCCTAATCTCAAAAACCCAGAATTTCCCCGCTTTTTCATCCCAAAATCCCTTTTTAATCTCAAAAACCCAGAATTTCCCCGCTTTTTCATCCCAAAATCCCTTTTTTTAACTCTCACCCCAATAGAATACAAACCCGACTGAATCAGAACTGATTCGAGTTTTGTTCCCAGACCCACATCACTGACAATCCATGATTAGAGCATAGAAGAAACCCAGAGAAAGAACTTTGATTTAAATAAAAGTCAAACAAACTTAGTTAAACCCAAAAAAGAAACCCAGAGAAAGAACTTTGATTTAAATAAAAGTCAAACAAACTTAGTTAAACCCAAAAAGGCACAATAAGATTGGTGAATGTATCAGAGACCAAACAGCAGATCAAAAAGAACAATTTTTTTGTATAATAAAACTCAAACTGAATTTAGAAAATTTTGTTTATGCGGTCGTTGAAGCTTCTCAATCATCATACACTCTCATCGTTGAATAAGTCGAAACTTCTTTAGTTCTCTCAATTTTGTATTTAAAGTTATTAGCTTTTTGGGTTAAAAAAACGAAGGTTCAATGTTTTAATTCAGAAAAATATTAGTTGAAGTTTCATATTCTCAGGTCTTTCTTAACGCCTTAAACCTTCTTTTTCCCCAAAACAGCTTCATACCAACAAAATTTACATTCTTTATGGATTCTTACATAAGTGGAAAAATTAATTTACGATCATCAAATATTATGTTAGATCCTTAACCTTCTTATTTGGATTCCTAATTTCCCAGTATAGAATGTAAAATTCAAGTAGAGGACCATTTGTTATAAGAAAAAAAATCCTAGTGTAATTGGAGCCCACTAACATTCTCGATCCATTAAAAAAGCCCAACTAAACTATTATTATTGGGATATATGTTTATAAAATAAAACAACATGTAACGTAAATTTAATGGATAAATAATTATCACCACTGATTGTAAAAAAATGGTGGTTTCTGACAGTTAATGTGTTTAGGGTTTACAAATGGATACAAGTTCTATGTTGGTGGTAAAGATGGTTGGGTTCTTACTCCTTCTGAGAACTATTCTCATTGGTCTCATCGTAACAGATTTCAAATCAATGACACTCTTCGTAAGTCTCTGTGTCTCTATCTTCCTCTTATCTACTAAGGTGAAAGTGACAATACTAATGCAAGATGATTTTGATTTTCTTGTAGTGTTTAAGTATGAGAAGGGAAAAGATTCAGTGTTGGAGGTGACTGAAGAAGAGTACAACACATGCAACAGATCTAATCCCATAACTTCTCTCACAGATGGATACTCTCTCTTTTCACTTAACCGCTCAGGTTCTTTCTTTTTCATCAGTGGTAACGCTCAAAACTGTGTCAAAGGTCCTCTCTTTCTTTTTCATCAGTGGTAACGCTCAAAACTGTGTCAAAGGTCCTCAGAAGCTAGCCATCAAGGTCATGTCGGCCGCTCACCATAGCCGGTCTCCTCGACATCCTTCTCAGTCCCCGTCTCCGTCACCTTTAGTGTCTCAGTCCCCATCTCCGTCACCTTTACTGTCTTCTCATCAGTCGTCTGCTCCAAACGCTCCGTCACCTTTAGTGTCTTCTCATCAGTCGTCTGCTCCAAACGCTCCGGCTCCAGCTCCTGAACCGGCTAGCAATTCGGCCTGTTTGGTTGGTCCAGGGATCATGGTTCTTGTGATTATGATATTAAGTTCTATGTTTTAGGTTTATATCAATGTGGCCTTTTAATAGTATCTTTGAAGCATCTGTAACCATCTTTAATGTTTCACCCGTCTTGTATCAAGTTTATTGAATGCAAGTAAAAGGATCCTATTGAGTATTGATACAATGGCAAAACCAAAACAACAAAAAGGTACCATAACACAGAAGGTCTTGAAACAGTTGCAGGAAGAAAGATACTAGTGAGATGGTACTAACTCTGAGGATCGATGATTGGCTTTTGTACCTCTGCGGTTCCAGATTGGAGTTGTTTCGATGACCTTGTGTGGTACAAGCCGCCTTTCCCGCTTGCTTAGTTTCTTGAAATTGTGAACTTTGAGCCTCGCAATCTCAGCTTCTTCCTCTGGGGTTGTCTCTCTAACTATGACTGTTAGGCGACACCGAGGTACTGATATAATCCCGCTTCTTCCTTTTGCATGGTCCGTTTGACTGTGACCTGCAATTGCATCAAAGCATCTTCAACACGCATGCCACGGACTAGTGCTGCAACGAGGTTCACCTTCTTAGGACTCTGAAACAACCAAGGGTGGGCAGCGCATATAACAAGATTCAGATGAAAACATAAACAAAAAAGGAGCAGATTCTGCTTTAGGAGTTTGAGAAAAAAACCTGCTTGATGGACTTCAAGACAGCCTGAACTTTCTGACGCTTTGGAACAATCTTCTGTTCTTCTTCTTTTCCACTACCCAACAGAGCCTGAACTTTCTGACGCTTTGGAACAATCTTCTGTTCTTCTTCTTTTCCACTACCCAACAGAGCTGGAGATGACAAAGGTGATGATACAGGCTCTTCACCCGCTTGCAATTGTCTTGAGGTAGAAATTCCCTGAAAACATAAAACTTGAGCACTAAGAAAAAATGAAACAGCAACCCCATTAAATTTCATACCCAAAAGTAAAGGTCCCTAAGTTCTCAAAAGATGCATAGTTCAAAAAGATGAGTCTTTTCGCCTAATTCACATAGATAACAACTGAAGCAACAAATATGTATATCAAACTCAAAGGGAAAGAAACTTAAGCCTCAACAAAAGTCGAATAAGAAGTATTACCAGTTGTTGAAGATGATGATACAGTGGTCTTGAGGAGTAACTTGGTCTCAAGAGACTCTGCAAGTAACCTAAATCGCCAGCAAAAAGAAACGAAATTTGAATCATCATCCCCACTCAACTTGGAAATGATTAAACTTCCTAAACCCAAATGATCAAAAGCTTCAAAATGGTATAACATCCACAACCTTGTGAGAAATGAGATTCTAAATTCCGAGTGGATGAGTAACTGGCGGTAGTAATATTGCTGTTCTTCACTCTTCTACCAACTTGACGGATAACTAATTGTAGATTCCTCTGCCAACCCGCCAACTTGACGGATAACTAATTGTAGATTCCTCTGCCAACCCGCCATTGCTTCACACCCAAAAATCCTCGTAAATGCTTTTGTGTAAATGCGAAGTATATTAATCAGAACGAATCTATTAGCTCAACGGCGATTCTAACTGTTTGCCAGAAGATGCATCTGAACAGATCCTGATAAAAATTTCAGCTTTTTTTTCCTACAGAGGAAGACCAAAAATTAGGGTTCATGAGGAAAATGATGAGTGATGAATCATCGGATATTGAGCCCATTGTATTGGTTATGGGCCAAAATTATTAAGCCCATTAGTTTCGTTGTCAAAAAGTCACATATCATAAGGATAGTATGATAATTACTTAATTAGAACTGCATAATTAAACATCTCCAACCTAAAATAAAAATGATACAACCTTATATACAAAATAATCCCACAACATGTATAAACTATGATTCATCTTCCATGAGAAATATCACCAGAACTTTGGAAAGAAGCAGAATAAGAAGAAGACTTCCAGAACTTTGGAAAGAAGCAGAATAAGAAGAAGACTTCCACAAATCTTGGAACAAAGGATGTTCTTCTTGTCTTCCCTCACAAGTATCCAACAAGTAAGAACTCTTCACTTTCTCCACCAAACTCACACCATCCTCCACTAGTCTCCCTTGTTCTAATATCTCCACCACTTGTCTCATCTTTGGCCTAACTCTTGGATCAGGATGCACACACAACAATCCTATCCTCAAAACCATCTCCACTTCCTCAATCTCAAACCTTCCTGTCCCCTTCAATCTCTCATCTAACCCATCAATCACTTTATCTTTCTCCATTAGTCCCCAAATCCATTCCACTATCCCTTCTCTTCCTTCCTCTATTGGTCTCCTTCCACATACTACCTCCAATACAAACACTCCAAAGCTATACACATCTGTTTGAACTGATGCTCTCCCTGTTTTAACCAACTCAGGTGCCATATAACCTGCTGTTCCAACAACATGTGTTGTACTAACCATTTCTTTACTAGTGTTCTGTAACTTAGCAAGCCCAAAATCACCTACCCTAGCATTCATATCTTTGTCAAGTAACACATTACTTGACTTTATGTCTCTATGTAACACTTTTGATTCCCATCCTTCATGTAGATACAACATCCCTGAAGCTACATCTCTTATTACTCTCATTCTTTCTTCCCAATTTAACGTCTCATTATACTCAAATAACCTCTTATCTACACTACCATTCTCCATGTATTCATAAATCAATATCAAACTCTCTCCTCCTTTCTTGGACCAACCTTTTAGTCCCACTATGTTCTTGTGTCTTAACCTTCCTAAGCTTGAGACCTCGGCTAAGAACTCGCTTGTAGCAACAACACTTTCTCGAGGACTCATCAAGATTCTCTTCACCGCAACTTCTTTGCCTTCTAACACTCCTCTGTACACCTTAGCGTTCCCTCCATAGCCAATCATGTTCTCTTCAGAGAACCCTTTCGTTGCTTCTAAAATCTCTTTGTATTTCACTCTGTGAGGCCAATACTCTGTCTCCCAATCTTCTACATCTCCGTCTAGTCTCTGACTCTCTCTTCGCCGCCTAATATCTCCGTCTAGTCTCTGACTCTCTCTTCGCCGCCTAATAAAGTAGAAACAGATGAACATAATAACAAAGGCTAGTAACAGAACACCACTAGAGACACCAGCAATGAAGCCTTTAGACTTTAAAACAGAGTCATCTGACAGCTTAAATACAGGAAGATTCCTAGTGATCAAAGCATCACCAATGGAGAAATTGGAATTACTAAAACTCCATGATAAAATCCTATGGCTTTGCACTAATTGTCCTGTGGATGCAGTAAATCCAACGAACATATCATTTACTAAAACACCAGTGAGATTCAGTTCAATGCTTATGAGTGGTCTAATAGGCTTCCTTGAACCAGCTCTAGCCATAGTTACATTAATCGCTGAACCATTAAACTCAATCCATGCTTGGTAATTCTCACCATTGTTAAGCTTCAGCTTCTTGAATTTACCACCGTCTCTGCCTCCATATAAACCAGCCGTTGCAGAAAAAACAGAATTGAGAGAATTAACATCAACCCCAACATGGTTGTCGTTAATATCATTGAACTCTTGGTTAGCGAAAACATCGAACTCTACAGCAAAGATTCGGTTATTTGGATTACCGTTATTGGTGAAGTTGAAGAGACCGAGATGTTGTGATGAACTTGCGGAGGATGTATCGGAAGAATTGAAGAGACCGAGATGTTGTGATGAACTTGCGGAGGATGTATCGGAAGAAGGAAGGAAGACGAAGGCGAAACCGTGGCCAGGAGAGAGGTGTTTGTAAGGAGCTATAGAGAAGATGAACGATGTAGCGAATGGTAAAGGTTTAGAGGATGATGAAGTGGTGTTGATTCTTGAAGGGTAAAGACCACGTCCTATGGAGAAAGTGGTTTGGTTTGTGAGGGTTAGGATCGACGGTGGAGAATCAACGGTGGTGGAACCGATGATAAGTGTGTTGTTTGTGGTGAAATTTGAGTTGTAGACGAACTCGACGGATGAGATTGTTTGAAATAAGAATTGGGTTGTGATGAGAAACATAAAAATGGAAACTTTACAATTTGAAGAGACCGAGATGTTGTGATGAACTTGCGGAGGATGTATCGGAAGAAGGAAGGAAGACGAAGGCGAAACCGTGGCCAGGAGAGAGGTGTTTGTAAGGAGCTATAGAGAAGATGAACGATGTAGCGAATGGTAAAGGTTTAGAGGATGATGAAGTGGTGTTGATTCTTGAAGGGTAAAGACCACGTCCTATGGAGAAAGTGGTTTGGTTTGTGAGGGTTAGGATCGACGGTGGAGAATCAACGGTGGTGGAACCGATGATAAGTGTGTTGTTTGTGGTGAAATTTGAGTTGTAGACGAACTCGACGGATGAGATTGTTTGAAATAAGAATTGGGTTGTGATGAGAAACATAAAAATGGAAACTTTACAAAACATGGTGAAAGAGAGACAGAGATTTTGTGCTAAAGTGTGTAGCTTTGAAGTTTATGGGAAGAAGAAGAAGAACAGCTTGTCAAAAGATGTATGATTGGTGTTTTTTTTGTGTGAAGGTGTCTCTTCATGATTCAAAGAATCGATTTTTCAAATATATTGTCTGAAACTGAAAAGAACAAAAGTCAAAGAATCATTAATGAGCGAATGTTATGTGTTTGAAATTTATTTGATTAACAATTTGTCGCAATTGATATCTACTAATTTTGATATTTTCCTAATCATTTTTTTTTTGTGTGAAGGTGTCTCTTCATGATTCAAAGAATCGATTTTTCAAATATATTGTCTGAAACTGAAAAGAACAAAAGTCAAAGAATCATTAATGAGCGAATGTTATGTGTTTGAAATTTATTTGATTAACAATTTGTCGCAATTGATATCTACTAATTTTGATATTTTCCTAATCATTTATGGGTATGATATTGACCTCATGGTCAAAGAAGTCAGCTTTGAAAATGTCAAAATAATCATACACATAAACTCAAATTATTCGTTAACTAGAAGCATTATAGTATTAATTACCCAAATAATGTCAAAGGCCTAACAGTATTAATGCCAAATGAAATTTTGGGATTATAGTATTAATTACCCAAATAATGTCAAAGGCCTAACAGTATTAATGCCAAATGAAATTTTGGGGTGAAACGGTGCGTTTTGGGATATGAGCCTAAGAGAAAAATGGAAACAGAGCTATGTCTCCAACTGTCAGGAAAAAGGCAAAGACTTTAACTGGACCGCTAGTCACGTGACGAACACTGAACAAAGAAAAAGGCAAAGACTTTAACTGGACCGCTAGTCACGTGACGAACACTGAACAAATCAGTAAGAGAGTGTTCTTCACGTTAAATCAGATTCGAGTGGGCTTAAGTAGAAACTTAAAAACAAATCAGTAAGAGAGTGTTCTTCACGTTAAATCAGATTCGAGTGGGCTTAAGTAGAAACTTAAAAACAACGTACGATCACTTTCCTTTTCTCACAATTCTTCATCACAAAGACTCATCCCAAAAAAAGGAAATCATAACAAGCATAAATAAGGATACTTTACTATTTTACCATAACTTTACTAACTCATAAGCTCAGATCTAATGGCGGATAACGAAGAACAAGACACGATGACCTCGTACAAACTGTTTTTGAAAGTTATAAGCAAAAGAATAACATGGGTCTGTCTGTTTCTTGTAGTTTACGTGATCCTTTTGTTTTCTTCATGGAATTCACTAAATTCGATAGTGAATTGGTACGGAGATAATCATCAGACATCATCTGGTTGGCCTGCGGTTTATGCTTCGGTTCTTTTAGGTGTTGTCTTCGGAGTTTTGTCTATGGCGGCGGCTTTGTTTATAGCTGTACCGGCGATTGTGGTGATTTGGATAGCGGTGGTTGTAACTATGGCTTTTGCTGGAAAATCGAGGAAGAGAGTTGTGATTGAAGGAAGGAAAGTGACTAAAGAGATAGCTGGATTTGTGTTTAGGGTTCTTCTTAAAGAAGGAAACTTTGTTGCTCTTCTTTGTGCTCTTCTTGCTTATTTTGTTTTCTTTAACTCTTCTTACTCTTTTTCCTCTTCTTGATTCAAATCTTTTGTGTTTTGTCAATTAACCAAAACGTTTACAACTAATAGATATTGAAATCTTTACTCGTTAATTGTACTTTGGTTTTAACAAGATTTGGTTTCTTGAATCTGAAAACATAAAGTGATGATGTTCTTTGTTGGATTGGATTGATGTGTTTTTCTGATGATGTCAGATTCGAATGCTTCTTCCACGTTACAATACCGACACGTGAAGTTATTGTCATTTCTTTGAGGAACACAAATTCTTCTTTTGGTCTTTTTGTTTGTCGGTCATTCCCTTCTCTGTCTCAAACCTGAACTATATAATATTGGGTTTAAGGCCCATTTGGGCTTTACCATCGATAGCCCATTTGTTAAAATGTTCTTGGTTCATAATATTCTCAAACTTTTTTTGAAGTATTATCTACTTTGATTTTGTCTGTATGTACATAGATCTATGACTCAGATTATTCAATTATTAATTTTTCCGTTGGTTTTCACAAAAAGTTTGGATTTTCAGACTTTTTCTTCAAAAAAAAAAAAAGCACAAAGATATAAATGCGTCTTTCAATTGTTATTGATTTTTCAGCTTGTTTCTATTTCTTTAGTATCAATGGGAGCCATTTTTCCAAATCTTGTCAATACTTTATAAAGGGTTGGCTATATCCGTGTGGGTTTCATAAAAAGTTTCGGTTTCTGGATACATTCCACTGAAACAAGACTCGGACTTTTCTTCTGGGTAGCCACCGACTAAAAATCAAAAAGAGATTCTCTCAGAATTGAATTTTCTGGGTTGTAAGCAGGAGGTAGCAGAAACATGGTTTCTGAAAGGAACAGGCCAATGCTACGAATTTTGGGGTATTTTATATGTGCAGCTTTCATCTATCTCTCGTTTAGGGATTTGTGGTTGAATCACAAGGGGAAACCAAAGTTAGGGTTTGTGAAAAGGAACGGAACTCAGTTCGTTTTGGATGATAAGCCTTTATATGTAAATGGGTGGAACTCGTATTGGTTCATGGACCATGCGGTTGATGAACACAGTAGAAACCTTGTCGGTGAAATGCTTAAAGCTGGAGCTAGAATGGGTCTCACTGTTTGTAGAACTTGGAAGCAGGAGGTAGCAGAAGCATGGTTCCTGTAAGGAACAGGCTACTGCCACGGATTCTTGGGTTATTTATTTGGGTATTTTTAATCTATCTCTTATTCGGAAATTTGTGGTTCAATCACAAGGAGTTAGGGTTTGTGAAAAGGAAGGGAACTCAGTTCGTGGTGGATGATAAGCCTTTATATGTAAATGGGTGGAACTCGTATTGGTTCATGGACCTTGCGGTGGATGAACAAAGTAGAAACTTTGTCAGTGAAATGCTTGAAACTGGAGCTAAAATGGGTCTCACTGTTTGTAGAACTTGGGCTTTTCATGATGGTGGTCACAACGCTCTTCAGATTTCTCCTGGCCAATTCGATGAACAAGTCTTTAAGGTTCTCTTTTTGTTCTTTCAATTAGGCGTCCAGGTTACCTTCTGTGTTCTTGTTTAATGGAATTTGTATAATGTTGTTGGTCACTGGTTAGGCCTTGGATTATGTGATTGCAGAGGCGAAAAAACATGATGTTAGATTGTTGCTTAGCTTAGTGAACAATTTGCCAGCTTATGGAGGGAAGACTCAGTATGTGAAGTGGGCATGGCAAGAAGGTGTTGGTGTCAGTACTTCTAATGATTCCTTCTTCTTTGATCCATCTATCCGCAATTACTTCAAGAATTATCTTAAGGTAGTGGTTTTTCGCTGGTATGATTGAGCATTAGATCATTGAGTGACTGTGAGAGGAAAGCCTAATGGTTTAAGATGGGATCTTTATTTCCTGATTTGCAGACTCTGCTCACTAGGAACAACTCAGTAACTGGAATAGAGTACAAAATTATCTCAAAGTAATGGTCTTTTGCTGGTATGATTGTACATTAGATCATTTAGTGAGTGTGAATCCAAAGCCTAAGGGCTAAGATTTGATTATTGTTTTCCTGATTTGTTTAGGCTCTGCTCACTCGGAAGAACTCAGTTACTGGACTAGAGTACAGAAATGATCCAACCATTTTTGCTTGGGAGTTGATAAATGAGCCACGATGCACGACTGACGTCTCTGGCAAAACTCTCCAAGTGAGTCCTCCATTTCACTTATATCTGGAATTTTTCACATTGTTTCTTATTCATCAAACATATAAATGTGTTGGGATCACAGGACTGGATTGATGAAATGACCGGATTTATTAAATCGATTGATGACAAGCATCTCCTCACAGTAGGCCTGGAAGGCTTCTATGGTCCTGAGAACCCGAAACGACTGACATTTAACCCAGATCAATGGGCCTCTGAGCTTGGCTCAGACTTTGTTCAGAACTCTAATTCCTCAAACATCGATTTTGCATCCGTTCATATCTATCCAGATCACTGGTAAGTCAGCTCAGGACTGGATTGATGAAATGACCGGATTTATTAAATCGATTGATGACAAGCATCTCCTCACAGTAGGCCTGGAAGGCTTCTATGGTCCTGAGAACCCGAAACGACTGACATTTAACCCAGATCAATGGGCCTCTGAGCTTGGCTCAGACTTTGTTCAGAACTCTAATTCCTCAAACATCGATTTTGCATCCGTTCATATCTATCCAGATCACTGGTAAGTCAGCTAAAAAAAAGAGAACCAAGATATGATTCACTGAGTCCTTGGAAGATTCTTTTCAGCAGTTCTTACATCTTATTTTTGGGACGTATGTGAATGGGCAGGCTTCATAATCAGACCTTTGAAGAGAAGCTAAAGTTTGCAGTGAAATGGAGGACGTATGTGAATGGGCAGGCTTCATAATCAGACCTTTGAAGAGAAGCTAAAGTTTGCAGTGAAATGGATGCAATCTCACATTGAAGATGGGATGAAAGAACTCAAGAAACCAGTTCTGTTCACAGAGTTTGGACTCTCAAACCTGAATAAGGACTATGAACCATCCCAGAGAGAGAGGTTCTACAGAATAATATTAGATGTGGTATACAAATCCGCCAAGCGAAGGAAGTCAGGTGCAGGCACGTTGGTGTGGCAGCTATTCATGGAAGGCATGGAAATGTTCAGCGATGACTTTGGGATTGTTCCACGTTGGTGTGGCAGCTATTCATGGAAGGCATGGAAATGTTCAGCGATGACTTTGGGATTGTTCCACATGAACAAGACTCCATTTATAAATTGATGATCGAACAATCTTGCAGGTTGGGTAAAGTCACAGGACGGCTTAAAGAACATAAGTTGAGAGCACTTTGTTCTCACGGACATTGAGAGAATCGCATGTAAAACTGTCTTTTTTATTTACAGTGATATCTGTGATTCTTCTCAAATACAAAATCACATCCACTTGTCCGGTACCCTTATCTTATCAATATATAACTTTTATCGAACCTTATCTTAGTACGAGCATCGAATAGCAATAGTAATAATGGGAAAGAAAACCTTATCTTAGTACGAGCATCGAATAGCAATAGTAATAATGGGAAAGAAGATGGGTATACTTGTCCAATACAGAAAGCTAACATAGCTACATTCTTAAAAACACCAAACTCAAAGTTGCAAGTATGTCCGCACACGTGGATGGATGGCTTACAATACCAACTAACCATGTGTACCCATTTCCATTAAACAGATCAACCAATGATGTACCTCTGTTTGTGTGGTTCTAACTCCGAGGCCTCGATATACATTTTTTTAAAAAAATTCTTGGACCATAATACCCTCTTATTCTATAGAAGCTTAAGGGGCAAAATAGTAACATAATGTATAGATAACATAAAAATGGTCAACTAACATTGCGTATATTAACTAACTCCGAGGCCTCGATATACATTTTTTTAAAAAAATTCTTGGACCATAATACCCTCTTATTCTATAGAAGCTTAAGGGGCAAAATAGTAACATAATGTATAGATAACATAAAAATGGTCAACTAACATTGCGTATATAAACCGTCGGCTATAAAAGCCTACACCTCAATTTTTTTCCCACATTGTTCCCTTATCTGTCTACGGTTACAGATTTATTTATTTAAGATTAGAAAATTGTGTAAACAGAGTCCACGAATTTGTGATAGTTTTGAAGTTCTGAGAAAATGAAGAAATCTGGAATCATCTCTGCCTCCATCTCCGTCGCTGCTTCCGCCACTGCAATCTCTGCTGGCTCCACCAACACCTCCGTATCCTTCTCTTCGCCAGACTCTAACCTTTCCCTTCAGGTAATTAGGACCCAAAAAAAACTCTTTGATTTTCTGTGTTTCTCAGTAACATCATCAAAGTGTCAACTCTGTTTTTTGCTACTCACAAGTCACGATTAAGTATCTCAATCAAAAAATGTCAAATTTATTCATTACAAGATTGGAGAGGAGACAGGGAATAAGTGGTTTTGTATTCATGGATTCAGAATGAATATTTTTTTTTTTTGTATTGTTGGTGATTATGATTAGGATTCAAATTTTTTTTTTGTATTGTTGGTGATTATGATTAGGATTCAAAGGAAAAAGAGAGGAAGAAGAAGAAGG
>CM071717.1:42038605-42051297 GCA_036630335.1 Physaria fendleri
TGATTGAATTCTCACAGAAGAATTATTCATCACTTAGCTAAATCTAACCACAAGGGCTATTGATAAGAACCAAAGCCTCAGAATTTAGGTAATCAGACGACCCATTTTCTCAATCTACCTCACTAAACAAGCTTGAAAAACAGAACAGAGTGACGAATCAAAAACATTTCAAAAGCAAATTCGTGATGCAATTTGATTGCAATCTCAAAAAGGATTCTTTTGTTAAGATGCGTCAATAGGTATAAGCAAACCTAACAACAAAATACTCCAAATCAACAATGTGAGAGACACCAAAACTCAGAATTTAGACAAACAGCGAATCTAAGCTAAGATTAGGACACAGAGACGCACAAAGGTACCTTTTTCCCAGAACCATCGAGGAAGAAAACCCGATAATCTAGAGATTCAGGTTGACCTTCTTCTTGAACCTTAACCTGAGG
The DNA here is from genome assembly GCA_036630335.1 of Physaria fendleri. Lineage (NCBI taxonomy): Eukaryota > Viridiplantae > Streptophyta > Magnoliopsida > Brassicales > Brassicaceae > Physaria > Physaria fendleri. The sequence goes on from CM071717.1 coordinate 42,039,046, forward strand.
ATTGTAAATGGCATTACAGGAGAAGGGTCTTTTGGATTTCAACACCAAACTTCTTCTATTGAAGGAGAGACCATCAAATCCGATGCAGGATTTCTTCACCGGCAGAGCGAAAGGTCTTTTGGAAAGGAAACACGATGTAGTTTGGCTTACAGATGTCGCTGAAGTTATCACTCTCATGGTCGCCATTATTGTCGAAATATCGAAAATAGTGGCCTTTCGTTTTAATCACTAGGCACCAGATCTTTTTAAGAAGACAATGGATATATCACACGTGGGTTCTATAGAGTTGGTATTACCAACTTTTGTTAAACATCGAATAAGATTTTTCCTTTTGTTCAATTTAACGCAATGGTTTCGTGGTGTAGTTGGTTATCACGTCAGTCTAACACACTGAAGGTCTCCGGTTCGAACCAAGTGTTAAGATGATGTCTTAAAGTGATTTGTTTTGGTTTTTACCGTTGAAGTGTTGCAGATCCATCTCCAGCTTTTGCCTCCAGAACTTCAGTTTTGAATCCGGTTTGCGAGGTACTCAAGCACTCCAAGGAGATTCTTAGGATCATAAGTTTCAGTTTTATTGAAAACTTCAGTGGAAATTGCGACAGTAAAGTGAGTTCACTGATCAAGTTGATAATAGCATTAGGACAGCTTACACTTTCATATAGGGTCTTCACAATCCCAGCATTGATTTGGGTCTTAATTGCTAATTGGGCCAGGTTAGGTCCATCATAAAACCCAATTTTATCATTGATATTTTTTCAGCTTTATCATAAAGCCCAACTTTATCTACACAAAAATATTTTAATTATTTAAATTACCAACTAAGCTTTACCACTTTCCAGCTTTAATCGACAGAATGTAAGAAACACATGCTTTCCAACATGGGATATGAAACTTTATTTCATAAAGATTGTGTTTAAACCTTCTAATCATCTTAAAGATGGTTAATAACTAAATTACTAAAGTATTTTGTTTTGGAATTATACCATATCTATTTATAGTATCAATGGACAGAATATGTTGTGATATCAAATTATCAATGTTAGATTCCAACTTCCAAGCCGTTTAAAGTATAAAATTTCTACAAATGAATATTTTTATAATTTGGTTCTCTTCTTAAAGAAAATTTGTAGTTTAAGATAAAAACATAATAAAAATTAATTAGATTGTATTTAATTTTCTATTATCAGTTTTTGTATATTTGGAGAATAAAATCTTGACTGATGTCGGAACCACAAAAGCCGATAAATCCTTAGCCTAGTCACGTCTCGCTGGCTGATTAATTTTAACTTGAAGCAAACAATAATCAACGGCCAAGATCAACCATGAAATAAATCGAACGGCACTGTAGAAGCGTCAATAATCAACGGCCAAGATCAACCATGAAATAAATCGAACGGCACTGTAGAAGCGTCGGTGAGCTAAAAAATGAGTGTGAACGCCAGGTCACCATAGCACCATATTTTTTTTTTTTTTTTTCATTTCCGAAAATTATTGAATATATATTCTTACATATTTACGCTTCACTTTCCTTAGTCTGCTGCTGTTTAACGTTTCTCGAATCTTCTATATCGTCTTCTTCGTCAAAAGGTGAGTCAAGATTCGTCATCTCTTGGTTATCTCTGATTTTCTATGTCGATTTTGTTTAGATCTGTTATGCATGCGTTGTGTTTTATGAGATGATTGTTCGTTTTTTTCTTTGTTGTTGCTGTTCTATGATTCGATCGGTGCTTGTTGTATCGATCTGTGCTAATTATGTTATCTTTAGGGGTTTATGCGTTAGATCTATGGAGTTTGAGTTCTTATCGCTTGTCTTGATTCATAGCTGTTAATTTTGTTTTCCTCTGCAATCGTGCTCAATTTGTATGCTTGATTGATCTAGTCTTAGTCTCCGATCTGCTACGGGTTGATGTTTTGAAGTGTGTTCTTAGTGTTTTCTCTTTGAGGAGCTAAAAAATGAGTGTGAACGCCAGGTCACCATAGCACCATATTTTTTTTTTTTTTTTTCATTTCCGAAAATTATTGAATATATATTCTTACATATTTACGCTTCACTTTCCTTAGTCTGCTGCTGTTTAACGTTTCTCGAATCTTCTATATCGTCTTCTTCGTCAAAAGGTGAGTCAAGATTCGTCATCTCTTGGTTATCTCTGATTTTCTATGTCGATTTTGTTTAGATCTGTTATGCATGCGTTGTGTTTTATGAGATGATTGTTCGTTTTTTTCTTTGTTGTTGCTGTTCTATGATTCGATCGGTGCTTGTTGTATCGATCTGTGCTAATTATGTTATCTTTAGGGGTTTATGCGTTAGATCTATGGAGTTTGAGTTCTTATCGCTTGTCTTGATTCATAGCTGTTAATTTTGTTTTCCTCTGCAATCGTGCTCAATTTGTATGCTTGATTGATCTAGTCTTAGTCTCCGATCTGCTACGGGTTGATGTTTTGAAGTGTGTTCTTAGTGTTTTCTCTTTGAGAGTCAGTCTAGTTTAGCTGATTTAACTTAGCTCTAAGCCTAGGTGATATATCATCAATATCTAAGGCTTCTAATCTTCAAAACTAAGCTGTAAGTTTTCTTTTTTAATGCTTTTCTTAGTGAAAGATGGCCGATGGTGAGGACATTCAGCCACTTGTGTGTGACAATGGAACTGGAATGGTGAAGGTGAGTAATACTGTTTAATTAGCCATATTATGGTTTATACGTCCTTTGTTTAACATGTGTAGACCTCTGATCATGATTTTGTTTGTATATTCCCAGGCTGGTTTTGCTGGTGATGATGCGCCAAGGGCAGTGTTCCCAAGTATTGTTGGTCGACCTAGGCATACTGGTGTCATGGTTGGAATGGGTCAGAAAGATGCTTATGTTGGTGACGAAGCTCAGTCCAAAAGAGGTATTCTCACTCTGAAGTATCCTATCGAACATGGTATTGTAAGCAACTGGGATGACATGGAAAAGATCTGGCATCACACTTTCTATAATGAGCTACGTGTTGCCCCTGAGGAACACCCAGTTCTTCTCACAGAGGCACCTCTAAACCCTAAAGAAAGCAAGTGTTAAGATGATGTCTTAAAGTGATTTGTTTTGGTTTTTACCGTTGAAGTGTTGCAGATCCATATCCAGCTTTTGCCTCCTGAACTTCAGTTTTGAATCCGGTTTGAGAGGTACTAAATTACTCCAGAGAGCTTCTTAGGATCATAAGTTCCAGGTTTCTTGCAAACTTCAGTGGCAATGGCGACAGTAAAGTGAGTTCACTGATCAACTTGATAATAGCATTAGGACAGCTACACTTTCATTTCATATAGGGTCTTCACAATCCCAGCATTGATCTGGGCCTCAGTTGTTAATTCGGCAAGGATAGGTCCATCATAAAACCGAATTTTATCATTGATATTTTTTCAACTTTATCATAAAGCCCAACTTATCTACACAAAAATATTTTAATTATTCAAATCACCAACTAAGCTTTATCACTTTCCAGCTTTAATCGACAGAATGTAAGAACTTCACACCTGCTTTCCAACATGGGATATGAAACTTTATTTCATAAAGATTGTGTTTAAACCTTCTAATCTTCTTAAGGATGGTTAATAACTAAATTACTAAAGTAATTTGTTTTAGAATTATACCATATCTATTTATAGTAACTAAATTACTAAAGTAATTTGTTTTAGAATTATACCATATCTATTTATAGTATCAATGGACAGAATATGTTGTGATATCAATGTTAGATTCCAAGCCGTTTAAAATTATTATACTTATACCAAATCTTGATAAAGTATAAAATTTCTACAAAATGAATATTTTTATAATTTGGTTCTCCTCTTAAAGAAAAATTGTAGTTTTAAGTAAAAAAACATAATTAAAATTCATTAGATTGTATTTTATTTTCTATTATCAGTTATTGTATATTTGGAGAATAAAATCTTGACTCATGTCGGAACCACAAAAGCCGATAAATCCTTTAGCCTATAATCAACGGCCAAGATCAACCATGAAATAATCGAACGGCACTGTAGAAGCGTCGGTGAGATAAAAAATGAGTGTGAACGCCAGGTCACAATAGCACCATATTTTTTTTTTAATTTTTCTTTTTCATTTCCGAAAATTATTGAGTATATATTCTTACATATTTACGCTTCACTTTCCTTAGTCTGCTGCTGTCTAACGTTTCTCGAATCTTCTATATCGTCTTCTTCGTCAAAAGGTGAGTCAAGATTCGTCATCTCTGATTTTCTATGTTGATTTTGTTTAGATCTGTTATGCATGCGTTGTGTTTTATGAGATGATTTCGTTTCTTTCTTTGTTGTTACTGTTCTGTGATTCGATCGGTGCTGGTTGTATCGATCTGTGCTAATTATGATATCTTTAGGGGTTTATGCGTTAGATCTGTGGAGTTTGAGTTCTTATCGCTTGTCTTGATCCATAGCTGTTAATTTTGTTTTCCTCTGCAATCGTGCTCAATTTGTATGCTTGATTGATCTAGTCATAGTCTCCGATCTGCTACGGGTTGATGTTTTCAAGTGTGTTCTTAGTGTTTTCTCTTTGAGGGTCAGTCTAGTTTAGCTGATTTAACTTAGCTCTAAGCCTAGGTGATATATCATCAATATCTAAGGCTTGTAATCTTCAAAATAAGCTGTAAGGTTTTTTAATGCTTTGCTTAGTGAAGATGGCCGATGGTGAGGACATTCAGCCACTTGTGTGTGACAATGGAACTGGAATGGTGAAGGTGAGTGACACGCTTTAATTAGCCATATTATGGTTTGTACGTCCTTTGTTTTAACATGTGTAGACCTCTGATCATGATTTTGTTTATATTTGCAGGCTGGTTTTGCTGGTGATGATGCCCCAAGAGCAGTGTTCCCAAGTATTGTTGGTCGACCTAGGCACACTGGTGTCATGGTTGGGATGGGTCAGAAAGATGCTTACGTTGGTGACGAAGCTCAGTCCAAAAGAGGTATTCTCACTCTGAAATATCCAATCGAGCATGGTATTGTAAGCAACTGGGATGACATGGAAAAGATTTGGCATCATACTGATGGCCGATGGTGAGGACATTCAGCCACTTGTGTGTGACAATGGAACTGGAATGGTGAAGGTGAGTGACACGCTTTAATTAGCCATATTATGGTTTGTACGTCCTTTGTTTTAACATGTGTAGACCTCTGATCATGATTTTGTTTATATTTGCAGGCTGGTTTTGCTGGTGATGATGCCCCAAGAGCAGTGTTCCCAAGTATTGTTGGTCGACCTAGGCACACTGGTGTCATGGTTGGGATGGGTCAGAAAGATGCTTACGTTGGTGACGAAGCTCAGTCCAAAAGAGGTATTCTCACTCTGAAATATCCAATCGAGCATGGTATTGTAAGCAACTGGGATGACATGGAAAAGATTTGGCATCATACTTTCTACAATGAGCTACGTGTTGCCCCTGAGGAGCACCCAGTTCTTCTCACAGAGGCACCTCTTAACCCTAAAGCTAACAGGGAGAAGATGACTCAGATCATGTTTGAGACGTTCAATGTCCCTGCCATGTATGTTGCTATTCAGGCCGTTCTTTCTCTTTACGCCAGTGGTCGTACAACTGGTTAGTTCACAACTCTAACCATACCAATCTGTATAACATTCTGCTCTTACTTGTCTCTGCTCAAAAATGTTCTCTGTTGTTAATAGGTATCGTGCTTGACTCTGGTGATGGTGTCTCTCACACTGTACCAATCTACGAGGGATACGCTCTTCCTCATGCTATCCTCCGTCTTGATCTTGCGGGTCGGGATCTCACAGATTCTCTCATGAAGATTCTCACTGAGAGAGGTTACATGTTCACCACAACCGCAGAGCGAGAAATTGTCCGTGACATAAAGGAGAAGCTCGCATATGTCGCTCTTGACTACGAGCAAGAGCTTGAGACAGCCAAGAGCAGTTCTGCAGTGGAGAAGAACTACGAGCTACCTGATGGACAAGTGATCACCATCGGAGCTGAAAGATTCCGTTGCCCTGAAGTTTTATTCCAGCCTTCTCTAGTCGGAATGGAAGCTCCTGGAATCCATGAAACAACTTACAACTCCATCATGAAATGTGATGTGGATATCAGAAAGGATCTATACGGAAACATAGTTCTCAGTGGTGGATCAACTATGTTCCCAGGAATCGCTGATCGTATGAGCAAAGAGATAACTGCACTCGCACCGAGCAGCATGAAGATCAAAGTGGTTGCACCACCGGAAAGAAAATACAGTGTCTGGATCGGAGGATCAATCCTTGCATCTCTCAGCACTTTCCAACAGGTAAAACAAAAGCTAATAACACTTGCTCTTTTATGAAAACAATTGAAACTTGTTTTGACCCGTGTGTTTGAATCAGATGTGGATTTCAAAGGGAGAGTACGATGAATCAGGTCCAGCCATTGTTCACAGGAAATGCTTCTAAGGAGTCTGTCTTCTTCTCTCGTTCGTAGTGGTGTGTTTATTACAAATATAATATGGAAACTGAGCTGTATGTTATTATGTGGTTGTGTTTTTTTTTCCTCTATTTTATATGGAAACTGAGCTGTATGTTATTATGTGGTTGTGTTTTTTTTTCCTCTATTTTGAAGTCTACAAATGTTTCTGTACTTTTAGTTCTATCTTTGTTTTCTTTTCTATTTTTTCATTACAATGGTTTGTGAAAAGGAAAAATCATTTTATTTTGGTTCTTGGGTTTTTTTCCTCCATCAAAATTGTTTGGATGCATTGAGATTGCGACGGAGTCATAATGTATTGTTAATCACTATATTAGCCCTATAAATTTGATAAGGAGTGTACTTAATTACATGTTGCGTATTAATTTTGATGTTACATAATTTATCAAATGTTCCAAGTATTTTTCTTGGTCATATTCGTATGTGTTAATTCAGGTTTACAGTAACATTAACAACACAAATTAGGAGAAAATTGTGGAAAAATACGGCAGAAACGAGCTTAACTTATGCTTAAAAAATTCCGAAATTGTTCTTCAATGCTTTACAGTTTCTTTCATAGAATCGAAAAACAAATATGATACAAGAAAAAAGAAAAGGAAACAGAAGTTTTATAAACCATAGTATGTCATCTGGTTTTAAAACTACCATCGCCTCTTTGCCAAATTGATCAAAACAACTTTTATAAAAATCAATGATATTTTGTATTTTCACTATGTCTTCTGGTTGTGGTTTAACTCACCACCTTCAACTTCTTCCATATTGATCCGACCTGAATAATAAGAACAACAACATTTTTAATTCTCATGTCAATCTCTTCTCTAAATACTCATTGTGCAGAGTGGTTATAATTTGGTTTACATACCTAACAATGATATCAATGACGGTGCTTCTCCTGAACCATTTGGTTTCATGTCCCCACCTATGTTTCAAATACCATAGCTTATATACTTTAGATCTATTTATCACTACGAGACAATGTAGCTCAAGAAGCAAGTTATTTAACAGTGTAGATTACCTGAACTTTCTATTGATCTTGTTATGTCTGATTTCTTAAATGTAAATCCTATGAAGTTGTTGTCTTTCGACGTCAACATCTGCTCAACCAATTCACAAGTTAGCTAAGATTTAGGGTATAGAGTATATGGTTTAGGGTTTAATGTTTTACCTTTCTCCATGGACCAACTTGTGGTGTTTCTGATGGTGATCCTTCAACCTACAAGATATTAAGAAACTTGATTAGGATACTACTCTATAATTGATGTTTGACTTCAGATCTTACTTGCGTTTACCAACTCAATCGTCTTAACAACTGCATCATGGCACAAGAAATGTCATGAAAAGCTATTTTCGAGATTTTATCTAACTTACTTCAGGGAACTTTTCGAAATTTTGGGTGTCTAGTTCTCCATCGACAATTACACTAATTTAGAATTATTAATTTCTATATAAATTTTTTTCATATTTACTAATTAAATGGCAATATAATCTTAAAATTAGTTAAATGGCAATATAATCTTAAAATTAGTTTTAAAAACTTTATAAACATTTCTAAGATATATTACCATTTCAAGGTAATCTAACAATTAAAAAATTATTATCATATTTACCAAAATCATTTATCACAAAGCATATATACAAATATATCATTAATTATTATTATTATTATTAATAACAAATTAATAAATTATAGATAAGAAAAATTATTGTTTTATTTATTTATAGGTAATCTAACATTTAAAACATATGCAGATTTATACATAAGTTCAATTATTATAGATAAAAACAATCAATTTACACTTAAAAAAATAATTTTATAAACAATAATTATAAATAAATACTTACAATTATCTTACAAAATAATTTTGATCAATTAATTCGTATATTTTTTTTATTATTTAATAATAATTTCAATAATAGTTAATAATATTATACATATTTTATAATATTTTGAATACTTATTTTCGTATATTGTGGAAAATCACTTAATTTGATTTTATTATAAAAACAATTTGCATTTTTTAAAGACAAAAATAGTACTGTAAATATGCAAATTCTATATATAGGCAAACAAAATAAATAATTTACAATTATAAATGCATATACATGTGATGTGTCATCATTATTTTTATAAATTTGTTTTTGATAGAACTCTGACTTTGTGTCAGCGCAAGCTTTGGATCTATCTCCTAAGGGACCAAAGCCTATATGATATTATTCTTCTCGAATCACTACAAAAATTGAATTTTAACACCAAACTAAATAGTGTACAAAACCATTGAACCTTAGTTTTTGACTTGTTGACCAGACAAAGGGAACAAGATCATGTTCAAGCATAAATACCAATGCACGGCGATTGCGCTTCCACTGCAGTAACTGCTCTTTAGGCATTTGCCAGGGTGCTTTATCAGCTTCTGACTTTCCTGACTGAGCCTCTGCATCCGCAGACAACATTTCTTCGTCTTCTAACAGCAATGAAGAATACTTATCATCTAGTGGCTTACATAAACCAAAATCTGAAAGCTTCAAATGCCCAGTTTTGTCTAGTATCAAATTATCAGGTTTGATGTCCCTACAGGGAAGAAGAAACAAACTCAAATCAAGAACCAGAGAATATATATGTATTCTGCCTCTAGGAATAACTAGTATGCTTTAATAGAAATCTCTGCAACACCCTTAATCACTTGGCATACATAAATGATCAAGAAAACTTTTTGTACCTGTGAACATAGTTGTGTTGATGGATTGAATGAATAGCAAGAATACTCTCGGCAATATAAAAACGAGCAACATCTTCAGAAAGAATGTCTTCTCTCATGAGTAAAGTCATTATATCACCCCCAGGTAGATACTCCATGATAAGATACAAAGACTCAGAATCTTGAAAAGAGTAAAAAAGCTTCACAATGTAACGACTATCAACCTCTGCAAGTAAGTTCCTCTCGGACCTGACATGCTCAACCTAGAGAGAACAAAACAAGACTATCAACCTCTGCAAGTAAGTTCCTCTCGGACCTGACATGCTCAACCTAGAGAGAACAAAACAATGAAAGAACAAACTCATTTGATTCTGCACAAACACAAACTTGTAAAACTGAAGCACCTAGTGAAGCCAATCTAATAATATAGGTAGAAATTTTTTTTTTCTGAGCTCTCATGCATTGATCTTAGACTTACTAGTTACTACTACTAACTACATTCAAACATCTTACTATATTTGTACCTGTCCACGGCTAAGCATCTCAGTTTTTTTCAATTTCTTCATGGCATAAACCTCAGATGTAGATCTCAAACGGCATAATCTAACCTGAAAAACAATTTCAGAGAAGAAACAAATCCTGGAGAGTTATTCTTCAACAGTCAATTACTAGAAAAACTCATAGATCTCTGTTCTAACAAGCTCAATTTGATGAAACAAAAAGCTAATGTGATGTGTATACCTCACCAAAGGCACCTTTGCCAATAACAGTCAAAAGCTCAAAATCATCAATTCCAATTTTACGACGCGAACAGTTCCATCTCCGCCGTCCATATTCTTCAAACAGATCGTAATACAATCGTGAGAGAAAGAGAGAAGAAGAAGAAGAAGATTTAGAAAGAAGCCATGGATGAATTATCGAGGAGAGATCTAAGGAGCTGTGACCAGAGATGAACTGGCAGAGCTGTCTCCTCTTAATTATTTCTTAATTATTAATATACATACATACACTAATTTAGAATTATTAATTTCTATATAATTTTTTTTCATATTTACTAATTAAATGGCAATATAATCTTAAAATTAGTTTTAAAAACTTTATAAACATTTTCAAGATATATTACCATTTCAAGGTAATCTAACAATTAAAAAATTATTATCATATTTACCAAAATCATTATCACAAAGCATATATACAAATATATCATTAATTATTATTATTAATAAAAATTAATAAATTATAGATAAGAAAAATTATTGTTTTATTTATTTATAGGTAATCTAACATTTAAATAAAAATTAATAAATTATAGATAAGAAAAATTATTGTTTTATTTATTTATAGGTAATCTAACATTTAAACATATGCAGATTTATACATAAGTTCAATTATTATAGATTAAAAACAAACAATTTACACTTAAAAAAATAATTTTATAAACAATACTTATGAATAAATACTGACAATTATTTTAATTTTTTAAAACATAAAACATTATTTATTATAATTAAAAAAACTATATGTTACAAAATAATTTTAATCAATTAATTCGTATATTTTGTTATTATAATTTTATTATAATTAAAAAAACTATATGTTACAAAATAATTTTAATCAATTAATTCGTATATTTTGTTTTTATTATTTAATAATCATTTAAATAACTGTTAATAATCTTATACAAATTTTATAATTTTTTGAATACTTATTTTCGTATATTGTGGAAAATCACTTAATTTGATTTTATTATAAAATCAATTAGCATTTTTAAAAAAGACAAAATAGTAAATATGCAAATTCTATATATAGGCAAACAAAAATTAATAATTTACAATTATAAATGCATATACATGTGATGTGTCATCATTATTTTTATAAATTTGTTTTTGATAGAACTCTGACTTTGTGTCAGCGCAAGCTTTGGATCTATCTCCTAAGGGACCAAAGCCTATATGATATTATTCTTCTCGAATAACTACAAAAATTGAATTTTGACACACCAAACTAATTTGTGTACAAAACCATTGAACCTTAGTTTTTGACTTGTTGACCAGACAAAGGGAACAAGATCATGTTCAACAAAACCATTGAACCTTAGTTTTTGACTTGTTGACCAGACAAAGGGAACAAGATCATGTTCAATATTTTATGAGATTGGTGACTTTGTGAATTTGGTGACTAACTCTTTTTTTTCAACAAGTTCCAAAAGCTTCTCCAAATTCATTGCCTAAGCAATTAGAATCTTGTTACTGTCCCTTGTGATCTGTAACAGACCAACCTGATGGTCTGTCTATTTTTGCAATCAGTGATTTGGCCACTACTTGTGATCTGTAACAGACCAACCTGATGGTCTGTCTATTTTTGCAATCAGTGATTTGGCCACTACCATTTCTGACAGAAGCTTCTCAGCTACCTGAAATTACAATTTTTTTTTCCAACAAAACACAACTGTATAAGAACAGTGGGGGGACCTATGTTCAGGTTGTGTAAAAGGGGTCAATTGCCCCCATAAACTTGTATTTATGTAGCCAATGTTTCGAGCAATAACTATTAAGCATAATTTTATTCATGGGTACAAGATTTAAGATAATTTTATTGATGTGAACAAGATTTAAGATATAAACTGAGAGACTTCACATGTTCGTTCAATTATTCTCAGTTTCAGATCTTCACATGCTTTGTGTCCCAAAGAACCTCCAATCATGATTTTCTTTTTCTCAAACTCAAACTTGTATTTGTTCCACAGAGAGATGTCCATTGAATAAGCTCCATTGTTAATAATTACAAAAATCATAAATTCTCTATTAGGATTTTGAAAATATTAACATCTGCAAAAAGTTGATATGGCCGAGTTGGTCTAAGGCGCCAGATTAAGGTTCTGGTCCGAAAGGGCGTGGGTTCAAATCCCACTGTCAACATTCACATTTTTTGTTTTTCTTACAAAAACATTTTGGGCCTTATTTAAGAATACAAGGCCCGTACTAAGCCCTAAAAACTTGAGATGCTCTCAGAACTAAATTATAGGATACAAGTGAATCAAATAAGATTTAATTAGATGAATAGAGGATAAGAACCAAGGCACTATTTAACCTTTTAACGTC
>CM071717.1:42056433-42077458 GCA_036630335.1 Physaria fendleri
TGCTTACCTATTGTGATTGTTAATGCCATTAATGAAGCGAGATATGTTTCCATACTTGTCTGGACAGATAACAAGAGTTTTTGATGGATCTTCTGATAAAAGGAGAGTCATAATGCTGTCACAATCGTCATTTTCTCGGTTCTGTAAGTAATCAACATCCCCTGTATATTCAGCTATGAATGTTAAGTCCTTAATAGGACCATCTGCTTCAACTGTGTAACTGTATAGACAGGAATATAAATAACATGTTTAATACTCCACTTTGTCTTTAAGGGAAGGTTGATCGAATCAATCGAGAGAGATACCCTTCAAGTGGATCGAATACCACAACTAGAGGAGGGCATTCTCCTCGTCTACACATAGCTAGACATAGTTCCAATGTCTCCAAATCTTCTTTCTGTAGCACCTGCGGAAAACAACACCGAGATAAATCATCAAGGAAGATAACTTCTTATTGACAAAGGGGTGAAGAATTGTTATGTTTTTTTTACCTGCATTCCACCAAGGGGTGAAGAATTGTTATGTTTTTTTTACCTGCATTCCACCTTTCTCAAACTTGGATTGATTTGCAGACCGAGGAGCCATTCCGGGGACATAATTTAAGGAGTCGCAGTATTTGATACCCAATGCTTTTAATGCAGTAGCAAGTGTGCCCATTTGTGCAAGCCTCCGATCCGATCAGGATCAGCTGATGGAACCACAGGTAATAGCTTTCTCCTTCTCTTCTTAACTGTCAAAGAGCAAGACCTTCTCCTAGGCTTTCTAGTTTCTTCTTCAAAACAAAGAAATGAAGCCATTAAAACTTATGCAAGACCTTCTCCTAGGCTTTCTAGTTTCTTCTTCAAAACAAAGAAATGAAGCCATTAAAACTTATTGCTCAATTTCAAAACACTTGTAACTAGATTAAATCTTGAACCATATGTGTATATGTTAGTTCTCATCCATGTTTACGAAGTATGTATTGGCCAAAGTTTAGCTTTTTCATATTCATCAAACTGCTAATTAAGTGATACATCTCGTCAAGTTCATTAAATTTAAGAACTTTATGATCATATCATGAAACCCAGAAATAAAAATCATACCTTGATTCAACTCCGATTTGTCTGTTCGATCAATCAGCTTCTCAATCCGAAAGAAATGCAAAATCTTCTTCTGAGATAACCCTAAAAATTTAACCCGGACAAGAAAATAATCCCAAAATTTTGAAAAACAAAGATCAAAAGAAATTATAAATTTTGAGTTTTTAACAGACAAAAAAAAAAAATCCCTACTTCTTACAGGTCTTTGGTCGGAACAATCGACACAAAGCCAAGGTCCAATGGGGGCAAGACCTTCTCCTAGGCTTTCTAGTTTCTTCTTCAAAACAAAGAAATGAAGCCATTAAAACTTATATTGCTCAATTTCAAAAACACTTGTAACTAGATTACATCTTGAACCATATGTGTATAGGTTTAGTTCTCATCCATGTTTATTGACCCTACATGAAGTATATAATTGGTTAAAGTTTAGCTCTTTCATATTCATCAAACTGCTAATTAAGTGATACATCTCGTCAAATTCAATAAATTTAAGAACTTTATGATCATATCATGAAACCCAGAAAGAAAAATCGTACCTTGACTCAATTCCGATTTGTCTGTTCGATCAATCAGCTTCTCAATTCGAAAGAAATGCAAAATCTTCTTCTGAGATAACCCTAAAATTTAACCCGGACAACAAAATAATCCCAAAATTTTGAAAAACAATTATCAAAAGAAATTATATATTTTAACAGACAAAAAAATCCCTACTTCTTACAGGTCTTTGGTCGGAACAATCGACACAAAGCCAAGGTCCAATGGGGAAAAAAATCCCTACTTCTTACAGGTCTTTGGTCGGAACAATCGACACAAAGCCAAGGTCCAATGGGGACACGAGCAACGATCGGTCTAAGACATTTCATATGAAACCCTTTATCGCATTTATCACAAATAAGAATCTCATCATCTCCATCTCCGGAACCACATTTCTCACAGATAAGATCACTATAGCTATCTCCATCATCATCTTGTTCCTGTTGTTCAACCACACGCACAGATTTGGCCATTATCTCAATCATTGATTTCATTTTTCTCGGTGGTGGAGATTCAGAAGAAGGGCGTCTAGCTGGAGCTTTCGTTCGTTTCCTAGATGGGGAAGAAGAAGCGTTCCACGAAGCCATGACGAAGAAAGGGAGAGATGTTGGAAGATTAGTTGGGGGGCTAATGAGCACCGCGTGTGCGCATCATCTGGAGTGTAATTTGGGATTCCTTCTTCCTCTTATGACGAGACTCTTCTTTATCGGCGCACCGCGTGTGCGCATCATCTGGAGTGTAATTTGGGATTCCTTCTTCCTCTTATGACGAGACTCTTCTTTATCGGCTCTTTTTTTTTTTTTTTAACCTTTGACAAATTCAAAATTACTGGTAAGGCTTCTTTTTTTGTCTTTTTGGTTTATAAACATTGTAAGAAATAAATTTAAACAAATCTCTTTTAGATGAAAAAAAAAGGTCGTTAGAAAAATTAATATATATGTATATATATATATGTTAGTGGGCTTATATAACAGGCCCAATCTTAACATGATGGGCTTATATAACAGGCCCAATATTAACATGGTAAACTCGAGATTTGTCATGTTATTAGACTCTGAAGGTTATTTCACGGGCTAAACCAAAAAACAATAATTCTCATTTTTCTAAGTAATATATTAATCTGATATGAAAATTTTTTGTCGCTTTATCTTCAGATTATACAAATATAATTTAGATGTTTGATAAATCATATTGATTTCTTTATTAAAAAAAAAAAACATACGAATAGGACAATACGTAAATAAACTAAAAAAACGAGTAGAACGACCACAAGAAGTCAACATCTTTACCAATCACATATATCTCTTGATGTGCCCATAATCTCAACAATTCACAACCTTCTCTTTTTTATTCCATCAATCATCAAACAAGACTCAAACAAGACAACAACAGAAAAATAAAATCCTTTTTATACATCCACTAGAAATTCATCCAATCTTTCATCAATGTCTTCTCGATGCTGTAGATCAAAAACATATCAACACAGGAGAAGAATCCCTGTTCTTGTTCTTCTCGGTTTTGTCCTTTTGAGTTACTGCAATGCAGCAAGAACCACTAACGTGTTCAACACTAGTTCACCACCACCTCATCATCATGATCAACTGCAATGCAGCAAGAACCACTAACGTGTTCAACACTAGTTCACCACCACCTCATCATCATGATCAATTACAGGGTCACAAAAGTGTAGAGTTCTTGGGTTCGTTGCCACGTCAGTTTCCTGTTCCAGTTTCTGGTCCTTCGAGAAAACATAACGAGATCGGTTTAACTACTACTAGGACTTGATCTTCTCCTTGAAGTTCAAAGGTTTGGTTAATGAATCATCCTTTTCCACTTTTGTATGATTTTTTTCTTTTTTTTGCCTCTTTTGATTTTGGTTTAAAGTGATGTAAATAAATTACAGTTTCATTTATTTCTTCTACCCAAAAAAAGGTTTCATTTATTTCTGAGCAATGATGTGATGGAACTTGGTGGATCCATTGAGAAGTCTACACAGACTATACTCCGATCCAATTTGATGTGAAATCTCCAAAGAGATTAGAAGTTCATTTGAACCTTTTTAGGTTTTAGTCATTAGTGAACTAGTGTCATATTTTTTCAAAAAAAAAAACAATTATACTCCCTAGATTCTTATTCAGGATACATGTACCGAATCCATGTGATGAAATACTTTTCGTGAACAATATAGGGTCCCTTGACTTTCTTGTCTTGATTGCACGACTTTAGTTTACATGTCGTATTGACCAAAAAATGCATACACTAGGGTCTTCGATTATTCATATCACATATAATAATACCTTATTTTATTATTGTTTTTTGTTAGTTCACGTAGGAACCCAAATGCACGCAACAAATATATTCGTACAAAACATATCATATTTTTTGGTTGATGATAGAACATGATGGACCATACCATAATTTGTACACGGGTCAAATTATATTATTTGTAAAATTATCATTTTTGTGTTGTCAAGGTTATATGTTTTGGAACTTATTTGGTTTAGGAGAACACAGCATTGAATATCCTTATCGTAAGACAAAAATGTTTTTTATATATATAATTTTTAATATTTTGAGGTTTATTATAATATTTTCGTTTTTTTTTATAACGATGCAGTTGTAATTTAATATTTGGCTTACTAATTTTATTTTATGTATATTAAAATTTATTTTAAAATAATAATGGTCATCACAAAAATGGAGGAGCCATACAATATTTCATAGAAATGCTATTTGGGCCAGCTCTGCTCATTCTCTATTGAGCCACAGGTTTTTATAAAGAAGAATAGTAATGAAAGCTGTGAACAATCAATTTATGGACTATTTAACAAAATTGCCAGGCCTATTCTGCAAGAATGAATTAATGAAATTATGTGTGTATCCTTCTAATGCATTCATATATTTCCATGTAAATATATTCTTCTTATATTTCTAAGTGATATATTCTTACCAAAGAGTTTGTATATTCTAATATTCTATGGTTTCAAAACAAACAAAAACGATATTTTGGATTATTGGGTCGAAGTAACTAAATGGGCCAAAATGGGTACATCTATAGTCATTGACCGGCCCATTTATACATTGTGTCATCTAATTGTTATGAACAGAACATTTTCTGCGTTCAAACTGATAAGATTCAATTCAAATTTTGCAATCAATGAAAAGTGGACAAATGGGATAAATGGTGGCTACTAAACTTATCTTTCCTTTGAATACAACTTACAAATCATGACTTCTTTGGCTTCCCTTTGAATTTAAACTTATCTTTCCTTTGAATACAACTTACAAATCATGACTTCTTTGGCTTCCCTTTGAATTTACTTTTTACCTCTCTTAAGAAAATAAAATGTATAAATTTATAAATTATAAAAAGTACCCAAAACTATTTTGATTATTTAAGTTGCCAACCAAGAGAGACCACTTTCCAACTTTTATTGACAAAAGTGTAAAAACTTAGCACATGCTTTCCAACATGGGATATGCAACTTTATTTTTAAAAGACTATTTAAAAGTTTTTTTTAATCATTTCAAAAGGTTATTAATATTTGAATTATTTAGAGTAATTTTGTTTTGGACATATACCAACTTAATTTATAGTATCAATGCACAAAACATGCCGTGTGACTATATCAATGCTAAGATTCCAAACTCTAAACCATTCTTACTAAAATATACAATTTTATCCCTTATTTTCTCATTAGCCATTTTAGGTACTCATCAAATAAATTTGCCTTTTTCTTGTAACGATCAAATAATTAAATTTATAACTGTTCAAAATTGAATTCTCAAAGAGGGAATCATAATTAACAATATAATTTCAAAATTCATAATTAGATTTTTTTTTTTTTTCAAAAACGGACGGAAGAAACCATAAAAGTCGGTTTGTCTGCTAATTTTTATTATTTTTTATTTGTTATTTCGTGCCTAGAATTTGACTGATAGATAGCAAAAAAAAAAAAAAAATGATTTGAACGTTGTCTGAACCACATAAGCCGAGCCGATAATAGCTAAGCCGTCTATCGTAAATCGACGGTTACGATAAATCTATAGACAATCTAACGGCTGCGTAGAAGCGTCGGTGAAGTATAAAGTGTGTCAAAGTCATGTCACTCTAGCATTCTCTCAGACTCTCACCCTGATTTTTTATTTTATTTTATCATAATAAACAAAATAGTGAAAATTGGGAAAATTGTGAAGGCTGCTATATATTCGCTCATATACGTGTTTCGCTTGCCTCAGTGTTAACTGCTGCCGCTATTTGCTTCTGCTTCGGATCTATCTATCTGCTTCTCTTCAGTGTTAACTGCTGCCGCTATTTGCTTCTGCTTCGGATCTATCTATCTGCTTCTCTAATCTTTCTAGTATCATCTTCTTCTTCAAGGTGAGCCTAGATCCGTTTCTCTCTTGTTTATTGTTGCTTGTATATGCTTATTCTGCTAGATCTGTTAATCATGCGTCGAGTTTTATGAAAATATTGTTTTCTATCTTTGTTTTCGATCGGTGTTGGTTGGATCTGTCTGAGCTAATCATCATTTCTTAGTTTTTTTTTTGGTTAGATCTACTGCGTTTGAGGATTATTGGATGGATCTGTTGCTGTTAATTTTGTTTCTTCAGTGAAGTGAAAGTTGTTTAGTTCGAAATGATTTCTTGCTTTACTTGTATGCTTAATTGATGTAGTTTTAGTCTTCGATGTGTCAATAGTGGTCGTTTACGAGTCAATTTCAAATGTCTTCTCCATTTGAGATCTGCGAGTCTCTGCCGTCAATTTCAAATGTCTTCTCCATTTGAGATCTGCGAGTCTCTGCCGCCTGATGTGATTAATCACCTGTTTGTTAAACTATGATTAAATTTTGTTAATGGACGGGCAATCCTTAGACATAAGTCGTAATCTGATTCGTGGGCAGTGTTACTGTTTATCATATACGATTTTGAAACGAAAAGATAGCATTACTTTTTGAGCTTATCTAATTGATTTTCCTTTGCTTAGTGAAAAATGGCCGATGGTGAGGATATTCAGCCACTTGTCTGTGACAATGGAACCGGAATGGTGAAGGTGAGTAAGACTCTTTAATTAGCCACAGTACGGTTTTTGTGACCTTATTTGTAGACATCTGATCATATTTTTCATATATGCACAGGCTGGTTTTGCTGGTGATGATGCCCCAAGGGCAGTGTTCCCAAGTATTGTTGGTCGACCCAGACACACTGGTGTCATGGTTGGTATGGGACAGAAAGATGCTTACGTTGGCGATGAAGCTCAGTCCAAAAGAGGTATTCTCACCTTGAAGTATCCAATCGAACATGGTATTGTAAGCAACTGGGATGATATGGAAAAGATCTGGCATCACACTTTCTACAATGTGATTAAATTTTGTTAATGGACGGGCAATCCTTAGACATAAGTCGTAATCTGATTCGTGGGCAGTGTTACTGTTTATCATATACGATTTTGAAACGAAAAGATAGCATTACTTTTTGAGCTTATCTAATTGATTTTCCTTTGCTTAGTGAAAAATGGCCGATGGTGAGGATATTCAGCCACTTGTCTGTGACAATGGAACCGGAATGGTGAAGGTGAGTAAGACTCTTTAATTAGCCACAGTACGGTTTTTGTGACCTTATTTGTAGACATCTGATCATATTTTTCATATATGCACAGGCTGGTTTTGCTGGTGATGATGCCCCAAGGGCAGTGTTCCCAAGTATTGTTGGTCGACCCAGACACACTGGTGTCATGGTTGGTATGGGACAGAAAGATGCTTACGTTGGCGATGAAGCTCAGTCCAAAAGAGGTATTCTCACCTTGAAGTATCCAATCGAACATGGTATTGTAAGCAACTGGGATGATATGGAAAAGATCTGGCATCACACTTTCTACAATGAGCTCCGTGTAGCCCCTGAGGAGCACCCAGTTCTTCTCACAGAGGCACCTCTTAACCCTAAAGCCAACAGAGAGAAGATGACTCAGATCATGTTTGAGACATTCAATCATGTATGTTGCTATTCAGGCCGTTCTTTCTCTATACGCCAGTGGTCGTACAACCGGTTAGTTCTCAACTTAAAATATGCATATGAGTAATATTGTTTTCTTACTTGTTTGTACTTAATCGTTCCCTTTTTGTAATAGGTATTGTGCTCGACTCTGGTGATGGTGTGTCTCACACTGTCCCAATCTACGAGGGGTATGCTCTCCCTCATGCTATCCTCCGTCTTGATCTTGCTGGTCGGGATCTCACAGATTCTCTCATGAAGATCCTCACTGAGAGAGGTTACATGTTCACCACAACCGCAGAGCGAGAAATTGTCCGTGACATAAAGGAGAAACTTGCTTATGTAGCTCTTGACTACGAGCAAGAGCTGGAGACAGCCAAGAGCAGTTCTTCTGTAGAAAAGAATTATGAGCTACCTGATGGACAAGTTATCACAATCGGAGCTGAAAGATTCCGTTGCCCTGAGGTTCTATTCCAGCCATCAATCATCGGAATGGAAGCTCCTGGAATCCATGAAACAACTTACAACTCCATCATGAAATGTGATGTTGATATCAGGAAGGATCTTTATGGAAACATCGTTCTGTCTGGTGGTTCAACCATGTTCCCAGGTATAGCTGACCGTATGAGCAAAGAAATCACAGCGCTTGCACCTAGTAGCATGAAGATCAAGGTTGTAGCACCACCGGAGAGAAAATACAGTGTCTGGATCGGAGGATCCATCCTTGCATCCCTCAGCACTTTCCAACAGGTACAATAATCTGACTCTATTTTCAAGAACAATACTGAGTGAAAATTGTTGACATTTGCTTTATGTGTGTGTGAATCAGATGTGGATATCAAAGGGAGAGTACGATGAGTCTGGTCCATCAATCGTTCACAGGAAATGCTTCTAAGTTGTCTTGGTGTCTTTCTCTACCCGAGTTTGTTACAAATCTATTTTCCCTGGTTGAGATGGGAAATTGAACTATCTGTTGTTATGTGCTTTTTTTTGTTCTCTCTTTAGTACCTCTTATGAATGTCTCAAGAAGTCTGTGTACTTAAAAGTTTTATCTCTGTTTTATTGTTGGTTAGGATTGCTTGTGGTGATTTTGTTTTTTCTTTGGTCCTTCAAAAAAAAAAAAAAAATCATATTTTATATTTGGTCCTTTGGTTCATTTTTGGGGCTTTCCCACACTATAAATATTAGGTGGAAGTCTTTAATCTCAACGTAGTTATTATGTGTAATGCGGGCATTGGTTACGCCTTTGGAAATTTTAGGAAAACAGTTTCTTCCAAATCACAAATTGCTAAAGTAAACATCACATTCTAGTAGTCATTTCTAAGCCAGTTTTTTGTCCCTACAATTGGAAATACGTGAAATGGTCGGTCCAGCCAAAATCAATTCAATACTTTATTGATACTTTGAAAAAAATGATCCATGTGACAACTCATATACACATACATAATGTGTAATTGCTGCACATATTCACCGACTTTTATCTGTCTGAATCCGTCTGTTTATTGTATTCACTTTTCAGTTGTCCATTGAATCTTCCAAAGAATCTAATAATGTCTTCTGTATTGGTAAGCTTTCGGTCTAAATAAAAAAGCGTCTGATAAATTGATAATCGACTAAAATGGTAGCTTAACCAAATCAAATATAAGAAAATTATGACAGCCGACCAAAAAAAAGAAGAAAATTATGACCAACCTACCTGAATTGATTTTCTTTTTTTATATGCGTGATTAAATCATGTCAGTAAAGAGAAAACAAATCGTTTAGCACAATTTTATTAAGATACATAACGTTAACTTTATTCTTGATATCACCATCTAAAATGTAGCAAGGTTGTTAACCACACCTCTTGTTAAGGTTATTAATAGATTATCTCACTTTGTGTATCCAATAGATTTGAAAATAACCACACAGTAGTATCAAACATAGTCATGCTCTGTTCTTTGCCATAAGGCCTTTATTTTAGGCCTCTTTGGATGGAATTGCAGAGTCTTGTGATGGCTTCCATTGCTGTGGAGTCTGAGCTTTCTTGATAGATATGTCTATGACTTCCTGATACACCAAAAACAAACAATGTTAGTAAGATATTCCACAAGAAAATCAAACCCTTGTACATCTATAGAGAATCAAACTTAAAAAATGAAACAATTGAAAAGGGAATAGATTGATATTGGAGTAACGTCGAACTTCACATGTTGTAAAGCAAACAAAATATACATATCCCTGCACTAGAAAGTAAAAACACCCTTGGGAAATCACAAATAAAACATGACGCATGTAATAAAAAACTATACATATCCTTGCACTAGAAACACAATTGGGTCTCGTTTTTGAGTTCTAGTTTTAATTCACAACTAAAACATGACCCATGTAATATTTCTCCAAAAGAACAATCAGATCCTAAGTTGCTGATACATCATGAAAACATCATTATCAGGTCCTGAGTTCATATTAAATTGTATCAAATTACACCTAACTATGCAAACAAGAACCCTGTATCTCCTGTTTCAGAGTAGAAAGAAAACAACACCTAGTGATCGTTAATTTCTAAAGATGCTAATATTAGAATAAATACTACCCCATATGACCAAATATTAAATTTTATGGTTCAAATCAAGGGAGCAGTTCAAAATCTCAAATTTAAACAATTTTGCAGATCCATCTTCTTCAGGACAAACACAAACATGCCCATCTGAAGGTAGCTCACTCAGGCGATTAGGGTTTCTAATTTCCCCCTAAATGTCTTTTTTTTTATAAAGAGACGGAAACTATTTATGCACAATCAAATTTGAAAAAAGGCTTAATCAAGAGATGAAATTGAAAGAATAACACAGTCAAAGAAAACTCACAAGATGAATAGGCTTAAGTTTCGAAGTCAGCAGTCAAAGAAAACTCACAAGATGAATAGGCTTAAGTTTCGAAGTCAGAGTAGCTTCGACTTGATCCTTCGTCACCATGTCTCTCTCTATGCAAACAATGCTCCAAAAACCTAATTACTGTACTTATCGAATTAGAATTATAAACCATATAAATAATATTTCGGTTTATTTTGGTTAAGAAAACATTTGATTCGGTTATTAACAAATAAAAAATTCATACTGAACTAGGGTTTAAGCAATGTTTTCCTTTGCTTCGTCTTCATCACTCCTAAAACCCTCAAAGTCTCTCCATTTCGTTTTATCTCCTGAGCAAATTCATTTCTCAGACCATGAAATTGAGATCTCTATCATCCAAATCTCTTCTCTTTCGCCTTACCTCTTCCCACACTATCCAATCTCCCTGTCGAGCGATTGCCGTTTTCGTCACTAACCTTCATTTCTCGCCCTTTTCCACCGCCTCCGGCTCCGAATCCAGCCATTCTTATTCAAGACGTTCCCAGCACCATGAAGAGTCTCGTTCCGTTAGGGTTTCGGTCTGGTGGGACTTCCAGGACTGTACTATACCGGTGGGAGCCAATGTCTTCAAAGTAGCACAATCCATCACAACAGCTATCAGAAATAGCGGAATCAAAGGTCCTATTATAAAACCCTCAAAGTCTCTCCATTTCGTTTTATCTCCTGAGCAAATTCATTTCTCAGACCATGAAATTGAGATCTCTATCATCCAAATCTCTTCTCTTTCGCCTTACCTCTTCCCACACTATCCAATCTCCCTGTCGAGCGATTGCCGTTTTCGTCACTAACCTTCATTTCTCGCCCTTTTCCACCGCCTCCGGCTCCGAATCCAGCCATTCTTATTCAAGACGTTCCCAGCACCATGAAGAGTCTCGTTCCGTTAGGGTTTCGGTCTGGTGGGACTTCCAGGACTGTACTATACCGGTGGGAGCCAATGTCTTCAAAGTAGCACAATCCATCACAACAGCTATCAGAAATAGCGGAATCAAAGGTCCTATTACAATCTCAACCTTCGGAGACGTTTTACAGCTCCCTAGATCACAGCAAGAAGCTCTGGCCGCTACAGGAATTAGTCTCAATCATGTTCCTCATGGTGGTAAGAACGGTGTTGATAGATCTCTGATTACAGATATAATGTATTGGGTTTCTCAGAATCCACCACCAGCTCATCTTTTTCTAATCTCTAGCGATAAGGAACTCTCAAGTGTGTTGCACAGATTGAGAATGAGTAATTACAACATATTGCTTGCAAGCAAATCATCTTTCTGTTAACCTTCGTCCCATTCCAAAAGAAGTTGTTGACAAGATTCGTCTGATATTGAGATTATATCCCAAGGGGGCACCTATTAAAGAGCTACGCTCTGAGCTGACTAAGAGCAATTTAGCAATTGATAAAGATTTCTATGGGCATAAGAAGTTTTCTAAGTTTCTGCTATCCATGCCAGATCTTTTCCAGATCACTACTTCAAGTGATGGCTGGTATATTGTACATGCTGTCCCCGACAAAACAAGTCCTGCACGACTTGATTCTAGTCCTGTCTTGTCTAATGATGCTGATCAGAAGATTAAACAGAAGGAAATTGCTAATGCTCCATCACCAAAACAAATTATTAGAGAAAGTAGAAGAGATGATTCACTTGGAAAGAAACAAGAAAACGTAGCCGTGGATAATAAATACGTCAAACAGGAAGCACCAGAGAGTTCCCCTGAGCCAATTCTGGTCAGCCAGAAGGAAGTTGAGGCAAAGGACAAACCCGTGGAGACAAATCAAGTCACACCTATTGCAGGAAATGATTCTTCCATAGATGATGGCTTTTCTCAGAAGCTAAAAAGACTATGGTATGGTTCACCTGAGATGAAATCAGAGCATCTACCAGAAAATATAAGTGCTTCTGAAAGTGGAGACAGAGATAAAACCGATAAGGACTTAAAGTCATCGAGTCAGGGAATGCTATCCATGCCAGATCTTTTCCAGATCACTACTTCAAGTGATGGCTGGTATATTGTACATGCTGTCCCCGACAAAACAAGTCCTGCACGACTTGATTCTAGTCCTGTCTTGTCTAATGATGCTGATCAGAAGATTAAACAGAAGGAAATTGCTAATGCTCCATCACCAAAACAAATTATTAGAGAAAGTAGAAGAGATGATTCACTTGGAAAGAAACAAGAAAACGTAGCCGTGGATAATAAATACGTCAAACAGGAAGCACCAGAGAGTTCCCCTGAGCCAATTCTGGTCAGCCAGAAGGAAGTTGAGGCAAAGGACAAACCCGTGGAGACAAATCAAGTCACACCTATTGCAGGAAATGATTCTTCCATAGATGATGGCTTTTCTCAGAAGCTAAAAAGACTATGGTATGGTTCACCTGAGATGAAATCAGAGCATCTACCAGAAAATATAAGTGCTTCTGAAAGTGGAGACAGAGATAAAACCGATAAGGACTTAAAGTCATCGAGTCAGGGAACCGATTCCATGTCTCAGATCTCACCTTCATCCGTAGCTGAGTCTATCGAGGAGGTAAAAGTAGGAACTGATGAAGTAGGTAGTAAAGATAAAGATTCTGGTCCAGGTTTTTTAGGTCGCCTTTTGAAGAGTTTCAAGTTCTGGGGAAAGGACACAGCGTCTAGCAAAGATTCTACTGGGAATCGGGGTACAGTTAGTTCTTGGATTAACCTTTCATTGATGTTGTATTTTATCTTAACCTGGTTAGGGAGGGGATGGCTAAAAATCTGCAGGAGGAAGGGCCTTCGTGTCTCAAACAGCTTGATGAAGCAAGCATGCTTCATTTAGTTACCTTGTTAATATCACATAAGAAATGGATTGAAGAAAATCCCTCTTCTTCTCTACCATTCAGAATCATCAAAGGATCTACCCCTAGTCATCGTCATGCTTCAAGCGGTTTGAGCTCAATTTTCTCGGATATTTCAAAACCTCAGTTTCAGAAACAAGATGGTGAGAAAAGAGGCAAGAACGTTGCTCATACTGGAGTTTCTCTTGGTTCTACAGACCGAAAGCAGCAGCTGGAAAGATACAAAAGTAATGCAATTGCGGATTGTCAGAAGCTGATAAAGAAGATAACAGAGGAAAAGCCTGAAGGGTATAACTTAATTCGTTTCAGGAAAGACTTCTTAGAGGAATATGGGTACCATTTAGCTGTTGACAAGCTTGGACACGAAAATCTGCAGTCTTTGATTCAAGTAATGCCTGGAGTAAAAGTAACATCTGGATACATTCTCCCTTCAACAAAGGCCAAATCAAAAGAAGATGATTCAGACTCGTCATTCGAAGAACTGGGTCCAGTTTCTGAAGCAACAACAACCAAAAAGCTCAAAAAGCTGATGAAGCAAGCATGCTTCATTTAGTTACCTTGTTAATATCACATAAGAAATGGATTGAAGAAAATCCCTCTTCTTCTCTACCATTCAGAATCATCAAAGGATCTACCCCTAGTCATCGTCATGCTTCAAGCGGTTTGAGCTCAATTTTCTCGGATATTTCAAAACCTCAGTTTCAGAAACAAGATGGTGAGAAAAGAGGCAAGAACGTTGCTCATACTGGAGTTTCTCTTGGTTCTACAGACCGAAAGCAGCAGCTGGAAAGATACAAAAGTAATGCAATTGCGGATTGTCAGAAGCTGATAAAGAAGATAACAGAGGAAAAGCCTGAAGGGTATAACTTAATTCGTTTCAGGAAAGACTTCTTAGAGGAATATGGGTACCATTTAGCTGTTGACAAGCTTGGACACGAAAATCTGCAGTCTTTGATTCAAGTAATGCCTGGAGTAAAAGTAACATCTGGATACATTCTCCCTTCAACAAAGGCCAAATCAAAAGAAGATGATTCAGACTCGTCATTCGAAGAACTGGGTCCAGTTTCTGAAGCAACAACAACCAAAAAGCTTCCAGATTATGAACCATCTGTCTCAGAGGATGAAGAAGATTCTGGTTCAGAGAGTAATAACTCGGAGGAGAAGAAACAAGAGATGAGTGGAGAAGGTAAAGACAGCTCATTATTGCAAATTTTGGATTCTTATTACACAAACAAAGAAGGGGAATTTAAGAAGGAAAAAACAGAGGAGAGAACACTTGTAAGCAACGGTAGGAAGCAAAAGCCTACAAAAACATATTCTTTTGTGAAAGATTCAGAAGTCTAGTGAGTCTGAGAGTGTCTAGTTTATAATCTCCAGAGAAATCGAGTTGTAATTAGCGGAAGCAGCTTTTGTGTTTGGTTTATGATAAACCGAATCCGGTTGAGGAGAAATAATACCAATTTTGATTGACTTTTTAATTTTTATAATATTCTTTGAAAATAAACATGAAAATCTTGGGGATTTCATATTGTGTCATTATTGTCACGAAAGTCTTACATTAACGTGTAAGAGTGAATATGGAGCCCAATAGTCATAAATACTTACATCAGAATCATCAAAGGATCTACCCCTAGTCATCGTAATGCTTCAACCGGTTTAAGCTCAATATTCTCGGATATTTCAAAACCACAGTTCCAGAAACAAGACGGTGAGAAAAAAGGCAAGAATGTTGCTCATGCTGGAGTTTCTGTTGGTTCTACGGACCGAAAGCAGCAGCTGGAAAGATACAAAAGCAATGCAATTGTGGATTGTCAGAAGCTGATAAAGAAGATAACAGAGGAAAAGCCTGAAGGGTATAACCTGATTCGTTTCAGGAAAGACTTCTTAGAGGAATATGGGTACCATTTAGCTGTTGACAAGCTCGGTCACGAAAACCTACGAATATGGGTACCATTTAGCTGTTGACAAGCTCGGTCACGAAAACCTACAGTCTTTGATTCAAGTAATGCCTAGAGTGAAAGTAAAATCTGGATACATTCTTCCTTCAACAAATGCTAAATCAAAAGAAGATGATTCGGACTCGTCATTCGAAGAACTGGGTCCGGTTTCTGAACCAATAACAACTAAAAAGCTTCCAGAGTATGAACCATCTGTGTCAGAAGATGAAGAAGATTCTGGTTCAGAGAGAAATGACCCGGAGAAGAAAAAACAAGAGATGAGTAGAGATGGTAAAGACAGCTCATTATTGCAAATTTTGGATTCTTATTACACAAACAAAGAAGGGGAATTTAAGAAGGAAAACGCAGAGGAGAGAACACTTACAAGCAATGGTAGGAAGCAAAAGCCTACAAAGACATATTCTTTTGTTAAAGATTCAGAAGTCTAGTGTGAGAGTGTTTAGTTTATGATCTCCAGAGAAATTGAGTTGTAATTAGCGGAAGCAGCTTTTGGGTTTGGTTTATGATAAACCGAATCCGGTTAAGGAGAAATAATATCAATTTTGATTCTTTGTTTTTTTTTTTTTTTGTGGGGGTGGTTAAGGAGAAATAATATCAATTTTGATTCTTTGTTTTTTTTTTTTTTTGTGGGGATATCAATTTTGATTCATATACTTTATTTTGTAGAAAATTCGCAGGCATGTATTGATAGATATTATGGTCGACTTTGTATTTTCCCCAAACTATACGTCTAACAGTTTTTTCCTCCTAAACTTTCGACCTTTTCGATTTAGCACCTAAACAAAATTTTTACCCAATTTAATACCTAAATTTTTTTGTAATCATTTCAATTTTTTCCCCTCACCATTCCCCTTATTTTCAAAATCGATTCAAACGCTATTTTTAAGCCAAATTTTGACCCGTAAAAAATCGAAAAAAAATCGATTCAAACGCTATTTTTAAGCCAAATTTTGACCCGTAAAAAAACGAAAACTTGTTTCGGAATTCAAAAAGTAAGGATTATAAATTTAAGATTTGTTTCGAATCATAATTTGGCTTGAAATACCCGTTTTTAAAATCGATTTAAACGTTATTTTAAACAAAATGATGACTCGAAAAAAAATCTAAACCTTTTAATCCAGTTACGCTTTGGATTAAATAAATACCGAAACAAGTTTTCGTTTTTTACGGGTCAAAATTCGACTTAAAATAGCGTTTGAATCAATTTTGAAACTAAGGGAAATGGGGAGAAGGGAAATTGAAGTGGTTACAAAAAGTTTAGGTATTAAATTGGGTAGAAATTTTGTTTAGGTACTAAATCGAAGATATCGAAATTTTAGGGAGAAATAGCTGTTCGACATATAATTCGAGAGAAATACAAGGTCTACCCTAGATCTTATTATGTGTTCTCTTAATTAAATATTTGATGGTTTCTTAATTTCAATGTAAAAGTTAGGTCTTAAACAGGGTAATGTATATATTATATTCTTGACTGTTTAATATTTATATTTTTCTTTGAAAATAAACATGAAAATCTTGGGATCATGACAAAAAATAAAAAAGAAAAAAAAAAAATCTTGGGCATTTCATATTGTGCTATTATGTCATTTTATTAATTGATTTTTAATTTCTATTGAAGATTAAAAAATAATACAAACGTGTAAGAGAAAGTACTTAATTAATAAGGCATCCATGTGGTGGAGTTGCTATGCCATTATTTACTTACGCATGTTATATACTTATTAGATATATATATATAGTTATATTATAACAATTATATCATTTTATTATTTGATTTTTAAATTCGATTGAACAAATATGTGGAGTTACTTGGTTGATTATCTTTGTCACTTGAGTCTTCTCAGTGGACACTCAATTAAAAATACACACCGATAAAAGTACTTCATAATGAATTTGAAAAAATGATGTTATTATTTTACGCGTAATATTGTTCCCTACCCATATTAAAGCTTTAAGTATGCATATTCTAATACAATGAGTTAACAAAACAGCTCATGCGTATCTCCACTGATTTGGTCAAAATCATATAATAAAAAACTTGTCTCCTTCATTATCCAACCAATGGACCGACGCCATTACAGCAAGGTCATATAACTTCATTATCAAAAACCCATGAAAATTACGTTCTTTATCAGAAAAATAATGTATGTAACAACAAAATATACCCACCAACTTGTTTTTTTTCTTGGTCAACTTACTCAACTTACCACCACCAACTTAATTCCAAAACATTTTTTAGAATTCCCTGTCTTCATGTGTCTCCAAAAAACAGAGCTTAGCTTTTTTCTGTCTTTTCTTTTTCATCTTCCTAGTGTCACTTGAGTAACTCTCAATCTTTTTCAATCTACCACTGTCGACCACCTTGAAAACTGCCACCTTTTCTTGGAAAAAATCCACCTTTCTTAGGTTTTGGGATCTCATGAATGTCCATCACTTGTATTGTCCTTTGCTTTTTTGCTGCATTTCAATAAACAAACACACTCAGGGAACGGTCCAATCGAGTCGAAATGTCTGAAACTATAAACAGACAAGAGTTTTTAAAACCATTCTCAGCTTGTTTGTAATTTTGTTGTAGTCTTTTCCTGGCTGTGTCAAAATCAACTTCTTTATGTTCAACTTCTTTATGTTCTTTGTCCCTCTGCAATTCCCAAACCAAATTCATCACAATTGAACATCTATATTAGGTTCCAATATTGGTAATGTACCTGAATGGTTTGCTGAGAAGGTGAAGGGCGAGAAAGTTTAGCTGGAGAAGGAGATTCTCTCCTAGGAACAACATGTCTTGGCTTTCTCTCTGGCTCAGGAGTGTTATTGTTCCTACTTGAACCCGAAGACCCATCTGTCGAAAACACGAAAAGGAATAAGCTTTACGGATTAAATATAGAGAAAGATCGAAACTTTAGAAAATTCTTGTTCAATAGCTTACTCTGAGGAACAGGTGAATATCCGAAATCAGGTACCTCTTGGCGATTACCATTATGGAGAGCTTTCTGCATCGGTGAGTCCTCATCTGCTAGGCGATTACCATTATGGAGAGCTTTCTGCATCGGTGAGTCCTCATCTGCTACAATGAACAGATTGATGATAGTTCTGAGATTGATAAAGAATGAGACTTGTACTATGACTCAGAGTTTATTTTCATTTTACCTATCAAACCCGGAGTTTCGAGATCACCAGGCTGGTTCAATTTGACCCATTCATCTACAGTTTCCTTCCATTTTCTGTAGAGACAATAGCACAGTGAATTAGACATTAAGAATGGTTCTTGAAAGATGACTTTTGAGTAGAAAGCTTTCTGAACTTGATCGTAACTTGACAAGGTTTTTAGCTAATCTTCTAACATTGTTCGATGGATGCTTCCGAACTCGATTCACATGCCTTCCAATATCAGTTTCCTAAACGTGACCATAAATCTCAAAAACTATCAGACAATTTTAAAGAATCAAAGAGCGTTCTTTATAGTATTAGATTAAAGTTATTAGTTACCTGAAGAGCTTGGAATGTTATGTCCATATCTTCCAGATTTTGAAGCAACTCAACCAAAGATTCTTCAGACTGAAACCACAAACAAAACACAATTCAGTCTTTATCAAACACTAGAAATTGAAAATAAAGATCCAAAGTGAAAAACTTTATCAAACCAGATCAGGATCTTCAAGTCTCTCCTTGATTTCAATAATACTTTTCTCTTCATCATCATCAAACAAACCAGCAAACGGATCAAAATCATCATCATCTTCACCATTAACAGATTTCTCTTTCACTTCTTCTTCTTCTTCTTCCTCGTGAATCCTTCCATTAACCCTAACAGCCTCCGTCTCCGTAACGCTTGTGCCGCCACCAAAATCGCAGTTTCTACACTTGTTAGACATTGAAGTTGCGTAGAGACGCTCAACGATGTTATCTCTTCGCTTCTTAAGCTCTTGACTATAGTCAAGCGACGCAACAAGAATCGCTGTGTCGATAAATGTCCAAACATCAACACCTGCGTTATCCATAATCGATCTGAAATCTTCCAAATCCATTATCAAACTTTCTCAAATTTGGCTACTTTCTTTAAAGAATTCAAAAATTTGGTATTACATAACCAGATCTAAAAGATGAAGCTTCTGATGAATTCGGAGATAAAAATCGTGAAGAACCAAACAAAGTTTAGATACAATAGATTAAAGATAAACAATTAGGAAAACAAAAAACGTAACAATCAGATTGGAAAATTCAGATTTTAATAAAAAGGAAGACCCTTTAGAGCTTTTGATGAAGCTTTACTGTTACGAGGAAGGATAAAAACAGAAACAAAGGTCTCACATAAGATCAATGAGGAAATGGCTGACAAAAAAAAGGGAAAGATTCCAAAATTTGAGGATTTAGAATTTTGGTTTGGAGGGGGTTATTGCTTTTTTCTTTAATTCTTCTGCAAGTTTTTTTTTTTGTTGTCCGTTAATTATTCAGACAAAATCAGTTTTTTCAGACAAAAAGTGGAATTAGCTTTATTGAGGGATGCTCTTGCCCTGGACATAGCAAAACAAAGCAAGTTGGTTTGTTGTGGTTGGGAAGATGAACGGAACAGCTGCAAGAGAGAGGTAAGTGTTTTTCAATAATGGCGTTTACTTTTTTAGTTTAAAAAAATAAAAAATTGGGAAATAAACATTTATATATATATTTGTTAATGGGCCTCTATTATGGGCCGTAAGTGGACCAAATCAATACAAGATTTTAAAACAATTGGTTATGCTAACGGATATTTACTGATGTCGCAATCAATGTTAAAGAGATATGCTTTATACATACATTAATGAATGTTAACATTAATTTCCTTTTCTTTGGTTAATAACGGTCACAAGATTTATTCAATATATTACATCAATGAACTAGTCTCTGTGACAAGAAATTGAAAAGAACTCAGCTTTTACCTTATTTAAAACTTCAGAACCATTTGTTCAAAAAGAAAAGAATCCTTGGACAAAGAGATCTGTTTGATATCTGTGGTAATCTACTCACTACATCCATCCCTGTATGTCAAAAAGCTCGCTGACAAATCAAGTTTCTGTTGTGACATTGGTTCCACATTCGGCTGTGATGTTAACGGCAATGTTAGACCAGCTAGATCATAATTGTTAGGCGTCGGCAGGATGGGAAGCATCTCTTGCCCAATAGTTAAATCAGGCGTTGAAAGATTAGAAAATCCAGATTGGTCTATGTAATAGGGGAAACCTGAAGGAGGAATCAAATGTGGCTGGAAGTCAAATAGTGATGACGTTGCATACTGCACATTGTGGTCTTGGTTCTGAGTTGCTAAGTCGCTTTGCAGAGTCCCTTCTAAATTGTGTGAACTGACATTGTTGTTGCGTGCTAGTGGTACAGTGTGGTTGTGCTTGCCTATGTAAGATGTTAGTACGTCCTTGAAATCATCAGAAGCTCTCTCTACATGCTTTGTTACGGGACATCCACTAGCTGTGCATTTATAGTAACTCCTGGAGCATTAAGTAGAAAACAGGTTACAATGAAATTCATGGACAAAAGCTGCAACAAAGGGATTGGGGAAAAACATATTATTTGGATACAAGAACCTTGGATTTGAGTTTCCTTTGACGACCTTTTGCCCGTATTTGCGCCAACGATAACCATCATTGAGGATGTCAATGTCACTTGTGGTCAGCAGCACTACTTTTGGCTCACGGCTGGGTAGGGTTGATCCACTGTTTTCTTCCGCATAAGCGTCGAGTTTCCTGGAACGTGAATGACATCAGGAGTGTGAA
>CM071717.1:42091508-42123970 GCA_036630335.1 Physaria fendleri
TTGAAGTTTTTATACCTAAAATGAGATACCTATGCCGTACCCGTACCCTATGAATTTTTAGGGTGCCCTCCCCATACATGTCCCCGTCCCCGGTTCCCGTACCAGTTTCAGTGCTACTTAGATCTCTTCTTTCCTTTCATTGTCAATGTTCTCCTCACCAGTCTCCATCAGATGCTCATTTGATCGAGTGCTTGATAAAGTTATCCATTCAGCAGCTGGAACTTCCCATGATGAGCAGGATTTTTTCCTGAATCGTACTCTCAACCTCGCATTTCTTCTTTACAAGTCCACCATCAGGAAACAAGCAACCCTCCTAAATTCTATATCTTGGGCTCTCTTCCCTGAACTAACCACTAAAGTAATAATCCAACATTCTTATATCATGAAACCACGTATCTACTCCTAAAAGTGTTATTACTACCTCCTATGTTGAATCTGTAGATAATGTTTTACAGTTTTATCATCCTCCCGCCTGGCTCATGGTGGATGTTATTAACTAAGAATGCTTAAATTATACTTTGTACATGCCATGTGTTTTCTGAGTGATGACTAACATAATATGTTTTTTATTGCGTGGTCAGGTCTTTTCAATGCTTGATGCAAAGTCTTTCATCCAAGCTTCTGCGTGCTGCACGATGTTCAACAAGTGTGCCATGGACCGTGAATGTTATTCCCACATCGACCTGACAACCGCTGCAGAACATGTTGATAATGGAGTTGTGGACAACCGCTGCAGAACATGTTGATAATGGAGTTGTGTCTATAATGATTCATCGGGCAGGAAATGAACTCAGGTGCGATTTCCTCTTTCGAGGTTATCTTATTTCGTGGTGGAACTTGGTCTATGTATCTTTGAAATCATCTCTCAGGTTTTGTTTATAATTGCAGATCCCTCAAACTTGGTTCTCTTTCTCTCCCAGCTGGATCTACATTTTTGCTCACAAGATCCTGTCTTACTCCACTAACTTATAATCATGGTTTGGCTGGGTATCTGCTTTATAACCAAATATTAGACAAGTGAATATTTATGTACCAAGCCTGTTATATCAATCTGATTCTGTGCTGTCTGAAGCACCTAGATTACAAAACTGATAACACCTAGATATGTTTAGTTAACATTTTTGAGTAATACTAACTTTTTCCATTCAACTAGGAGTCATTTGAGAAGTCTACACGTTTACCGTGTTATGATGGATTGCGAGTCCTTATATCCTGTGCTGTCAGCCTGTTCAAATCTCACAGATTTGAAGACTGTTGGACTGTAAGTTGTCTGAAATTCAAGAATTCTTCATTTCATTGTTGCTTTGCTTTAGCTTTCTTGGAGGTGCCATCTTCTGTGTTTGTGATTTTCTTGTTACTTCACTGTCTGTTCACTTTGACTTCTGCTTATTCCTTATAGTAACTTTTTTAAAAAAAAACTTTCATTATTTAGTTCTCCTGTAACCTACATCACCAACCACGATCAACTAAAGCTGTTAGGTTTACTCACGAGAAATTGTCGCTTGATAAAGCACTTGTTCATAGAGATATATGGAGGACTAGGTAAATGTTTTTGTTATGAATATTTCCTCTCTGTATTTCGTTTAAGTATTTACTGAAAGTTGCCTACTTTGTGACTGGTAATGTAGGCATTTCAAGAGGTCCTCCATATACGTTAGAGTTTGTGGATGAGTGCCCCAACTTAATTTCGCTATCGCTCCTTGGTTTTAGCCTTACTGACGCTGATTTACACAAATTAATTGAGGTATTTCTCCTCTAGTTTTGTTGTTATTTCTGCTCTTATCATTTAAACTCGAATTAATAATGTTTTTGATTCTTTTTTTTTTTTTAGTTTTGTTGTTATTTCTGCTCTTATCATTTAAACTCGAATTAATAATGTTTTTGATTCTTTTTTTTTTTTGCAGGGTTTTCCTCAACTTAAGTACTTAAATCTCTCGGCCTGGAATCTTATGAATGGTTTATTTTTGAGGTTCATGTCGTTTTAAATAAATGATAATGATGATAGCTTTGAAGTGTTTGGTAGAAAATTATTAATGGCTTAAGATTTTGGTTGGTAGGGATTTGGTACATAGCCGCAAGGATAGTCCACTGGAGACTCTAAAGATAATATTGCGCGAATGCTTTGACCTTGAGGAGGTTAAAAGATGTAAAGCAAAGCATGTTTTACTTTAGTTTTGTAATTTCAGTTTTTAATGTCAAAGTCTTAAGCGCACACTGGAATTCAGGGAAAAGTTTTGCCGTTTTTAAATTCAGTACTCGCGGGACACTTCAAATCCATTCGACTTATTGTAAGTAATTCTTAATACGTAAATTTACATATTACACGAGTAACAATTTGTTATCTTATAAAATTCCTCTGCTTTCTCCCTGTAGGACGTATCAAGCATCCTTGGTTTAATAATCTCATGGAAATGGAATTGATGACTTTAGAACTTATGAACTAAGGTAACACACTGATAGATTTGTTGAGGTTTATATATATTTTTTTATATATATGAATGGGAGACTGTTGTTTGTTGTAGATTTCATATTGAGAAGCTGAAAAAACAAAGACCAGAAGTCACATTAGTGGCAAATTTTGGAGTACCATCATCATCAAGGTTCATCATTTAAGTAGCTATTATTTACAAGGCTTTCATTTTTTAGTACCCCAAAGTAATTGGACTAATATGATTGTTTTTCCTTTTTCTTCCGCGAATAGGATGATGATGATGATGCTGGTGATGCAGAGGAAGAGGAGGATGTTGATGCTGACGATATATAAATTCAAAGATTCAAGCTCATTAATAGCTCTATTTGATGTAGAAAATGAGATTACGCTATAACTCGTACTGAGTTTTACTGTACAAGAAATGTAAAAAGAAGACAAAAATTTAGTTGTCACCAGGAAAATATAAAAGATTCTTACCTTGTAGTGTAGGAATTACGAATTTATAACCTTTTTTTTTTTTTTTTTTTTTTTTTTTTTTTTTTTTGTCATGACGAATTTATAACCTTAATTACGAGTTTACGAATTACGACATAAGAAAAAAACCTTAACATTGGGCTTGTGTTTTTTTTTTTTTTTGGTCAATGTAAATCCACTGAGACTATAAATTTATTCGAGTTGTGATGTCTCAATTCAAATACTGAAATATGTTTCGTGCTCTTCCATGGCGAGCTCAGCAGGAAAATACATTATTTAAGGGACTCAAAAGAAGATTTAACTCAAAGGGTGCGGCTAATTACCACTCTACAAAGACAACTAGTCAAACCAAAATTCAGAAATCTCAGAGACAACCTCTCACTAATTCGGGAGATTTGGATATAAAAGAGTGGAATGTAGCTATAAGCAGCTATATGCGAACTGGAAGATGCAATGAAGCTCTTCGTGTATTCAAACGTATGCCTAGGTGGAGCTCTGTTTCTTATAACGCTATGATATCTGGTTACTTGAGAAATGGCGAGTTTGAACTTGCGAAGATGTTGTTCGATGAAATGCCTCAAAGAGATTTAGTTTCCTGGAATGTTATGATCAAAGGGTATGTACGGAACAGGAATCTTGGAAAAGCTAGGGAATTGTTTGAGAGAATGCCTGAGAAGGATATATGTTCTTGGAATACAATGTTGTCAGGGTATGCTCAGAACGGGTGTGTTGACGATGCACGGAGGATTTTTGATCGAATGCCTGAGAAGAATGAAGTATCGTGGAACGCTTTGCTCTCTGCTTATGTTCAGAACAGTAAGTTGGATGAGGCTTGTGCGTTGTTTAGGTCTAGGGAGGACTGGGCATTAGTTTCTTGGAACTGTTTGCTTGGTGGGTTTGTTAAGAAGAAAAAGATTGTTGAAGCAAGAGAGTTTTTTGATGTTATGAAGGTGAGGGATGTGGTCTCTTGGAATACTATTATTACTGGTTATGCACAGAATGGGAAAATAGATGAGGCGCGTCAACTGTTTGAGAAGTCTCCCGTTAAAGACGTCTTTACATGGACAGCAATGGTGTCGGGATATATACAAAACCAAATGGTGGAAGAAGCGAGAGAATTATTCGACAAAATGCCAGAGAGAAACGAAGTGTCATGGAATGCAATGCTTGCAGGATATGTGCACCACGAGAGAATGGAGATGGCAAAGGAATTGTTTGATGCTATGCCTTGTAGAAATATTAATACTTGGAACACGATGATAACTGGATATGCTCAGTGTGGAAAAGTTTCTGAAGCTAAAAACCTTTTCGATAAAATGCCAAAGAAAGATCCGGTCTCTTGGGCAGCTATGATTGCAGGGTACTCACAAAGCGGATACAGCTATGAAGCTCTTCGTTTGTTTGTACAAATGGAAAGAGAGGGAGGTAGACTGAATCGGTCTTCGTTTTCATCTGCTTTGAGCACATGTGCAGACGTTGTTGCTCTCGAGCTCGGGAAGCAATTGCATGGACGATTGGTTAAAGATGGGTATGAGAATGGATGCTTTGTTGGAAATGCACTTTTGTTGATGTATTGCAAATGTGGAAGCATAGAAGAAGCTAATGATTTGTTTAAGGAGATGGATGGGAAGGACATTGTCTCTTGGAACACTATGATTGCTGGTTATTCAAGACACGGGTTCGGGGAAGAGGCTTTAAGGTTATTTGAATCGATGAAGAGAGAAGGACTGAAGCCAGATGATGCTACCTTGGTTTCGGTATTATCTGCATGCAGTCACACAGGACGTGTTGACAAAGGCAGGCAATATTTCTATAATATGACTGAAGACTACGACATAAAACCTAACTCACAACACTACGCTTGCATGGTCGATCTTCTCGGTCGAGCTGGGCTTCTAAAAGAAGCTCACAATTTAATGAAGGACATGCCCTTTGAGCCAGATGCTGCAATTTGGGGAACTTTACTCGGTGCAAGCAGAGTCCATGGAAACACAGAACTAGCTGAAACAGCTGCAGATAAGATTTTTGCTATGGAGCCTGAAAATTCTGGTATGTATGTTCTTCTCTCGAATCTATACGCTTCTTTGGGTCGATGGGGAGATATAGGTAAACTACGAGTGAGAATGCGGGATAAAGGGGTGAAGAAAGTTACAGGATACAGTTGGATTGAGTTTCAGAATAAAACTCATACATTTTCAGTTGGTGATGCGTTTCATCCTGAAAAAGACAAGATCTATGCGTTTTTGGAGGATCTGGAGTTGAGAATGAAGAAAGCAGGGTATGTTTCAAAGACAAGTGTAGTTCTTCATGATGTGGAAGAAGAAGAGAAGGAGCGTATGGTTTGGTACCATAGCGAGAGACTGGCTGTAGCTTATGGAATAATGCATGTGCCTTCAGGGAGACCGATCCGCGTGATAAAGAATCTCCGTGTGTGTGAGGATTGTCACAATGCCATTAAGTATATGGCAAAAATCACAGGAAGATTAATTATTTTGAGGGATAATAATAGGTTTCACCATTTTAAGGATGGTTCATGTTCTTGTGGAGACTACTGGTGAAGTGATGATGATTCCATTTCATCTTGCTTCACTATAACTATTGACCAATTCAAGAAGGAAATGGTTTCACCAGGTATGTTGGCAAACTGTGAAGCAAGTCTTGTGCATTGGCATTGATGTATTGTTCGTGTAATTGTTCCTTGATAATTCGTAAATTATAACCTATACACAATGTTGCACAGCCTTGTTCCATTTTTTGCTCTCAGGAGGTGCTTGGGCCGCTTGGCATAGTGATATCTCCCATTAATTTCGTCATCAATTTTAGATACTGAAACTTTTTTCTGTGTTATTGAATCCCTGTCTAATTTGTTTCTGGCGTCTAATGTATTATGTCTCTGATGCAAATTCAGGTGTGTTTGATGCTTCTCAAATACGAGCTATGACATGCTGCTGAAAAGGTCGATAACGGACAGAGTTGTGTGTACAAATGATCCATAAGGCCGAAAAGGAACTCAGGTGAGCACCTGTTCTTAGAAAATTATATTGATTTCCCAGGTAAATGAGCTTACCTATTGAGTAGCAGGTAGACCTAGAAATCAATAATCAGACTTTGTCATCTTGACCAAC
Source organism: Physaria fendleri (assembly GCA_036630335.1). NCBI lineage: Eukaryota > Viridiplantae > Streptophyta > Magnoliopsida > Brassicales > Brassicaceae > Physaria > Physaria fendleri. The sequence continues at coordinate 42,097,539 of CM071717.1, forward strand.
ATCAGACTCAACATTGTTGACACATAGATTTATGGTATGGGTCTTACGTTTCTTCTTTTATCCTTTAGTATACATGAAACGAAACAAATTTTCTTTTGCAGGGTGCTCGTGAACTTGCATGAATCTGTCAAAAACCTTACAGTTAGGTTCGTCTTTGCCCTCGACACTCTTATTTAGCAAAATTTCTCATGGCTAAAACATTTTTTGATGGGGTAGATTTTCGGTACATATCTTTTCTTTGTGTGTTATTTGGATACTTTGTGTATTGTTTAGTAAATTAGTATAACACTCATGTATTGTTCAGTGAGTGTTGTTACATTCCTATCTTATTTTAACACACACACTGAACCTGAAAATTACAACTTGTCTTAACGAAGAAGTTGTGCAGAATTTTGAAACCACTACTTACAGGAAACTTCAGATTATGATGATATCATAGTTCTTATAGAATAAGATTCTTCTTTAATAAGATTTATTACTTAACAGTGGGCTGTTGTTTCATGATGGCAAAAGATGTTACAAGTCAAAGTAACTTATTGACATTGTTAACTTTTGATGTAGATCACAAAATAGGCTTTCAAGTACTTAGTGTATTGTTTGATCCAAACCATGAAGCTGTGGACAACATGAAAACAATTAAGCAAAGAGCAACAAGGAGTCTATCTTTTGAGTCAAACCTAAATCCATACTATTATTATATGTCCAATTACGAACAAACCCCGAAACACAACTGTAAATTTATGTACAATCACAGGAACTTGCCTGTCATAAAGAAGAATGAGACTCAAAACCAAGGCTTGAGGGAGTAATACATTGTGGAAACACACATGTAAACATTAAAAAACAAGAAATTTAAAAGAAATACCTAATGCTCTTTTATTTATTTTTCAGTATTATATATCGCAGTAATAAGAGCAAATGTATACGTCTTTCTCCAGATGCTTCAAGATGATAGGATAAATACAATGCAACTTACAGTTGCTGCAAATTGGACGAGATACACTATTATTCAGCACCACCTCATAATTTCTAGTCTCCCTTCTAAATGTGCTTCTTGGCATGAGATTTGAAAAGTCTCCAACCACACATTTTGTATGCAAACAAGCTCGTTGATCTTTACACGTGTAAAACCATTCCTTTGGAAAAGTTTTTTTTTCACAAATGTCACACCAATATGTACCACTTGCTTTTTCGCCATCGCCATAGCATAGTGAGAGAGGATAATCGTCCACTCTATGTTTTACCACAAGTGGAAGAGTGGCACATTTGAAGCACAAGACAAACCCACAATCACCTTCAATGCAACTGAGCACAGGCAGATAACTCTCTCTATTGCAACCATTGCATCTCTTTCCTTCTCCATTTGATGTAAAATTTTGATATAAAGGATGATCCGGATGACTTGGATGGAAAAATGGCTCAGAAATTGAAGCACACCGGACATCTAATTTCACATCCCTGTCTTGGTATCTGAAACCATTGCACATTCTACCACAAGCATCACACCTAAAAAAGTCAGCATCATTTGTAACTAAAGTAAGACGATCATTGTGTAGGAAATGCCGCTTCATTTTAAGAAATTCACCACAACTTTGGTGGAGAATGAAATCACACTCCATACAGCTGTAAAAGGATTGTAGACATATGGGATGTGTGCATGCCATGCACCGCTTCTTCTCGTCACTTAGAACATCATTAATGTGAAGTCTTAGGTAATGCTCTTTGTGGCTGAAATGTTCGATCGTGTTCTCATCTATTACCACATATGGCTCTATATCACATATGGCTCTATATCTTCTGTTTCTTCAGGTACTCCTTCAAGTTCTCTCTATATCTTCTGTTTCTTCAGGTACTCCTTCAAGTTCTTTCCCGTTCCATACATCATTTCTAGTAGCACATTTTGAATGAACGACACAACCATAACACTTTTGACAAGAAAAACCTCCATAAGACCAATCCACTTTCTTGTGACAAACACCACATACAGAATTCACAACACCAAGAACAGAAGCTCGAGAAATACGGTGATCATGGCGATTAATGTTTATAAGGCGTGGCAAGTTAAGACAGTCTTGATGAATCATGAAACCACACTGGTAATCATGATGAGTTGTGAAACCACACTGGAAACATACATAACGACTTTTATCTCCTTTAAGGCCACAAGCATTACATATAAAAGAATCGAGTCTTGGGAGAAGGGTGAGTTGGTGATCATGGGCTTTCAAATGAAAAATGGATTTTAGCGGTGGGTGTAAAACACAACGCATATCCAAAATAAATTTGCACGAAGAACAATGATAAAACAATCTATCATCAATCTTGCTTAAGCAAAGACTACATGTTCCGTCAGAATAATCCGGCAATTGACCTTTGGTGTGGAGTTTAAGAGGGTAAAGAGTGGTAAGAATGGTTTACCTCTAAAAGGTGGTGTTTTAGTTCCGCTGGATGCCAAACACAGTGCACATGGAAGGCTAAATCACATTCATCGCATTTGTATGCAGGTCCATATATATCGTTTCCACATTTAGCTTCACAGTGGACAATTTTCCATTCCTCCTTGTAAAGAATGAGCTCGTGGTGATGCGTCTCGGAAATGTCAATAACATCAGGTGGTGGGTATTTGGCACAATATAGATCTATATCGAAGTCACATTTCTCACAACGATAGAAGAGGTCTCTGATCCTAGTTCCACATAAATTGCAGCTATAGCCTGATTTACTAACAAGGCGAAGAGTGTGATCATGAGACGGATGCTGAATAGATTCCGAGGAATCTTTGCAACATTTTTTGTGAAAGAAAAAATCACGTCTTCTGCAGTAATAGCCATCACTAGTAGCTTCAATACGACCACAACAATGACCTTTCCTCATATCATTCGAAGGTATCATAGGATACTTATGGATTAATGGTAATGACACTTCCTTAGAATCCATGGTTGTATAAAAAGAAATTTGGAAGAAGAAGAAGGAGAATAGGAGGATTTGGAAGAAAGGAAGAAGAAGATAATATGAGAAATGAAGATTTGTAAATATAAAAAGGAATATGTGTAGAGATAAGTGTTGTGTCTCGACCACAAATCTAAAGCTTCACTCAATTATTGTCACCCTCTTTGTGCACTATTTTAGAAGTGGAGTTACTTTATGAAATTTTTCATTATTTTATGTTCTTTCTCAGTGTCTAAGATTCGTTATAGTTGGACAGAACCGGTTCTGAGCACATTATCATAAGGGTCTCTTGTTGGAACTAGCACTTTGTCCGTACACCTTGTGAGAAATAGCACCTGGTGTACGGAAAACGATTTCAAAGGGTTATTTTTGTCATTTTGTCTCGGTAAATGACAAAAAATCAGGAAGGTGTACGAATATGGTGCTATTTTTAACAAGGTGTACGGATATGGTGGTATCCACCGTAATTGATTCTTATCATAAAACAATTCAAGCAATCAAATATGATTTATAGGGATCAGGATAAAAAATTTGCTTTAAAAACATTGAGTAACATTATTATTTCGTGTGTATGCACATTACTTGGTGACAAAATGTGGTGTGCTTTATGAAGTAACATCAAAGGTTTGGCCACATTTTAGGAAGAACTAAAATTTTCTATAGCTAGATTAATACTCACATAGGTGTTTATGAGCTCTTTTCATTTAAATCTTTGCCATATATATGTGACTATGTACATTCAGGTAGTTGAAAGAGATCTAATCATGATGTATGGTTTTAATTTTTAGTGTGGCAAATCAAAGGAGAAGCAGAAATAAGGCTCTTGAAGAATGTTGCAGAGATAGAAACCTCACTGTAATTTTATTATGTTAATCAGTTTCTTTAGCTAAGTAAATATTGGTTAAAATTATGTCTTAATAATCTGAAATTATGCTGTCAAAAAAAAACACACACACATATGTATGGTTATGTTTTGGTTAATTATATATATTTTTTTTAACGTTACATTTTTTGGACCTAAGGCTTTACGTTTTTAAGAGGATTATATTTGGGCCTAGAGCTTCACAGAGGATTACATTTGGACCTATAGGCCTTACATTTTGAGAGATTAATAATTATATATATTACTGAAAGCAATCATATTGATGATTTTGAATCAGAGAGAGTCAGAGACATCCTTTGTCTTTTAATTAGGTTAAATGATTTTATAATGATCAACCAATCATGGATCATCATTTCTTTAAACTATCATTACTTCATTGGTTTGATTTTAGTAAGCAAGATATGTCGATTAAAGAAATAGTAAACAAAAGAAAGTATAATAGATTGAGATAAATCGTGGAGTAAATAGTGATTTATAACTATCATCCATAAACCATTTGATTGTTTCATTATTATGCATAATGTTAAATGGACTAAATTCTTAAGTTCATAGAAATTAAACTTCAAAAATCTGAACCTTATATTTCAAATCTCTTAAATGTTTTTGCCAACAAAACTCTGAAAACTGTCAAATCTTTTGACTTTAACGAAGAGTTCCAAACATCACATTCCAACGGTCCATATTTAACCAAACAAAAAAAGAAAAATATACCATCTATATCCAACTTCTTCTTTTTTTGTTGGGATGTCAAATATAATTAAAAATTCATTAAAATCTTTTAAAGATTCAAAAGAAAGAAAGAAAATGAACAATTAAAACTCGATAATGAGTTCATTTTAGAATATTTTTCTTCTGTCGTAATTAAGGATATTCATAAGAAATAATTATACTGTATATAACCAAAAAAAAATTATTCTGTTGTTTACATAAATTAAGAAAATAGTCATAATTAGATAAATAACTTTGAGTGCTTGACCAAAAAAAAAAGACAAAGGAAATAGCTTTGGGTTAAGATTACAAAAGTACTTTCTAATGGTTAAGGATTTCACAAAAAAGTGATTAAAGTAACATAATATCCAATTGTGGGATAATTTTTGTGATTCAAGACTTCAAGTAGTATTTAGTTAATGAAAAATACTAGGGATGGTCTTTTGGATATTCAATTTTGTTGCAGACATTTTTGTATACGAATATATGAACCATTTAGGTAATGTAGATTTTTGACTTGGAATTGGTTTGATTTTGATGCCGACTATTCTAAATGTTAGAAAAAAAAGTAAAATAATAAAAATAAAAAAATGGTTATTTTTTTACATGGATGATAAATTATATTCAAACAAACTGGTTATATTTAATTTGGTTTATAATATTAATTTTTGGTTTTTATTATTTTAGATTTTTTTGGTTTTTTTTGTTGTCATGAATTATTTTAGATTTATATAATAGTTTTAATACTTAGGTTACCATATTGTAATTAATTAGTTATGAGTTTAATTTTGGAGAAGTTTTTCTTGATTCTTTTGGATAAGTTTTTTCTTGATTTTGGATAAGTTTAAAGAACAAAATTAACGAGCTGATGTGGAAGTGTGGGACAAAGGTGACGTCATCTGACAGTGAAAAACATGTGACACTCGCAAGCAAAGAAACAGTAATGGGAATCCAATTCCAACTCAATCTTTTTCTCCTTACGGCTACTTTTGTCTTTTTACCTTTTCTTACTATTTCTTCAACGGCTTTTTCACCGTTCAAAAATGTTTTATCTTTTTTTCTTTTTCGTCTAAGTTTTGATTGATATATTAAAACGAGATAAAACCCCGATCCAAACTAAACGGATTACAGAACGTTTGAGAACAAGAACCTCTCATCAAAGATCGCTACGACCAAACTCGGTAAAAGACCATGTAGGAAAAGCTATCGGTCTAGCATTTGAGAAAAAATCGATGAATTGTCGTCCGAACGTTGATCCTACCACCGTAGATCTCTAAATCTCCCGATAGTTCGAGAATCGTGAGCATGGCTAGGAACAAGAAGTCTTCCTTCTCTTTGAAATCGTCAGACAAGAGTGCTTGAGTTCGGCTTGTAGAGATAACTGTCACATTGTTGCCGTGGAATAGATGCGTACGGTGTTTAGGATCGCACGATCACCGAAGGGTCTTGAGTCGTCGATAGTCCAAAAAGCTCGCAAATCCACTCGGAGACCCGGATCCAGAGGGGGTGTTGAAGTCTGCCGGCGAGGAATCCAAGAACCAAAAAAAGTCTCACCTCCGACCACGACATATAAATCGAAAAGCCAGACCAAAAGTCGCGCCGTGGAAGCCACAAGCGCCGGTCAGATATCACATACCCTAGGTTTTTCGCAATCGAGAGAGAAAAAGGAGAAAAAAAAAGAAGAGAATCCTCAATAAGAGTTTTTTGTCTATTCGTTCAAACATATTATCATAACTGGTGTCCACTTCATATAAATATCAACAAATCATTTTTTTTAAGTTTGAATCCGTTCCACATAACAAGCCGATATTTAAGTCTATATCTCTATTTGTTCTATATCTATGGATCTAGCGAATAATCCGCATTCACCTTGTAATTACTCACGGGCTCTGCAAATAATCCATATTTTTTACTAAAAAACTACAAAAAGTCCATAAAATAATTTGTAAAATTTTTTTAACACTAGGAAATCTACCATCTAGACTATAAACTCCGGACTAAAAAAATATGCAAATTTAAATTGATAACTATGAACCAATATTCAGCCCAAAAAAAAAAAAACTATGAACCAATATTAAAATAGTGCCTCGATATCTATAGATAAAAACTGAATTGTAAGGCAAAAAAAAATATGAGGATATGTGTAGGATCCGCAAAATTCAAAATCTACAAAAAAAAACAATAAACTCGTCTATTAAAATCCGCAAAAATATGATATCGAAACTGTAAATCCGAATCCGCACCGCAATAGATCTGCGGATTCCGTAGATGCAGACCCCGCAAATGGGAACTTAAATTAATAGACCTAACTGTACCGATTAAACATATTAATATATCGACCGGTACAATTAGTTAGGTCGTATTTATTTAGTTTCGGTCAATCTTTTTCAAGTTCTGGATTAAACCAAACTTCCACTTGTTCTTGTTACTGTCCTAAAATTGACTACTTATGAAACAAGTCTCTGGTCGGATCTATATAATCTCGACACAGCAACTTGTCCCCACAAACCATAATAGAGGAATACAGTTGTACACATCATAAAAGTTAAATTAATTCAGTTAATCATTAATTAATTATGTATTTTACTAATGATTCTCAACCAAATTGTAACATTAGTCAAAATTATTTCCAAACTCTTAATTAAACAAATCCATCAACACAGTTTGCTTGTTCTTTCACTACAAAAGGGTTTCAATTTCTTGATTTTCTCACAGTTCTTTCTTCCTAATTTGCAGAGATTCTGAAAATAGAAAAAAGTTTCCTTTTTTCGTTTAGGGATTTGGTTTTTTTTCTGCTCTGATTTTTTGTTCCTCGAGGTTCGAGCTTAATAGAGAGAGTAGAAGATTCTCTCTCTCAAGTCTCTCAAGTGTCAAATTATTGTCTAAAGTTCATTGAACCTTAGCTCTTACGTTGCGTCTTAAATCTCATTCTCACCCACAGAAAAAAAAGTTTGGATTTTTATTTTCAAGATTGGGTTTTTAGCGGAGCTTAAAAGGAAAAAACGAGTTTACCTTTTTTCGTTTAATTCACCAACTCTTAAGATCGTTCATGACGATTCATCTCTTTTTCAAGTAAAGATTGTTACTTCTTTGATTTGTTATCGATCTTGTCACTTAAATTGATGTTTTTTTGGTTGTTTGTTTACAGATTCGTAGACATCGTCTTGTTCGATTAATGTGTTTGTAGTGACTTCGAACAATGGCTGCTAATAGATCTAAGATTTACTGTCTTCTTCTTCTTCCTTTGCTCTTGTCTTTACTGATCTGGATTCCTTCGGTCTCCTTAGCTGCTACTAACCCTGATGATGGTAAGTACTTTTCCTTCTAGATTTACAGTTTGGGTCACTGAATTGAAATTGAGATCTGTGAGGATTAATCAGCATTGTTGTAATTGAAACAGTTGCTGCAATCAATGGATTATTTGCTGCACTTGGTGCACCTAAGCTTCCTGGTTGGATTGCTTCTGGTGGAGACCCATGTGGTGAAGCTTGGCAAGGCATTATCTGCAATGATTCAAACATTATAAGCATGTAAAGTCTTTCTGAGTTATCTTATATATTAAGCATTTGAATCTTTATGCTAAATTTGATTTTGAATGGTTACAGAACTGTAAATGCTGCAAATTTGCAAGGACAGCTTGGTGATAACTTAGCTAAGTTTACTTCTATCAGGGGAATGTAAGCATTTTAGACAAAGGATGAGACTATTTCGAGTAGTCGATTTCGATATTTTCCTGTAACGTTTTTTGTTTGTTTACGTTGCTTATTTCCAGAGATTTCAGCAACAATCTCATTGGAGGATACATACCTACAAATTTGCCGGTTACATTGCAGCATCTGTATGTATACACCCCTTAACAATGTAAAATGTAGAGAAGTTTACCGGTTTGTATGATAATGTTCTTCTTTACCTTTTGGCAGTTTCCTTTCAGCTAATCAGTTCACCGGAAGCATACCAGAATCTTTAGGAACATTGAGTTCTCTGAGTGACATGTGAGTTCAGATCACTCTCAATACTTTCTTTCCATTGCTTTGTGCTGATGAAACGCATACCGTTTGTTTTCAGGTCTTTGAACGATAACCTTCTCTCGGGAGAGCTACCTGATGTGTTTCAAAACCTTGTTGGGCTGATTAATCTGTAAGCTTTTGCCTTGTTTTATACTTTGGTGAACTGTTACTGTTTCAATGGATTGTTTTATGATATGACATCTTTGTGTAGGGACATATCATCTAATAATCTAAGCGGCGTGTTGCCTCCTTCAATGGAGAGTTTATCAACTCTTACAACATTGTAAGTTTTGGTTAAAACATAACAAAAAGGTTAAAACTCTTTTGGTTTCTTTTCTTTCATGAAGCTGATAGTCTTCAGTTTCGCAGACGTGTTCAGAACAATAAACTCTCAGGAACTCTGGATGTTCTTCAAGGCCTTCCTCTTCAAGACGTGTATGCTTTGTTCTTTTGCAAAATATAAGTACTTAAGCTGTGATAACTTTTCGAAATTCTTATTCTTTGTTGTCTTCTTGAAACAGAAACATAGAGAACAACCTCTTCTCTGGACCCATACCGGAAAAACTGCTAAGCATTCCGAAATTCCTGTAATTATTTTACTATTTCCCTTTATAAATCCTATGGAGCCAGCTCAGGTTTTTCATGTTGTTTGTGTATGTTTATATTGGTGATGCAGACATGAAGGGAACTCGTTTAACTCCTCCACGGATAATTCCACCACGACTGCACCATCATTGTCTCCGTCTCTATCTCCAACAAAACCAGCTCCAACACGCCCTCCTCCAACTGAGAGGAGTCGAGGGAAAGTTGCTGATGGACCTTCTGATTCTGAAGGATCAAACTCCGAGAATTCAAAGGGAAAGAACTCTTCACATACTAAAAGGATAATCCTTATTTCATTTGCTGGTGTCCTCGTCTTCATAATTCTTGTTTTGGCAATACTCTTGCTATTGCCAAAATGTAAAAGACGAAGAGAACATGCTAACAGAGTCTTCAAACCGCATCAAGTCGGTGCTGATAGAGGAAGTAGAGAGAATGCTTTGGAAAACGGGCCTAGAGTCCTGCCACCACCTCCTCGATCCGAAAAAGGTAAGATTGAACTTTACATGCTTGTGTGTTGGTTCCTGCTGTTCGCTGTTAAATAATACTGGGATTATGCTCATGAACAGTTCAAGTGGAACCCTTTAAGAAAGCTGAAGAGGAACCAAAGGTTTTACATGACCTTGACAGATTGCGAAGACCTGCGCCTATAGCAAGACAAGAAAGTCAAGATATTGACTTTTCAATGTTGATGCCTCCTCCACCACCTCCACCACCACCACCGCCACCACCTGCTTTGGCCGAGAAGATCACAGTTATGCCAATTATATCACCTGAAAGACCCGTTAAGAAACCTTCACCTAAAGCACACTTACCCTCAACTTCTGTGAAGCACTACTCTATTGCATCTCTTCAACAATACACAGAAAGCTTCTCTCAGGAAAATCTCCTTGGCTCGGGCATGCTCGGAAGTGTGTATAGGGCCCGGCTTCCTAGCGGAACTGTAAAATGCACTTAACTCAATCCTCTTAGGCTCAGAAACTCTTGATTCTGAATCTTTTATCTTAATTGTCTTTTGCAGTTACTTGCTGTCAAGAAGTTGGACAAGAGGGCTTCGGAAGCACAAAAGGATCACGAATTTATTGAACTAGTGAACAACATCGATAGGATTCGCCACGCCAATATCGTTGAACTTGTGGGTTACTGTGCTGAGCACGATCAAAGACTATTGATCTATGAATATTGCAGTAACGGTACATTACAAGACGGTTTGCATTCAGACGATGAGTTCAAAAAGAAACTTTCGTGGAACACCAGAGTCAGTATGGCACTGGGAGCTGCCAGAGCCCTTGAGTAAATTCTTTTATTTACTTTAAAAGTGAAAAATATCCAACCATGGTTTCTCCCAGATTGCTAAGTTGTGTTAATCATTTTCAAGGTACTTGCATGAGGTTTGTGAACCACCTATCATACACAGAAACTTCAAATCAGCTAATCTTCTACTCGACGAAGACCTGAGTGTTCTTGTCTCAGACTGTGGTTTGGCTCCACTAATATCATCAGGCTCTGTGAGTCAGGTAAAGTACTTAAACACCAAAAAAGCTTGGTTTTAATGGCTTGACCCTTTACATTGTTCAATAAAACTAAAACTATTTCTTATGATAATAATCAGTTATCAGGACAACTGCTAGCTGCTTACGGATATGGAGCTCCAGAGTTTGACTCTGGAATCTATACATGGCAAAGTGATGTATATAGTTTTGGTGTTGTTATGTTAGAACTCTTGACGGGTAGAATGTCCTATGATAGGTATGCATACCACTTTGTTTTATCCGCGTAGCTTTTTTGCTTTCGGTTAAGTATGTATTCATATCCTCAATTCGATCATAGGGACCGGAGTAGAGGAGAACAGTTCTTGGTGAGGTGGGCTATCCCTCAGCTTCATGATATTGATGCATTAGGCAAAATGGTTGATCCATCTCTTAAAGGACAGTATCCTGCAAAGTCATTGTCACACTTCGCTGATATAATTTCGCGGTGTGTTCAGGTAAAAGCACATACTGAAAACTGTGATTAGATGTTTTGTATTGTGTTAACTTGACCAAAAGATTTATTTTTTCTTTTGTTGTTTGTCTTTTCTAGTCTGAACTAGAATTCAGACCATTGATGTCTGAAGTGGTCCAAGATCTACTAGATATGATAAGAAGAGAGCGTCATGGTTCAGGCGAGCCTAGCGCAGACTAGTGAATTGTAAAGATGCATTTTTTTTTAATTAGATCATCTCTGTGGAAACAAGAGATGTTCAAAGGATTAAACCAGAGACATAAAAGAGTCTGAAGCCTCATGAGGTCTTAAGCTGATTCTACATATAAGAGGCTTTGAATTGGGTCAGGATATATGATCAATGTGATTCATTGGTGAAAAGGTTCTTTTTGTGAATCTTTGAATCATCTCTAGTTTTGTAATCTTTACTGTAAAATGGTGTGGTTTACTTGATTCTTTGAACTTTGTTTCTACTTCAAGCTCATAAAACTTGCTCTGTGTTGTATTCTTTTTAGTATGTTTGTGACTGTATTTATGTTTACCGAAACATTGGTCTCATAAACCTCGACCAAACAAGACTGAACCAAACTAGTTCCACTAGCGAAAGTTGTTTTTTTAAGCATGATATACCAAAGCAATCCAAATAAGTAATCTTATTATTATTATTTCGACAAAAAAAAAAATAAGGTAATCTTATTATTCTCTCTTTTCAACATTCCCTTGTCCTCTCTAGTTTTGTTTTTTTTGGTTATCGTATCTTTCAAAACCGGCAGCAATATTCTACAAAACCCAAAAAAAATAAAAATTAAGGGCCATTTTAAAAATTTTGATTGTTATTTTAAGAACTATTGATTTTTCAAAAGTCACATTTCAATCATTGATTATATAGTTATTGTTTTCAAAAAGTTTAGGTTTGAAAGAATTTTCCAAAAGTTTAAACTCTAATGTTCATCTAAAATTTTTTATAATTACCCTTAGTAGAAAACGACAACCTGATAAGATTAATACCGTTGAACTTTTATTATTAATCAGGAAAAACATTTTAAAATTCAAGATTTTTTTTTATATTACTGATCAAATTATTGTTTTCACTGATTTAAGAGTTTGAAAAATATGATTATATGATGTCATTTAGGTAAGGTTAAATCATTAGATGATCCAAATGTAAAGTTACATGTTCTAGTTTTGCACATATAAGATTTTAAACTGGATTTCTTAGAAAGTTAGAAATTAATAGTTGAATTAATTATTTCCTTCAAAATATATCAAAATATTTATTATATAAAACTTTATTATGACACATATTAATAAAAAAATATTTTAATTAATATTATGTAAACGTCGTGGTATCAGGGACCATTATCAGATTTAGAGTCTGTCAGTTTCATCACAATGAAGGAGAAAAATTCAATTGTTCGACGAACGAAGGAGAAGATCACTGGCAAAAAAAAAAGAAGGAGAATTGCTAACAGCGTCGAAATATATATATCCCAACACAATCTTATTAATCATTTTTTAATATTCCCGTTATTTCTCTCAATCGTTTATCAATTCTTTCACGGTCTTATGAATCACCATAGACGACACAAACATAAATTCAATTCTTGCATGTCTCTATTGGATTAAGAGATTAGTTCGATTTTGAATTACCAAGTAATTATACTTTTTTTTTTTGGGTCAACAGAATAATTATACTAAAGAAACATATATGAATGTTACTTGATACTCTGTTTATTTTGAATAAAATTCATGTGAAGAAATTGTTTCTGGTATCTTTTACTGAAAACATTGGCGTCTAGATTAGCTTCAACGTAAGATTGGCTTCAATCTCAGTATCAACAAGATTAACTCGATCACATGCGAAAAGGAGGAAATATTGATTATATTGAAAAATTAGGATGTTAGATTGATCTTGTGCAAAACAAAATATGAGAACAAGATATTATACAAAATAGCGTCGAACGGTGAGATTATGGACAATGAACCCATAATCCTGCTCAATGTCCAATGTAGTTTCAAAGAAGGTGGATAACTTGATAAATATCAATAACCAAAACAAGATACATACTAGATATATATATATATAAAAGATTTTTTCACATTTTTTTCTTATTAAAATTTCAATAACATTTTAGAAGCCCTATTTAAGAGAAATATTATTATGATACTCTCTGTGCCACACATATTGCATTTTGTTAAGAGATTTTATTTAACGTTGCTATAGGCTCAAGGAGAGATGTCCACGCATGAGATTTTATTTAGTCAACGTTGTTATAGGCTCAAGGAGAGATGTCCAGGCATGACGGATTTGACGAAATGAATCAAAGAGAGATGTCTGGGCATAACGGATTTGACGGAATGGCTGTTTGAAAACTTATTTTGCCTATGAATATGATTATGTATTAATTTCCCTTATTTATAGTCGTCGATAGACGTTTTAAAAGACAACAAAAGTCAACCGTACATAAGACTAGTCGCTAAATGAAGCATAAGGTTTCAAAAAAAAAATTGCAGAGGAATCTTACATGTGGCTTTTGGACTTAACTTACTGACATAACATGAGATTAAAGTAGAAGATAAAAAGTGACATTAGTCATAACTTAATCTTCAGCATCAGCATTATCCTCATCATCATATGGTCTGTTATCAAAATTCTCTCTATCCTCAGCTAACTCAGGACAATACCTTTCAGACAAAATCTCAACTTGTTCTGCAAATGTTTTCGATTTCGGCACACCAATATGACGTACCATCTGATCCCACCGTTTCCTACAAGCTTCTCCATCTCGATTCTCCAAAAGATTATCCCAATCCACATCATCCACACAAGCAGCATCAAGTTTCAAAAGCTCTTCCATGAGTCTATAATCATCTACATTATCCCACATTCCCTCTTTTATCATCGGAGATATTAATTGATCATACCATTTCGCGCAGCAACTGATATGATTCCGTGATCCCATTACATCGCTTATAGCCATCCAAGGGATGTTATCTCGAAGCATACCGTGTTTCGAGTGCTTCTCTTGGTATGCTTTCATTCTGATGTCTTTGTTCACAAGATCAAAGAGGCTTTGATACTCCTCTCTCGACCAATGTCCTTTATTCATATTCAACCTTATTCTTCTCCAAGCATCTTTCACATGGATCCTGTATTTACCCATCGCATCCGCGAGTGTCTTCCAATCATTCCCGTGTTTCTCTTGAAACTGTTTAACCAATTCCAAATCTTCTTTAGTCCATACCCCCTTGGATCCTCTTTGAAATACCGTATGGGCGCGATGGTAGACACTATACCGTGGTCTCCAAGGTAAAGCAGACTCTATTTCTTTCCAGCAGCCTTTAACTTCTTTGTGGTTTCGGCAGTCCATAACCATGTTTAACCCTTCTTCTCCCAAACCATGATTATCAATGTACTCCAATACAGTTTTCTTTATTAGCTCATCTTCTTCTTTTGTAAACCTCTTACCTCTCACCAGCCCATCATCTTCCCCTTCATGTTCATCTTTCTCTTCCTCTTCATCTTCTCTTTCTCTTTCTCTTTCTTCATCCTCAGCAGGAAAATATTCCACTTGATCAGAAAACTTCACCTTTTTTGAGCTTTTACTTGATGGGGTTGTCACAGACTCTTTCTTCTTCCTTTTCTTCTTTGCATCTTCACCTTCATTGTTGTTTTCTTCACCCTCTGAAACTTCACTTTGCTGCTTCTTCTTCTTCTTTTTCTTCTTTGCATCATCACCGTAATTGTAGTTTTCTTCAGCCTTTGAAACCTCGTTTTGCTTCTTCTTCTTCTTTTTCTCCTTTGCATCTACACCGTCATTGTCGTTTTCTTCAGCCTTCGAAACCTTATTTTGCTTTTTCTTCTTTTTTTTCTTCTTTGCATCTTCACCGTCGATTTCTTCAGCCTTTGAAACCTCATTTTCCTTCTTCTTCTTCTTTTTCTCCTTTGCATCTTCACCGTCATTGTCGTTTTCTTCAGCCTTAGAAACCTCATTTTGCTTCTTCTTCTTCTTTTTCTCCTTTGTATCTTCACCTCAAACAAACTGGTTATATTTAATTTGGTTTATAATATTAATTTTTGGTTTTTATTATTTTAGATTTTTTTGGTTTTTTTTGTTGTCATGAATTATTTTAGATTTATATAATAGTTTTAATACTTAGGTTACCATATTGTAATTAATTAGTTATGAGTTTAATTTTGGAGAAGTTTTTCTTGATTCTTTTGGATAAGTTTTTTCTTGATTTTGGATAAGTTTAAAGAACAAAATTAACGAGCTGATGTGGAAGTGTGGGACAAAGGTGACGTCATCTGACAGTGAAAAACATGTGACACTCGCAAGCAAAGAAACAGTAATGGGAATCCAATTCCAACTCAATCTTTTTCTCCTTACGGCTACTTTTGTCTTTTTACCTTTTCTTACTATTTCTTCAACGGCTTTTTCACCGTTCAAAAATGTTTTATCTTTTTTTCTTTTTCGTCTAAGTTTTGATTGATATATTAAAACGAGATAAAACCCCGATCCAAACTAAACGGATTACAGAACGTTTGAGAACAAGAACCTCTCATCAAAGATCGCTACGACCAAACTCGGTAAAAGACCATGTAGGAAAAGCTATCGGTCTAGCATTTGAGAAAAAATCGATGAATTGTCGTCCGAACGTTGATCCTACCACCGTAGATCTCTAAATCTCCCGATAGTTCGAGAATCGTGAGCATGGCTAGGAACAAGAAGTCTTCCTTCTCTTTGAAATCGTCAGACAAGAGTGCTTGAGTTCGGCTTGTAGAGATAACTGTCACATTGTTGCCGTGGAATAGATGCGTACGGTGTTTAGGATCGCACGATCACCGAAGGGTCTTGAGTCGTCGATAGTCCAAAAAGCTCGCAAATCCACTCGGAGACCCGGATCCAGAGGGGGTGTTGAAGTCTGCCGGCGAGGAATCCAAGAACCAAAAAAAGTCTCACCTCCGACCACGACATATAAATCGAAAAGCCAGACCAAAAGTCGCGCCGTGGAAGCCACAAGCGCCGGTCAGATATCACATACCCTAGGTTTTTCGCAATCGAGAGAGAAAAAGGAGAAAAAAAAAGAAGAGAATCCTCAATAAGAGTTTTTTGTCTATTCGTTCAAACATATTATCATAACTGGTGTCCACTTCATATAAATATCAACAAATCATTTTTTTTAAGTTTGAATCCGTTCCACATAACAAGCCGATATTTAAGTCTATATCTCTATTTGTTCTATATCTATGGATCTAGCGAATAATCCGCATTCACCTTGTAATTACTCACGGGCTCTGCAAATAATCCATATTTTTTACTAAAAAACTACAAAAAGTCCATAAAATAATTTGTAAAATTTTTTTAACACTAGGAAATCTACCATCTAGACTATAAACTCCGGACTAAAAAAATATGCAAATTTAAATTGATAACTATGAACCAATATTCAGCCCAAAAAAAAAAAAACTATGAACCAATATTAAAATAGTGCCTCGATATCTATAGATAAAAACTGAATTGTAAGGCAAAAAAAAATATGAGGATATGTGTAGGATCCGCAAAATTCAAAATCTACAAAAAAAAACAATAAACTCGTCTATTAAAATCCGCAAAAATATGATATCGAAACTGTAAATCCGAATCCGCACCGCAATAGATCTGCGGATTCCGTAGATGCAGACCCCGCAAATGGGAACTTAAATTAATAGACCTAACTGTACCGATTAAACATATTAATATATCGACCGGTACAATTAGTTAGGTCGTATTTATTTAGTTTCGGTCAATCTTTTTCAAGTTCTGGATTAAACCAAACTTCCACTTGTTCTTGTTACTGTCCTAAAATTGACTACTTATGAAACAAGTCTCTGGTCGGATCTATATAATCTCGACACAGCAACTTGTCCCCACAAACCATAATAGAGGAATACAGTTGTACACATCATAAAAGTTAAATTAATTCAGTTAATCATTAATTAATTATGTATTTTACTAATGATTCTCAACCAAATTGTAACATTAGTCAAAATTATTTCCAAACTCTTAATTAAACAAATCCATCAACACAGTTTGCTTGTTCTTTCACTACAAAAGGGTTTCAATTTCTTGATTTTCTCACAGTTCTTTCTTCCTAATTTGCAGAGATTCTGAAAATAGAAAAAAGTTTCCTTTTTTCGTTTAGGGATTTGGTTTTTTTTCTGCTCTGATTTTTTGTTCCTCGAGGTTCGAGCTTAATAGAGAGAGTAGAAGATTCTCTCTCTCAAGTCTCTCAAGTGTCAAATTATTGTCTAAAGTTCATTGAACCTTAGCTCTTACGTTGCGTCTTAAATCTCATTCTCACCCACAGAAAAAAAAGTTTGGATTTTTATTTTCAAGATTGGGTTTTTAGCGGAGCTTAAAAGGAAAAAACGAGTTTACCTTTTTTCGTTTAATTCACCAACTCTTAAGATCGTTCATGACGATTCATCTCTTTTTCAAGTAAAGATTGTTACTTCTTTGATTTGTTATCGATCTTGTCACTTAAATTGATGTTTTTTTGGTTGTTTGTTTACAGATTCGTAGACATCGTCTTGTTCGATTAATGTGTTTGTAGTGACTTCGAACAATGGCTGCTAATAGATCTAAGATTTACTGTCTTCTTCTTCTTCCTTTGCTCTTGTCTTTACTGATCTGGATTCCTTCGGTCTCCTTAGCTGCTACTAACCCTGATGATGGTAAGTACTTTTCCTTCTAGATTTACAGTTTGGGTCACTGAATTGAAATTGAGATCTGTGAGGATTAATCAGCATTGTTGTAATTGAAACAGTTGCTGCAATCAATGGATTATTTGCTGCACTTGGTGCACCTAAGCTTCCTGGTTGGATTGCTTCTGGTGGAGACCCATGTGGTGAAGCTTGGCAAGGCATTATCTGCAATGATTCAAACATTATAAGCATGTAAAGTCTTTCTGAGTTATCTTATATATTAAGCATTTGAATCTTTATGCTAAATTTGATTTTGAATGGTTACAGAACTGTAAATGCTGCAAATTTGCAAGGACAGCTTGGTGATAACTTAGCTAAGTTTACTTCTATCAGGGGAATGTAAGCATTTTAGACAAAGGATGAGACTATTTCGAGTAGTCGATTTCGATATTTTCCTGTAACGTTTTTTGTTTGTTTACGTTGCTTATTTCCAGAGATTTCAGCAACAATCTCATTGGAGGATACATACCTACAAATTTGCCGGTTACATTGCAGCATCTGTATGTATACACCCCTTAACAATGTAAAATGTAGAGAAGTTTACCGGTTTGTATGATAATGTTCTTCTTTACCTTTTGGCAGTTTCCTTTCAGCTAATCAGTTCACCGGAAGCATACCAGAATCTTTAGGAACATTGAGTTCTCTGAGTGACATGTGAGTTCAGATCACTCTCAATACTTTCTTTCCATTGCTTTGTGCTGATGAAACGCATACCGTTTGTTTTCAGGTCTTTGAACGATAACCTTCTCTCGGGAGAGCTACCTGATGTGTTTCAAAACCTTGTTGGGCTGATTAATCTGTAAGCTTTTGCCTTGTTTTATACTTTGGTGAACTGTTACTGTTTCAATGGATTGTTTTATGATATGACATCTTTGTGTAGGGACATATCATCTAATAATCTAAGCGGCGTGTTGCCTCCTTCAATGGAGAGTTTATCAACTCTTACAACATTGTAAGTTTTGGTTAAAACATAACAAAAAGGTTAAAACTCTTTTGGTTTCTTTTCTTTCATGAAGCTGATAGTCTTCAGTTTCGCAGACGTGTTCAGAACAATAAACTCTCAGGAACTCTGGATGTTCTTCAAGGCCTTCCTCTTCAAGACGTGTATGCTTTGTTCTTTTGCAAAATATAAGTACTTAAGCTGTGATAACTTTTCGAAATTCTTATTCTTTGTTGTCTTCTTGAAACAGAAACATAGAGAACAACCTCTTCTCTGGACCCATACCGGAAAAACTGCTAAGCATTCCGAAATTCCTGTAATTATTTTACTATTTCCCTTTATAAATCCTATGGAGCCAGCTCAGGTTTTTCATGTTGTTTGTGTATGTTTATATTGGTGATGCAGACATGAAGGGAACTCGTTTAACTCCTCCACGGATAATTCCACCACGACTGCACCATCATTGTCTCCGTCTCTATCTCCAACAAAACCAGCTCCAACACGCCCTCCTCCAACTGAGAGGAGTCGAGGGAAAGTTGCTGATGGACCTTCTGATTCTGAAGGATCAAACTCCGAGAATTCAAAGGGAAAGAACTCTTCACATACTAAAAGGATAATCCTTATTTCATTTGCTGGTGTCCTCGTCTTCATAATTCTTGTTTTGGCAATACTCTTGCTATTGCCAAAATGTAAAAGACGAAGAGAACATGCTAACAGAGTCTTCAAACCGCATCAAGTCGGTGCTGATAGAGGAAGTAGAGAGAATGCTTTGGAAAACGGGCCTAGAGTCCTGCCACCACCTCCTCGATCCGAAAAAGGTAAGATTGAACTTTACATGCTTGTGTGTTGGTTCCTGCTGTTCGCTGTTAAATAATACTGGGATTATGCTCATGAACAGTTCAAGTGGAACCCTTTAAGAAAGCTGAAGAGGAACCAAAGGTTTTACATGACCTTGACAGATTGCGAAGACCTGCGCCTATAGCAAGACAAGAAAGTCAAGATATTGACTTTTCAATGTTGATGCCTCCTCCACCACCTCCACCACCACCACCGCCACCACCTGCTTTGGCCGAGAAGATCACAGTTATGCCAATTATATCACCTGAAAGACCCGTTAAGAAACCTTCACCTAAAGCACACTTACCCTCAACTTCTGTGAAGCACTACTCTATTGCATCTCTTCAACAATACACAGAAAGCTTCTCTCAGGAAAATCTCCTTGGCTCGGGCATGCTCGGAAGTGTGTATAGGGCCCGGCTTCCTAGCGGAACTGTAAAATGCACTTAACTCAATCCTCTTAGGCTCAGAAACTCTTGATTCTGAATCTTTTATCTTAATTGTCTTTTGCAGTTACTTGCTGTCAAGAAGTTGGACAAGAGGGCTTCGGAAGCACAAAAGGATCACGAATTTATTGAACTAGTGAACAACATCGATAGGATTCGCCACGCCAATATCGTTGAACTTGTGGGTTACTGTGCTGAGCACGATCAAAGACTATTGATCTATGAATATTGCAGTAACGGTACATTACAAGACGGTTTGCATTCAGACGATGAGTTCAAAAAGAAACTTTCGTGGAACACCAGAGTCAGTATGGCACTGGGAGCTGCCAGAGCCCTTGAGTAAATTCTTTTATTTACTTTAAAAGTGAAAAATATCCAACCATGGTTTCTCCCAGATTGCTAAGTTGTGTTAATCATTTTCAAGGTACTTGCATGAGGTTTGTGAACCACCTATCATACACAGAAACTTCAAATCAGCTAATCTTCTACTCGACGAAGACCTGAGTGTTCTTGTCTCAGACTGTGGTTTGGCTCCACTAATATCATCAGGCTCTGTGAGTCAGGTAAAGTACTTAAACACCAAAAAAGCTTGGTTTTAATGGCTTGACCCTTTACATTGTTCAATAAAACTAAAACTATTTCTTATGATAATAATCAGTTATCAGGACAACTGCTAGCTGCTTACGGATATGGAGCTCCAGAGTTTGACTCTGGAATCTATACATGGCAAAGTGATGTATATAGTTTTGGTGTTGTTATGTTAGAACTCTTGACGGGTAGAATGTCCTATGATAGGTATGCATACCACTTTGTTTTATCCGCGTAGCTTTTTTGCTTTCGGTTAAGTATGTATTCATATCCTCAATTCGATCATAGGGACCGGAGTAGAGGAGAACAGTTCTTGGTGAGGTGGGCTATCCCTCAGCTTCATGATATTGATGCATTAGGCAAAATGGTTGATCCATCTCTTAAAGGACAGTATCCTGCAAAGTCATTGTCACACTTCGCTGATATAATTTCGCGGTGTGTTCAGGTAAAAGCACATACTGAAAACTGTGATTAGATGTTTTGTATTGTGTTAACTTGACCAAAAGATTTATTTTTTCTTTTGTTGTTTGTCTTTTCTAGTCTGAACTAGAATTCAGACCATTGATGTCTGAAGTGGTCCAAGATCTACTAGATATGATAAGAAGAGAGCGTCATGGTTCAGGCGAGCCTAGCGCAGACTAGTGAATTGTAAAGATGCATTTTTTTTTAATTAGATCATCTCTGTGGAAACAAGAGATGTTCAAAGGATTAAACCAGAGACATAAAAGAGTCTGAAGCCTCATGAGGTCTTAAGCTGATTCTACATATAAGAGGCTTTGAATTGGGTCAGGATATATGATCAATGTGATTCATTGGTGAAAAGGTTCTTTTTGTGAATCTTTGAATCATCTCTAGTTTTGTAATCTTTACTGTAAAATGGTGTGGTTTACTTGATTCTTTGAACTTTGTTTCTACTTCAAGCTCATAAAACTTGCTCTGTGTTGTATTCTTTTTAGTATGTTTGTGACTGTATTTATGTTTACCGAAACATTGGTCTCATAAACCTCGACCAAACAAGACTGAACCAAACTAGTTCCACTAGCGAAAGTTGTTTTTTTAAGCATGATATACCAAAGCAATCCAAATAAGTAATCTTATTATTATTATTTCGACAAAAAAAAAAATAAGGTAATCTTATTATTCTCTCTTTTCAACATTCCCTTGTCCTCTCTAGTTTTGTTTTTTTTGGTTATCGTATCTTTCAAAACCGGCAGCAATATTCTACAAAACCCAAAAAAAATAAAAATTAAGGGCCATTTTAAAAATTTTGATTGTTATTTTAAGAACTATTGATTTTTCAAAAGTCACATTTCAATCATTGATTATATAGTTATTGTTTTCAAAAAGTTTAGGTTTGAAAGAATTTTCCAAAAGTTTAAACTCTAATGTTCATCTAAAATTTTTTATAATTACCCTTAGTAGAAAACGACAACCTGATAAGATTAATACCGTTGAACTTTTATTATTAATCAGGAAAAACATTTTAAAATTCAAGATTTTTTTTTATATTACTGATCAAATTATTGTTTTCACTGATTTAAGAGTTTGAAAAATATGATTATATGATGTCATTTAGGTAAGGTTAAATCATTAGATGATCCAAATGTAAAGTTACATGTTCTAGTTTTGCACATATAAGATTTTAAACTGGATTTCTTAGAAAGTTAGAAATTAATAGTTGAATTAATTATTTCCTTCAAAATATATCAAAATATTTATTATATAAAACTTTATTATGACACATATTAATAAAAAAATATTTTAATTAATATTATGTAAACGTCGTGGTATCAGGGACCATTATCAGATTTAGAGTCTGTCAGTTTCATCACAATGAAGGAGAAAAATTCAATTGTTCGACGAACGAAGGAGAAGATCACTGGCAAAAAAAAAAGAAGGAGAATTGCTAACAGCGTCGAAATATATATATCCCAACACAATCTTATTAATCATTTTTTAATATTCCCGTTATTTCTCTCAATCGTTTATCAATTCTTTCACGGTCTTATGAATCACCATAGACGACACAAACATAAATTCAATTCTTGCATGTCTCTATTGGATTAAGAGATTAGTTCGATTTTGAATTACCAAGTAATTATACTTTTTTTTTTTGGGTCAACAGAATAATTATACTAAAGAAACATATATGAATGTTACTTGATACTCTGTTTATTTTGAATAAAATTCATGTGAAGAAATTGTTTCTGGTATCTTTTACTGAAAACATTGGCGTCTAGATTAGCTTCAACGTAAGATTGGCTTCAATCTCAGTATCAACAAGATTAACTCGATCACATGCGAAAAGGAGGAAATATTGATTATATTGAAAAATTAGGATGTTAGATTGATCTTGTGCAAAACAAAATATGAGAACAAGATATTATACAAAATAGCGTCGAACGGTGAGATTATGGACAATGAACCCATAATCCTGCTCAATGTCCAATGTAGTTTCAAAGAAGGTGGATAACTTGATAAATATCAATAACCAAAACAAGATACATACTAGATATATATATATATAAAAGATTTTTTCACATTTTTTTCTTATTAAAATTTCAATAACATTTTAGAAGCCCTATTTAAGAGAAATATTATTATGATACTCTCTGTGCCACACATATTGCATTTTGTTAAGAGATTTTATTTAACGTTGCTATAGGCTCAAGGAGAGATGTCCACGCATGAGATTTTATTTAGTCAACGTTGTTATAGGCTCAAGGAGAGATGTCCAGGCATGACGGATTTGACGAAATGAATCAAAGAGAGATGTCTGGGCATAACGGATTTGACGGAATGGCTGTTTGAAAACTTATTTTGCCTATGAATATGATTATGTATTAATTTCCCTTATTTATAGTCGTCGATAGACGTTTTAAAAGACAACAAAAGTCAACCGTACATAAGACTAGTCGCTAAATGAAGCATAAGGTTTCAAAAAAAAAATTGCAGAGGAATCTTACATGTGGCTTTTGGACTTAACTTACTGACATAACATGAGATTAAAGTAGAAGATAAAAAGTGACATTAGTCATAACTTAATCTTCAGCATCAGCATTATCCTCATCATCATATGGTCTGTTATCAAAATTCTCTCTATCCTCAGCTAACTCAGGACAATACCTTTCAGACAAAATCTCAACTTGTTCTGCAAATGTTTTCGATTTCGGCACACCAATATGACGTACCATCTGATCCCACCGTTTCCTACAAGCTTCTCCATCTCGATTCTCCAAAAGATTATCCCAATCCACATCATCCACACAAGCAGCATCAAGTTTCAAAAGCTCTTCCATGAGTCTATAATCATCTACATTATCCCACATTCCCTCTTTTATCATCGGAGATATTAATTGATCATACCATTTCGCGCAGCAACTGATATGATTCCGTGATCCCATTACATCGCTTATAGCCATCCAAGGGATGTTATCTCGAAGCATACCGTGTTTCGAGTGCTTCTCTTGGTATGCTTTCATTCTGATGTCTTTGTTCACAAGATCAAAGAGGCTTTGATACTCCTCTCTCGACCAATGTCCTTTATTCATATTCAACCTTATTCTTCTCCAAGCATCTTTCACATGGATCCTGTATTTACCCATCGCATCCGCGAGTGTCTTCCAATCATTCCCGTGTTTCTCTTGAAACTGTTTAACCAATTCCAAATCTTCTTTAGTCCATACCCCCTTGGATCCTCTTTGAAATACCGTATGGGCGCGATGGTAGACACTATACCGTGGTCTCCAAGGTAAAGCAGACTCTATTTCTTTCCAGCAGCCTTTAACTTCTTTGTGGTTTCGGCAGTCCATAACCATGTTTAACCCTTCTTCTCCCAAACCATGATTATCAATGTACTCCAATACAGTTTTCTTTATTAGCTCATCTTCTTCTTTTGTAAACCTCTTACCTCTCACCAGCCCATCATCTTCCCCTTCATGTTCATCTTTCTCTTCCTCTTCATCTTCTCTTTCTCTTTCTCTTTCTTCATCCTCAGCAGGAAAATATTCCACTTGATCAGAAAACTTCACCTTTTTTGAGCTTTTACTTGATGGGGTTGTCACAGACTCTTTCTTCTTCCTTTTCTTCTTTGCATCTTCACCTTCATTGTTGTTTTCTTCACCCTCTGAAACTTCACTTTGCTGCTTCTTCTTCTTCTTTTTCTTCTTTGCATCATCACCGTAATTGTAGTTTTCTTCAGCCTTTGAAACCTCGTTTTGCTTCTTCTTCTTCTTTTTCTCCTTTGCATCTACACCGTCATTGTCGTTTTCTTCAGCCTTCGAAACCTTATTTTGCTTTTTCTTCTTTTTTTTCTTCTTTGCATCTTCACCGTCGATTTCTTCAGCCTTTGAAACCTCATTTTCCTTCTTCTTCTTCTTTTTCTCCTTTGCATCTTCACCGTCATTGTCGTTTTCTTCAGCCTTAGAAACCTCATTTTGCTTCTTCTTCTTCTTTTTCTCCTTTGTATCTTCACCAGCCTTAGAAACCTCATTTTGCTTCTTCTTCTTCTTTTTCTCCTTTGTATCTTCACCGTCGTTGTCGATTTCTTCAGCCTCCAAAACTTCATTTTGCTTCTTCTTCTTCTTTTTGCTTTTCTTCTTTGCATCTTTCGTAGAGTTCAAGCCAATTTCTTCAGCCTCTGAATCCTCACTTGATTTCTTCTTTGCATCTTTTGTAGAGTTGAAGCTAGTTTCATCAACCTCAGATTCAACACTTACTTTCTTCCTCTTTTTCTTCTTGCTTGACCTGTTTATCTCATCGTCTGTGTTTTCTTGAGCTCCCAAAACAATCTCCTCCCGCTTTCTCTTCCCCTTTTTCCTGTTAGCATCATCCAGTGGTTCCTCTTTCTCATCCCCA
Source organism: Physaria fendleri (assembly GCA_036630335.1). Lineage (NCBI taxonomy): Eukaryota > Viridiplantae > Streptophyta > Magnoliopsida > Brassicales > Brassicaceae > Physaria > Physaria fendleri. The sequence goes on from CM071717.1 coordinate 42,123,085, forward strand.
GATTCTTTCTTTTTCTTCTTCTTCTTATTTCCACCATCTTCAGTGTCTCTTTCACTGTCCTTATCATGGCCCTTCTCTTCATCTCTCTCCTTACTTCTTGAAGACACTCCTTTCTCTTCTCTCTACACAGCCAAAACCAAAAAAAAAACTTCATTTACATTACAAGAATCAATGAAACTAAACGAAAACACTACACATGAGGAATGACCCTAGACCCTAGATCAAACTTCGTAGATTCCAGATGATAGATAAACAAAATCAGCTTTAAACCTAACCAGTTCCACTTAGATTCCCAAATTCAATCTAATTGCTACAGAGAAACTACATCCACCAAATAGAATCTGGAAGATTAGAATTTCGGAAAGTATACCTTAGATTTCAAGTCTAATTGATCCTCCACTTCAGTCATCTCTTCGCCGTCTCTTCTCTTCAGTATAGATTCGAACGAGGTAGGAAAAAAAACGAACACTTTAGGTCAATTTCGATTTTGGGAATTTAATTATAAAATCCAGAAGAAGACAGACGGGAGGGTAATTTTGTCAATATATAGTTATTCTCTTATTATAAAAAGCCCGCACCGAAATATAATTAGGCCCATAATGTAGCCACTCCAGCCCAAACGTTTGAAATTAAATAATAACTATGGACTCAGACCTTTTACATAAGTTGATGGGCCCAATTACAAATAGAAAATAGTTAAACTAGTGAATTTGTCCCACATCGGTTATAAGAAAATAGCAAACATTGTTTATTTTTTTTGGGTTTAATGCAAAACAACCCTTAACGTCTACTTTATTTGCAAATATACCCTTCACCTTCGTAAAATGCAAATCAACCCTCCACCTCAAATTTAAATAACAATTTAACCCTTGATACATTAAATCAT
>CM071717.1:42134122-42144480 GCA_036630335.1 Physaria fendleri
TTTTTAAAAAAAACACTAACCGTCGTTGCTAGAGTGAGAGATTCACGGAGAGGAAGGCTGGCGAACGACGGGAGGCGAAGACCGGCGAGTTGGTGAGTCAATGGCTTGAAATTCCGGCGAAAGAGAAAGGCTAGAGAGGAGAGCGAGAGGAGAACGAGAGAAAGAAAGAAAAAAGCACCGTAAAAAGAGATCTGTAGAAAGTAAAGGATATCGTAAAAGTTAAAAGAGGAGAGACGGGCTAATTTTTTTTTTTATAACGATATTATTATTATTGTAAACTGATAGTGTTTGTTTACAAGAGAGTTTAGACCCAAGATATAGTATAAGGTTTGAGAGATGTACGTGCTTGCTTTGCAAAGATTGAAGCTTCTCTGTTTTGTTCTCGACTTATATACTTGAAGGTGAACGGAGGGGTTACAACGGTGGCTGCCTTGCAGATGTCCTCAACATACACGCTGAAAAAATTATCATCAAACAATATAGTTAATATAAAAGGATAAATAAAACGTACAGCTGAAAAAATTATCATCAAACAATATAGTTAATATAAAAGGATAAATAAAACGTACATTACCGTTTTCCAAAAAAAAATGTATATGACCAATTAAAACGATTAAAACATACATATGATTCGATAATTGGGTTTGGTGCAATCGCTGCTATCTGTGCTCTCTGTTGATCCATAGGGTCATTTTCATGGTCCTGTAAGCATCTTGTTATAGAGCAAATTAGTTCTTTGTCATCCACAAGGATCATTGTTCCTGGGGTTCCAAAACGACACATCTGTTTGCAGACTTCTTCAATTGCTACAGCTTTTGCTCTTTGTGCACAGGAAGTTGGTGGGAATACGCCAGCTCCTTTTAATTTTGGTTGCCCATGTTTGGAAAAACACCAGGCAAGGCCAAAAGGCATTTTAGCAGAGATCCATGAAATGTTAACATGACATTTTGACTCCTGCAAGCCACTATCCAATGATTCTGTTCGAGCATTTTGGTTTTGAGGTTGCTGCGTTTGGTGCTCAGCGAATTGCATTGTAAGATGGGTCCATGTGTAGTGATCGTTAGCTGCTTGCTGCAAGACATGAGGAATAGCCAATCTCTCCTTATTGAAACTTATTCTATTTCTGGCTTTCCAAATATTCCATCCAACAAATGCCGATAGTGGTGTTGCCTTCTTGGGTTCATTCATCCACAGATGATGCAGAAAATCGATACTGGAGAGATGTCTAGAGCTGTGAGCTGACGGTATAAGCAGAGACCATATATCTTTTGACACCGAACAATGAAGCATGAGGTGGTCTATAGTCTCAGGCCATTCATGGCAGAAAAGACATGTTGGATCAATATCTATTCTTCTTACTCGCAAGTTGCATAATGTGGGAATCCCATTCTTTATAAACTTCCACCAGAATATCTTGATCTTTTGTGGTAATGAGAAACTCCAAACCTTGTTGCATAATTTTGTTATGAGTGGTGGAGTGGACGATGATGGCTTCTCATTATAAAGCAAGTTGCTTATAAAGGATCCGGTACCCCAATTGAACATTATAATGGCCAGTGGTAGAGTAAGGCCAGACAATTCTATCACCCACTGAATGTTGTATAGGTGGATGTTTAGGATATCCTGCACATCTTCTGGACATACGTATTCTCGGACCTTTCTTTCGTCCCAAGCGCGAGAATATTCAAGCATGAGGTCCGCCGGTTTTGTGAGGCTCTCAGGTGCTCTGTTCCCACTTGGCTTTGGGGCTTTTGGTGGTATGGTGGGAATCCATTTGGCTTTTGGTGGTATGGTGGGAATCCATTTATCATGCCATAAGTTTGTCTCCTTCCCCGATCCAATTTGAAAGCCTATATGCTGTTGGATGAGCGGTGCTGAGCTTTGGATACTTCTCCATCCAAAACTTGACGATTTCCGGATAGGAGCTGTAAAGATGGAGTGTTTTTTGAAGTATTTAGCTTTTAAGATCTTCGCAATTAGGAGGTTTGGTTGAGTAAGGATTCTCCATGTTTGTTTCGCCAATAGTGCTTTGTTGAAAAGCTTTAGGTCCTTGAATCCAATACCTCCCAAGTGCTTTGGTGCTGTCAGCTTTTCCCATTTCACCCAAGCAATAGCCTTGTTTGTTTTCTTCGTTTGCCATCAAAACGTTCGGATTTTTTGCTCAAGCTTTTGTATGAGGTTCTGTGGGATAAGAAAGCACTGCATTGCATATGTGGGGAGCGCCTGTAGTATCGATTTGATCAGTGTCTCTTTCCCTGCTTGGTTGAGTAGCTTAGTGCTCCAGTTCGTCAGCCTTTTATCCATTCGGTCTAGGAGATATTGAAAGCAGCTAGCAAAGTTTCTTCCTTTGAAATCTGGCAATCCAAGGTAGAAGCTCATCTGCTTATCAAAGGGTATTTGTAGTTCTGAAGAAATGTTCTCTTTGTCTTTGCTTATCAAAGGGTATTTGTAGTTCTGAAGAAATGTTCTCTTTGTCTTCCCCACTCACACCTTTCCCATAAGTGATAGATGATTTACTTAGGTTGATGTTTTGCCCTGAAAATTCTCCATAGTTTTGCATAAGCTGCTTCACAGTCTTTGCCTCCTGGATTGTTGCTTTGCAAAAAACAACAGAGTCGTCCGCAAAGAGCAGATGAGATACCGAGGGAGCAGATTGTGCAGCTTTAAACCCTGTGAGCTGCTTTGTTTCTTCAGCATTTTGGAGCAGATGAGACAATCCTTCCGCACATAGTATGTAAAGATATGGAGATAACGGGTCGCCTTGTCGTATGCCACAACTCGGGAAAATCTTCTGCGACGGTTTCCCATTTATGAGTACTGAGTAGGTAACCGTTGTGACGCACTCCATAATTAAGTCTTTCCATTTTGAATCAAAACCCAATTTTAGCAGCAGGTACTCCAAGTATTGCCAATTAATCTTGTCAAAAGCCTTTGTGATATCGAGTTTGAGAGCCATAGATGGGTACTTTCTCTTACGGGTTCTGAGAGAATGAAGTAACTCATGTGCTACTAAGACATTGCTCGGGAAAATCTTCTGCGACGGTTTCCCATTTATGAGTACTGAGTAGGTAACCGTTGTGACGCACTCCATAATTAAGTCTTTCCATTTTGAATCAAAACCCAATTTTAGCAGCAGGTACTCCAAGTATTGCCAATTAATCTTGTCAAAAGCCTTTGTGATATCGAGTTTGAGAGCCATAGATGGGTACTTTCTCTTACGGGTTCTGAGAGAATGAAGTAACTCATGTGCTACTAAGACATTGTCAGTGATGGCTCTCCCTCTTAAGAAGGCTGATTGATTTTGTGATACTATTGCAGGCAGCACCTCCTTAAATCTGCTCCTTAAATCTGTTTGCAAGTACTTTAGCAATGATTCTGTAAAGTACATTGCAAAGACTTATTGGTCTAAACTGGGACGGGGTCGATGGTGGAAACGTCTTAGGGATTAAGCACAGAAAGGTATGATTGAGGTCTTTGTTTAAGCTTCCGGAGTCCATAAATGCCTGCACATACTTAACCACCTTGTTGCCAATTTTATCCCACAGTTTCTGGAAAAAACCAGGGGTAAAGCCATCCGGTCCGGGGCTCTTATCCGGATTCATTTGAAAAACAGCAGTTTTTACTTCCTGAGCTGTTACCGGCTTCAGAAGCTTTGCATTCATATCTCTTGTCACCCGTGTTTGGAGATTTGGTAGCGGATTCATCAAATGGGGGCATGTGTTGGTGTAGATGTTTTTAAAATGATCCACTATGATGGCCTGAATGCTGGATGTGTCAGATTTATAATCCCCATTTTCATTCTTCAGCACCAAGATTCTATTTTTCATTCGTCTCTGGTTCATCTTGGCTTGAAAGAATTTCGTGTTTCTGTCGCCATGTTTTAGCCAACAAGCCCTGCTCCGGTTCCTCCAATATTCTTCCTCGATCCTTGTGAAGTATTCCAGAGCATTCTTTGTTTGAAGGATTGCGGCTTCATCCCATATTTGAGCTGATTGTAGACGGCAAAGGTTTCTTTGGAGTGAATCTATCCATCTTGCAGCATTTGGGATTATAGATGGTTTCCAGTCTTCTATTTTCTTCTGAATGAATTTCAGGTCCTGGTTTATGTCTGAGACGTGATTTTCACCATTAAGCTGCTCCCATGTATTTGTGAAGAAGGTCTGGAAACGCTGCATTCTAATCCACCCATTATTGAACCATGTATTTGTGAAGAAGGTCTGGAAACGCTGCATTCTAATCCACCCATTATTGAAGTAGAATCTTTTTGAAGTACCTTGCATCTCCATCTCAGTATTTACTAATATGGGTTTGTGATCGGAGCCAATCCAATTAAGGTGGGTAACTAGCGCATTTGGGTGCATATTACACCACTGTGCATTTCCGTACGCTTTATCTAAGTGGGACTTAACATGATGAGTATAGCGATGCCCATGCCATGTGTACTTACCACCTTTGAAATGGATTTGTTTGAGCGAAAAACAGTTGAGCACTTCTCTGAAGATTCTGCAGCTTCTTTCAGATCGTATCCTGCCGCCTGTCTTGTGGGATGGTTCAGCAATGTCATTAAAATCTCCTAAAAATAGGAGTGGTGTCTGCTGGAAAAGTCTTGAGTCCTTTGACTGAATCAAGTAATTCCAGAAGCTCTTCCTTTTGGAGTAATTAGGGGGGCCGTAGATATACACCAACACAAAGGAATAGGACTCAATAGAAATCTTTATTACATTGACATTAAGACTCAAACTAGTTAATGGGGAAACAGAGATAGAGTTATTCCAAGCTAAACAAAGCCCTCCACTCAGACCAACAACAGGGACAATAAGACTCTTATTATAACCTAAAGACTCAACAAGACACTGGACATAATCTTCCTTATTCTTCGTCTCGACCAAACATAGCAACTCCGGTTTATTGATGCGGCAGATTTTCCGCAAGTATGGAATTGTCAAGGGGTTCCGGAGCCCTTGACACTCCGGTTTATTGATGCGGCAGATTTTCCGCAAGTATGGAATTGTCAAGGGGTTCCGGAGCCCTTGACAATTCCAATGCAAGATTTTCATGGCTGAACTGGTGGCTTACCGGGTGCCACCAATCCCGTTGCTTCCGCATTGATGTCTGGTTGGGTGATCTTGGCTCTGGTGATTCTAGTTGTCTGGCTCGTGTTTGCTTCAGGGAGTTTCCTTTTCTTGTCAAGAGAAACCGGAGTGGTTGTCTTCTGTCCTGCTGTTGGAGTGGCTCTTGTCACAATCTTTGATCGAATTCTCCTCTTCTTCTGGATCAGGCAAGTAGTATCCGTGACTGGCTTCTTTCCTTCTATCTTGTTCTGCTGAGGAGTTTCAGCCTCCACCTCTTCGTCAACCGCTTCAGAGCTTCCTTCTGATTCTTGTTGTTCATCTTTCTTTGCAGGTTCTCCACCTGGCTGGTTCTTTGCTTCTTGGTTTCCAAGGTCGAGCTGGAGCAGATCAATTGGCCAAGGTTGATGAAGGTTATGAGTTTCAGCATCAGTGAGCGAGGGGAGAATCAGCTGCGGAAAGTCCTCTATAGTAAGTGGTTCCATGCTCTGAATGTGATTGAAGAAGGATTCGTCAACAGCTTTGACATTCTCAGGATCAGCATTCTTTCTTCTTTGGGCTAGAGATGAAGATTCAGCAACATTGTTAGGCTTAGGAGTAGCTTGTGGCTCATTTGTTGCAGATTCCGTCTGGTTTTCTTGAAGGGAGGATGATCTGTTCTGAACAGGCGATTTTAAGAAAGCAGCAATAGAGGAAGACGACGGTGTAGGCAGCAGAGCAGGAAGGCTACTGCGGTGTGGGTGAACTTCTCGTGGTCTAAGCTGTCCTGTGGTGGGACGAGGGGCTTCTCCAGCTCGGTTTTGAGGGATAGGAACGATGATAGCTTGGTCTTGTGGAGGGTTCTGGTTGTTATTTTGAATTCTTTGGTCAGGTATCCCACGGTCAGGGCATTCTTGGGTTGAGTGAAGGATAGCACCACAGCGATGGCAGTAGTTTCGAACTCTCTCATATTCAAAACGCAACAAGACTGGTTCAGGGTTTGGTGGGAATCCAAATCTCTTGGCAAACTTCAGTTTAGAATGGATGTTGAACCTAACTTGAACCAGACACTCTGTGCTTGTGCTCCAGTGATGCTCTCTGAGCTTTGCCTTTACCGGAATTCCCAGCCGTTTCCCAATATCCATTAAGGCAGCCTCTTGTTTGTAGTCTCCTGGTACATTAATCACTTTCACCCAAAGAGTAACCTCCTCCAGATAGTTGTCCTGAAAACGATTAGTCCACAGGTCGAGTGCAAGGAGCCATCCTCTGTAAGTCCATGGCTCACTGTCAAAGATATCAATCATCTTAACCTCATTTGAGAAAGTAGCGAGAATCGTCCCATCTTCATGTATGATAGCGCGTCCCATCTTCATGTATGATAGCGTCGCTCTTGTTAGGTAGTTTCCATAGATCAATGAGCAAGTCTCTGAGTCTGTGCACATTCTGAGTGTGATGTAACCTTCTCACAACAATGATGTGCTGACCGTTGTGTTGGGCCTGGGTCTGAGCTTCAACTGAGATCATAGTCGGTGGTTCATCAGCTCCCAGGGTGAGTTGAGAGATTGCAAGTGATAGCTGATCCGCCATTGGAGTGTTCTTCTTCCTGTCTGTGGGATTTTCTCTGTTGGAGTTGTGGTAAAATGGTGTGGTGGTTTTTGTTTTCTGAGGGTGATGATATTTATAGCTGAAAGAATTGGTTTCGAGAGGGTTCGTGGCTGGCGTGGTGTAGGATTCATAATGGATTTTTGGGGGTGTAGGTATAGATTGGGGAATCGATAGAAGCAAAGAATTTTCATTGGGGTGGAATGAGGCGAGAAGAATGAGGCGAGAAGCAAAGAATTGTATTGATTATGTTCTACACCATAAAAATTATGAACAATATGTTGATGTTATGTTAATTTTATAGAAGACGAGTAAAATAATTCAGGAATGTGTCCATAAAATTTGAGACACATTTTTGGAATACTTCTAAAATACTCAAGATATTTTGAGATACTCTTTCAGAATCTTTAAAAATATTATGGATACTCTTTCAGAATCTTTAAAAATATTATGTAATATTTCAAGATACTCTTTTACAATCTTGTAAAAGATTGTAAACTCTTTAAATGTATTACTTTCTACAAATCTTTAAAAATGATCAAAAGTATTTAAAAATCTCTTTAAAAATGATCAAAAGTATTTAAAAATCATAAACCAATAACACCCTCTAAATCTTTAAGAATGGCCAAATTTGGATTAGGTTGTAAATGAGTGCTCCTATATAGCTAAAGCCATGTATTGAGGCCAAGACACAACTCTTTGGTTCCTACATTACATGAATTTAGTATGTTTTGATGGAAAAGGACAAAAGAAACAAGAAACTTGGGAAGTGAATGATCATAATATTACATGTAAGAGGCGAGAAAGTTCAGAGAGTAATGCCATTAAATACAGCTTTTACATTATAAGAACATTTTTCTTCTTCTCTTGTTGAAAACTCTTAAGACCACCATGGTGCATCACCAGTCCTGAAGTCAGTTTCAACCCATGGAACAAACAGAACCTTCCCTGAATCATCGATGTCCGCATGAGCCAAAGCAAGCGACTGTTCCACAAAACTAAGTTTAGTTCACAACATATAACTCCATGACTTACTATATATTATACAGCCATAATTTTTGTGATTAATTTGACTATAAATGTGATGTATTAGACTTACCAATGGAGCTGGACCTCTAACAACTTTGCCTTGAGCATTGTATTGAGAACCATGACAAGGACATAGAAACTTGTTCTCAGCTTTGTTCCATGGGACAACACAACCAAGATGAGTGCACACTGCATTGATACCGTATGTAGCTAAAGTCTTATCATTCTCCACAACTAGATAAGTTGGATCTCCCTATAAACATAAAATCCACATTCATTGAGATCTTGAAGAAGTGTTTTCAAGAAGCGCTAAATAACTTGGTCATCTTTTAAAGTACTAATGCTTTTTCTTTTACCTTTAGTCCTTGGGTGAGAGTTCGATCCCCGGGACCATGAGTCTTGAGCCATTCTGCTGCAAGAACATCGTTTCCAAGTGCATCTTTAGCTGGAGTACCACCACCTCCACCTCCGGATCTACATAGAGATTGAAACCAAGAACAATGAATCAAAAATCTCATTGACATCACATCTCAGTAGCATCAAAGAAGCTATCTACTTACTCTTTCTTTTCACAGAAAATAAAATTTTGTTAAACTGAATCTCTAGTTATGGAGCTATCCACTGATTCATGTACTACATATTGTGTTAAACCAAAAGCTAGACATGGGCAAAAATTCATCATTTGAGGGGGAAGGACATGTTAGAAACTTAGAATTCCACACCAAATGTTAAAGAGACTAACACTAATATATAAATGATACGATATGGATCAGTACACTCATTGTAACCTCACAATTCCTAAATCCTAACACCGCAAATAGATCAAAAAAGCAAACTTTACCAGAACAAAACATAACAATAAAGACTCATCCTGATCCAAATCAAATCCAAGAATCTCACTAACTTTCAAATCAAAGAACAGTAAACTCACCCAGGAGGAACAAAGAAGGAACCGTAAGGAACAAGCATATAACCAGTAGGCAAAGAAAGTGCCCCAACAAGAAGAAGATTCAAAAGCTTTCTCTTTTCCATATCAGGAACTCTATCTGCTGGAATACTCGAAGCTTGACAAGCAATTCTCAATCCAATCTTCTCATTTCTTACCATTTGATTACTCATCTTCGTTGGTTTCACAAATAACCCACGTGACATCGCAAACATAGTGCTTTTGCTTGAACCAAGCTGTACCCAATAAATAAAAATTCAAACTTTCAAAAACCCAATTACAAAGAGACTCGATTGTATTGGATTTAGGGATTGAGAGTGAACCTGAGTTGCAGGGGAAAGAGAAGAGGACGCCATTGATGTAGTCATCGGAAGATTTTAGATGAAAATGCTAAAAGGATGAAGCTTTTGAAGACAGTGGGATCATGCAGAGAGATTTTAGACCACTGAAGAGAGAAAGAAGCAGATAAGGCACGCGCTAGTCTCTGTTTCCACATAGCCACATATCTTTCGGGTTTTAGATTTCTGATTATGTGATTATTAATGGGCTTTTAATAGCCCAATAAGAAACTTAAGGGTTATTAGCTATTAGGGTTAGGGCCATTACAATTTTCAAATGAAATTTATCAAAGTTCATTTTTGAGAAATTAATTAGTTATTATATCTATAGTTGAAAAAATGATTTTAAAATATTAATGAAATAGATTATAATCTGAATTAAATTAAAAATAGATATTAACTTTTTTTTAATTTGTGTGTAAGTGATAAAAATTCAAATATTGAAAAATAGAAGGATTTTTTTTTTTTGGTAAAATAAGTTTGTGTAAATTTGGGTATCTAGATCGGTTTATTCGAATTAAAATATTTTCTCTTTTTTTTTGGTTTGAGCATTCAAAATAAATCTGAGTCCAAAACTGATTGGTATATTAGTAAGATTAAATTGGTATTCAGATCTGAACCGATTCGGATTCTTAATAAAACCAGAAAGATTGACCTAAGAAACTACGATTGGTTAGTGACCGTGGGGCTGGTTAGTATAAAAAATATAAACCATTTTTGGAAGTTCATGTTATTTTTTGCTACTCTGAATATGATTACAAATTCACTATTGATAAAACAAACTTCTTGAAAAGAAAAAAAAAAAAACAACCTATATGATTGGACCTTAATGGGCCGTTTAACTTCAGTTGAGCCCATAATATCTGAGAGAAAAGTAGGGTTGATTAAAATAAATAGAGGAAAAAAGGTAAAGAGAGAGTCAACGAAGAAAATAAAGAAATGAAATGATGAAAAATGTTTTTGATATGGCGTGAGAGACTTCTGCGAGACATGCACTCATCACGTGATTGCATGTGTGTCTCTTTGCTTTGACTCTTTTTGTTTTGTTTTGTTGTGTCTCTTCTTCTTTCATTTTAATTACATTATCCCATCCCCAATATATAAATTTGTTTATAAATTGCCTAATCAGTTTTCAGATTATTTTACATAATTTTCTTTCACTACTATTAGAGATTTAATAGTCGAATTTGTTTGTAAATTGCCTAATTATTTTACATAATTTTCTTTCACTGCTATTAGATTCAAGGGTTGACACATTATTCCCCCCTATACTATATCGTTTCTCAACATTCCTATCCGAACTTTTCCTCTCTCTAAAGATTACCCTTAAAAAGTTTTTTCTTTGTAAAACACCCCCTACTCTTAGATCCTTTATAAACCACCATTTGAAATTAA
>CM071717.1:42180962-42192381 GCA_036630335.1 Physaria fendleri
ATGAAAATGAGGCCGTCAAAGTTGAAGTTTTAAAATGGGGCGTTTTCAGAGTTCTGGGTTTAATTAAAATTTTAAAACGTTTACGTTAACGGAACAGTAGCGACGTTATAACGTTGTTTTAATGAACCGTTAATGAGAATAACGGCTGGTTTAATAAGCGGTAATTTTGAAAGTTGAGATTTTATGATGATTTCGATAGCAAAGTTGAGGTTTTAAAATGAGGCCGTCAAAGTTGAAGTTTTAAAATGGGGTATTTTCAAAGTTTCGGATTTAATTGACATTTTTCCCAATTTAAATTTCCTAACTATATTTTTTGGCATCTGCAACTTCTAAAAATATAAATGTAAAAGTGTCAATATATTTAATTCTGATATATTTTAAAAGCATAATAAATCTAAAATTTCATATATTTTCAAAAACGGTCACGGGGGTATTATTTTTTATTTTTTTGAGATAACGAGGGATAAAATTCGAACGCTGTCGGAACCACAAAATTTGTTTATTCGATTGAGAAATACAGAATCGTAAATCAATGGTTGAGATCAATTTTAAAACAATCTAACGGCGTTTAGAAGCGTCGTTGAAGTAAAAAGCGTCAACGCCGAGTCAATATAGCAATATCTCATCCACAATTTTTTAATTTTCTCATTTCGAAAATATAATATAAATAAAAAAATGAAAGAGTGAAAATTGAGGAAAAAATTCTCTGCTATATATTCTCGTTTCACTGTGTTTAGTGTTAAGCTGCCGCTGTTTGTTTCTCCTTCATCTTTCTCTCGAACCTTCGGTATTATCTTCTTCTTCTTCTTCTAGGTGAGTTTAGATCTGTTGTTGTTTTGCTTTTCATTTTGGTTTTGGTTATTGCTATGCTGATTTTGCTAGATCTGTTTTAGCATGCGATGAGTTTGATTTGGAAATTGTTCGTATCTTGCTTGTTTTGTGAATCGATCGCTTCTTGTTGGATCCATTGATTTCAATGATTCATCTCGTTTGTGTCGATCTTCAGCTGATGGCTTTTTTTTTTGTCAGTGAAGTTGTTTAGTTCGAAATGATTTCGTGGTTCGTTTGTATCATCGATTGAGCTAGTTTTAATCTTCGATCTGTTACGAGTCGATGTTTAGAAGTGAATTTAAGTGGTTTCTCTTTGAGATCTGTGAATTTTGAACCCAGCTCGAGCTCTATCTGTTCTTATTAGACTTCATGGTTGATGTCATCGATCATCGATATGTAAAGCTATGTATAATTTCTATCAACCGCTGGTAATCGTAAAAACTAAGTTGTGAATCTTATTCGTTGGCATGTTTTGGTGTTTGATAAAAGCGAACTGGCTTCCATTTTCCAGAACATGGCAATTTTTATGAGCTTATCTAATTTTTTCAGTTTTGGTTTCCTTTGCTTAGTGAAATATGGCCGATGGTGAGGACATTCAACCACTTGTCTGTGACAATGGAACTGGAATGGTGAAGGTCAGTAAAATTTTAATTTTAGCAACAGTTAAGTTTATTGCATTCTTTGTTGTACATATGTAGTCCTCTGAGCTTGATTTATGTATGCACAGGCTGGTTTTGCTGGTGATGATGCCCCCAGAGCAGTGTTCCCAAGTATTGTTGGTCGTCCCAGGCACACTGGCGTCATGGTTGGTATGGGTCAGAAAGATGCTTATGTTGGTGATGAAGCTCAGTCCAAAAGAGGTATTCTCACTTTGAAGTACCCAATTGAACATGGTATTGTAAGCAATTGGGATGATATGGAAAAGATCTGGCATCACACTTTCTACAATGAGCTCCATGATATGGAAAAGATCTGGCATCACACTTTCTACAATGAGCTCCGTGTTGCCCCTGAGGAACACCCAGTTCTTCTCACAGAGGCACCTCTTAACCCTAAAGCTAACAGGGAGAAGATGACTCAAATCATGTTTGAGACGTTCAACGTCCCTGCCATGTATGTTGCGATTCAGGCTGTTCTTTCTCTCTATGCCAGTGGTCGTACAACCGGTTAGTTCTCAAATCTATACATGCAAATCTGAATAACATTCTGCTCTTACTTGTCTTTGTTTAAAATCTTTTGTTCTATTTGTTTTTGTTTTTATAGGTATTGTTCTCGACTCTGGTGATGGTGTGTCTCACACAGTGCCAATCTACGAAGGGTATGCTCTTCCTCATGCTATCCTTCGTCTTGATCTCGCTGGTCGGGATCTCACAGATTCTCTCATGAAGATCCTCACCGAGAGAGGTTACATGTTCACCACAACCGCAGAACGGGAAATTGTCCGTGACATAAAGGAAAAACTAGCTTACGTCGCCCTTGACTACGAGCAAGAGCTTGAAACAGCAAAGAGCAGTTCTTCAGTGGAGAAGAACTATGAGCTACCTGATGGACAAGTCATCACCATAGGAGCTGAAAGATTCCGTTGCCCTGAAGTTCTTTTCCAGCCATCACTCATCGGAATGGAAGCTCCTGGAATCCACGAAACAACTTACAACTCCATCATGAAATGTGATGTCGACATCAGGAAGGATCTCTATGGTAACATCGTCCTCAGTGGTGGTTCCACCATGTTCCCAGGAATAGCTGACCGAATGAGCAAAGAGATCACTGCTCTAGCACCAAGCAGCATGAAAATCAAAGTCGTTGCACCACCCGAGAGAAAATACAGTGTCTGGATCGGAGGATCAATCCTTGCTTCCCTCAGCACCTTCCAACAGGTAAGAATCTGCTTCGTTTTAACAAACAACCCGAATTTGAAAAACGTTTTAACATTTTGTTTTGCTTGTGTGAATCAGATGTGGATATCAAAGGGAGAGTATGATGAGTCAGGTCCATCGATTGTTCACAGGAAATGCTTCTAAGGTAACTCTCTCTCGTTCCTTGTTCTGAGTATGCTACAAATTATCTGCTATTATGTGGTTTTTGTTTTATCCCTTTCTCTTTAGAACATCTTCAATGTATTAAGAAGTCTCTGTACCTAAAAGTTTCGTCTCTCCTTTATCTTCTTTAGTATGTTTGTGATGATTCATCATATTATATTTGGTCCTTGGTTCATTTTTTAAAAAGCTTATTCACTAAACATTGGTTGATTCATCTTCATTAGGATTAGGATACTAAATCAATAGTAAATAAACTATCATATAAAAAAAGATGTTGTTTTATTCTCATTTAAATTAGCCAAAGTACACTATTATGGTGCAGCAAAAAAATTGATGGTATTCTTTAGCTTTGGTATAAAAGATTTAGGGTTCTTGTGTTCTCTCCAAAACAAATACATTCCCTTTACCATCTCTTCCTACTTGTAAATCTTCATCTAAATATCTACAATATTCTCAGAATCAAGGAATATCCATAATCAAATAATTTAATATCATTATCTGATCATTTACTAAAAGGATACGAAATCTCGAAATGTCCTTCAGGATTGAAGATTCCCAAAAGAAGTCCCATGTTTTTCCTAAATATATTCATCAACTGTATCCAAAACACAAATCAAAGACTTTTCCCAAAAAGAATCTATAAATTTGATTGTGTCAGAAGAAAAAAAACAGACCTTGTCTGGCTTAATCGTTGAGCTTTCATAAGTTATGTCAACACTCTACACAAACGCAAATCTATCAAAACGCGTTTTTTAACTAAAAACGCCAAAATAATATGTTATTATGTACCGATTTAGATGAGATCTCGAAAGAACAGACGATTCTAAACTCGCCGTCTAATAGATTCAATCCCCGAACATCAAATTTTAACACATGGACCGTTTTACCCTTCAAAGTCGAAAACAAATTCAGATCAATGAACGTCATTAGTATGATCAAAGCTCGAAACTTTCATACCTGAGCAATGTCAATCTGTTGAAGAAGATCACCGAGAGAAACGAAATCACGAAGACCTAATTTAGTTCGTTTAGAACCCAATACAGTAATTGTACTATAAATTAGTTTCCAACAACCTCCGATCTTATCTAACTCTCCGGTCGGTTCCAGTGTCGGATTCCGACACTCCAGAATGTTAATTAGTCTCTCAATCTCTGTTTTTTTATCCGATTTAACTCCAAATATTCCTCTATTAATCCCTTAAAATCCAAAAAACAAATCTTTTACATTAGATAAGAATCAATGCATTTGAAAATTAAAAATTTGAATTTAATCATTCATTCACCTTTGAGAGCTTTGTAAAGCTCTTCTTTAATCTGAGAAACTGTAAATTCTACTTTTTCTTGTTCGTTTGTGGATGAAGCAGAGGTCTGTTCTGTGACTTTTCTGATGAATATGTGTCTGAGACGTAATGGGTTGTTGCTTAAATTCACTGTTCTGTCATTGAAATTGATGAAAGAAACAAAGGTTTTTGAGTTTGGTGTTCTTTTTGGGATTGGTCTTTGTGAGATTGCCATTGATGGTGGATGGATAAGCTTACTTGACATTGCTAGTTGTCACACAGAATCTCTAACTTAAGAAAAAGGAAGATGATGAGATAAAGAGAAACACAGAGAGAGAGAGCTTTTGATCTATCTTCATCTTTTAGTAATCTATCACCACCACACAACTATGTCATTACGCAATATAATATAAACAAAATAAATTAATTAATTATTTCTTTAATCAAGGAAAATTATTATATTAGTCTATAGAGTTTTGGTTATTTTTTTTTGTCTAAATATTGTTAACTAATATCCATTTGAACCTTTAATTTTCCTTGGATGTAAAAATTAATTTTTAGCATTTAAAATAATAAAATTAGAGTTTTTTAGTTTATTTATATTTTTATTCAAAATTATTTTATATTCGAGCAAGGTGTAAACCTATTATATAACTATAAATATGTACTTAAAAAAACAATATGTACTCTCTCGTAATATTTGATTTCTTTTTACACACAAGTTAATAAACATAATTTGTAATTTTTTAAAAATATATTAAGATTATAAATTAAAAAAAAAGTTTAAGTTATGACTTTAGGTGTAAATACATTTTCAAAAAATTGTTGAAAGTTGAATATTGTGGAAAAAAATATAATGCTAAAAATCATATTTTGTGGAATGGAGTAAGTAATTAGTAATTAGAGCTGAATCCACTACCACTTGATTGCTAAACTTGTACTATTAGTGATTAGAATAATGTAGTGATTAGGTTTATCAGAAAACTAATAGTTTTGCTCATTTTAATTAATAAAAATTAAAATATGTAACTTATCTTTGATATTTATTTAGCTTACCATCTATATGTAGTTAGTAAGGTTGTTAACTACAACCCTAGTTAAGGCTCATTAGTAGACAAAAAGACATGAATCATTAAAGCAATCACTTTGTGTATAGTAATTTTAGAAATATTTGTAAGTACCCCACAAACATAGTCATGTGTTCTGTTCTTTGTCATAAAAGCCAAAATAAAATTCAGATTTGTTCAAATTTTCAAAATACAGTTTAAATCACTAGTTAGTAACTTAGTATAGTAAGTCACCATATCATTTTTTAATGATAGGTTTTTATTTTGTGATTTTTATTTATCATAAATATGGGGAAGTCATGGTTAATTATTAAATATACAGCATTAATTAATAAAACATGAAATGAAATAAAAAATTTTAATGAATAAAGCATGAAATGTATAAAGCATGGAGTTAGTTAAAACATCATTCTATAAAGTGATTATGACATGCTTTTTGATTATATATTATATACTAAAATGTTTTTTTTTTTTTTTTTTTTTTTTTTTTTTTTTTTTTTTTTTGTCAATGTACTAAAATGTTATAAATCAAAATTAAATAACTATTTATAAAGTTCTTGGAACCAAAAATCAAAATCTTGGTGGGGGTTTCGGCTTTATTATAATTTTTCAAATCCAAAAATATTCTAATATTTTTATTTAGTTAAGTTTAATTAAATAATCAGTAAATCAAAAGTATTTAATAAGATGTGGCTTACATGTGGAGTTTGTTTGGTTGGATTATCTTTGCCACTTGAGTCTTCTCAGTGGACACCTAAAATTAAAAATAAAATATCAAACCAATAAATTACTTAAAAATGGATAGAAAAAAGAAACTTGATCAATTTATTATTATTTTATGTCAACCACTTGATTAATTTATTAAAACGTAATATTGTCTTCTTCCCGTAAAATATACCATTATTAATTACCATTAAAGCCTATGTATTAATTAAACAGCTCATGCGTAGTATCTACAATGATTCGGTCAAAAAGATACTAATTTAAAAAGGTGATAATTCCAAAGTCATACAAATAATTTGTTTTTTTAAACTGCGTGAAAATAAATAAAATAAAATATCAAAAAAATTGAAATTAAATTGGCATTAAACAAAAGAATCAAAATAAAAAGATCAAAAATATTGAAATAAATAGGCATTAAACAAAAGAATCAGTTCCTAAAAAAAATCAATTTATTTTCTCTAAACTTTAAAGAGCTAATATTTATTCACAAAATTGTTTAAAAACAAAAATACAATGGAGATGATCTTTAATAAAATCCAAGAAAATTATGTTATTTATAGGAAAAATATATAGTAGTAACAACAAAATAGTAGAAAACAAGTGTACCCACTAACTTAATTTCAAACATCTTTTAGAATTCATCTCATTTAAAAAAAAAAACAGAGCTTTTGTTTCTCTGTCTCTCTGCTTCATTGTCTCATCTTTTGGTCTGTTTTTACCAGTGTTTACTACCTCCTTGAGAACTACCACCTTTTCTTGGAAAAAACCCACCTTTCTTAGGTTTTGGGATCTCATGAATATCCATCACTTGTATTGTCCTTTGCTTTTTTGCTGCATTCATAACAATGCAGTCAGAACATGATCTAATTGGAGTTGAAATGTCTGAAAGTACAAACCATTTTCAGCTTGTCTGTAGTTTTGTTGAAGGCGTTTTCGAGCTGTGTCGAAATCGACTTCTTTATGTTCTTTGTCCCTCTGCAATTCCCATAACCAAACTCATCACAATTGAGATCATAAGAGTCTTTAAGACCGAGCTCAGGATATTGGTAATGTACCTGAATGGTTTGTTGAGAAGGCGAAGGACGAGAAGGTTTATTAGCCGGAGAAGGAGATTCTCTTCTATGTTGAGGAGGAACAGGTCTTTGTTTTCTCTCTGGCTCGATTATGTTACCGTTCCTGCTTGAACTAGAGGACCCATCTGTCGAAACCGGAAAAGGAATAAGCTTTAAGGACTAAGAATAGTGAAAGATCAAAACTTCATAGTCCTTGTTCAGTAACTTACTATGTGGAATAGGTGAGTATCCAAAATCAGGCACCTATCACATATGAAAAAAGATAACAACTTAAGCCCAAATGATCAATCAAAGATCGAAAAGCGCTTTCGGAATATCACCTGTTGGCGATTGAGAGCTTTCTGCTGCACTGGTGAATCCTCATCAGCTACATATGAAGAGATTGATAAGTTCTAAGCTTGATAAGAAACTGATGCTAGTTTGTTTTTGTCTTTTACCTATCAAACTCGGAGGTTCGACATCACCAGGCTGGTTCAATTTAACCCATTCATCAACTGTTTCTTTCCATTTTCTGTCAAGAGAAAAGTACATTGATCAAGAGAGGTTCTTGCTCAAATTATGACCATAAAAGTTTCTGAATTTGATCATAACTTGACAAGCTGTTTAGCTAATCTTCGAACATTGTTTGATGGATGTTTCCGAACTCGATTCACATGCCTCCCAATATCAGTTTCCTATCAAACAAATCAAAGAATCAAAGACTGTTCTTATCTGAATTTGATTACAAGTTTGATTACAAGTCATTACCATACCTGAAGAGCTTGAAATGTTATATCCATATCTTCTAGATTCTGAAGTAACTCAACCAAAGATTCTTCAGACTGAAACCAAACAACAAAAAACCAAAACTTTCAAATCTCTGCAATCAAAATTAAGATCAAAGTGAAACACTTTTTTAAATCAAACCAGATCAGGATCTTCAAGTCTCTCTTTGATCTCAAAGATACTCTTTTGTTCATCATCAAACAAGCCAGCAAACGGATCAAAATCATCATCTTCTTCACCACCATTAATAGCTTTCTCTCTTACTTCACCTCCTTCTTCTTCTCCTCCTGCTACTACTGCTTCTTCTTCTTCTTCTTCTTCCTCATGAATCATCCTCCCATTAACCCTACCCCCAAAATCACAGTTTCTACACTTATTCTCCATAGAAGTTGCATAAAGCCTCTCAACGATGTTATCTCTTCGTTGCTTTAGCTCTTGACCATAGTCTAAAGATGCAACGAGAATCGCTGTATCTATGAATGTCCAAACATCAACACCTGCGTTATCCATAATCGATCTGAAATCATCTAAATCCATTCCCAAAATTTGGTTACTTTAAAAGGATTTTTCCAAAAACAGAGTATTACATAACCAGATCTAAGAGATGAATTCGAGAACCAAACAAAGTTTTTAGATTTCAATTTGTTTAAAGATAAACAATTTAGAATCAGATTGGTGAAATCTATATTAAAAAGGAAGAGACTTTGGAGCTTTTTGATGAAGGTTTTTTTTTTTACTGCTATGAAGAAGAAGAGAGAAGAAGAAGAAGAAGAAGGAAACAAATTAAAAAGGGAATATTCCAAATTTGAAGCTTTAGAATTTGGTTTTAAGGGAAGGTTATTGCTTTTTCTTCATTCTTCTCTCAAGATTAACTTTTATAATATTGTTTATTTTCTTACAAAAATACAAAATCAATAACAAGAAAATGGGTTTTTAAGGAAAAATTAAAAGAAAAAAAACAAAAAATGGTTTTTGCTTTAATTGAGGTATGCTCATGTTTAGACTAAAGTAAAGCAAAGCAATTTGGTTTGTTGTGATTGGGGAGATGAATAGCTAGAGAGAAAGGTGAGTGTTTTTCAATAAGATATTTTGGTTAATGGGCCTATATTGGGCTTGTGGACCCAAAATATTAAATTAATAATTTGATTTTAGTCAATGTAAGACTAATAGATAAATAACAAAAGTATGGATCATATGTAACTTTTAGTTAATTTATATGGACAGTTAGATAAAATAATAATTTTTTTCTGGCATTATCCTCATATTGAAGTTGTGTTCTTATCATCACAGTCATTGCCACATTTATTTCTTAAATAAACAATTGTAGTTTTATGTTCTGTCCTAGTCACAACAAGTCCAAATATATTTGTTGTCATCTGAATCATATTTTTGATATAATCTTAGAGTTAATTATGGTAAAATAATCACTTCATGAGTATTAGTCAACTATACTCAACCAATAAGTCAAATTTACACGTAGTATTAGTCAACTATACTCAACCAATAAGTCAAATTTACACGTGGCACATGGATCATGAAATTGCTAATTATCCAACATAACCAACCGATTTTCAGAACAAATTTTTTAAGTAGGTGAGTTAAAGCCCAATGTGAGGCCTGTGATAGGCCCAATTGATAATAACGTTTCGTCTTACTCGGCGGAGAGCTTCTAGTTTCATTTCTCACCCAAAATCGCCGGGGAAATCCCAATCGCCGATATATAATTCGTCGGATAAATCGGAGATCTAGGTACGAAAATATGTCCCCAGACGAAGAGCAGCTAGCTAGCGATGGTGAGTTGGTGAGTGCCGAGATAGCTGACGAGTACATAGCCGATTTGGATAGTGTACGTGCCAAGGCTGATGCTGCTTTCATCAAGGTTGGCGAACTTGAGGGTGTTATTAAGGCCATGGAGGTACGTTTGCCAAAACTAATCAGAGTATAGGTTTCTAACATTTATGCTGCTACCATTTTTACCCTTTTGATTTTCAAATTTTGACTAATCAGGCACGCTTGAGCCAAGTGGAAGAGATTAGTTACAAAGATAGACTTGAGAAAGAAGAACTCAAACAGAAACTTGAGAAGTTTGAAGCAGAAATTGAGAAACCTAGGAAAACAGATGTGCGTGACAGTTCCGAGTCTTTGCACGCAGCAGAGAAGCAGAAATTGAGAAACCTAGGAAAACAGATGTGCGTGACAGTTCCGAGTCTTTGCACGCAGCAGACAAGGTTTCTAGAAAGTTATCTATGGAGGTAGTATTTACATCACCTGTTAAGTTATGATTTCTTTGCTTTAATAGTAACAATCACCTGTTAAGTTATTTATGATTTCAGCATTCTGATCTTGTGGCTGAAATGTGATTGTAGATGTAAAGCCAATATATTTAGTTACATTATCATATTTTTCTGTTTATTTCTCAAGTGCAGATAAGTGATTTACCTGAGGTTTTGCTGGTGAAGATACTATCGTTTCTTCCAACAAGAGATGCTGTTGCCACTAGTATTCTGTCCAGACAATGGCAGTTTCGTTGGAGGTGGTTGCCTAATCTTGAGTTCGACTGTGATAGAGGTTCAGTGAGGGATTTTATCAACAAGTATCTGCCATTACACAAAGCTCCTGTCATAAAAAGCTTGCGGCTTGACTTTGAGGATAGATCATTTCATGCTAATGATCCCAAAACGTGGGTTGGAATAGCAGTTTCTCGTGGATTGCAGGAGCTAAGTATCTCTTATTACTACGACACTAAAAACCTTACTGTGTTTTTGCCCGGCAGTTTGTATACCTGCAACACCCTTGTTACTTTGAAACTTGAAGAGGAGGGGGTTTGTGTTGATGTTCCTGAAAATGCCCGTCTCCCTTCCTTGAAAAAACTGCATCTCGATTCTGTGACATACTCAAACGGAGATTCTCTTCGACTGCTTCTATCTTGTTGCCCTATTTTTGGAAGATCTGCTTATCAACAGGGAATCTTATGCAACGGGACAGCTTTAGTTATTAAAATCCCATCGTTGAAGCGTTTATCCTTATTCATTGATGAAGATTGTTCTGATTATGGTTGTCTGATATTTACACCTTCTTTGAAGTATATCAGATTTCATGATGATAGGGAGGAGCATTGCTCCTATTCGTTTGAGGATATGCCAGAGATCGAAGAAGCAGTTATCTCTGCACATGTGGGCTTACATTTGGAAGACCTTTTCAAATCAATCTCAACTGTTAGAAGTCTTTCATTACGATTATTCAACTATGAAAATGAGGTAATTTGATTCTGTTTCATTTAATTTATGCATTGTTGTGAGTTTTGAATCATTTGTTAATTGCTTGATATGTCTGCAGGCTGTGTATGGTGATGGTATTGTATACAGTAAGCTTGAACATTTGAAGGTAAAAATATGCAGCGATAATTGGTCAAAGATAACTTTCCAGTTGCTCAAAGATTCTCCTAACCTGCAAGTTCTCGATCTCAAATCGTTTGGTGTAAGTTCTTCTTTGGTTACTATTTTGCAGTAAAGCACAGTTTGGTGATTTTAAATCATGTATTCTTTTTTTTACTTTTCAGTACCACAAAAGATTTGAGGATTATGAACCAATTGGCGAGAGTTTGGTTCCTGAATGTTTATTGAAGAGTCTTAAAACTTTCAA
>CM071717.1:42270979-42286879 GCA_036630335.1 Physaria fendleri
TTTTTAAAAAAAAAAAAAAAAAAAAAAAAAAAAAAAGATTAGCTCTGTATTATGATGTGTAAAACTCTGCTCTGTTTCTAATATAAAATATGTGTACAAAAAAATTGTTAGTGTTTATCTATAATAATTATTATTATTATTATTTTTGAATTATTAGACTAACAATAAATTTTTATTGTTTTAGTTGTTAGATTAAGGTAATTGTTAATGATCATTTACAATTATTATTATTTGAAATTATGATTTAATATTTCCACCGACTATGATGATGCATGGCCACCAAATCAAGTTTCAAAAATGGGATAGAATAGTTCGGGACAAGATAGGTTTTTGTCAAAAATTCTAACCACGCTATCAATGAATTGCCTAAGAATGCCCTGCAAGCGGAACTTCAGACGTTGTTGTATGGAATCCCAAGATTGTTGGCAAAAAAATGTTATCGGAAAGTCATTTTAAAAGGTGATAATAAATTGTTTCCTTTGTTATTTTCAGGCCAACTATAAGAATGGAATTTACAATTAGATACAAGATGTTTATGCAAGGATGTCTTTATTTGAAGATTCTCGGTTTGTTTTGATTAATAGAGATGCGACAGTTTATAACCGACAGTTTAGCTAAAATACCCAATACCAATCGGCTTAATTTATCAATCTTTTCATTATTTACCATCTGTGGTACTTTATCCCCCAATACCAATCGGCTTAATTTATCAATCTTTTCATTATTTACCATCTGTGGTACTTTATCCGAGCAATCAGGTTGCATATTAATAAAAGTTTTATTGCGTTATAAAAAAACAAATAGTATATTAACATATTTGTGCATTTAGAATAATATTTTTTATTATCTATGATTTATCAATCCGTTTTTAATTATAATGAAATATTTATAAATATTATTTATTTTAAATATCTCATTATGCAAAAGTCACCTACTTATATAATTGAACTTCATAAATTCAAATCGGTGGAACGATTTTATGTAATGTAAAAAAATATTTTCGTATTTTCGTATTTTTTAATTATAATCATTAATTTCAAAATTTATAGTGGTTCGAATTATCGGTTTGGGTCCTATCACAATATTTTTATACAAAAAAATCTTGACTTTGTCATCTAAGTTGGAATTTTTAGTAGATGGATTGAAAAAAATCTATAGTTTCTATTATTTGTTAATGTAATTAGCTAGTTATATTACTTTTATATTCTTACAAAACTCATATGTTCAATTTAGTTAACGTTCTAACTAAAACTTTGGTTTTCATTTAAACACTATTGTTATTTATATTGATTCCAAGTTGAAGCTCGGCCAAGAGTGATAATTGCAGTGAACAAATCGGCTCACCTAAAAGTAGCTCCATCCATAATATGTTTTCTAACTAAAGAAATTAAACATATTTAATTAAATGAAAATGTTTACTAAAAAGATTCAACCATTAATAGAGTGACAACTGTAAAAAAAATTTTTGTAGAAACGGTTCTTCAAGTTTTTATTTAAGAACTCATTCTATGTTCTTTCTTTTTCTTTCCTTTTTTATTATTAAATTTTTTATCCTCCATTGGAGGTGGTCTGAGAATGGTAGTAGTAGCAAACAAATCAACGACAACAGTAGAATTTATAAACCAAATTGTTTTTTTCTATGTAGTAGTAGCAAACAAATCAACGACAACAGTAGAATTTATAAACCAAATTGTTTTTTTCTATTGCCTTGTGTAAGAAGGAAAACCACTTTAAAATGTCATTTGATTTAGAAGTAACTTGGACTTCACTAATGGTCTCAAGATTCATGGTCATTATAATGATGATCAATGTATGAGTTCTCCACATTTTGAAAAATTAGATATGTAATTTGTATTTGTGTTTTGTTAAAGTAATTAATAACTGAGAAATTTCATTTATGATACATATACTGAAAATAATGTTATAAATCGTCAATATATGTGTATATATATATATATAATTAACATTAAACTTAAACAAAAAAAAAAAGAATTTGTTTTTTTATCAAATGCATATCCATGTTGTTAATGTTACAAAAATTAACAAAAAAACAAATATATCAATTATTTTTTATTGGATGAATCATATTGTCTGTTTTAAAATTCCACATATGATTGAATAATTTTATAAATTTTCTTTTTAGAAAATGAATATCAGTTTTTAAAAAATATAAATATCACATCTATATTTTTGGAAAACATGTTACTTTAACCTAAATTTTTGTGTATGGGTTCAATTTATTATCTTTTTGTATTCAGATAAATTCAAATTAATATTTTTAATATGATTTAATATGTATATATATATTCTATTTAAAAAAATCATATCACCCATTTTTCATACATATGGATGAATTCCATATTTGACTGAATAAATTTTGTAAACTATTTATTTTCTTAGAAAATAGATATTAATTTGTAATAATATCAAATCTATATTTTTGAAAACCCATTTTAACGTAAATTTTTTGTGAGATTTAATTTAGTTTGTTTTGTACTCAGATTAAATTTAAGATAATATTTTAAATATAATTTTGTATAAAAATTAAACAAACCAATTTTGGAAAAAAAAACGGTATTCTATTCATATTTTTTTATTAGATGAATCAGATTAACAGAATCCTACATTTGATTGAATAACTTTTACAAACAATTTTTTTCTTAGAAAATCGATAGTTTGGATAAATATATCATCTATATTTTTAAAAATATGTTATTAAACGTATTTTTGGATTATCTTATCATATTAAAATGAAGTGTTGTGATAATTTATTTTAGGGAATCCAAAATTAATTTTAATATTTAACTGTAATGATTATATATGTTAGTATATGACTTTTAAACTTCCATTAGTTTGTGAATTTAATTGACAAAATTTATTAATACAATAAATATAATTGTTTTGAATATATTTAATAAAAAGAAAAAGAAAATGTTTGATGATGTGAACACCCTAGAATTTGAGAGTGAACTCTCCTATTATTAATATAAATTATATGGAGATCAATGTGTCTTTGCCATTTTAGCCAAACAGTAGTCGGTTTTTGACACTAGCCGTGCGGGCAGCCTATTTAAACACAAAATGAAGCCTAATTTACGTGTGAGGTTGTACCGTGAAAGTATAGAATGCCTAAGATCCCGTGGAAGACTGATACCTTGAACTTTGAGATTTATGAGCCACTGTAACTCTAAGATGAAGATTACCTAGGTAAGATCGACTTAAACGGCAAATAATCGGCTTGAGAGCTTTGAGCTTTTTGGAGAACCATTGAGTAGATGACGTAGAGACGAAAAGCTGAGGCCCGATATCCAGCAATCCTGAACTGTAGCTAAGAAATCCGGATGATTTACTAAAGCATTCGTGAACTTGAATGGAGTTTTTCTCCTGAACTGTAGCTAAGAAATCCGGATGATTTACTAAAGCATTCGTGAACTTGAATGGAGTTTTTCGTCGGTTCATAGGAGAAGAATTCAAATAAATTCTAGCGCGAAGGCGATCAGAACAACTACCGCCTCAAAAACCCCATAAGAGTTTGAATAAGTGCTGTTCCAATTTTGATTGCATAGAACACGGTCTAATTTTTTTTTTTGTAAATAAGACTATCATCTTGCTTGTAAAACAATACAACCCGCTCTTTAAAAATCTAACATTCCTGTAGAATCAAAGGAAGAAGAGATATTAGAATGCTCACAAATATTGAGAATTTCATTCAAATCTCCACAAATTAACCAAAGAACTTTTTGGAAAAGAGATGAACTATAGTGATCGAAAATGTCTTCCTAAAGTTGCTATCTTAAAACAATACAACCCGCTCTTTAAAAATCTAACATTCCTGTAGAATCAAAGGAAGAAGAGATATTAGAATGCTCACAAATATTGAGAATTTCATTCAAATCTCCACAAATTAACCAAAGAACTTTTTGGAAAAGAGATGAACTATAGTGATCGAAAATGTCTTCCTAAAGTTGCTATCTTCCACTAAGAAAATTACATGCATAACAAAAGAGATAAGTAACTCCTCTGTTGACACCATCGAAGAGGATCCAAAGCGTAAACATTTGAGCATTCTTAAAAACCGGAGTAACTCGAGTAGTGGCATCCCAAGCATTGACATTACTTGTGCAATGTTTGGTCTATCCCCAGCTTGCTGTTGAATACAGAGCAAACCTATCTGAACACATCTCGCTACTTCGCCTTTAGAACCTGAGATAGAAATATCTTGATCCAATAGATCTGCTCCACCATTTTTGCACCAAGAATCCCATGCCTTTAATATTGATGAACACAAGTATATAAGAAACATTGTGATTCTCATGACGACAAAAAAAAAAAACATTTTGATTCCCACTCAAAATTCAAGGAGGATATAGAGAGTGTAATTTTTGGCTTACATATTCAAGAAGAGTTTTGCCTTCTTCTCCAATGGTGAAACTTGAAATTTTCTTTCCGGTTATGATTTCAAGTAGCAGAACTCCAAATGCATAGATGTCTGATTTCTCAGAGAACATTCCTGTCCATGCATACTCTGGGGACATGTACCCTCTGTAAATTGGTATCAAACAATTTTTATCAGACTGATTATATAAAGCAATAAGAAAGTGCTTTGACTGAGCTTGTTACATACAGAGTTCCGACAACCCTGCGAGTGTTGGCTTGATGTTGAGTTCCTTGAAACATCCGTGCCAATCCAAAATCTGATATTTTTGGATTCATTTCTTCATCTAAAAGGATGTTGCTGACCTTTAAGTCTCGGTGCACAACCCTGAGACATGAGTCGCGGTGTAGATAAATAGCTTTTCTTGTCCATCAATGCAGCATCCCAAAAGTCGAACCAAGTTTCTGTGTTGGAGTTTCGATATGAGTATTATTTCATTCATGAACTCCTCTAGACCCTGTCCAGAGGTGCTCGAAAGACGCTTTATGGCTATGTCTTTTCCATCTTGTAGCTTTCCCTGTATCCACAGTTGGAGAAAGTCATATAGTGACCAAGAATGACAATGACAAAACGAAAAGAACATGGTAGACCTTACCCTATAAACTGGACCAAATCCACCTTGACCAAGCTTATTTGTCGTGCTAAAGTTATCGGTGATAGTTAATATGGTTTGCATATCAAAGAAATTTACATCTTGTGGTCTCAGTTGTTCCTTCCATGCATCATGCGAAGTCTCCATGGATATGGCAGTTGAATCTGAGATTTGCAGTGTCAGTACTAAATATTTCGCCAATTACCATTCAAAGGCTAAACGAAAAGAATTGGCAGACAGGATAAAAGTGAAAGAGAGGATACTAAGCCTTTCAGTGTCTCACCATTTTGTTTCACTTTGTATCTCCAAAACCTATAAGTGACAAAAATCAAAACCAACAAAACAGTAATGCTGACAGTGGCAGCAATGATAATCTTTGTTCGACTGCTTCCAGCTGAGAAATGCAGCAGAAAATTAAAATGTAAACCAAGCTGCAGCAAACAAGAACATCAAGAAGAATCTCGAAAAAAATTAGAAGTACTAACAACAATTTGAATGCTCAGCTTCATGCCATACCTAACTCAGAACTTGCAAGACGAATGGAAAGAGTTTCTCCTCCAGCAACAAACTGCATTACATCCACAAGCTCTCGATTCCACACCAAACATCCGAAACAAACTGCATTACATCCACAAGCTCTCGATTCCACACCAAACATCCGATTTGTTCGATATAGGAAAATCCTGTGCAAGAACAGTTTCCCAGACAATGCTGGTGGCAATCCTCTTCATTGATCAAGCTTATATATTCATAAAAGTCTGGGGGCTTTACAACAATGCTGGTGGCAATCCTCTTCATTGATCAAGCTTATATATTCATAAAAGTCTGGGGGCTTTACATTGACAACAGTCTCAAAGACGTCTGCCTTATTGGCTTGTGTTGTTGCAGAAGAGTTCACATCACACGATAAGTTTGTTCTTCTCATACACCCACCAGTCCAATTCCTCCTAGAAGAGTTCACATCACACGATAAGTTTGTTCTTCTCATACACCCACCAGTCCAATTCCTCCTAGTCCATTCCTCAACTGATTTTGGTACAAAGCCTCTCAAACATTCACACATTGGGGGATCAGATTTCACACACAACCCAAAAGGTCCGCATGAATTATAAACATCACATAAGCTTACAGGGGCCTCAAAGTCAGTAACCCAACCAGAGCCATTATTCCAAAGGATCTTTAGTGATCCCTCTGATGTAAGTCTTGTGTACGACAGGTTAGAATTTCTTTGTTCTATTGAATAAGTCATAGATCCGGTGCCTGCTGCAACATCTTGGGAAATTATGAATTTGCTTACATGTGACTCATCCATTTCTGGTGTGCCAGTGAACCTTTGCCTTGCCCACGGACCGCCTCTCCAGTAAGGTCGGGATCCTCTCATTATAAAGCCTTGCGGAGGCAATTGTGTCGTAAGTTCCGCTACAAATTCTCCAGGTGAAGGATCTGTGGGACTTTTCCAAGAAGATAAAACAAGTTTCTTTGCTACAAATTCTCCAGGTGAAGGATCTGTGGGACTTTTCCAAGAAGATAAAACAAGTTTCTTTTCATTTGGAACATCATACATCAAAGATGATTCAGGTAGCATAGTATCACCAAGATGTTCAAAACTTTGCCATAAGTTTCTTTCTGAAATTCCATCAATGAGGACAAGTTTCCCGCTGTCTAAAAGCTCAGCACGAATCTCATTAGACGAGAAAGTTTAGAGATCTTTGAATGAATGAACTAATCTTTATAAAGTCAATGAAATAACAGAAGAAACAAAATATGAATCTTTGAATGAATGAACTAATCTTTATAAAGTCAATGAAATAACAGAAGAAACAAAATATGATACCTCTTGGACGTACATCCATGGATACTTGTTATTTATATATATATATATTATTTTTGTCGAGACTTGTTATTTATATATTTTAGACTATTATAAGCCGTCATGACCACAATATAAAAAAGAAAATTCATAGACCAAGTTGACCAGTGACCACTAGAATGATAGAATTAGATCACCCCATTCACACGGTGACAACAAGTTATAATTCAAAATGACCACTAGAATGATAGAATTAGATCACCCCATTCACACGGTGACAACAAGTTATAATTCAAAAACTACATAGTATTTTCTAAATTTAATATTCCATGTTGCTTCAGCAGATAACTTTGAATATTCCACTCTGCCCCTTAAACATAGATAAAGTCAACAACTTTCTCTCTAACCACCAAACCAATCCCATCACAGAAAAAGTTTTCCACCTTCCACATTTTCCTAGAAACTAACCAAAAGGACAAAAACAAAACAGAGCATGAGAATGATTTTACAACATTCTGCTTACAGCTAAAGTTCTATTTTATGTGTTGATTATCAGATTTCAAACAAAGATCAAAACAAGGGCATCTCAATCGATTGACAAAGAATGTTAACATTATATAAAATAGAAAGCTACATATTTTGTACGGTGACAAAGAATCTTACCATCTCAATTAATTTTACAACAAATGATGCTGCACGTTTCCATGAACTCGCCCACTTAACAGCAATTAAAGTTGGAACAGGAGGATTCTGCAAAAGTAACAACATGTAACTTCTGTGAATTTCGCAACATGTAACTTGAAAAAAGAGTTTAGATGTCAGGTGCTGATACTTTTACGAAAAGAAACCAGAGAAGCATTGTAAACTGAATAGTTGCCTTGAGCAAAAGAGTTACAGGGTACAGTATCTTCGGGAATAGCTGAACAAATCGAGGCTGCGCCTGATTTAGCCCCACAAAGAAAATGATACTCATGAATCTAATATATATTTTCAAGTAGTTTATCCTAAGGATCAGATCTTAGAATAACATGGTATGGTCAGCCCAAAAAAAAAAAAAAAAAAAAAAAAAAAAAAAAAAAAAAAAAAAAAAAAAAAAAGAATAACAATGGTATGGATGTTAATTGATGGCAATGGGTGGTTCGAAACAGCTTCATGTAGTAGAGAACCTATTCATGAACTTTTAAAAACCTTTAAGCAATGCATTCTAATTCACAAGAATACTGAAATAATGAATCCTTAACTAAGGATTTCGAAATAAAATTGAAGATCAATTTAACTCGGAATTCAGAGTTTGATAAAATGCTATATTGAGATTGAGACCTGACGAGCAAGAGAAAGAGCGTGATATTGCATACGAGAACTTCGACCAAGATCTCCAAGTACCACTACACAAGCTCTTCCTCTTTTTCCCATCGTATTCTATCGTTTCAAAAATTAAATCATTAGCACGGACCTTCCATGTAAACTAAGGATTTCGAAATAAACTTGAAGATCAAATCAAATGAGAATTTTAGAACTTGATCAAACGCAATATTGAGACTGAAACCTGAGGAGCAAGAGAAAGAGCGTGATATTGCATCCGAGGAGAATTTTAGAACTTGATCAAACGCAATATTGAGACTGAAACCTGAGGAGCAAGAGAAAGAGCGTGATATTGCATCCGAGGACTTCGACCAAGATCTCCAAGTACAACTACACAAGCTCTTCCTCTTTTCCCCATCATATCCTACCGTTTCAAAAATTGAATCATTAGCGAGTTTGTGATACTTATCAGAGTCTATTGATGATACAAAATCCAAGAGATATAACACGAAAAATATAGCAGAGAAGAACATCACGTCTTACGGTAACTCCAAGTTGCCGGCGATTCTCTCCGGTCAAAAATTTCCGATGAGGCGAAGGAGAAAGATTAATGTAAGAGAAGAAATTAATTGGGCCATAATAACAGGCCCAGGCCCAATAATAATATCATTGGGAATAATCTAGGTTGGAATAACGTGAGCCTCCACAGGTCAAACATGATAATTAGAGAGATCGTGACACGTGTCAGTTCACGTTAATCCAACCGTTGATTTCTAATTTTTTTATTTGGTAGGTTAATTTATTACGATTATATTTAGTTTCCTAAAAAAAAAAATATGTGTAAAAATTTGGAAACTAAATATTTACATATTATAAGAAATTATTAAGAGTTCATACAAAAACATTTACTTCCCATTTAAAATAGTACTAGAATTTAAAATGTTAAAATTATAATATAAAAAATTAATATTCAATTCAATTATATTTATAAATTAATATTTTATTTTAGATTAAATCATAAAACTAACTATTTAAATAATAACAGCATTAAAATAATAATGTTAAGTTTCTTAATTGATATATTATACTTGGCTATAAATAGACTAAATTTTCTTCTTCTCGATTCATTATCTTCTACATATTTTTAGTTGTTATATTATTCAGAAACTTAGATTTCCGATGGTAGTAAATATCACGGTAAATCTATGCGGATTAAGCAAAAGTTTTATGGTCGCAACCCTTTTTATTTTGTTCATATTCGCATAACCAAACTTTTTGCAGATCACACAAACGAAATCTGTTATAAATTTGCAGATCCATTAACCTGATTTGTCAGATTGTTCACAATCATAGGATTGT
Source organism: Physaria fendleri (assembly GCA_036630335.1). NCBI lineage: Eukaryota > Viridiplantae > Streptophyta > Magnoliopsida > Brassicales > Brassicaceae > Physaria > Physaria fendleri. Next base: position 42,280,478 of record CM071717.1, read on the forward strand.
TTATGTGTGTATATATGCTTATGTGAAGTTTATTTTGTTGCAGACCGGGAAGCCCTTGCGGATATTGAATCAAGTAAATTACTTTCCGTAGAAGATTTACGCCCTTGCGGATATTGAATCAAGTAAATTACTTTCCGTAGAAGATTTACCTGAAATATCAAAGCTTACTGTTGAAGAACCTAAAATTCAAGGTCCTAAGAGGCATGGAAGGAGAAAATTTACTTATAAGAAAGATGAGATGTATTTTGATCTAGAATGCTATGAACCTAGGTCTGAAGATTCAGCAGATAATGGTATATCACGAAGTTCAGAGAAGAGCGACGAATTACTGCAATGTAAATCTTTGGGTTTGTATTATCTGTAACAAGCATGATTAGTATAATCACAATTGAATTTCTTTTTACTTAAGTTTTGTTATATGTTGGTCGCGCGTGTACATAACGTGGTGAAATTAAATAATAAATCTTTTGTGGTTGATGTAGAGAATAACCAGCTATTTTCTTCACATACATGTTTGAAAGATGAGGTTCAAGAGTCGGGTTCCTGATGATCAATCAGTAAGGTTACTTACTTCTTTTACGGTTCAAATTTTGGAATAATATTAGATATAATTCATTTACAAAAAAAAAAATATTAGATATAATTAGATCTCTATTTGTATAAATATTTGATTTGATATCACTTTTTTGTCAAGAATTTGATATCACTTTATACATAATTAAAATAAACATATATAAGCTGTTGAATTAATGGTTATTACGGTCGATTTACGAACAAATAAATGACATAAACCCCAAAATATTGTAGATATATTAAAAAAAAAATTTCTTTGCCATGACGAAGAATAGAATTTTAATTTATGTTTGTTATATGTAATATGTAATGTAACTAATATAAATATTAGTTGAAATAAATATTATATGTCTATATATATTATATAATAAATATTAATGTTATATTTTTAAATATTGTAGAGCTCAAAATATCTAGAATCGATTTTGGTTTTAGGCCGACGGATTTAACATATTTTTAATTACAAAAATAAGTTATTAATAATTTTTAAAAATATGTACAACATTTATTATTTATAGTTATTTATAATTAATCAAGTTATTTATAATTAATCATAAATAGTTAATTAACTTAATCCGTGCATAGCACGGGTATATCAATAGTAAACTAATAAAGGAATGTGATTATGTGCTCCGTTTTTGGGCTTAGTCTGTATTTGGGCTGTAGGCCCATTATTAAAATTGTGAAGGGAAAAGAAGAGTCACGTGTCTGTCGCATGCGCTGTTATCACTGGTCAGTTGACGGCAAATTTAGAGTTACTGAGGAAGTCTCACTTTTGAAGGGGAATGGGGTGTTTTTGGCTCAGAGCATTTCCGAGGGGAAATTCAATCTTACGTTTCTCTAACTTCAAATTTGAAGTTTTCATGAAATTTTTCTAATCATACAATTTCAAAATAAACTTAAAAAATTTATATTTTACAAAATAGTACTTAATATTATTTATAAAAAACTTTAAATTTGAAGCAAATCCGAACTTTTTTGAAATCTCATTCACGCATTTCATCGAACAAGTTCAGTGCGTAACAGACGTTGCCAAAGATTAAAGAAGTTCAAAGCAACGCTGATTTCAATTTTCAACTGCCAAAAAAACAAAAAATATTGCAAATAAATCCAAATCCAACCATATGGACCTCGAAACATGTAACCAAAGTCGAAGACTTTCATCGACATTAGCTTTTGCAAATGAAGAGAAGAGAATGCCATAGAAGAAGACACCATGAAGTCAATAAAAATGCATATTTTATCATCGCGACAGTAATAATATTGCGGCTTTATGAGAGCATATGCCAATAAAACATTGGCTTAAATGTTCGTGAATTTCAACTATAAACTCCTTCTGTAGTGTGATAATAAGATCTTTGGCTTATCGTCCTTGGATCGTAGATTGTGTTATCTCATTTACAGAGATGTAATCTTGAGATTTACTCTGTAACATTGGCTCATCGTTTAGAGTATGCGCTGCAAATATTGGCTGCTTTGGTATTGGAAGATCTGTTGTTGAAGTAATCATGGACAGTACTTGAAGTGTGTTGGGTCTGTCCACGGCTTCATGTTGAACACAGAGAAGACCAATCTGAACACATCTCGCTACTTCAAATGATTGACATGTGTCTGTAAGATCTCTGTCTAGAAGATATGATCCCCCGGTCTCGCACCAAGAATCCCAAGTCTAAATAAAAAGTGACAAGAAGTGTTTAGAGAAGGAGACAAGGAAGTGTCTGCATTTGACGAGTATTTCACTTACATAAGCAAGAAGGCCTCTGTTCTCATCACCGTAGCTGAACCGTGAAATTCTTTGACATGTGTCTGTAAGATCTCTGTCTAGAAGATATGATCCCCCGGTCTCGCACCAAGAATCCCAAGTCTAAATAAAAAGTGACAAGAAGTGTTTAGAGAAGGAGACAAGGAAGTGTCTGCATTTGACGAGTATTTCACTTACATAAGCAAGAAGGCCTCTGTTCTCATCACCGTAGCTGAACCGTGAAATTCTCTTCCCACTGATGATTTCTAACATCAGAACTCCGAAACTGTAGATGTCGGACTTCTCAGAGAATAACCCTGCCCATGCATACTCGGGAGACATATACCCCCTGTTCATTTATCAGAAAGTTTTACCAACAATGTCAAACATAAAAGACTGTACAATATTTCTTTGTGAAGAATGTTTGTTGAGAACAGATTCTTACAGAGTTCCTACAACTCTGCTAGTGTTTTCTTGATACTGGGTTCCCTGAAACATCCGAGCCAGTCCAAAATCCGATATTTTGGGGTTCATTTTTTCGTCCAGAAGAATATTGCTGACCTTCAAGTCTCGATGAATAACTCTGAGGCGTGAGTCACGGTGGAGATAGAGAAGTCCACGTGCAATACCTTGAATGATATTAAATCTCTTTGGCCAATCAAGCTCGCGGTGGAGATAGAGAAGTCCACGTGCAATACCTTGAATGATATTAAATCTCTTTGGCCAATCAAGCTCGATCTTTAGAGATGAATCTAGCCAATACCATAGAAAAATTTGGTAACAGTTCGCAGAAATAAATTGAAAATGTCATAAAGAAGTATATGGAATAAAGGACAAACCAAATATAAAAATGTCCAGGCTTTTGTTCACCATGAACTCATAAATCAAAAGCTTCTCTTCTCCTTCAATGCAGTATCCCAAAAGCCGAACCAAGTTTCTATGTTGTAACTTTGAGATCAGTGTTATTTCATTCATAAACTCCTCTGTACCCTGACCGGAGTTACTAGAAAGGCGTTTAACAGCTATTTCCTTCCCATCTACCAACTTTCCCTGTAAGAAAAGTTGCAAACAGCTATTTCCTTCCCATCTACCAACTTTCCCTGTAAGAAAAGTTGCAGATAGTTATATAGAGTTACACAGTAGAAAAGAAAAGAAGGAAACAAAACAAAAAAAAGTTGCAGATAGTTATATAGAGTTACACAGTAGAAAAGAAAAGAAGGAAACAAAACAAAATGTCACATACCTTGTAAACTGGACCAAATCCATCTTGACCAAGTTTATTTGAAGGACTGAAGTTATTGGTGGCAGTTTTTATTGTATGCATCTCATAGAAATTGACCCTTGACCAAGTTTATTTGAAGGACTGAAGTTATTGGTGGCAGTTTTTATTGTATGCATCTCATAGAAATTTACCCCTGAGACATCTCGTGGTTCATAGCTATTCTTCCATGCATCTAATAAAATTTTAAAGACAACATAAGTTAGTTCTACGAGTAAGATATGTGCATGTTTTAGTGCTTGATTTGTAGCGGTTTATCCAAAAGTTTAACACTAAAAAGATTTAAAACCATAGGAAGATGTCACAATTTGAAAAATCATGTACCAGTACCAGTAAGTGTACATTTTATTAAGAAAAATAAAGAGAGTGACAGATATAACACTGCCAAGTTTTTCAGTGTCTCACCATTTTGTTTTGATCTGTATCTCCACAAGATAAATGCGGCAAAGACCAAGAGCGCGAAAATGGAAAGGCTGACAGTAGTACCTACAATAATCTTTTTTCGATTGCTTCCAGCTGAGATATTCACCAGTAAAAAAGAACTCTAAGCCATGCAGCTATAGAATATTTTAAAGCAAGTTGAAACTTACTAAGAAAATCATAATCTCAGAAGAAATGTGATTCATCCTTACCCAATTCCGAACTTGCAAGACGGATGAAGAGAGACTCTCCACTAGACAAAAATTGAACTGAGTCTATCAACGGATGAAGAGAGACTCTCCACTAGACAAAAATTGAACTGAGTCTATCAGCTCCCCATTCCATATCAAACAACCAATTCCACTAATATACGCAAAGGCTGTGCATGAGCAGTTACTTAGACAACCCTGGGAGCACTGTTCTGCATTGAGAAAACTTGCAAATTGGTGCAGATCCGGAGTCTTTACATCAGTCATACTATAGAAGATATCTGTGTCTTTGCCTTGTTTTTTCGTAGAAGAGTTTCTCTGGCAAGATAATTGTGTACGTCTCACACACCCACTTGTCCAATTTCCTTTTCCCCACTCCTCATCAGACTTTGGGATAAACCCTCTCAAGCATTCACACTTTGGGTGTTTAGATCTCACACACAAACCATAAGGCCCACATCTACCATATAGATCACATGAGCTCTCTGGGAGAGACAAGTGAAGCTTCCAATTGTTTCCATCATCCCAGAGGATCTTCATTTGCCCCTCTGGTGTTAGCGTAACGTAGGACAGATTATAGTTTCGTAATGTGGAATAAGAGAAAGATCCTGTGCCTGCTGCTATATCCTGAGCAACGCTGAATGGACTTACATAAGATGCATCAATTCCAGATATTCCAGAGAATCTTGTTTTTGCCCATGGACCACATCTCCAGTAAGGTACTGAGCCTCTTCTTATAAAGCCTTGTGTGGGGATTTGTGGTGAAATCTCCAATGAGAACTCCCCAGGCGACGGATCGCTGTTACTTTTCCATGCAGTCAACACACGCTTCTTGCCATGAGGAGTATCATACATCAACGATGACTGAGGCAGCATAGTGTTACCAAGATTCTCAAAACTTTGCCATACTTTATCCCCTGAAACATCATCGATTACAACAAGATTCCCGGTATCTAAAAGCTCCGCGTGACATTTGTTGGAAGTGAACGCGTTTCCCGTTGACCAAATAACATCTTGTTCCCCGTCAAGCAAGATCAGGCTCCCATTGCCGCTAATAGTAAGATTTGCTGCAGAGCTTGTAACTGGTGTAACTCTGTTAGCCACCCAAACAACTACCCGAGGAACAATCTTCTTGAACCAAATCCCAACATATTGATTCCGGGTATTATTAGGACTAAAGAAGCCTAACTCATAAAATCCACGAGGGGAAACCAAAGTTTGTCCAATTGACAAGGGACTTGATGTGTTTATAACTGCACAGCCACAAGTTGGGAGTATAATTAGTAAGAGCAAGCAAGGAAAGAAAAGCATACCAATTTCTCTCATGTGTATTCCTTTTCTTCTACAAGATCTCTTCTGGAAACTTGAATTTAAGCAAAACTTCATGTGGATGAACTCAGCATGAAGACCAAGACAAAAAGAAATAAACCTCTTGGATTGTTTAGACTACTTTGAATATAACAAGCTCTAAAATAGACAGTTGACCCAAAGATAGAGATAGCAACGAAAAAAAAAGAAGAAGAATTAATGGGCAAAAAATTCTCACATCTTAGTGTCCACAGAAACATACCGTGTTAGTAAGAAGAATTAATGGGCAAAAAATTCTCACATCTTAGTGTCCACAGAAACATACCGTGTTAGTAAGCATAAGTCATATGTAAACCTTCTAGAAAGGAGAGTTGATGAATCATAAGTCATAGGTCAACCTTCTACAAAGCAAAGTTGATGAGTTAATCTCCCGAACATTGGGAATATATCATAAGTCATAGGTCAACCTTCTACAAAGCAAAGTTGATGAGTTAATCTCCCGAACATTGGGAATATGATGACCTGTTTTTTATTTATTTTTATTTTTTTTGACCAAGTCAACGAAACTTAGGCATATCGTCAGGCATTTCACCGAACAGTTCCTGTGCATGAACTAAACGTTAGAATAAATGCCGTTCAAACCTTCGTCAGTGGCGCCGATGCTATAGTTCAAAAGTTCAACTCCTCCAGTTTCGCAACAAAATTCCTGCGCCTGTTGTTCAGTTAGTTCAAAAGTTCAACTCCTCCAGTTTCGCAACAAAATTCCTGCGCCTGTTGTTCAGTTTCGCAACAAAGTTCCTCCAGTTTCGTATCTGCCGGCTTGTAACTTTCTTTTTCGTTTTTTTTTTTTTTAATTTCGTCCCTTATCTGTT
>CM071717.1:42299545-42310066 GCA_036630335.1 Physaria fendleri
GGCAACACATCGGCAAGGCTTGTCTCCACGGTTGTTCGAATTGACCATAGAAATCTGCAACCGAGGAGTTCCAACGCTCGAGCTATCTCGTTCACTACTGGCTTATCGACACTTCCTCTAATCTCGCTTCCGAAGCAGATAAAAACCACCGATGATTCCGGTTGATCATCAAGCCATCTAATTATCCGATCTCGATCTGCTTCTTCTTCTTCGTTTGGACTCGCTCGATCCTCCAAGCTAAGAATCGGTCCAACCGCGAAAACCTGAGGAAAGCTTTCTTCACCGGAGAAATATTCAAACGGATGTGGCTCAAGCTCAGTAAATGAATTTACTAAAATACCCTTGGCATCAGCAAATCTGGGTGCTAGTTCGAGATAAGCGTCGTAAGCTTCTTTATTGAACAAACCAGGCGGCAAAAATTTCGCAGGAATAGCGTTAACGAATCCAGGAATCATCAATTCCTCATCGCGGGAACTCAAATCAAACTCAGAGGCGAGTTTCCGATGGCGATCAGGAAGATATTTCATCATCCCCAAATATCTAGCGTTACAAGTGAGGAATATATAAGAAGGGAGATCAAGCTCGTTACCAACATCATCAATCAACGAATTACAGAAGAAATCGAGGATTAATCCAGCGACTCGAATAGATTCTGAGCCTTGACGACGCGATTCGATGATACTGGAGACAGCGTCTTTTACAAAAGGACTAGTTTTCTTGATGAGGTTAACTATGTAAGCTTCGGGAGCTCTTTGGTAGAGATCTAGTGGAGGAGGATCTTGGACAGAAGGAAGATCGTAGAGACGGAATTTTGGATGTGAAGCGATAAGAGATGAGGCGAAGAGAGAAGCATGAGGAGAAAAAGGTGATGTGAAGTTGAGGATGGTGATGGTATGGATCCGATGGTCAAGATTGATGAGACGCTTGGCGTATTCGATTTGGACGAGAAGATGACCTGTGGCTGGAACTGGAATGAAGATGAGTTCAATTTCCTTCACCATCTCTATGTTCGTCTGTCTGCACAACAAAACAAGTGATTCAGTGTTTTTGGTCAGTGGTTCAATTTCCTTCACCATCTCTATGTTCGTCTGTCTGCACAACAAAACAAGTGATTCAGTGTTTTTGGTCAGTGGTGATACTTGAAGAAAATTAGTGGGTAATTACAAGAAAACAAAATGTAAAAGGTCAAACTCAAGAAGGATGGGGGGGCAACTACAGCAGACATTGAAATTAGAGAAAGACAAAAAAAGTGAAACGAAATCAAACGTTAATGGTTTTTGTTTTTTTTTTTAACTCCTCGACCTAATTTTCTGGGGACTAAATTCAAAGCCTCAAATTTGGATCAATCTTGTTCAGATATGGAAACGAAATCAAATGCAAGACTTAAGAGAGAAGAATAAAAATTGCCATGTGATTTGAATACTTTTACATGTTCATATTGTGTTTGTTCTTGGTTTATAATTTGGACTTTGCAGAGAAACTATGATAAATAATGTGTTGTGATGAGTTATGAGTAAATGAAATGAAAAGTTTCCTGACCAGGGAGGGCATAAGGTATCTTTACTATATCCAAATCTTACGATTTTGTTACTTGTCTTATTCTAAATGTTTTTTTAAAAGAACTTTACACTCGAAACAATTTGCTTTGGTATTAGTTTATCTTCTAACTTTATCCATTTTCTTTTTATTTATCTTCTTTTTATCATGTCTTTCTTCTTCTAGTTTATCTTCTAACTTTATCCATTTTCTTTTTATTTATCTTCTTTTTATCATGTCTTTCTTCTTCCACTACCTTTAAAAGCTATTCATTCATATACGTGGATGCAGTTTGTTGATTATCTTCTACCAAAACAAGTTTGTTGATTATCTAACACAATTTTCTTTTCTTTTGAATATTAATAAAATGCTGTTATATCACCCAATAGTTCAGTAAAATATTATGAACATAAACCTTCTATATGGATCTAATTCTGAGCTTTGCTTGCAGTGGCGGAGGTACATAGAGATGAGGGGGTCAATCGACCCCCACTAATTTTTTTTGGTTATCTGTTAATTATAAGTAATTATACATATTGACCCCCTAATTACCCTGTTTTCATTTCTTTCTCACGTGACAGAATAGAAAATTTTTAAAATAGAAATTAGAAAGGGAACTAACTAGATATTAGTATTTTGGAACTATATTTTTTTTAGAAATTGATTTCACTTTCCTAATATATTTGTACCGGTTAAAAAAACATAAATAAACTTTTTTTTTTTAGAAATTGATTTCACTTTCCTAATATATTTGTACCGGTTAAAAAAACATAAATAAACTTTCCTGACCTTCTCCATCATTTTCTTTTTTTCTCCAAAAAGTTATTATAATTGATAAAACCATACAGATTTAGATGTTTTTCTACGATAAAGTTTGTGAACTACGAAATCACTTTGATGAACTTCTGAATGTAGTATAAACTAAATAATGATTAAAAAAGTTGTAGTTATAATTGCGGAATATATTTGTAAACACATTACGATTTATTTTTGACCCCGTCTAAATTTATTTCTGACTCCGCCACTGTTTGCTTGTTATACATGTTAGAAACAAAAATCTTTAAAAATCGACATATTTTTATCAATAAACACAAAAAGAATATTTAGTTGGATTATATAGACTTCTACAAATATTTCCACAAACACAAAAAGAATATTTAGTTGGATTATATAGACTTCTACAAATATTTCCACAAATCCAAATGTTTTGAAAAGAGAATAAAATCTTTTTTTACTATTAATTACAAAAGAAAATCTTAGTTTTGAATAGTAATAGTACTTTCGACAAAAAAAAAAAGAATAGTAATAGTACTATTTACTCAGACCTCAGAGTGGGAGTGGAATCTGACCGTTAGATTTTGCTTTTTCTTTTTGTTTTCCTTTAGTTATAGAAAAAACAAAGTTGAGACTAACCAATCAGAAAGCTCTTAAATTACATAACTTTACTCTCCACTATGAAAAAGTTACAACACTACTCTACAAACTCGTCGTATTCATCCCCAAAAATTGTTAAAATTCTCTAATAAAACCCACAAAATTCCTAATCTTCGAGTCAGCTTCAAGAATGTATGTAACGAGGCCATTGTCGCAGTACAGAAAATATACTAAGACGCTCTCAGAGGAGTCACCAGAGGGTCCTTTTTCCGGCGTTTTGGTTATTACAGATGAAGAAGCAGAAACAGATGACACTTTTTGTTTCGGGATGTGTGAGAGGACCAAAATTGAGAAGCTTCCTTTCCCTCAGGACAAGATCTTATCAATTGTTCACTTAGATAGCTCTGGTAACAGAGAGACTTCAGTTAAGAAGGTCTTGTTCATACCTGCTCTTGATCAACCATTGTCATCAAATAGGTATTACGTTGTTCACGCTAGAGGCAGACACAAAGGGTAAGATCCAAAAAATTCACATCTATGTTCTAAGTCCTAATTTCAGATTTGAGTTGTGTGTTTTAGTGTTTAGTAATTTGAACTTTTCTCTCTAATTTCAGATTTGAGTTGTGTGTTTTAGTGTTTAGTAATTTGAACTTTTCTCTGTTTTTCTTTGCAGGAAAGTTTCCGTGTGTTCTAGTGACATAGAGAGAGGGATATGTTGTTTTCCAGATATCTTACGTGACAAGAAACCTAAACCTTTGGATCCAAGAAACATATATCAAACGGTTAAGATCAACCGACATCACGAGAGGACTTTCTTTGCAAAATCTGTGGCACCAGACGGTAGACCACCTTCATATCTCAAGAAGAAAGGATGGGAGCTACGAACGTCAAGGAGCCTGCATCCGAGGAGTCCTAAAGAAGCTCTAGGCCTAGACGATGAGCTAAGAGCCCGTCTTCCTGAATTTGGATTCCCAGTCTCTACAATTAGGTCAGGAAGCGTGATAGTAGGAGAATGGTATTGCCCGTTTATGTTTGTGAAAGAGAATTGTAGTGTAAGTCGTCAAATGAAGAAGTCAATGTTCTATAGGATGACGCTATCTCAGTACTGGGAACGGATATACCATTGCCAAAACAATGAAGACAACGAAAATATTGATGACAACGAAGAAGAAGAAGAAGAAGTGGTGAGAATAGAAGCGAACGTGGTGAGAGAGGCCAACTATGTGAAGGGTATGGAGGCTATTAAGGGTGAGAAAGAAGGGCATGGAGGGTTTTACTGGTACAGGCAGGTTCAAAGACCGGGCGAGAAGAGGAAGAAGGGCTTTGGGTCTGCAGTGGGTTTGAGTTTCGCGGTGGTGGAAAGGATGAGAAGGGTAATGGAGGAAGGAGGGTGGGTTGATGGAGGGAGGAAGGTAGTGAGAGTGGAGAGAGATGAACCAATTAGAAGAGATTTAAGGAATAGGAATGGTTACAATAATGAAAGAGATTGGAGGAGATTTGGATGTTATGTATTGGTGGAGAGTTTTGGGCTTAGAAGAGCAGATGGAGTTTTGTTGGTTAAATGTGTGTTTAGACATACTAATAGAGTGAGATGTACTTGGGAGTAAACTCTTTAGTTTATGTCAAAAATATATTACTTCTGTTTCATGATTTTGTGAATTTTTAATGCAAAATTTGACACCTACCTCTGAAACCTTTTTTTTTTTAATTATGATGCCTACTTGTAATTTTTTAATTATTAATTTGGTTTTGATTATAGCCATTTGAATAAAATCTTTTTTTTACTATTAATTACAAAAGAAAATCTTAGTTTTGAATGGTACATATAGTACTATTTACTCAGAGTGGGAGTGGAATCTGACCGTTAGATTTCGCTTTATCTTTTCATTTTCCTTTAGTTACAGAAAAAACAAAGTTGAGACTAGCCAATCAGAAAACTCTTAAGTTACATAACTTTACTCTCCACTATGAAAAGTTACAACACTACTCTACAAACTCGTCGTATTCATCCCCAAAAATTGTTAAAATTCTCTAATAAAACCCACAAAATTCCTAATCTTCGAGTCAGCTTCAAGAATGTATGTAACGAGGCCATTGTCGCAGTACAGAAAATATACTAAGACGCTCTCAGAGGAGTCACCAGAGGGTCCTTTTTCCGGCGTTTTGGTTATTACAGATGAAGAAGCAGAAACAGATGACACTTTTTGTTTCGGGATGTGTGAGAGGACAAAAATTGAGAAGCTTCCTTTCCCTCAGGACAAGATCTTATCAATAGTTCACTTAGACAGCTCTGGTAACAGAGAGACTTCAGTTAAGAAGGTCTTGTTCATACCAGCTCTTGATCAACCATTGTCATCAAATCGGTATTACGTTGTTCACGCTAGAGGTAGACACAAAGGGTAAGATCCAGAAAACAAAATCACATGAGGAAATCTAAGTTCTAAAAATATTTAGAGTTTAGTAATTTGAATTTTTCTCTGTTTTTCTTTGCAGGAAAGTTTCCATGTGTTCTAGTGACATAGAAAGAGGGATATGTTGTTTTCCAGATATCTTGCAGGACAAGAAACCTAAAGCTTTAGATCCAAGAAACATATATCAAACGGTTAAAATCAACCGACATCACGAGAGGACTTTCTATGCAAAATCTGTGGCACCAGACGGTAGACCACCTTCATTTCTCAAGAAGAAAGGATGGGAGCTACGAACCTCGAGAAGCCTGCATCCGAGAAGTCCTAAAGAAGCTCTAGGCCTAGACGATGAGCTAAGAAACCGTCTTCCTGAATTTGGATTCCCAGTCTCTACAATTAGGTCAGGGAGCGTGATAGTAGGAGAATGGTATTGCCCGTTTATGTTTGTGAAGGAGAATTGTAGTGTACGTCATCAAATGAAGAAGTCAATGTTTTATAGAATGACACTATCTCAGTACTGGGAACGGATATACCATTGCCAAAACAATGAAGACAACAACAATCTTGATGATGACGGAGAAGAAGAAGAAGAAGAAGTGGTGAGAGTAGAAGCGAATGTGGTAAGAGAGGCCAACTATGTGAAGGGTATGGAGGCTATTAAGAGTGAGAAAGAAGGGCATGGAGGGTTTTATTGGTATAGGCAGGTTCAAGGACCGGGAGAGAGGAGGAAGAAGGGTATTGGATCTGCGGTGGGGTTGAGTTTCACGGTGGTGGAAAGGATGAGAAGGGTAATGGAGGAAGGAGGGTGGGTTGATGGAGGGAGTTTCACGGTGGTGGAAAGGATGAGAAGGGTAATGGAGGAAGGAGGGTGGGTTGATGGAGGCAGGAAGGTGGTGAGAGTGGAGAGAGATGAACCAATTAGAAGAGATTTAAGGAATAGGAATGGTTACAGTAATGAAAGAAATTGGAAGAGATTTGGATGTTATGTATTGGTGGAGAGTTTTGGGCTTAGAAGAGCAGAGAAGAGATTTGGATGTTATGTATTGGTGGAGAGTTTTGGGCTTAGAAGAGCAGATGGAGTTTTGTTGAGATTTGGATGTTATGTATTGGTGGAGAGTTTTGGGCTTAGAAGAGCAGATGGAGTTTTGTTGGTTAAATGTGTGTTTAGACATACTAATAGAGTGAGATGTACTTGGGAGTAAACTCTTTAGTTTATGTCAAAAATATATTACTTCTGTTTCATGATTTTGTGAATTTTTAATGCAAAATTTGACACCTACCTCTGAAACCTTTACTTCTGTTTCATGATTTTGTGAATTTTTAATGCAAAATTTGACACCTACCTCTGAAACCTCTTTTTTTAATTATGATGCCTACTTGTAATTTTTTAATTATTAATTTGGTTTTGATTATAGCCATTTCATTTTTTTTTTTTTTTTCCCACAAGGAATCAGTTTAGATTTAAGAATCCGATAAATCTTAAATCCTGGATTGTTCAAATGACACTTGTACGTACAGCATGGACACTTAGAGACCACCGACCAGAGGTTTTGTAGACTGGACTTAAATGTTATTTAAGAAGTCTCTTATCTTCACTTTAAGCAAATGTGGAAGTGTTCTCTTGGGCTCTCTCGTTAAAACCAATGTGGTGTTATCTCCATTTCAAGTAAAAGTGGAAGTGTTCTCTTGGGCTCTCTCGTTAATACCAATGTGGTGTTATCTCCACTTCAAGCAAAAGTGACATGCTACTAGGTACTCCTCCAATCTTTTTTCTTCTTCTTCTTCTTCTTGTATCATGTGTTATTCGTTCTGTAATTATGATCCAACTCACTTGTTCTGTTCTCGTAGCTAGTAAACTTCTAATCTTCAATCTATAGTGTTTAAATAATATATTATTGGAAAATTGACAGGTATTGTGATATATATCGGAATATATATTCTGTTTTCTTTTCTATTTTAGGTTCTGAAAATTTACAAGATTTGTGATTGTCTAATGAGTAATTCAGAGGATATGCCTAGCAGAACCGAGGTTAGTATCCACTTTAATATGGAAGTATGAATCATATCAGTCTGAAATTAGTCCTAGCAGAACCGAGGTTAGTATCCACTTTAATATGGAAGTATGAATCATATCAGTCTGAAATTAGTAATTTAAATGATGAACAGGGCAAGAATGTGGCACGACTTGTGTGTTGTATTCTTGGGGTAGGGTCTCTTGTGGCATGGAATGCAGTGTTAACCATCACTGATTACTATTATCAACTTTTTCCGGTATGACTATTTGGTTAGATTTTTGAGACAAATTTATGTGAGTCTTAATTTGATATGTCTTCTTTGTTTTTGTTTCACCACAGAACTATCATCCTTCAAGGGTATTTACAATTGTTTACCAATTGTTTGCTAATGTCTTTACTATAATTCTTGCTTCTAAAGAAGATAAGCTCAACACTCGATTTCGTAACATTTCTGGGTACAGCCTTTATACCGCTTGCACCTTTTGCCTCATCATCGTAAGCACTCTTCATGTAATCAGTAATGACAGTTACTTAAGTTCAAGAAGTACGTTGATTTTTGTTTGATTCGGTTTGGTTAAAGTTGGATCTTGCTTCACGCGGCAGTGGAAGTGTAGGAGCATATGTTGTGTTATGTTTGATTGTTGCTCTTTTCGGCCTCGCTGATGCTTTGATACCTAGCAGAACCGAGGTTAGTATCCACTTTAATATGGAAGTATGAATCATATCAGTCTGAAATTAGTAATTTAAATGATGAACAGGGCAAGAATGTGGCACGACTTGTGTGTTGTATTCTTGGGGTAGGGTCTCTTGTGGCATGGAATGCAGTGTTAACCATCACTGATTACTATTATCAACTTTTTCCGGTATGACTATTTGGTTAGATTTTTGAGACAAATTTATGTGAGTCTTAATTTGATATGTCTTCTTTGTTTTTGTTTCACCACAGAACTATCATCCTTCAAGGGTATTTACAATTGTTTACCAATTGTTTGCTAATGTCTTTACTATAATTCTTGCTTCTAAAGAAGATAAGCTCAACACTCGATTTCGTAACATTTCTGGGTACAGCCTTTATACCGCTTGCACCTTTTGCCTCATCATCGTAAGCACTCTTCATGTAATCAGTAATGACAGTTACTTAAGTTCAAGAAGTACGTTGATTTTTGTTTGATTCGGTTTGGTTAAAGTTGGATCTTGCTTCACGCGGCAGTGGAAGTGTAGGAGCATATGTTGTGTTATGTTTGATTGTTGCTCTTTTCGGCCTCGCTGATGCTTTGATAGCTTTGATACAAGGTGCAATGGTTGGAGAATTGTCCTTCATGTGCCCCGAGTTCATCCAGGTTTAAATTGTTAGTAATGGTATTATCTATTCAACTTTTTCTTGTTAAAATGTTGCTTCTCCTATCAGGCTTTTATGGGCGGTTTAGGCATAGCTGGAGCTCTAATCTCCGGCATAAGACTTATTACGAAATCAATATTTGAAAAATCACCCAATGGTATTCGAAAAGATGCTTGTAAGGTCTTTCATACAAATTTTATTATGGGCCAATTGAATTGAATTATACACATTGAGCTAGTCTTAATAATCGTCTTAATAATCATGTGTCTGTTTTCCGAAGATTTGTTCATAGGAATATCGACATTGATCGAGGTAGCTTGTGTTTTTCTATACACATCTGTCTTTGCTAAGCTCCCTATAGTGAAATACTATCGTGCCAAAGCTGGGAAGGAAGGGGCCAAAACCGTTTCTGCTGAGCTGGTTGCAGTTGGCATCCCAGAGCAGCCCCAACAGGTATATTTCGGTTTAATTTAGTTTGAGAGCTGTCTTTGCTAAGCTCCCTATAGTGAAATACTATCGTGCCAAAGCTGGGAAGGAAGGGGCCAAAACCGTTTCTGCTGAGCTGGTTGCAGTTGGCATCCCAGAGCAGCCCCAACAGGTATATTTCGGTTTAATTTAGTTTGAGAGTCGATGTTTTAGTACTCGGGTTACTAAGCTCTCTGTTTAATCTTGATCTTCACACAAAAAGATTGAACAAATGGAAGAATCCAAAATCCAAAGACAAAGCAAGAAGCAGTTACTAAGACAAAACATAGATCTTGGAGTCAGTCTCTTCTTGATTTATGTGGTAACGCTATCGATTTTTTAAGACAAAACATAGATCTTGGAGTCAGTCTCTTCTTGATTTATGTGGTAACGCTATCGATTTTTCCGGGATTCCTGTATGAGAACACAGGAAAGCATCAGTTGGGAGATTGGTAAGTAACATTAGCAGCTAAAAAACCATGCAGTTTGATAAATTTAACAATTTACTTTTTCGTGTGTTGAAAGGTATGCACCGGTTTTAATAGCAATGTACAATTTATGGGATTCGATCTCGAGGTTCATACCCTCTATCAAACAATTAGCAATCGAGTCAAGGAAATGGATCACAATTTGTGTTGTCTCTCGTTTCTTGCTGGTTCCAGCCTTTTACTTTACTGCTAAATACGTAGATCAAGGATGGATGATTTTCCTCACTTCTTTCTTGGGATTGAGCAATGGTTACTTAACCGTATGTATCTTCAGTACTGCACCAAAGGGTTACAATGTAAGAGTTCAAAAGTCATTCTCAATTTGATTTGGTTTAGGTTTTTATCATTGTTGGCTATGATAATCTGATTCAATCAAATATGTATAGGGACCAGAAACGAATGCATTGGGGAATTTGCTGTGTGTGTTTCTATTTGGAGGGATTTTCTCCGGAGTTTGTTTGGGTTGGCTTTGGCTCATTGGAAACCAATCGTTTTAGATTAGATAACTATTTTATTGCTCCTATGTATTTTGATATTTAAAATTACTATAACTGAAGAGATTAATAAGATATACATTATCTGATATTCTATTTGAAACACCTCCGAAAAAGCATATTCTAATGAACTTTACACACAACACTTATCTTAACATTTTTACATTGTACATATAATGTAAAAATACTCCAAAAATAAATATATTTGATAGGTTAAGGAGTCAAAACTAATTAATAATTGATGGATATAGTTTAGATTAGTAAATCGGTTTTGTCAAATAAATTTGATCATCGTTTAAAGTTGATATTTTTCTAAATGTGGGATAATTAATTTCATATTTATCTTTAATTAATTATAAATCTAAAGTTATTTTTGGTATTTACGGGATTTAAATCCAGTTC
>CM071717.1:42310974-42330826 GCA_036630335.1 Physaria fendleri
TTTCTTATATTTTATAAATTATTAATTATGAATTGATATATATCAATTTTTTATATTTAAAATAAATTATTCAATTATGTAAAAAAATATTAACCCGTGCTGTAGCACGGGTCAAAATCTAGTATTTTGATATTCTAAGAGCACAGATAACTACCTTTTTTTCATTTTTTTTTTGAGATCCAGTTGTTACATTTTTATGGTTTTAATTGTTAGATTAAACCAAATTTTAGTGTTTATTGGTAAATATGGTCTGGCGTCACTTAATCCTTTTTGAATCTTAAATAATAATTTATAGGGATTAAGAAAACATAACAATATATAAAACTATAAAAATATTTATAAACAAAATCTTTACTGGTATATAGTACAAGATGTTGCAAATCGAGGGAATCAGTTGCAAATTATTAAATATTGATTAAGTTCAAATATAAATTAACAAACCTAATCTCTTAATTCCTATTTAGTCGATCATCTAGTTACTTCTCGAATACTCTTACTCACTGGTTACTAGTTAGTTCAAATATTGATTAACAAACCCTAATCTCTTAACTCTCTACTTACTGGTTAGAGTTATAAACAAACGAGATGACCAAGTTTGGACTTAGAGATGATTCGATATCAGAGAAGGAAAAAAAACTTAAGAAAGGACAGTGGTCAGAAGACGAAGATAAACTGTTAAAAGCTTATATTGAGGAACATGGTGAAGGAAACTGGAAAACTGTTTCGAAAAACTCAGGCCTTTCTCGTTGTGGCAAAAGCTGTCGTTTTCGTTGGGTTACATATCTCAGACCTGATTAAAAGCTGTCGTTTTCGTTGGGTTACATATCTCAGACCTGATTTGAAAAAAGGTCCTTTTACAGAGGAGGAAGATATGCTTATTACCCAACTCCAGGCTTCCTGATTTGAAAAAAGGTCCTTTTACAGAGGAGGAAGATATGCTTATTACCCAACTCCAGGCTTCTATAGGTAACAGATGGGCAAAAATCGCTTCACAAGTGCGTAACTCTCTTTTTTCTTGATCTTTTTCATGATACTCATTTATTACTATTTATTTGATTTTTATTTTAGTTGCCTGGTCGAACAGATAACGAGATAAAGAACTACTGGAATACAAAAGTTAAGAGATTGCAGCGAAGGGGTTTACCTGTTTACCCTGATGGAGTACAAGTTAGGAATGCTGCAGCACAATCTTCTGGTCTAAACACTGAAGTCTATTCGAGACCAGAGCAGATCCCTATACCAGTTTACCCTCGTTCTAGTTACTTTTCGTTTCTTCGTGATAACTTTTCCAGCATAGACAGCATTATGAAAGAGATACAATCTTCCCGGAGGACCAGTGAATCTCCTTATCCGCTTATCTATGAGGAACCAGAGATTTCATTTCCAGTACCCTCTTCTTACCTATCATTTCTTCGTTATTTTTTTTCTCATCATTGACGGTTTTATGAAACATAGAACATAGTTAGTCCCTCCTTTATATTTGGTTATTATTATAATCAATATATCTGGCGATCATGACTTATTCAGTTTGACTTATTATGATTCTGGTGATGATGTATCACCTATTTTTCTTCTAATATATATGTGATATTTCAATTATATGAGATACAAACGAAAAATATATGGACAGACTTCAAGCAAAAGATACAGTAGAAGAGAACGAAAAAGAAGAAGAACCTTAGGTGAAGTTTTTGAACGTAAAACAGACAGGGAATAGCCAGAAAAGCTTCAACTTTTCTATCCCCTGAAATCGTCCCTGGTGCAATATGGTTGGCGTTAACACTTCACGGAAGAAAAGGTCTTCCCGTTGTAGCTGTCAGATATGAATTCCGAAAGATAGATTTTGTGTCCTGGAATGTATCTTTGTATTTTGTATCTTTGTCCTTTTACTCCGTAAATGGGATGGTCAGGAGAAAATCGAGACGAAGAGAAATGATTTTTTAGGTTAATGAGTTAATGTCTCGTTTCATGTTAGGCGAGGTGAGTTTTAAGATATTAGAGTTGAATCTCTGTTTAGACGGTTTTTAGGTGGGTTCACAATTTGATGTCGGTTAGGTCTGATAGCTGAGTTAAGCTAAAACTCGCCGAATCAGTCAGTTTCGTGTGTCGGGCTTCTCTAATTAGCCAATAAATCGGTTTGGACCGTCTATAACCGATCGAGTCGGTCATAATGTCTGGGACTAATTTGAACCTTTAGGGATTATGTTTTCCTAAATCCATTTTCTATCTCAAAGTATGAGGTTAAAACAATCAAACTTTATAAATTTTTGAATTCAAAACAATAAGAATTTTATAAATATGTTTTAAAGCCAAAACTATTTATAGAAATTCAAATTTATTTTGATGGGTTCTTTTCTTTTGTGGAATAAAATTCCAAAGTCATAAATTTTGAAATTTGAAAAAATGTTTTAGATTTTAGAAATTTTTATGAAAAATCTTTTACGATTTTTTTTAATAGAATATCCAAAATATTCGAGAAATTAACAAAAGATTACAAAAGCTAGGATGTAGTAGATGAAGATAATTAGCGAGTTATAATTAGTGAATTACAAAAGATTCACTTGCATTAAATAAATATATTAATGACCTATGATTTTTTAACAAAATAATGACACTTTTATAGTATTTAATCATTTATAGGTTTCCAAGTTTGGAGATTGTAGAAATTTCACAACAAGAAAAAAAGGATGAAAAAGTGAAGACCAAAATAATTAAATAAATAAATAAACTTTTTATTTCGCTTATCTTTTGTACTATTGGATTTTTTCATCTGATATCTCGAGTAATCTCAAGTGGTTGGTTCTGTTACCTTTCTCGTCCCCATCGAGTTTCTTCTCCTTTTTATCTTCAGGATCTCAAAAAGTACTTCCTTTCTCTATTTTGACCCAGATATGTAAGTTGTTAGTTTCTTCAATAAAGTCTGAATCTTTTTCGATTGAAGTAGTCAAATATACGCATCCACAGGGTCGAATCGATTCAATTCCCTTTTTTCTTTGTCTTTTTCGTTATAGTTTTTAGTTGATTAGTAGGTCTATTGTGAATCTTGTACATGTTTATGAGGTAGATACTAGATTCTGTGGGACTCCTTGTCTAAGGGATTGTGTAAGATTCTGATTAAGTGATTAGTGCAAGCCTGCTTCTTTCTTGATTTTGATTGCTAAGATGCTCTTACTTGATTAAGTGAACTGTGAATCCTACACATGTCTAATGGATTTTGTAAGATTCTGATTGGTTCAAGTCAGCTTCTTCTTGATTTTGATTGCTGAGTTATTCTAAATTGATTAGGTGAACTGTTAATCATATACTAAATGTCTAACAGATTGTGTAAGATTCTGATTGGTTCAAGCCAGCTTATTTCTTGATTTTGATTGCTAGGTTGTTCTAAATTGATTAGGTGAACTGTGAATCATATACATATCTAACGGATTGTATAACATTCTGATTGATTCAAGCCAGTTTCTTTCTTGATTTTGATTTCTTAAGTTGTTTTAACTTGATTAAGTGAACTGTGAATCTTGTACATGTCTAACGGACTGAGTAAGATTTTGATTGGTTCAAGCCAGTTTCTTTATTGATTTTGATTGCTAAGTTGTTCTGACTTGATTAGCTGAACTGTGAATCATATACATGTCTAACGGATTGTGTAAGATTCTGATTGGTTCAAGCTAGCTTTTTTATTGATTCTGATTGGTTCAAGCTAGCTTCTTTATTGATTTTGATTGCTAAGTTGTTCTAACTTGATTAGGTGAACTGTAATCATATACATGTCTAAGGGATTGTGTAAGATCATGATTGGTCCAAGCTAACTTCTTTCTGGAGTTTGATTGTTTACTTTTGAGTTGATTTGGACTACTGTGAATCATGTCCATGTTTATGATCCTGATGTTGTTTTTTCGGCAGAAAGAGATGGGTACATACCTAAGTTCTCCGAAAACTGAAAAGGTATCAGAAGATGGTGAAAACGATGATCTAAGATATGGTTTAACTTCTATGCAAGGTTGGCGTGCCACCATGGAAGATGCAGTGAGTGAAGCATAAATTATTTGCTCCTTGTTGATCATATGAAAACTACTTAAAAGTTGAAATCTTGGATTTTCTACTGACTCCTCTGGATTGTAACTGGTTTAATTTGAGTAGCATGCTGCAATTCTTGATCTGGATGATAAAACATCGTTCTTCGGTGTGTATGATGGCCATGGAGGTATAAACCTACTGTCTCTACTTAAGTATAATTCTAGTTCCAGTGATTTTTTTGAGTTTATATAAGTTTACACATCGGCTAGATTTGGAAGCCAATAATGCTAAATCAAATGAAAGATAAGAGAGATACTTAAGCTGGTTGATTTTTTTTTCTTTTTTGTGGTTCTTGACAATTGCAGATACTTAGAACTGTTATATATACTTTTGGTACTTTTCTTTTGGTGTTTTGTTCTTTTCAGTTCTTTTGGATAATTAACTCAAAGTAATGTCTACCAAACAATGTAGGTAAAGTCGTCGCAAAGTTCTGTGCTAAGTATCTGCACCAGCAGGTTCTCAGTAATGAAGCATATAAAGCTGGAGAAGTAGAAACATCTCTTCGAAGAGCATTTTTTAGGTTTTCATTTTATCTGTAACAAACTTGTATAATAATTTACTCCTACAGAAAAAAGGGTTCGCTAAAAAGCTTTCTTTGTGTATTTTTAGAATGGATGACATGATGCAAGGACAAAGAGGATGGCGAGAGTTAGCTGTACTTGGTGACAAGATGAATAAGTTTAGCGGCATGATTGAAGGATTTATATGGTCACCAAGAAGCGGTGACAGTAATAACCAAATAAGTTTAGCGGCATGATTGAAGGATTTATATGGTCACCAAGAAGCGGTGACAGTAATAACCAGCCCGAAAATTGGCCTCTTGAGGATGTAAGTTTTATCATGTATTCTATTTCTTAGTCTGGATTCTTTATTACTCGTTATAAGCTAGAGGTTTGATAGAACATATTGAATGAGGTTTTAAAAAAAGTGTCTTTGTTCGTATACAGGGTCCTCATTCTGATTTCACTGGACCTAGTTCTGGGTGCACAGCATGTGTAGCTCTAATTAAAGATAAGAAGCTCTTTGTTGCAAATGCCGGTGACTCACGATGTGTGATATCAAGGAACAGTCAGGCATACAATCTTTCTAAAGATCACAAGCCTGATCTTGAAGATGAAAAAGAAAGGATATTGAAAGCAGGTGGCTTTATTCATGCTGGACGAATCAATGGAAGCTTGAATCTTACAAGAGCCATTGGTAAGTTCTGTTTTTCTTACACTTTCATTACTTGGAGATCCTGTTTTGTACATGTAATCTTGATAGAAGCACTGTATCTGCTTCTTATAGGTGACATGGAATTCAAGCAGAATAAGGTTTTACCATCTGAAAAACAAATGGTTACTGCAGATCCAGACATAAACATTGTAAATATCTAACTTTTGTAATACTTTTTGCTCGGTTTTGGTTTTCTTAAGGTGATGACTGAATGTTGTTTCCTCTTATCAGCTTGACCTATGTGATGATGACGACTTTCTTGTTGTTGCATGTGATGGAATTTGGTATTAAACAGTCCCTAATTATTTCATTCTCTGCTTATATACGTTAGTTTCCTGATGATAATTTGAATTCGTCTCGTCTTCCTTAGGGATTGTATGTCAAGCCAGGAACTAGTTGATTTTATCCATGAACAGTTAAAATCTGTAAGTTAATCTCTTCCCTTCTCCTACTCTTTCTATTACAGTTTTGTTTTTTTCATGACTGGATCTGTGACATTGGTAATAACTCTCAGGATACAAAACTTTCTACGATATGCGAAAAAGTTGCTGATAGATGCTTGGCTCCAGACACTGCAAGTGGAGAAGGTTGTGACAATATGACCATCATCTTGGTTCAATTCAAGAAGCCTAATTCATCCAAGACCGAGCCAGAACCTAAACCCGAACCCAAACCCAAACCAGAAGCAAATGAGGATGAGCCGAGCTCGTCGAGCTAGATGTCCTTGAAAGAGCCAAGAACAAGATTTGAAAATCTGTTTATCATTGAGTATGGGTTAACATTGTATATGATTTTGAGTGGCGTAGCTGTCTTTGTGATTGATGTTTGTGTTAGCCACATAGTTTCAAAGTCACAAGGACAGAAGGCTTATGGTTATGTATACAACAAACAAGATGAGATTTAGAGAACGTTATATTTCTTATTCAAAGAGAAGTCCTCTCTGATGAAGAGTTTTTAGCTAAACTTGTTCTTGTTTCAATGTTTTTGGTACTTAGTAAAATAAAATAAAAGCAAGTTGATGTGACCATAAAAGGAAAGAATATTTGGAGGACATGTATTTGTATTATAGTGACGTAGTCCTAAGAAAGTAACAGATCTTTTGGGTCCTTCTCCTTATTCCTTCTAACCGATTTCGACATCGCCAATCTTGTCAAAATCGCCATAACTATCATCATCATCTTCGTCATTGAATTAAAGAAAAGCTTTTTAAACCCTAGTTTTCTCTTTCTACATCATATCAACATCTGTTTGATTGAAAGCTAAGTTTCAAATTCCAAAACAGAAGAAATTGAAAGTGTGTATGTCAAAACAAAACACCAAACTACAAGAAACAAAACCCATATCGCATTGTTCCTTAAAGACCCAGCAGAAGATTATCCTCAAGTTTCTTTCTTTCTTCCTGACATTTTTTCTAGTTGTTGTATTCTGGTGATTTGGAGTATTTCTCTTGCAATGTGGGTCGCATTTGGAGATAGTGATTTGCTTATAAGGTAGTGTGGCTTTTGCTTTTTGATTAAGCATTTAAAGAAACATCAATGGCGTTGTTCAGAAAGTTTTTCTATAGAAAGCCTCCTGAAGGTTTGGTGGAGATCTCTGAGAGGGTTTACGGTATGTTCTTCTCTTTAAGTGTTGGGTTTAGGGCTAGCTTTCTCATTCTTCCTCTTCATTTAGCTTTGATTCTGTGGTTTGTAGAAAGTTTTGACTTTTTTGGTCTTAAAAATCAGATTTTTCAAATCATGCCAGGCTAAGTTCATACTGTAGTGTCCTGTTTTTGTTTTGAGTTATTCTCAGGCTCATTGATTGAACTGAATCTAACAATTGGTAGCTAAGATGTTTCATTCCTAAAGGTTGAGATTTAGCTTATGGATTATGTTAGCTTCAAGACTTGCTGGGAAACTGTTTCTATTGTAGTTCACTGCTTTCCATGGCTTCTCAACTTATTTTGCCCGTCTTGTCCCTTGGCCTTGTGGTAGCTCTGAAAAAATAGACCATTTCAGTGACAAACATGTACAAGATTGCTCTATAAATGTGTTGATTTTGATGTCTATATTTCCAGTCTTTGATTGCTGCTTAACCATGGATATGTTGGAAGATGAAGATGAAGATTTCAGAGTCTATGTGAGCCGTATAATGAGTCAGCTACGTGAACAGTTTCCAGGTGCATCTTTCATGGTGTTTAATTTCCGGGATGGAGATAGCAGAAGCCGAATGGAGAGTGTACTCACTGAATATGACATAACCATCATGGACTATCCTCGCCACTATGAAGGCTGCCCTTTGCTTACAATGGAAACGGTCCATCACTTTCTTAAATCAGCTGAAAATTGGTTATCTTTAAGTCAACAGAATATCTTACTGTTGCATTGTGAGCTTGGTGGCTGGCCGACTTTAGCTTTTATGCTTGCTTCGCTCTTGTTGTACTGCAAACAGTTTAGTGGAGAACAGAAAACACTAGAGATGATATATAAGGAGGCTCCAGTTGAGTTATTACAGTTAATGTTTCCACTAAATCCGTTGCCTTCACAATTGAGGTTTCTTCAGTATGTTTCAAGGAGTGTTGGGTCACAGTGGCCACCGCTAGATAAGGCTCTTACTTTAGACTGTGTTAATCTTAGAATGATTCCTGATTTTGATGGTGAGGGTGGTTGCCGACCTATATTCAGAATATATGGTCAAGATCCTTTTATGGCTTCCGATCGAACCTCTAAAGTTCTTTTCTCGATGCCAAAAAGAAGCAAAGCTGTTCGGCAATATAAGCAGGTGATACCTTTTTACCTACGTGTTTGTTCCTTCAGACTCTTCCGAGTATTGTCGTGTTATGCTTTATGGTAGATTTAACTCTTGGTCTACTATTGCAGGCAGATTGTGAGCTGGTAAAGATTGACATACATTGCCATATTCTCGGTGATGTCGTGCTTGAGTGCAGTACTCTAGATAGTGATTACGAGAGGGAAGAGATGATGTTTCGGGTTGTGTTCAATACTGCGTTTCTTAGATCAAATAATTTAATACTAAACCGTGATGAGATTGATATACTGTGGAACACAAAGGATCGGTTTCCCGAGGATTTCAGAGTGGAGGTGATTATCTTTTTCTTTCTTGATAGTTATACAAGTTTTTGGTTTGCCATCTAAAAGAGACGCCTTTTGTCCAAGTTTACAATGACCATTTTCAAAAGAGCTAGAGTATATATTTTTTTACAAGCTGTTAAAGATCAACTGTAACGAGTTCAACGTTAGAATGTCATTCTGTTAGACTCAGTTGATGCAATGTGTAGCTAATTATCTTTCCATGTCAAGAAAGAAGTAACATTCTGTGTGTTTGTTCAGGTTATATTTTCGGAAATGGATGCTGGTAATAATTTTGTCTCTGTTGATATGCCGCATGTGGAGGAAAACGATGGACTGCCTATGGAAGCGTTCGCTAAGATTCAAGAGTTTTTTAGTGATGGTGAATGGTTTGACCCAAATTCTGATGTTGCTGTGACAGTTTTCAACCATATAACAGCAGCAAATATCCTTCAAGAAAGCTTGGATTCAGGTTCTCCTCGAAGCCCTGATTCATGTAGTCTGTTGGAATCAGCACTTGAGAAAGTAAGGGAGAAAACCAAGGTGATGATATCTGAAAATGTTGCTGTAAGTCCCAATACATTCTCTCCTAAGTGGAAGGAGAAAGATACAGTTTCTTGTCATAAATCTTATGCAGATCCAAATTCAATCCTCAAGAAGGTTGATACGCCAAATGGACTTCGAGTTTCAGTCCAAAGTAATGGTCATTCGAAGATAATTTCACCTCGAGTGGTCCAAAGTACAGTAACATCACCTGTTCCGAAACGTAGCCTCACACAAGGATCACCCGCTCCATTATCCAGATTTCACAGCTTCCCATCTACCCTTGGGATCACTTCAATATTACATGATCATGGTTCATGTAAAGATGAAGAGAGGACTCCATCATCACCAGTCTCACCTTCAGTTTCATCCCTGCCAACATTGCATCAACCTGTTTGTTTAAATGGCCCTCCTCCTGCAGAAGCAGCCACACCACCACCTTTGCCATCGCTAAAGCCACTGAGGATTTTGTCTAGTGCTTCCCCACCGCCACCTTACACCAGCAGCTCCATAGCAACAAAACAGCCTTCTCCACCTCCACCTCTACCACCACCTCCTCCACCAAGACCTCAATGTTCTGCTCATTCATCATTTCCTCAGCCACCACCACCACCTCCACCTCCAAATAAACTGTTAGCCACAACTAGCCCTCCACCTCCACCACCACTTCCGTTGCATTCTAAATCTCTGTCAGGAGCTGTACCACTTCGAACATGCTCACCAAGTATAATACCTACAAATTCTTTGATGGTGAAATCCCCTCCTGTTCCTCCTCCGGCCCCTGCATCTCTGTCTCGTTCTCATAATGGGGGTTGTAACGGAAATATTCCTCCAGTCCCTGGAGCACCATTGGGTTTAAAGGAGCGTGGGCTTTCAAATGGGGGTTGTAACGGAAATATTCCTCCAGTCCCTGGAGCACCATTGGGTTTAAAGGAGCGTGGGCTTTCACAGAATCTTGGAGGTCAGAGTCAAACGAGAAAGGCCAACTTGAAACCGTATCATTGGTTGAAGCTTACGAGGGCAGTGCAAGGAAGTTTATGGGCTGAAGCGCAGAAACCTGATGAAGCTGCAACGTATGATTATATCATTTTCCTTCTTTACCAAGTTTATGATTTTATTTATTATGCTAACTCTGGCATCTTTCTTCTTGTGTATTTTCAATTCCAGTGCCCCAGAGTTTGACATCTCAGAGCTTGAGAAACTCTTCTCAGCAGTGAATCTTAGCTCTGAAAAAGAAAGTAAAGGTGGGAAAGTAGGTCGACTTACCCGACCTAAATCTGAGAAAGTGCAGCTGGTAATTGATTGCAATGACCATTCTACTGTTCTCAAACTTCTTAAATCTTTTAATTTTCAAGTTTCAGAGCATGAAATTGAGATTTACAGACAGTCACTCTATTTTGTCCTCTAACTTTTCTACTAGTTTTGCAGATTGAGCTAAGACGAGCAAACAACTGTGAGATAATGCTCTCTAAAGTTAAAATACCTTTGCCTGATATGATGGTAAGCATTAAGATTTTTCTTGGAAGATACTGCTTGGCTAATTCTTATTCTGGTATCTATCTTAAGCTTCACTGCTCAGCTAATGCGTGAATTTAATCTGCCCTCATCTTGTTATGAAGAGCTTTGTAAAACCACATTTTCTTATCTGAATTATCTTGGGTCACAGAGTTCTGTTCTTGCTTTGGATGAGTCGGTGATAGATGTTGATCAAGTTGAAAATCTCATCAAGTTTTGTCCAACAAAAGACGAAATAGAATTGCTCAAGGTATTTTGCTTCTTATCTCAAATTTTATTCTTCTTTATATGAGTTACTATCATCCGGCGATAGCTTCTTTTGTGAGTACACTGATGCTACATCTCCTGTCCTGGTCTTCTTTATTCCTGTAGGGCTACACTGGGGATAAGGGAACTTTGGGGCGGTGTGAGCAGGTTGGTCCAGTGCATCCAATTTTATATTTGAACAATTTCTTTCGAATTTCCAGGACCATTCTCGTCTCTTGGGCTGACCAACCATCATTCTTTCTAAGAAAACTAGATATAAACATAAACAAAATCAATGCCCAAAACAAGATACGAATGAACAATCTTATAGATGGGAACATATATAATCACAACTATACCTAACTTATTGATTTCTTATTCAAGCTGGGAGTGATACCTTCATCAGAATCAACTTTCTTCTCTTAAATCCGTACTGAACAGCTATTTTTGACTTTTCATGTGATAGTTCTTCTTAGAACTGCTGAAAGTTCCTCGAGTGGAGACCAAGCTAAGAGTTTTCTCATATAAGATTCAGTTCCACTCTCAGGTAGGCAAATCGACTGAGAGTTTGTATTTTTATAATGCTTTCTAATTTCTAAAAACTTGGATCTGATATCTGTAAATGGTTGTTCTCCTTCAGGTTACTGATCTTAGAAAAGGTCTGAATACCATACATAGTGCTGCCAATGAGGCAAGTCGATTCTTTTGTCCTAATGATTGTGAACCACACATATTCATGTTGGTGATTATAGCAGTCTTGACTCTATTTGCATGTCATCCAGGTTAGAGGCTCAACTAAACTAAAAAGAATCATGCGAACTATACTTTCCTTGGGAAATGCCTTGAACCACGGGACTGCAAGGGGTGGGTATCTATTTATTGCCTTTACACTGCCAACTAGTAGTTTTCTTAAAGAGTGACAGTGGTTCTATTCAAGATTTTTGAATTTGCCTCCGGGTTGTCTTGTATATATTTCTTCTTTTAAAAGGCTCAGCTATTGGATTTCGCTTGGATAGTCTTCTGAAACTCACTGACACTAGATCCCGCAACAGTAAGATGACTCTGATGCACTATCTTTGTAAGGTAGGAGAATTTTCAATTATTTCCCACTCTTTTTCTTCTTTGGTTTAATGATAAAAATCTCTTTGTTCTTAACATGCATTAGTCTTTATATTTGCATGTTATGTTAACGGTTTCTTCTTTAAAAAAGGTTTATCATTCACGTATCTACAGGTGCTGGCTGAAAAACTACCAGAGCTACTTGATTTTCCAAAAGATCTGGTGAGCTTGGAGGCTGCAACAAAGGTAGTTTTGCGTCTTTTTATAAACACCCCTTTCAGCATTCAGTGACAACCTATCTGACAATATTCTTTGATTTCAGATTCAACTAAAATATCTAGCAGAGGAGATGCAAGCAATTAGCAAAGGGCTGGACAAAGTTAAACAAGAAATGACTGCATCCGAAACTGATGGTCCAGTATCAAAACACTTTCGTATGGTAAGCTAAAATTAGATATTTGGGAAGCTTGTTTATCTAGTAATTACTCTCTTATCTTATCATCTGCTTAGCCTGTACTTGTTTATGCAGAACTTGAAAGAATTTCTTAGTGTTGCTGATGGAGAAGTTAGGTCTTTGGCTTCTCTTTATGCAACTGTGGTATTGAATCCTTTCTTTATTGCTTTTCTGCAGCACTTTACTTTCGACATTCAAGAAGCTTAATGCTATTATTCCGATGTTTTTATCATGGATGTCTCAGGGTGGAAGCGCTGATGCTTTGGCGTTATATTTTGGTGAGGATCCAGCTCGTGTCCCATTTGAACAAGGTAACATTTTGATGCAAACTCAACACCTGATTCTGTTTCTTTTTCTCTTATATCCTGTTTTTTAATGCACATTTCTCCGTTTGAGTTTTGTTGTTCCCTTTCTGTCCATGGCTTGAGCTACGAGAAATAAATAAGTTCCTTTTGTTTATTCTGAATCTGTAGTTGTATCCACCCTGCAAAACTTTGTTAGAATATTTGTGCGGTCACATGAGGAAAACTGCAAGCAAGTCGAGTTTGAGAAGAAAAGAGCACAGAAGGAAGCAGAGAACGAAAAACTTAAGAAAGGTGTGTACAATATGAACTGAAACATAACTGCATACGCAAAAGGTTCTTCTTATCACCCTCTCTCGACCTCCTTAAGTTGCCTTTGGCAGTCCTGGGAACCAGAAACCACATGTCGAGGCTCCTAGTTAAGGGGTGTTACCCATACTTGGACCTAAAGTTAGAGAACTTTCCATAGAGACAAGACACTGCTTTGGATTCAATCTTTTAGATTAGAAGAAAAAGGAGGAATCTTTGTTCCTCTAGAGTTAGGTTGCAAAAAAACAGCTGGAATCCGTCTAGTAGCTAATGAATAAGTGACTGATTCAGCTTTTTGTAATCTGATGGAAATAGTATTAGATATAGACTTAGATATGCAGGAGCTTTTGAATCACTTCAGAAACTGAAATGTAACTTGTGTATAATGTTTTGGGAGGGATAAGAAGATGTATAGTTAGTGTGAGTGTGTGTGTGATTACAACAATTATGATTTTACATCCAATGAAATATTTTAAGCTTGTATCTTTTCTTTAAGGACATTTAGAATTTTCATTTTTGTTGCATTGTCTCTACTGCTATAACATGTACCAAACTGAACCATAAAGCCATTGCAGGTACTAACTGGACTGAAACTGCTGTCTTGTGTCTTAGAAAGTTAGCATATGAAAAAAGAAACTAGTGACTTGAGACAGATTGTTTCGGATGGCATGGATGTACATTAGGTGTAACAAGTTGGAGTTGTTTTGTCTTAAGAATTGGTCTACCTCTATTGATGCACTAAATATGAGGTCACTTATCTTAAGAAATGGTCAACAGAAAGCTGGTCAATGATCTTTTATTCCTACACTGCAGGCTAAGTGTCATATAAACAAGTACAAAAAAGCTTCAAGTGTCCTTTTGAAGCAGAAGAGATGAAAGATCATTACCACTACCACCATTATTCGTTGTTGGAGTTTGTTCATTCCGACGCCGGCGCTTCCCATAACCACTGTTAATAGCCACCTCTTGCCAACCTCCAAACGTCAAATTACTAGAGAATGTATCCTTCACACTCTCTATAACTTCCCTCTCTACCGGAGACAATCTCTCCACTGAAATCCTTGAAGCAGCTTCTTCGAATTCCCTCATACAAGCAATCTACACAAAGAAAAAAGTAAATTGATGTTGCAGGTTTCACATGATATCTTTTGGAAAAAAAGTTGATAGAAATTAATCTTTCTTACCATATTCATGACTTGGGACTCGAGGAATGCTTCTCGGTATAATTTGGTGATACTTATCCGGGCATACCATTCCATGTAAGCTCCATCATCCACTACATTGCCACCTCCAGGACTATCCACGATGTGATCCCCACGTTCAGCCCATTCCTCGCAAGCTAGAGTCATTGATGTGTCCAAGTCATCGAGACGCCGGTTCTTTCTGTCGCGGCGTTTCACTTTCTGAGGTATTGGCTGGCGTTTCCCAAACTGCCTCAGACACCTATCTGGAAAATGTAGCTCTATCTTCTCATAGCATACAAGAGTGGTTTTTGATCTTCCCAGAATCAGCTTAGCTTTAAGGTGTGGAGGGATCATGTTCTCAAATCTTTCAAATGGGCACCAAGTAATCTGCATTTTCACAACCATCAATTTACACGAAGAGCAATAACAAACCCTCTAGGGTGAATTGAATCGTGTACCTTGCTTGGATCGAGATCGTCAAGCTCTCTGCGGTACTCAGATAGGTCAGTCTTGGATCTGCTGCCTTTACTTTTCCACAAAAGAGCAAGAGGGAAAGACGCTTCAGATTTTTCTGGTCTCCCAATATCCAAGTGAAAATAACTCCAACACTAAATATATCAAAAGAACAATGTCAAGCAGCTACAAGCGACAATCATATGTCACTTCCCCTAAAGATAAAACCAAAGAAAACAACCTGTAGCAATGTCAAGCAGCCGCAAATGTTGCTCTGAGACTTAAGAGAGGCATTACCAAGCGCTCGATAAAGACAAGCCAATGCAGCAGCTCCCCAAGCATATCTCCCAGCTTGATCAAAGTCCTCAAACAAAGGCAAATACTTAACAGAAACTTTATCACCATCAGTGGTAGCAAAAATAGTGCTACCAATAAGATACAACAGATAAGCTCGAGTATGACATTTGATAACATCAGGAGAAGCATCTTCTGGGCATTCAGAGAAAGTTCTTTTAAGCCAATTAAGTTTAACCCTCGAACAATTAACTTCTTTGTTAGCGGCAGATGGTAATTTCCCTAAAAGTCTTCCACACATATCCATTGCAATCTCATCT
This sequence comes from Physaria fendleri, assembly GCA_036630335.1. Classification (NCBI taxonomy): domain Eukaryota; kingdom Viridiplantae; phylum Streptophyta; class Magnoliopsida; order Brassicales; family Brassicaceae; genus Physaria; species Physaria fendleri. The sequence continues at coordinate 42,326,011 of CM071717.1, forward strand.
CCTACTTTAGGACCAACAATGGGATCTCCATCAATATCAAGTCCAAGGACTAAAGCAACTTCGTCTAAGGTTATAGTCATTTCTCCTAAAGGGAAATGAAACGTGTTGGTTTCTCTTCTCCATCGCTCCACGATAGCAGAGATTAACGAATTGTTTAGACTCATTGGACCAATTTTGCGGAAGAATCCGAAACCAGCTTTGTCTACGAGCTTAATTTGTTCATCAGTGAGTTTCCATTGATGAAGTAATGAAGTGTGTTCTTGGCAACGAAGTAGCCCTCGTTCCTAAGGAAAGAAGGGGAAGAAAAAACATAAACCCTAAATTCAAAATCTGAAATTTCGAGGAAGGAAAAAAGGAAAAAAACCTGTCCTTCCCAAACAGCAGAAGATACATGGAGATCTTGCTCGTAGAGAACAGATGGATCAACTGGTCCAACATCAATGTCCATGGTGAAGCCTAAACTCAAAATTACGAATTCATAAACTAAATCTTCACTTTTTCAACACCACTCACGAATTCAACACAACTTTGATTCATCAACTACACCAAAACCCCAAATGTAGAAATTTAAGTAAGCTATAAACTGTACCCTAATTAGACATCTTTCCCCAATTGCAGACGTACCGGTTAATTTTGTTTGGTAATATTAAACCGATTATGTAAACCATATAATGTTTTGTTTTTTCAAATAAACCCTCTAAAATGGCCTATTTTTGCAATATGATCATATATTTCTTGGTTCATTGTTGTCAACAAAGATTGTTGTTTCTGCAAAATCGAGCTAAAAGAGTGACGAAGAAGAAGTTTAGAAGAAGGCTCATAAGAAAAAACTAATGTTTTTACAATTCTTGACATTTAAAATTTTTCTCGTTGACCGGTACTTTGAGCAGTAAAACAGAACATTATACAGAAATTTCATGTTCTTGACTGGTCTATCAATCTCCCCGATATAGCAGCTGCAAGAGCTGTAGTGAAATTAGGATCATTGGTCAAAGAAGATGCCATTTGTTGTACTACTACCTCTTGAATCGTTCTTCTCTCATTCTTTTCCCCAACTGGTTCAAGACCACCTTGGACTAGATCAAGCTTCACTGTCCTTGACCCACTTGCTTGTAGACCGCCCGGATGGTTATGTGTCCCTTCGTAAGTTGCTACCAAGAAAGATGGATCTTCAGCACTTCGTTGCACCTGAGCAATCACACACCATAGTTAGACAATCAAACAAAGAACTCCTTGCCGGAGTTCGATGTGGATATATATACCTTCTTCTTGACCAGACAAGAGGGTGAAAAAGAACATCTGAAGTAAGCTCTAGGAGATGGATTATCTCGCGTAATCTTTTGCCCGTATTTCCTCCATTGATATCCATCTTTCACAGTCTATAAGTAAATATACCACAAAACAAGGCCATTGATAAGATTAAGGCTCACTTTTTGTAGAGATTCAAACAGAACATAATAAAGAGCAGACAAATGCTTACCAAGCTTTTGTCTGACTTATCAGCAGGATAGTAGGCAGTTGAAACCATTGCTTTTTCAGTGGAGATTTTCTCAACTGTTCTGCAGTTAAGTCCAATTGGGGAGCTTACAAACTCATCCATGTCTTGTTTTCGTTTACTCTTTAGCTGTTTGTTCTGAAAGTTTACATCTTCAGAACTCTTCTGACTATGCAACTCCACCAAAAGATTCTGTAAAGTAAAGTACTTCTCACAGACTCTTGCTAGCATTTCAGTTAGCTTCTTGTTTTCAGAATTTGCCCTGTTTAACTCCTCTTCTAACATCTTCACCTTCTGTTCAGAAAACACAAAAATGAATTCATCACTACTAAATTAAACCCCTAAATGATTGAGCTTGACACTAAACAGCATTAATATCATGAAATTGTATATTGTCTAGATCCTGAGAACTTGTTCAGGCTTATCTAATCTAAAGCTTGAGATCAAAGCGTTGCACACCAAGTGTTCGATGAAAAGAACTAACCTCATCTTTAACTAAACATTTCCTCTCCATATCTTCAGAAGATGAATCCGAGACTTCCTTTTTCTGAAATAAACATATGAATCACCACTACAACCTCAGACTGGATGAAACTGAAAAGAAAGAAGGAAAAGTCAAACTCACCGGACGTTTACGGGAAAAATGAAGGTCAAAAGGGTTGGTGTTGGGATCATAGTCCATAATTTAGTGCTACGGGAAGAACAAAAGCATTTTTTCTTTTTTTTGGGAGATTTGTTATACTTTGGTTATTATATAATCAGTGAGTCTCAGGGGGATAAGAATGAATTTGTAAACTTGTGGAACACTTATCAAATAACTAAGAGGTTGACGATTTGTGTGAACTGGTGAGTCCATCAGTCTTTACGTTTTAGTACAAGACTCTGTTTGAATAAGAAGGTAAGACCATCTCCATCGGGTCTCTTAAACAAGTTTCTAATCAATATTTTATTATATTTTTTATGAAACAATCTCTGAAACATTGGTTAAAGTCTCTGAAATCAAAGTTTGGTTAAAGTTTAACTTTAACCAAAGTTTCAGGGATTGTTTCCTAAAAAAAATATAATAAAATATTGATCAGAAACTATCAAAGTTTCTACCAAAAAATATTGATCAGAAACTATCAAAGTTTCTACCAATGGGGTTGCCCTAAAAGTCCAGTAAAATTAGGTTTTTAACCCATTATAATATAACAGTTAAAAAGTTGAAAACTTTTATATAATGATAATATTTTGGCACACCATGGATTTAAGATTGACTTCTGATATATGCAAGGAGGTTACTGAACTTAAAGCGATCGAAACGTTCACTGCATCTTACGGTTCGTTTAAGATTATCGTCGATTTCACTTTCAATCATTCTTTATCATATATCTCTTCTATATTTTATTCCTTTTCTAGGTTTTGTCGAATCATTTGGAGTTTTTTTTTGTAATGTCTGTGTTTTCGGATTCACCTGAATTAAAGTCTAAAAGACTTAGACCTAGATGCATTATTAGATCCTCGATCTGTTCTGGGGTTGGTAAATAATATCGTTGAATCTTTGTGGTTTGTATTTGCCTAATTGCTATCTAGTTATCATGTTTAGAAGTAAAGGAAAACAAGGATTTGTTAATGATTACAGTTCATTTAAGTCATAAATTTGTTCATGAAACGGATTCCCTTATTGTAATGGATTAATGAATTGATGTTGACGAAACAAGTTGTATTTTAAAACGTTGGGGATAAAGTCATGGAACAACTTCTCTTATTAGGTGTAAAATCATAGTCCAATTATCTATGTATGTTTTGTTGTCATCGAAAGAAAACAAGTGAATGATGGGTTCAAAAATCAACAATTTCGGCGGCTGTCTCATATCATCAAAGAAAAATTAGTACTTCTTACATTTTGTAAGCATTGATCCAGACGAACATTTGTTTGACTTGACTTATTGACTATGTCTTGTAAGAATTGTTTTCATTCGCATATTTTCAAATTTTATCCGTCTTTTAAGATTTTCTTAGATTCTAAAAATATTCATGTATTTTCTCGTGTATATTTTAGTGGCTACTCGTATTTTTCAATAGCAACAATGGAGGAATATTTAATATTTTACAGGATTAAAAGAAAGTATATAATCAAAAAGAAGCATAAGTGAAAACAGAAATACAAAATTTAATAAACAGAAACTCGTTTCAAACAGACTTATCAGTCCAACGACACGAGGTAGTCAAGAAAGAACCAAACTGACCAGCAAGATTAACCATGGCTAGTGAGAAACACTTTTGAATAGTCTTAATAAGTAAGCCTAGCACTGCACCTATCAGCCAAACCCCTGCGCCGAACAACGTCCATGGTAGAATCACTAGTTCTCGCACGTTATATGTTTTCACCTTCTTTAAAAAATCGACTTCTCTTCCTTCGTCCGATTGAATGGTTCTTAAAACAATCTCAATCTCCGTGACAACATTTTTGATTAAGTCTGCCTCGGATTATTAGAAAGTGGTAATTGTCCCACATCGAAAGTTGGAACAATTATTCACTAGTATATAAGAAATTCGGGCCACTCCATTCATTGCCAATTGGTTTTGAGTTGGATGTTTGTTAATACAGATCTGTTTGAATTAGAGAGCAAAATCAAGGGAATTAATTTCCAATGTTCCTTTTAGAAAAACTATATATCACTAACCTCCTCCGTATTTCTTTTATTTAAGTTGAAAGTTTCTCAAAAACTCTAAAAAAATTCTTGCTTTTAAAACATAGTGTATATTTTTTTTTTTTGTCAATGAACATAGTGTATATATTATAGTTTTCACATAATATATCATTCATCATTATAAAATTATAATTTACAGTTCACGTTTCAAAGTTTTAGGTTCACCATTTAAAATTTAAGGTTTAGAATTTAATATTAGTATTTAGAATTTAGGGTTTAGGTTTAGAATTTAGAGATTAGATTTAAGGTTTTAGGATTTATAGTTTGGGGTTTATAAAACCCATTCAAATCAAATAAAATCGAATTGGCCCAAAAAAATTTAAAATCAAAACGAAACGTTTGGAAAAAAATTAAAAGCTGTAAGAATCGGATTAAATCAAATAAAATCGAATTGGCCCAAAAAAATTTAAAATCAAAACGAAACGTTTGGAAAAAAATTAAAAGCTGTAAGAATCGGATTGACCCAATTCGCAATGTCGTCGTCTAATTCTTCCGCAAGTAAGGATAATGAGGTGGCGGTAGAGGCTGAGACAAAATTGACAAAACTCATTTCGACCCCTATATAGGCGCGAAAACAAAGGTGGCACTGGACGATTTTCTTAGTTACGAATAGCAGTTTTGGAGATTA
>CM071717.1:42492789-42508958 GCA_036630335.1 Physaria fendleri
AAAAGAGAGGCGGGCTAAAAAATTCGAGGGGTGTGATTGAAATGACGCGTCGTTACTGTAGACCGTTTGGGGGGGCAAATTTGTCTTTTCTCCTTTAATGAAAATGCTACACTATGTAAACATTTAGAATTATGGTAGTTTTTTTATTTTATATATTACAATGTTAGATTCAGTAAAATTCCCTATATATTATATGTGGAACTCTCTGAATTTTGAGAGTATTCACATTAGCGCAAAACGATTCTAGCGTATCCACTTCATCATCTTTCATTTTGAGACTATCCACATAGTAGGAAAAAAAAAATGTTTTTCTTTATGTGTAACTCCATTGAGACATTCAATACAACTCCTTACTTCAGAGTTCAGTAATGAATATCAGAGTCCAATAATAATAATCATTTAAACTATATTATGTTAAAGAAAGCTTTGCAAATTATGAAGAATAGTTGAAGAGATTGTGAAGTGAAGGACAAGAAGAAGAAGCTGTCACTAACGAAACATCAAGTGAAGAAGACTTTGGGAAAATGGATATGGGCTAACAAAATTAGTCAAGGTCCAAGTCAGCCCATATGTATTCATCATCTTCTTCATAAAACGTTGTGTATTATTAAAGACCTAGAATCTTCTTCTTAGCTCTATATAAAGTTCATCTTCATAAAACGTTGTGTATTATTAAAGACCTAGAATCTTCTTCTTAGCTCTATATAAAGTTCATTGTATATGGATCTGAGTAACCATTCAATCAAATATAAGAAATCCAAATCCTTTTATTCTGATTACAACTTAAGTTTCAAGTTTTCTATTTTCTATTTTAATAAAGCTCTTTTGAGCTATTTATGTTTCTTGTTTTAGATCTATGATTCCATAGCTTAAAGCTTAAATAATCTGGGTTTTGGATTTATGAGAAAGTTTGATATATTATTGGGATCTAATATCATTATTGGGCTTTGAAATAAGGAGTTGTATGGAATGTCTCTGTTGCCTATCCATGAAACTAAACTGACGTTTTTTTTTTTTGCCTTAATTTCCTTGTAGTCTGGTTGTTATTCAATTTCTAAGAATTCGAATCTGTTTAAAACCTTTGTTAGGATTTTAGCTTTTGATTTGGACTTGAAAAGTAAATAACATAAGAGACTGTTAACCCAGTTCGGATGGTCAATCCTACGTCTGGGGCCGGAACTGTCTCCGACAACTTCCACTATCAATCACCAAAGTGTTACAGAGAATTAGGGTTTTAAAAGCGTTAAACAGACAGAAAACTCTAGAGAGAATATTTAAAGCATCAATAAAACGTGTTGGGCTTAAACTGGCCCAAAATAAACACAAATCACCACAACCTTTTTTCTTTACGGTTGCGATCTTTCAAATCTCAGAACCGACCCTGGATGGAATTGGTCAGCTAATTAACCGGTGTGAACCGATTTGTCTGATCTATGAAGACTCTAGATGAGAAAAAAGAGTCCAACGTTGCTTACGAAACTTATGAATGATAACAAAATAAAAAAAAAGTAACTTCAATCCCGGCATGGCAAGGCATGGAACAGGCTGTCTTAGTCATGTGGACAGCATTGTGGTTTTACTTTAACAGAAAGTCACTGGCATTAGGACAACAAGCCTTGTGGACGGTTACAATCTTTGAATCTCCAAATGTAACGTTAATATTCAATTATTTACAGAAAATAAGGAACTTTTTTTTTATATAACACCGTAAGAAAAGATGGAAAAAGCAACTTTTATTTTTACTTTTTTATTCCTTGTTAACTTGTAATTCTATTATAAAAATAGGAATGGTTATATACAATGTTCCTATGGATTTTGTTTAGCCTAAATTTTGTTTTATTTACTTAAATATTATATATTAAAGTACAGTAAAAATTTAACTTGTAGATAAAAATGAATGTTCTAGAATGTAAGTTAAAAACCTAACTAATACAAGAGACCATCTCAAATATATAATCTAGAGGATGACTGGTTAGACTACCATTTGTTTCCAAAATCATATTTTGGTTTATATTTTTAAATTAAAGAAATTATGTTTTATAAATATATTCTCAAGATTATTTTTTTTTGAAAAAAATTAAGCCACATTTATGGATTTTTTGGGCGGTAGATAAAAAAGAAATAAATAATTTCACAAATTTTGGGATTTAGAAAATTCAGAATATTGTACACATTCAATAATTAAATATACGGTCAAAATTTTAAAACTACATACAAATGTCGAAGAAGAAAAATAAAATATTAAAAAGGCGATACAAACAAAGACTTCTCAACTAATATAAATCGGAGAAGGCCACAAAAAAAAAAACTGGAAACGAAACATTTCTAAACGAAACTCGGTCCTCGAAAACCTAAAGAAAGGGCATCAAAAATCTAACAAAGACTCGAACCTGCAAATTAAGGTAAACCTACATTTTTTCTCGAAATAAAGTAATTTGCTACTTAATTTTTCGAATATGGTAATCGTTTTATGAAATATCTTGTAAGTAAACGATATTTTCTTTTCGAAATAAAATTATTTCGTTGTTTTTATTGAATTGATATTACTCATCGAGTTTGTTTTCATATATCTCAACTAGTGTTTCTTCAAGTTTTTGTATAGATTTGGTTGTCATTGTTGATCTTTGGTACTTTAGGTCATACTTTCTCCGTTCGAATTTCCTTTTTCCGATGGTTGTAGTTTATGGGATCGATTTTATTAATCACTGAATTAGATGTAAGATTACTAATTTTAATTGTTTTCCAACTTTATTTAGTGGCTTTAATATCTTTTTTAACATCGCAGAGTGTTGGGTTCGAATCTCAGATATGTGATTAATTTCAAAAATTATCATCTTTAAAATTTATCGCATCATCGCGAGTGTTGGGTTCGAATCTCAGATATGTGATTAATTTCAAAAATTATCATCTTTAAAATTTATCGCATTTTTTAGGTTTGAACCCACTACCCTACAATTTTAAAAAGATTAATGTAGATTTTTAAAACGATCAAATTTGAATTTTTAGAGAATTTTTTGTTTTGAGTAGATGATTAGATAATTCTTCTTAATAATAATTTATTTTAGTTTTTATAATTTTGATTTTAATGACATGCTGTATAAATAATTCTATAACCAATAATCTACTTTATATATTTCAAAAAATGATTTTGATAATGTTATAGTATCACTTTGATCTTCAAATAGGGGATATGCTTATTTCAATTCAAATTTATTCCCTAGACATTGTGATGACATGCAAATATATAAAGTTAAAAAAAAAAAAAAATCCTAAAAAGGTTTAAATTTAAACAAAAGATCTTTACCATTTACGATAATTATAATTCAAAATCACAAACACACAAAAATACAAATTCAGTTTAAAATCAAAAAGCAAAGAAATCCGAAAATAAGGAAACTTTCAGAAAATTAAACGTTACAAATAATTTAAAAATAATATAACATCAATATAAATATAAGAAGTGCTCATCACGCGTTTATAAAATGGAATCAAAATTAAAAGAGAGAATTATTATTAACCCCCAAAAAAAAAACCTAACAACAATGTCAAAACGCAATCCTCCTCCGCCGCCTAAACCGCTTTTAAAGCAACATTCATGGTCACCGGACGCTTATCGTGAAGAAACTTGGCGAAGGAGAAAGAAAGAACAACAACGATCTGGACGATCTAAAAGTGTTACAGATGAAGATCTTGAAGAACTTAAAGGATGTATTGAATTAGGATTTGGATTTGAACCTAATTCACCGGAATTAGATCCGAGATTATCAGAGACTTTACCAGCTCTTGGATTATACTGTGCTGTGAATCGTCAGTATAGTAATCGATTATCGAGAACTTCGTCTCTTTCTTCGATTGTATCGGAAGGTGAAGTTAGTAATACGAGCTCGACGATCGTTGATTTAGGTATGTTTAAAAATTTGATTTTTATTTTGAATTTAGGTTTTTTTTATGTAAAGGTGGAAACTTTTTGAAGGTGATGATCCGGAGACGAGGAAGATGAGGATAAAGCAATGGGCTGCGGTGGTTGCTTGTTCGGTGAGACAATTATCCGGAGACGAGGAAGATGAGGATAAAGCAATGGGCTGCGGTGGTTGCTTGTTCGGTGAGACAATTCGCCGGCGAATCAAGTCGAAGTGTGGAATAAAATGGGGTGTTATGTGAAATTATATATGTTGTGTTATAATTTAACAGTTTTGTAATATAGATGTGAATTATCTATAGTTATGTTATTATTATAAGCTAGTTGTTTAACCAAATTGTTTTCGATAATTGTAGTTGTTGTTTGTTTTTGTTTTGTGTGTGTAATAAAAGTCGGTTTTAATGTAGTAAATGCGTGTTCGGAGTTGATAGCTCAGTTGCTAGGCTCTTTCGAACACTAGAATCCAGGTCGAAGGATCGATGGTCGAAGGATCGATCCCTGTCTCTACCTGTTGATAGAGTGTTTGGTCGAGTTAAAAAAAAATGTAGTAAATGCGTAAAATGTGAATTTTGTTAGGAATATTTTTTTTTTTTTGGGTCGGCAGAGGTATGGATCATAGGATTAGAGATATGTTTGTTAGGAATATTTTTTTTTTTTTGGGTCGGCAGAGGTATGGATCATAGGATTAGAGATATGTGCAAGTCTCAAATTGAGTAGATACGTATATTCAAGTATTACTACAATGTATGTCGCATAGGCCATTACTATTAATGTCGCATTTTTTTTTGTAATGATCGCTTGACATATTCGCATGAAATGATTGATATTAATTTGGTTTTTAAGTGATTGTGGACATGTTCACCGAACTGAGAAAATATCTTCGATAGGTGACGGTGGAAGGTAATAGAAGTGTTTGTAAGAACCGATCTATGTTTTTTTTTGTTTCCTTTTTGGATCTATAAAGTTGTATATTATATACCTCCGTTTTTTGCCGACCAAAAAATATATATGTACCTCATTTTTTTCAACCTGACACTTGTGTTAAGTTCAGGATCTTAAAAATTTTATAAAGTCCAAAAAGATTCGGTCTAAATCTATTAAAATTAAAATTAATATACGAAATAAATGAAAACAACAACAAAGATCTAAAAAATTCATAAACAAAAGCGAAACTCTTAAGGCCAAATGTAACATGTGTTCGGTTGCTGTCCTCCCATACTCGCATGTGGCGTCATCCGGGAGCACACGGTGGTTGTCCCAACTACAATGTAGCTAAATCCGGAAAAGGTAAATCTAGAGGCGGTCTTGAAGCTCGCCGGCAAAGAAGGCACATTGGAATCCTAATTACTGCTTCGAACTCGCGATTGAACACAACCGATAACGACTAGTGTCGAAGGATATTCCAAGCTAGGCATATGATGCACTAATCAACAGTCGATGACTCAGGGAGATGGAGATCAACTTCGTCCTAATCGCCGATGACAAAGGTAGAAGGCATCGAGGAGAATAAAATGCAACCAGTACAAGATTTAGAACCACGTCATACTGGAAGAGACGAACCAAGAGGAGAATAAAATGCAACCAGTACAAGATTTAGAACCACGTCATACTGGAAGAGACGAACCAAGACACCCAATTGCATGCAGGAGCACCAACCGGTGGTAATCTATCGCGTTCGGTCCTAAGAATCAAAACCAATTTTAAACGCTATTTAAACTTATCAAACGTTCGATACAAAGTGAGGTAATCGCTTTCAAAATTGACGAAGTATAGTTTATTATGAAGCGATATGCCAATAAAAAGAAAGAAGCGACAAAGAGCTTCCTCGCTCACGTAAGAGATTTCGCCAGATTTCTTTCTCTCACTTTAAAGATGAAAGTACATCAAGAGAAAGAGGAGCCTCCATTAACTTTATGTATATTTTAACTTTGATTCGTATATTATATACCTAACAATTTACATATTAGTTAAATAGAGAGCACAAGAAAGGATCTCAAGAAAAAAAGAGAAAATATTGATAGATATAGACATAACTCTAACTCTAAGAAAAGAGAGTCAAGGAACTGAAAAAGAGAGAATATTGATAGAGATTGACATATACAAACGTTGATACGACCCAATAGCAAAGTAAGTGGAGAGAATATTGATAGAGATTGACATATACAAACGTTGATACGACCCAATAGCAAAGTAAGTGGTCTCCATTATTAAAATATCATCTTGACTTGAGATATTTGTTCTTGTTTTTAAAAGAGAAAGGACAACTTTTTCTTGTTGGTAAGAGGCAGATATTTTGAAGCAACTCCTCCTCACGTCAGCTAATGAACTCACTAATTTTAAAATTAGTTTTTTTCTCGATTTAAGTTACTCCTTCCGTTTTATATTATTTGAAGTTTTAGACTTTTGTTTTTATTTCAAAATATTTGAAATTTTGCACTTTTCAATATAATTTTATTAACATTTTTTAGAAAATTGTGATTTTTTAAATTTTATTAACTATTTTGGCCAATAGACATTCTTCTATAACAATGATTTTCATGATTGCATAGTAATTCTAAACAAAATTAATGAAAACAAATACTTATTAAAATGCATGTTTTTGTCTAAAACCCAAATTAAAATGAAATGGAGGGAGTATTAGTTTTTAGATAATGATGCTTAATTTTATCCTAATGAAGAAAACAAAACAAAAATGACATATGAACTAAAACTATATATTATATATTATATAATTTATAAAGAAAACTTACAAAACTTGTGATGAATATAATATTACGTGTTGGACCAAACTTATGGTTGAATACAATTTTCGAAAATATCTTATGTTTTTAGCTTTGACTAAGTTAGTAATTTATTGATAAGGATGTAACAAAAAAACAGAACCGCCTTGAACTCCAAAAAAAATATCTGGCTAGAGATATTATTAGCAATTTTGATGACGTGGCAATAAAAGCGATGCCACGTAGACCTTCTCTTCTGTTTTTTCATTTCTCTTCCCCTATTAAAGTCTCTCATCTCTTGTCTCTTTTGAAAAAGAACCAATTTTTAAATACGAGATATTTTCTTTTTTAATATCTTCGGAGAGCAAAATGGAGAATGATTATAGGGTGAATATTGTTTCTATGGAGATGGATCGGGACGAGAACGAGTCGACTCTATCGAACTCGCTCGAGTCTGGTATTACATCTGAGACATCTCGTAGTGATGATGCAGATTCAAAACTGGTAAAGCAAATCTTTTTCATGTTTTGAATTTGACTATTCTTGTATTAGACGATATAAAAATGTTATCTTGTTGTATATGTAGTAGGAAGCTTCAGATCTGTTAGATGTTCTTGAGATCTATAACTACTCCTTGTTGTTTGTATCAATCAAAATTGTATCAATCAAAACCATTCCAATTAGCCCAAATCGAAAAATCCTATCTTTAAAGGAAAGTTTGATACTTAGCCGATGTTTACTCCTAACTATTGCAAAGATTGATGTTTACTCGTTGATTTGCTAATAAGTAAAAATGGTTTCTTTATGTATCTGATTGTTCTTACTGTTGTGATGGTTTATATAGACTTGATTCACATCAGTATTGTTCTTTTTGCAGGTTGAATGTTGTGAGTGGACAAATGAAAGACATAACACATATCTTGAGAACTTAGAGAACTCGTTTGTCAAGCAATTGTATTCCTTTCTTAGAGGAAAGACTCAGAGACTTTCTAGAACTCGTGATGTGCAGTTTAACTCTCACAAATCAACTGATCAGGTTTGAGGTTTCTTACTGTAAGACCCATTTAGTTTTCTAATCAATCCTCTAGTGGAAACTGACTACAATATTCTTGTTTTGCAGTTTACCGTCCTACAAAATGGCTGTTGGCAGAAGGTTAACTTTGGAAAGAAACAAGCTCATTTGGAAACTTCCTCTAAGAAAAAGTTCTTGAGGAACAATTATGAATATACAAACAGAGATTACGCCATGAGATCAGCTGTTCAAAGAAACTTGTTATGTAATGAGGAAAGTGAATACTCTGGTGATAAGGCATATACTAGAGCATCCTTGAGAAGTTCTGTGGGTCACAAGTATCAGACAAAAATCACTGAAGGTAACTTTTGCTTAGTCTTAGTTGATCTGAACTCCTCATTGGGGGTTTGGGATCTTCCCTTTTTTCAGTTGTTCTTCTTGATTTTTGCTATGGTCCTAGTCTTTGTTGACATTAATTTCTATCAAAGAAATATGCTCAATTTTTGATTAAATTAGCCCTTAAGTGTGCAATGGATTTTAGAATGCTGTCTAAAGTGTCTCCGTTGGTTTTTCTTGCATCTACAGAGGCCTCTGGACAGAATTTCAGAGAAGAAGAGAAGGGAGAGGTGAGCAGAAAGCGCCAAAGAGAAGTAAAAACTGATGATAGTTCATTGAAGGAGGATCAGGTAAATATAGATAAAGAACACATACAACACAACTTCACTTGTGTTTGGTGAAGTTTTACTAAAGAGGCTGCTACATATTCTTAGGTTGTTCCAGTAAGGATGGTGAAGCCCAGAATCTGAAAGCTTTTAGAAGTGTAGATGAACTACTATGAATAGAGTTAAAGAATAGAGGGATTTTTGTTTGTTGTATAGAGCAAGGCTAAAGAGAGCCTTACAAAGTGATCCAATGGGATGAAAATAGGATTGATTTTTGCGTCTTTTAAAGTTTTGTTTAATATTAATTAGTGAAAATCATTTGATAGATCATATTACGCGGGTATCTTGCCGCACACGTTAATAGTGAGACAAAATTAGGGTTTGTGTCATTGCGTGATGTTCGGTAATGAATCAACAAACAACCACTCTTTTTCAAGGCTGTGTCCTATATTAGTGACCGGTTTTGATTTTAAAAGATTCTGCTTAAGCCCATTAACTTGTTTATTTTAACCACGATTTCTATTCTTAATACCATATCCTCCGAATCTAAACCACAATCTTCAAACACAAAAGCTGCCCTAATTATAGATAAAGTATGTTAAGAGAAACAGCTCTTGACTGCAAAATGAAAAAAACCGTAAACTTATTAATAATATACTCTTGTATCCTCCTCGAACTCTCCTATCATGCTCTTCTTTAATCAGCCTTGGATCTTCTCCAAGGTTTTGTTTTTATCCATGGCTAAATCTCCTTCTTTTAACTCCCTCTTCTTCTTCTTCCTCTTATCCTTCTCCTTCTTATCTTCTTCTTTCGCTCTAACCGATACAGAAGCTGCCTTCATTGTACAAAGACAGCTCTTAACATTACCAGAAAATGGTGACCTTCCTGAAGATATCGAATACGAGGTTGATCTCAAGGAAACATTTGCTAACACTAGGCTTAAAAGAGCTTACATAGCTCTTCAAGCTTGGAAAAAAGCTATCTTTTCAGACCCGTTTGACACTACAGGAAACTGGCATGGCCCTCATGTCTGTAACGACTGCAAAATGAAAAAAACCGTAAACTTATTAATAATATACTCTTGTATCCTCCTCGAACTCTCCTTTCATGCTCTTCTTTAATCAGCCTTGGATCTTCTCCAAGGTTTTGTTTTTATCCATGGCTAAATCTCCTTCTTTTAACTCCCTCTTCTTCTTCTTCCTCTTATCCTTCTCCTTCTTATCTTCTTCTTTCGCTCTAACCGATACAGAAGCTGCCTTCATTGTACAAAGACAGCTCTTAACATTACCAGAAAATGGTGACCTTCCTGAAGATATCGAATACGAGGTTGATCTCAAGGAAACATTTGCTAACACTAGGCTTAAAAGAGCTTATATAGCTCTCCAAGCTTGGAAAAAAGCTATCTTTTCAGACCCGTTTGACACTACAGGGAACTGGCATGGCCCTCATGTCTGTAACTACAAAGGTGTGGTCTGTGCACCGGCTATTGATGATGATAAAATCGAGGTTGTAGCTGGTATTGACCTCAATGGGATAAAATCGAGGTTGTAGCTGGTATTGACCTCAATGGTGCTGATATCGCAGGACATTTACCTGCTGAGCTTGGTTTATTGACAGATGTTGCTATGTTTCATCTGAATTCAAACAGGTTTTGTGGAATCATACCTAAAAGCCTTAAGAGGCTAAAGGTGTTACATGAGTTTGATGTTAGTAACAATCGTTTCGTTGGTCCTTTCCCTGAAGTCGTCTTATCTTGGCCTGAAGTCATCTTGAATAACAATAGATTCAGCTCCACGATTCCTGAATCTTTAGGAGAATCTACTGCTACTGTTATCACTTTTGCTAATAACAAATTCACTGGTTGTATCCCTAAGAGTATTGGTAACATGAAGAATCTTAATGAGATTGTGTTCAGGGGTAATGATTTGGGAGGTTGTTTCCCGTCTGAGATTGGGAAGTTATCGAACTTAACTGTTTTTGATGCGAGTGAGAACAACTTCATTGGTCGTCTTCCGGCTAGTTTTGTCGGGTTAAAGAGTGTGGAGGTTTTTGATATCTCCGGGAATAAACTTACCGGACTTGTACCTGATAACATTTGCAAGTTGCCTAGTTTGGTGAATTTTAAGTACTCGGATAATTACTTTAATGCACAAGGTGGTTCTTGTGTTCCAGGTAAAGAGATCGAAGTTCATGACACACGTAATTGTTTGCCTGCTCGACCTGAACAAAGGTCGGTTCAAGAATGTGGGGTTGTGATTAACCGTCCTGTTGATTGTACTAAGGATAAGTGTGCTGGTGGTGGTGGAGGTGGGTCCTTTACTCCATCGAAACCATCACCGGTTCCATCACGGCCAGTTGAAAAACCACAACCATCAAAAGAGTCACCGAAACCGGACGATGATTCTGATGATCAGTCTCCGATAACGAATAAGCATGATTTTCCTCCATCTCATTCTCATGATCAGTCTCCGATAACGAATAAGCATGATTTTCCTCCATCTCATCAATCCAATCCACCAGTGGTTTCTTCTCCTCCTCCAACTCCGGTGAACTCTCCACCACCACCACCGGTACAATCTCCACCAGTATCGGTTCAAAAACCATCACCGGTTCCAACACAACCAGTTGAAAAACCACAACCATCGAATGAGTCACCGGAAACAGATGATGATTCTGATCAATCTCCAGTAACGAACAAGCCGGATCTTCCTCCATCTCATCAATCTAATCCACCGGTGGTTTCTTCTCCTCCTCCAACTCCGGTCAACTCTCCACCACCACCGGTACACTCTCCACCACCACCGGTTCACTCACCACCCCCACCGGTCCACTCACCGCCCCCTCCGGTTCATTCACCGCCTCCACCGGTCCACTCACCGCCTCCACCGGTCCACTCACCGCCTCCACCANATATTTTCACCACCACCTCCTCCGGTTTATTCACCACCACCACCTGTTCACTCTCCACCACCTCCACCTGTTCACTCACCACCACCACCAGTCCATTCGCCACCTCCTCCAGTATATTCACCGCCACCTCCTCCAGTATATTCACCACCACCGCCTGTTCACTCACCACCACCCCCTCCAGTGTATTCACCACCGCCACCTATTCACTCACCACCCACCGCCTGTTCACTCACCACCACCCCCTCCAGTGTATTCACCACCGCCACCTATTCACTCACCACCGCCTGTTCACTCACCACCACCCCCTCCAGTGTATTCACCACCGCCACCTATTCACTCACCACCACCCCCACCAGTCCACTCACCACCTCCACCAGTCCACTCACCACCTCCACCAGTCCATTCACCACCACCATCGCCACCAGCACCAACTCATTCACCACCACCAACACCAGTTTTCTCTCCTCCACCTACATCGGAATCTTCACCAGAAGTCTATTCTCCTCCGCCGAAACCGTCCACAGTTAATCCTCCAAAAACTCCGGTAGAAGAAAAACAGTCGCCAACAGTCCAAGCACCATCTCCAAGCGAAGAATTCATCTTACCACAGTTCTTCGGCCACAAATACGCATCGCCGCCACCTCCAATATTTGCAGGCTACTGATACTATTAATGAGAGAAGAGAACTATATTTGCGGAACAACTATATTATCTTGGACTAACTGTAGAACAAATTAAGTTGAAGACGAAGAATCGAAAAAAAATATCGTTATCTAAAATAGTTAGGACAAAGTTAATGTAACAAAAGAGTTGTTGTGAGAGATAGATTAAATTTGTACTATAAAAAATTTTTATTGTCGATAAACATTCAAGTTTTTTTTTTACCCAAATCAAAAACTCACAAAATTACTTAAGAATCTGAACATATATATAGGATAATCCGAATTTAAACCAGAATTTAAAAGAGTTCAAACTCGAAATAATAAGAAAAATTACAACCTTGACAAAAAAAAAAAAAAAAAAAAAAAATTTAAAAAAACTTAAAAAAAAAAAAAAAAAAAAAAAAAATTTACAAAAACTCTTTATAGATAAATGGGCTTATTATGGCCCAGTAAGTTTACTTAGAAAGCAAGAAATGTCAAACTTTCCTTAAACCGATGAAGGATTTGTTAGTTTTGTTTTGACGTTGACTTCTCAATCGAAGAAGATGATGGCACAGAAGATTGAGATTCCTATGGATCTGCAGATCGTGATTTTGAAGAGATTGCCTATGAAATCATTGGCGAGGTTCAAGTGCGTCTCAAAGCTTTGGTATTCTCTTATACATTCCCAAGGTTATCTTTTCGCTTCCCCACCTCGTCTTTACATAAGTTTGGTACCGATACTGAATTACATTTATCGTCCCGTCCCTATCTATGAAATCTTATCATTATCTTTGACGTCTACTAGTAATAGTAGTACAATTTTCGATTTGGATTCGACGAAGCAAGGGTTTGGAGGATACGACATGGTGGTTCTTCGCGGTTTGATTTTATACATTGTTCTTAGCGACGACGAAGCAAGGGTTTGGAGGATACGACATGGTGGTTCTTCGCGGTTTGATTTTATACATTGTTCTTAGCGAACAGGCTTGTATCTATAATCCCACCACTGGACAAATAGTAACTTTACCCGCAATCAATTTCAACAGGTATACTGAGAGGTTTGACTACTTTATGGGATACGATCCAGTTCTTGATCAATACAAAATAGTATGCACTGCTGCTGTATGGGCAGTATATCTTCAGAGGATTTACAATGAGCATTGGGTCATTGTATTGGAAGCTGGAGGTTCCTGGAAAAAAATTGAGTTTGATCAACCTCATACTCCTTCAAGTTCAAGGCAAGGATTGTGCATTAACGGAGTTATTTATTATTTGGCTTTCAGCTCTGTGTCTGGAGATTACGTTATCAGTTTCGACGTTAGGTCTGAAGAGTTCAATATGATACAATTACCTCATCCAATGTCTGTACGTGGTGGGGAGTTTTTGAGGCTGGGGCTCGTCGAGTATGGTGGAAAACCAAGTCTTTTTGATTATATAGATCTGCGGGATTTATCTGGTTTGGTGAACTTATGGGTCTTGGAAGATACTGGAAAATGGTCTAAGATATCTCTGGTTTTGCAGCCTTGTCAGATGCATTTATTTCCTGACAGCATTCAATTCAGAGTGATCGGTACAACTCAAAACGGTGAGGTTGTATTGCTACCCGAAGTGAAACCTTTTCCTTGTTACATTCTCTATTATGATTTGCAGAAGAATGATTTGAGGAGAGTTGATATCCAAGGATTATCAGACCTCGTGTTGGACCCCGAGAGGAGAGTTGATATCCAAGGATTATCAGACCTCGTGTTGGACCCCGATTTGACCTTTCATTTGGCTCTGATGGATACGGGTGAGAGCATCATGCACTTGACAATTTAAATGCTCTGTTAAACAATGTTTGTTACCTTTTCTTCTGTTGTTTGCTATCAAGATTGGATTTGTTTGTGAATTTGGATTGGTTAGTTAAGTGCCAGAAGAAGCTGTGAGTTTCATCCATCAGTTGTTACATACAACTTTGTTCTTTTGGGATTCTGTAAAGCTCTAGGATTGAAGAAGCTATCGATGTTTTGGTATTGTGTTTTGACTGATTGTAAAATTACTTTTTACTGTGTGGATTTTTATGTGTGTACGTGTGAAAAGAATGGGCCCAAAAACTCTTTATAAATAAATAAAAGCCCGATAACAAATTGTGGCCCGGTAAGTTTAGTTAAAACGGAGTAAGAATCAAAATTTCCTTTTCGGAATAGGGATTTGTTTAAAGGAATTAATGTATACTTTTACTATTTCATAAATATCTCACAAATTCTTTTTATTTTTATTAATTTAAAATTCCATTCAAAAAAAGTTTAATCTTAAAAAATATTTTTCAATAATTTCAATCTTAAAATATTTTTATCATTTTGTATATTTAATATTTAAAAAATATAGTTGGAATAAATCCTTCTTTTTTTTTTTTGTCGAAAAGAATAGGGATTTGTTTAAAGGAATTAATGTATACTTTTACTATTTCATAAATATCTCACAAATTCTTTTTATTTTTATTAATTTAAAATTCCATTCAAAAAAAGTTTAATCTTAAAAAATATTTTTCAATAATTTCAATCTTAAAATATTTTTATCATTTTGTATATTTAATATTTAAAAAATATAGTTGGAATAAATCCTTCTTTTTTTTTTTTGTCGAAAAAAAAAAAAAAAAAAACTATGCATTATATGAGTTAGTAATCAATATCCATTTTAATGCTTAACATGGTTATAAGAAACCATATATGATTACATTTATCAATAGTATTATCCTAATAAAATACATTTTCACACCCCGCCTTGACCTCTAGGTCAGTGGTTCGAGTCACGTCTGTGACATTAATATGTCACATTACAAATGGCCATATAAGAATCTTTTATATTATATTCAGGTTCCCATAATATCAAGGCAACTCTGAAGGCTAATTAACTAAAATATCATGAATAAACCGTTGCACGTCTTATTCTTCAACCAAATTGTTCACTTGATTATTAATTTAATTCTGCATTAGAAGATAATCTAAAAGATTAAAGATTCCATAAAAAGTTCAAGAAGCTGCAAATCTGATTGAGAAAAAACATGTAATTATTTAACAAAGATACAAGAATCAACAAGAATAACAACAACATCTAAATATGTTCAAACAGAGAAAGAAACTGAATAGTTTCATGTTTTTTCAAGGAAGTAAACCAAAGAGAAATGGAGAAGGATAAGGGAGGAGACCACGGCGGAGAAGAGGCGGAGGTGGAGGAGGAGCACGGTGGTTAATGTTTTGACGTATAACAGTTTTGACAGCTTCAGCTACAACCACCACAAATTCCATACCTAACTTCATTAGCTCTATACATATCTCTATCCTTTTTATCACCATTTTTATTTATTCTCTCAATGATTTTTCTTGAACTCTCTTCTCACTTCTTCTTCCTTTGTATTTATTATATCTTAAATTTTTTAGTTGCGTCCCCACTTCAAATGATATTTTTAATTTAATTGGCTTTTTTTTGGTACCCTTTTCGATTGAGACTAACAAAAATAAGAAAAATAAATTGAAAAATAAAATGGATTTAAAAAATAAAAGTCTGATTGGTGTAATATCCCAAAAATCAATCACAATATAAATAAATCATTTTTTAAAGGTTTTTTTTTTGATAATTTAATGATTTTATTTTACATTTTGGTAAAAAAAAATTAAGTAAATAAAATTGAAATTGCAATATTAGAAGATCAACGCCATCACAGATTGCATAATCGCCATTGAAGGAGAAACAAAACTTTATTAAGAAGAAAACAAAATTGTTTGTTACAAGACGTTAATGAAGATTAACGTTTCTAAAGTATTTAAACTGAACCAAAAATAACAAACTTAAATAACCGGTTTTATACAAATAACCGGGAACATTAAACCAAAGAAAATACTTGAAATANNNNTTTGAAAATTCCTGGCTGAACAGTTTTTGTAAATATATCTGCTATTTGGTTAGCTGAACTTACATGAAAACACTTTAGAAAACCTGATTGTAACCTTTCTCTAACAATGTGACAATCATTTTCTATGTGTTTGGTTCTTTCATGGAACACAGGGTTAGAAGCAATGTATAGAGCAGATTTATTATCACAGTAAAGGGTGGCAGAGGTACCTGATGAACACTGTAAATCAGTAAGAAGAGAAGACAACCATACCAGCTCGCAAGTCGCATCAGCCATAGCCCTGTATTCAGCTTCAGAGCTGCTTCGAGAAACTGTTTGTTGTTTCTTGGATCTCCAAGATATTAGGGAATTTCCAAGAAACATACAATAACCAGTTGTGGATCTTCTAGTATCAGGACAAGCTGCCCAGT
>CM071717.1:42523595-42537863 GCA_036630335.1 Physaria fendleri
TTGATTGCCTCTACAACTATGAACACACCAAAAAATGACTAAAAAACAAGAGGATCTAGTTATGAAGATATGATGGCATTCCAAACCTCAGTTTCAAATTCCATATGTCTATGGATTGCATCCGCGAGATGAATGGAACACATCAAAGATGGTGTTCCAAGGAAATTCTCAAGTGAGAATGAAAAATCTTCAGATTTGACAAAGACTGTATGAGAATTTGTCGATGGAGAGTAACCAACTAAGTGTTTGGATATCGAAAAAAAGCTTATCAATGAAGGTGTTTTCTCTCGAAAAAAGCTCAAGTCAAAAAGAAGAAGCAAGCGAGAAATTATACACCATGAGAGGGGAAAAAGATGGTGTAGCGTATGTAAAAGAGACGATCACATTGAGATAGATCAATAGAGAAGAAATAAAGGAGGTGTTCCGCAAATCTGTGCGAAAAATAAAAAGAAGTGTTACGTGCGTAACAAACACGGCGACAAATGCCTAAATAAATCCAAAACTGGTGTGGCATTTATAAGTGTGGCAATAACGATGTGAGTGACTGTTGGAAAAAGTAACACAAGGATGTTAGCTTGTCTAAAGGTGTAAGGTGCTTTGCATGTAACAAGCGAGGGCATGTGGGGAAGAACTACGGTTAAAAAGGCTAAGAGAGGGAATCTAAGCCTAAAAGAAACAATCAAAGAGAATGACAACGTTATTTTCATGAGAGTCTAATATAATTGTTCCTAAACACTTTCCTGTTCTTACTTTCATCAAATTTATCATAATTGCAGTTTGTTTCAAGTAATTAACTTTTATATCCAATAAACATACTTCAGTTCTTTCTTTTTTTTTTGGGTCAACAATCTCAGTTCTACTTTCAAATTGAAAACCAAACCTTACAATATGTTGATAAGCTTTAACTGCTTAAAGTATTCGCCCACCCATAACCAAAATGCTCATAAGGCTAACATATGGGGCATGTCGACAATACAAGGCTCTCTTATGCTCTCCTCTTCCTTAGTAACCTTGCGGATGATCTCTTTGTGGTTCTTAAGCTGTCTAGCTCATTACCTGATTCTTCAACATCCTTATCTTCTTCTTCTTCTCTTTGCTTCTCTCTGCCTCTCTTTCCGGAGCTTGTGAGATCAGCGTTCTCATTTGCTCTAAATACGTAGATCTGCAATAAGCACACATTTGTAAACAACTTGTGAGAATGTCACTAACTCGAACCACAATGACAAGATACTTGTCCAACATGCATACATACCTTGAACCTCTTTGGTTCCACCAATTCAAAGAGTAGAGCATCACCATCATCCAATTTATGATCAAGCGCAAATCTTTTCCAACCACTATAAGCTAGATGTAATGTAAACCTCTGAAAGTGGACAAGGGAAGAAACCATAAATGGAAAAAAAAACGAAACCTGAGGCGTCTTCTTTGAAATCTGAGTCAGTGCCTTAGAAATCTGGGAAATTCCTAAATCCTGAGATTCAATAGCCTGAGGCGTCTTCTTTGAAATCTGAGTCAGTGCCTTAGAAATCTGGGAAATTCCTAAATCCTGAGATTCAATAGACAACAGAAAAAACACGAATCAGAGAAGGAAGGGAAGAAGAACCGCGGTAACATTGAAGAAAAACCTGAAATCTCTTCTGATTCTCCAGAAGACGGAGCTTGCGAGCTTCCTCATAGGCCATGGCGACTGCTCGTCTTTCCAAGAGGAAAAAGAAA
Source organism: Physaria fendleri (assembly GCA_036630335.1). Taxonomy (NCBI): domain Eukaryota; kingdom Viridiplantae; phylum Streptophyta; class Magnoliopsida; order Brassicales; family Brassicaceae; genus Physaria; species Physaria fendleri. The sequence goes on from CM071717.1 coordinate 42,525,312, forward strand.
ATGGCGCTTTGTTTGATAATTCAAAAATTTAGGGATTTTTGTTTAGTTTGGGCTTTAGGATTTGGGTCTTGGGTTTTAACAAATAAAAATTTATTAGCCGAACCGAAACTTGGTGCTAAAATAACATCACTCACCATTATTACTATTCTCTTGTATGTTCTTTGGGAACCTATAAATCATCGTACATAAAAAATCAATTGAGACAAATATTAGATTGTACACGTTTAGCTCTGTAATTCACTCCAGTTTGATAGCTGCATCAAGCATATCCACACTGCTATTTTGTTGTGTCCATAGCTGAGCGTATCTTCCTGCCTTCCCCTGCATCAAGCATATCCACACTGCTATTTTGTTGTGTCCATAGCTGAGCGTATCTTCCTGCCTTCCCTAACAGCACATCGTGAGGGCCTTGTTCCACTACCTTCCCGTTTTCCAGTACTACTATCTGCTCACACCATCAAGTTTCATTTCATGGAACAACATTGTATCTTTTATCCTTTGAGCTAAGTTGACTACAGTATTTAATACAAACCTCGTCACATTGCATTGCAGTGGTGAGTCTGTGGGCAATGAAGATGGATGTCCTGTTAGTCGCCAGTGCCTTGAGCGCGTTAAGTATCTCAGCCTCTGTTGTGCTGTCCAGTGCACTCGTTGCCTCATCACATAATCTGTGGCATTTTACACCAATCATCTCTAACTCATCTAATGTCTTTGATGAATCAACAGCTACTTAATCACATACTCAAAAACAATGCTGCTTCTGTGCCTAATTACTTACAGGATCGCAGGAGAATTTCAGAAATGCCCTAGCAAGTGCCACTCTTTGTTTCTCTCCACCGCTCAACTGCACCGAACATCACATAATGGTTAAAAAAAAAAAAAAAAAGAGAAGCCCATTAACTCTACTCGAACTCTTGATGATCACTCATCACTGGTACTAGAAAATCTCTATGGGTTAATCTTTTCTTTCTCATGCTTGTTACAGTTCCGCAAAACTACTTTATTAAATCATATTGAAGTTGGACTTGGAAGTCTAATTGACTTGGCTTGTTTTACTTTGATGATGGGCATGAAAACACGATGAGGGACTAACTCCCAATAACTCGAGATCATTTAAATTTGACTTGCCACTGAACTCAAGAATCAATTAAACTGATATATCTAAAAACTTCCCAAAAATAACATAAAAATACTGACCTTGAGCCCCCTTTCTCCAACTATTGTGGAATATTTATCAGGGAAATTACTGATTGTGTCATGAATTGCAGCACGCTGCGCAGCTTCATACACCTGGATTATATTTTGTTAGATCAGGATCATTGATACAGCTTCATACACCTGGATTATATTTTGTTAGATCAGGATCATTGATATTAAAGCTTGTTGTCTGCAATGAGTATAAGTTAGCTGGTACCTCTTCTTCAGTAGCCGAAAGACGTCCATAATGTATGTTATGAAATATTGTATCATTAAAGAGAACCTGCAGAGCAATAGAGGTTACCCTTCAGAATAACAAAATTTGGATCGTTCCCAGAAATAGGAAGCTAACAATGATAATACAACTAGAGAAGATACGTTGGAAAGCAATCTAGTGACTACTATGAACACCAAGCAGAAAGGTTACAATGAGAAGAAACGCAATAAAGCATTGACTGCAGGTTATCATGTTGTATATAAAGAAAAGCTTACAATGATACAGAAGATATACTGAATGCCAACTTACAGTATCTTGCGGAACAACTCCTATGGAGCTTCGAAGGCTATCTAGTCTCACTTCCTTTATATCTTGTCCATCAATCCTTATCTGTTAACCAACATGAAAAATATGTTATCTACACAAGCTTTTCTTCAGTGAGTTACTCTGGAGCAGGGTTTACTTTTTGTTGCAACAATGTTTTTAAACGATCCCCATACTTCACAACAAACAAAACATACTTACATTTCCGGATTCTGTGTCGAAAAATCTGAATAGCATTCTAAGAATTGTTGACTTGCCTGCATTGAACAAAACATAAGAATTGCAACGGTATAACAGATTAATGAATTCTTAAATATGCTTAAACAAACAAGGTTTAGAAACTACCACTCCCGCTAGTTCCAACAATTGCCACACTTTTTCCTGCCGGTACGACAAAGGAAATTCCATCTAAAATTTTTCTCTCTGGAAGGTAACTACAATTGTAGGGGAAAAAGAATGATATGTGGCAATAGACATAAGTCATTAACAATTCGTTTGTCTTCAGGCACAACATAATGCTGATATCCAAATCATCCAATATATCCTATAATTTGCAACTTTGATAAGCTCTACAAGTCTTAGTTGCAAAAGTTATTTTGGTATTGGTTGGTGACATTGGTCCTAATATATCCTATAATTTGCAACTTTGATAAGCTCTACAAGTCTTAGTTGCAAAAGTTATTTTGGTATTGGTTGGTGACATTGGTCCTGTGTGTTTGATAGTTCGCTATATAGCACACTCTTTATGTACATGATTGTTGCTAAGGATGAAAACTTCGGAAAAGCTAACTTGCTGCAGTCTACAGGATAAGTAGATCTAGTACTATATTAGGTTGTTATTGGTTGTAAGGATTTGATCATGAGGAGGTAGCTATATTAATAACTTTGTGGGGTGCATTGAGTTCATCAGTGAAATAAATTTTGAGTTTCTGGTACTCATATTAATCTTATCACAGGTTCAGGCCACGTATGGCATCACATCTATGTTATAATAGTAATGTTTCAACAAAATCAACACCTACCTGAAGTGTACATTTTCAAACTGAATGTTTCCACCTTTCAGAACAAGAGGTTTTGCGTCATGTGCATTTGTGATGTCAGATTTCTCCTGAAGTAGTAAAAGAATACCAAATTATCAATTCCAACATGCCAAGAGTCCATACTAAAAAGCAAGCCTTTAAATATCACTTCGTGACAAATAGCATAAAAATGTGTTTACGGAGCTTAACCAAAAAGTAGAGATTAAAGTAACAAATATAACATCCTCAAATACCTCTAGCAACTGGAACATCGATTTCATGTCCACAAGGCTCTGAATGGTTTCACGGTATACACTACCCAAAAAGTTTAGAGGAAGGGACAACTGAAAAAGAAGTCCATTTACCATAACCTGCATCAACCACACATACAAAAGCTTATTAGAAAACAAATTGCATCGAAAATACAGAGAAACATAAAATATCAACGCATAGGAAAAATGAAAAGAAGAACAGACCAAGTCACCGACTGTCATCTGGCCATTCATGATACCCTGAGAGCACAACACCATTGCTGTTGACAGAGCTGTACTAAATATGATGCTTTGTCCAAAGTTTAAAAAGGCAAGACTTCTTTGAGTTTGAAGGGCAGCATCTTCATATTCTGGTATAAGCAGCAGAATCATCAGAACATAAATCAACGTACATGGAAATTATATATTATGATGCACAATTAATCTGGTTCCTTCCTGGCGAGAAGACCATCTAAATAAAGAAGTAAAACAGTCCTCAGCGCATTTTTTTTATCTGAATTTGTTTCTTGTTGCTAGTATTCTTGCTAAAAGTGCAATTGAAGAATTTTGTGGGTATTTGGATACTTTTGTTTGCCATCCTAAACAGCTAGTAGAGTTACTTACTTTTCAGGAACTGGTCATACTTTTCAGCCTCCATAATCTTCATTGTATACTTTTCAGCCTCCATAATCTTCATTGTTAAAATACTTAACAGTCTGAAATGAAACAGAAATCTTGTCAAAACTGCAATTCAAGAAAAAAATAAAAATTGAAATTTTACCTCATAATTTATCAGAGAATCAATGGCCCTTGTGCTAGCATCATTATCAGCTTTGTTCATAGCTTTTCTAAACTTGGTACGCCACTGGATAAAATAATCATAATGAGACGTGAGCAACACTTCTCACACTAAAAAGATTTGTAACAAGAAAATTGAAGGAGAGAAAATGTATAAACACAATCACCCTCCTACACGGACTTCACACTTCACAATTATAAATGTTTTGAAGCCGATGCAAAAGAGTTGATACACTTAGGATGAGAGAAATAAATGTTTTGAAGCCGATGCAAAAGAGTTGATACACTTAGGATGAGAGAAGCTTCGTAACAAGTTCAAGAACACTGTGGTGGCTTAACCATATTTTAACAGTCAGTACTGGATTATCATGATAAAAAGGCAAGTCCTGTATCATAGCTGACATTGAAAAGAGTATACCAAAGAAAGCACAGTACCTGCGTCACAACTAATGTGAAAGCGATATATGATCCAACAGAAAGAGAAGTAATCCAGGCAAAAGCAGGTCCGAACTTGTACGCTAGTATACCTGATACCATAGATATCTGGAAGATACATATTAATTACGTCGACTGTTTTGAGAGGAGAAGGATATCAAACCCAAACTGGAAAGAAACAGTAATGAAAAAAGATGGATGCACAACTATCAGTTATGTCAAATGAGAATCTCCATGAACATGATAAGATAGTAAGCGGTCAGACAATATTTACCTCCAAAATGGTAGGAAAAACGTTGAAAACCATAGCTGAGAGGATAAAGTTTATTGCGCGGCTACCACGGTCAATAATCCTGTTCAAAGCACCTGTTTCTCGACTGGAAATGACAAACCAAATAAGAAAGTTTTGATGAGATGAAACTAAGATTGAGTGAGAGCAATTAGTTGCCAGAATGTAAGAGAGGAGGTGGTCAGGTAGCTACCTAAGGTGGTAACGAAGGTCAAGATCATGTAAATGGGAGAAGACCTGCAAACGGACCAATGTGACAATAATTCATACATAAAGTGAATACACACTAATATCACCATTGATAAGATTGTTTAAAGCAGCTGCATACCTTTCTAGAAACAGAGCGTATTGTGCGGAGAGCTACCTTAGAGAACACAGCAGTACGAAGTTCTGCGAAGTTTGAAAGTAGCAAGACCAAGAGTGAAAAAGGCTTTCTTTTCTGTTTTTATCATTAGAAAAGGAGCTAGGGAGAGTTGTTACCATTGAAAGCAGAAGAGCCAGTCCGAGCAATGCCATATCCAATAAGAACAGCAGCAGGAGTACCAAAAGCAGCAACAAGAGAAGGATTTGCAGCGGCAAACGGCAGCGGCAAACGTCGAAAGAGAAGCGCCAGTTCCGGTAGCTGAAGCTAACCAATCAACAGCCAATTTGAAGAGGAAAGGAACTTGAACATTCAAAACCTTAGCACCAACAAGAAATCCCAAAGCAGCAATAACCCTGAAACGGAATTCTGGATTATCTCTCATCCATAAATATCCAGCAAGCGTGCGGAGAATCTTCATATCAGCCATGGCCGAGTCTGAATTCGAAGAGGTCGGTTTGATTTCCTTAGACTTACTGGCTGCTTGGTCAGGATTGGGATTAGAAGTCGAGAAAAGACGTGCATTAAGCATGGAACTCCGTTGAACGAAACGAATCGGAGATGGGGAAGGATCGGAGAGGAAGGCATTGATAACTGGAGATGTTCGTATTGAGTTACTTCTGGTGAAATTGGAGAAACCATTCTGAAGAAGATAATCAGAGCGAAATCTGTATGAAAATGATTGGATTTTGGGTTGAGGGTTAAGATAAGCGCGACAAAGTAAGAGCCCAGGAGCTCTAAAGAGCCGAGATCCTCTCGACATCCCTTCGTGTCCGAAAATTCCACAAACTGTTTTGTTTTCTCCGGCGATGACTTAAATCTCACTCCCGAAGTAGCCAAATATATCACGACGTTCATCAGTGTTTAATGGGCCTAAGAAACAAAATCCATTAAATTTGAAGCCCAGTCGTCTCTATCCCCTTGAGTCGTCGTTTCTCAACCATTCTTTCATCATCGTCGTCATCAAGAAATGGTTATCATGATCTCCTTCTACAAGACGACATTTTTACTTCAAAAATGGCAAGTCGTGCAGTATCAATACAACATCTGGCGCCACCATGTTTTGAAGCATCGCTAGTGAAGAAGATAAAAACAGTTAGTCCTTTTTTTGTGAAGACTAGAACTAAGAGAAGAAGCAATGGGACGCTATCTTAAAAGTCTCAAATTGGATGGTTACTACTTTCTTGACATCTCTGCTCGTGGACTTGGTGACCCTGAAACTACTCTCCTCAAGAACTATCCTGTTTGTCCTGTATGTATCCTTTACTTGATCTTCTCCTGTTTCAGTATAAGTCTGTATGAACTATGTCTCTTCTCTTGTTCTAGGCTCACCTTGGGAAACAACCAATAGCAAGATGGTATTATCCACCCGAAGTTGATTACAGACTCTCTGCTCTTCCCCCTAGTGCTAAGGGTCTTGTTGTATGGGTTCTTGAAGCAAAGTGTATGTATCCTTTACTTGATCTTCTCCTGTTTCAGTATAAGTCTGTATGAACTATGTCTCTTCTCTTGTTCTAGGCTCACCTTGGGAAACAACCAATAGCAAGATGGTATTATCCACCCGAAGTTGATTACAGACTCTCTGCTCTTCCCCCTAGTGCTAAGGGTCTTGTTGTATGGGTTCTTGAAGCAAAGGTTTGAGTTAGTCTCGTTTGATTTGTCTACCACATGATCCTTCTCATCTTTATATTTATATCTTACCAATTACTTAGGTCCTCTCCAAGTCTGAACTCCAGTTTCTTGCTTTGCTTCCGTCTCTCCGTCCTAATGTCAGGGTTGTTGCTGAATGTGGTAACTGGTGAGAATATTTTTGCGTTACATATAATCAATCAATCATCTATATTAGCACTTTACATAATCATTGCCTCATTCCCCTGCAGGAGAAAGTTCATGTGGAAGCCTCTAGCAGAAATTGCAAATCTAGCTGCACAAGAGTAACTTAGTGGCAACAGTGGAGCTTACTGTGTACTGTCATGAATACATCTCCTGTAACTGTAGCAATACTTATCACATATTAAAATTGAAATCTGTATTTGTTACTTGGCAAAATTAAGGATGATTTCTCACTCTTCTCTGTCATAAATGAAAGTACTTGTAATCAGTAAGATTGATGGGGCACACTGAGAGACAAAGATCAATCCATAGGTAGAACTCATACAACTTGATTGATTAGAAACATGTGCATTAAGACTTTGATGGAGCTTCATGTGAAGATGCTGTCTGTTGTGAAGTTATATGCTTAATCTTGAGTGAGTGGTGTATCAAGCAGGCAACTTTAAAGTACAAGCTACACTAGAAAAGATAAAGATTGGATGTTGGATAATAAGCTCAGTACTACAAAACTTTAAAGCACTAAGACGAAGTTGGATGGGAGAGAATGTAAAACAAGACAAAAAGCAAAGTTTCTATACTACAGATTCTTGGGTTACTTTGGGCAAGAAGGTATCCCACCATCCAGGTTCATACTTCGGGTATGGCGCAACCCAATTTTTAGGCTTATCAAACTCTAGGGTGGCAGGATTGGAAGCTAAAGCTTCTTCAAGAGAGGTAGCTTCAAAGGAATCATACAGAACACGATCCAACCTTAATTTCATAAACCTGTGGTGAAACAAAACAAAAAACGAAAATGAGTGTGTGTGAAAGAGGGACGTAGTTTTTTGTTAAAAGAGAGACTTTTTGGGATTAGGGTTCTAACGTGATCCAGGGACCATTGGTGGAAACAAGAGCAACAGCAGGACGACGAAGTCTTTGAGTAATTTTGGGGAAATTGTCAAGGAATTTAGGTTCAATAACAAGCCAGAAGTCTTGCTCTATGTCACGCTCACCGTAGTATCGGAGACGTTCAAACAATTGCTCCTGAAAGTGTTCCGTTCAAACAATTGCTCCTGAAAGTGTTCCTCTTCATCAAGCATGAATTTGGCGTTTGCAACCAAAAAGTGGTACTTGGTGCTCTCTCCCTGTAATCATAAGCTATTTTATTTAGTTTGATTAGTCGAGAAGAGAAGATAGAGAGGGAAACAAAAAAAAATCAGGAACCTTCTTCTCCGACTGTTGTTCAACGGAAGTAGCAGCAGTTTTGAAAGAGGAGGTGAAAGGTGATGGTAGAGACACAGACCGTGGAGATAGATGGAGTTTCTTCGTTTGCATAGGAAAAGAGGAGGAGGAGGTTAGAAAGGGTTTCGGACGACAGGCTGCGGCGGTTGGCGGCACTGCCACAGTCAATGCTCCGGTGACGCTCCACATTGATGATTTGAGTCTTTGATCGAGGCAGAATCTGTAAAAATCTTATCTTTTTAGCCAGGCGTAATCCATTAATAGTACTCCAGTTTTTAAATTGATTTATTATTTAGATATTTTTGGGCCTTATGATTTCAACATATTTCAGTAAAGATCCAATGGGCCTATTCAAGCCCATAACAAAGAAAAGGGAAAGGTGTTGACAGTGACACTAGACATATATGATATAACACATGGACTAATAAAAAAGAAAAAAAACCAGAGAGGTACATAAGTTGTTGTCTGACAGTATTGGTGCCCGGTGGATACTAAAAAATAAGCTAAGAAGCTTTAGGTGGTTCTTCAGCAGGAACATCATCCTCGTCATGGGTGCCCGGTGGATACTAAAAAATAAGCTAAGAAGCTTTAGGTGGTTCTTCAGCAGGAACATCATCCTCGTCATGATAAATGTTCTCAGCCATCTGCCATATTTGGAGTATGTTGTCCTCAGCAACACTGGCAACAACCCAATCTTCACAAGGGTTCCACGAGAAATCTGAAACTTTGCTTGTGTGACCACCGTGAATAAATAGCAGCTCTGGTGGGCCGTCTAGTGCATCCTCCGGTGTCTGTTCTGCGTCGATCCTGTTATAAGACAGACACTCTCAAACATATCAGCATTCCTCTTCCATGACCAAACATGAACACTCTATATTCACAGAACCAAGTGTGAGCGGCTCAAACCTGCTAAGATCCCACACCATAAGCCTTCTGCCAAGGCAACATGAGGCTAAGATAGTCTCATTCTTGGGGTTCCAACCAATTTGGAAAACCTCCTCTCTGCAGATCAAAACAAATTTTTTAGGTTAGTGATGTAGCTTTAACTTGTAAACACTTCTTTGCAACAGAGAAGTATCGTTCTCACTTGTGGCTATCAAATGTGTGAAGAGCGGTGTTTAGTTTCCGTATATCGAACAATTTAACAGTCTTGTCAGTTGATCCTGTTGCCATAATCCACTCATTGAATGGATTGAAGGCTAAACAGTTAACCTGAGGCATTTCAAAACCTAACGATTAGCGAGCACTCATTGAATGGATTGAAGGCTAAACAGTTAACCTGAGGCATTTCAAAACCTAACGATTAGCGAGACAATTTGATTCAATGGTTATTTTAGTGTTTAGGAAAAGAAGCTAGTGAACCAAAACACAAGCTTAAATATCAAAAGTTTTATCTATATTTAAAGCCAATATATAGCAAAAGCACCTCCATTGAATGAGCAACAACAGATTGTGATGGTTTAGTGGCAGTTGAAGAACGAAGATCCCATAAATGAAGATATTGGTCATCTCCAACGGATCCAAACATGTATTCATGTCTCAGATGCCATGCAACATCTTCTACAACACCTTCATGGGCCTTCCCTTAAGAAATTAAATCATCAGCAAGTAAAAAAACAAAGAAACCAAACTTGATATCTATCTATGGATTGAAATGACCATTAAGTGGGTGCAATTACTTCTTTTCTAGATGATGCAAAAACAACAATCAAGACGGATGGAAACTCATTAATTACCTTGAAGATTTGCTGAGCGTCAAGAACTTTGTTTTTAGGAGTAGCGTTAATATCCCACAAGCATATCTGAGCCTCCGCATTAACTGTCTTTGTGGCAATTATAAAAGGGTTTTGAGGCATGTAGCGAGCTCGATTGACCTCGCCTTCGTGATTAATTTGCTGGATAATTTGCACCTGCGCAAGTAATCAACCTTAATTAGTTTGAACCCTAAAATATATCTGAAATTAGGAGGTGGAGGAATACAGAGAGTACCTTTCCAGTGGCGGAGCCGAAGCCGCCAGATTCAGAACGGTCATCATCGTACTGACGAGCGTCGCTCTCGGTATCGTCAAGGGGAAGCTGAACTTGAGCTAACATCAAGTAATTGGGTTCGTTCTCAGAAGTGTGGGTACCGAGAATCATCTTCTGAACGGAGTAATCTTTACCGGAAGGTTCCTCACGGTCTGGGAGCCATTCGACAGTAAGTGAAGGCCACTCGAGAGCATGAGTAATGACGAGATCGTACAGGAAAGGAGTGTTCTTTTTCCAGATCTTGTACTCATCGTTGATTAGTCGCTCCTCGATCTCACCTCGCATTTCCTCTTCGTCTTTCCCCATCTGGGCAAAATTTTTTGCTATTCCCGTAGGTAAAACCCTAAAATCGATCTCTTAACGAATTGCAAGAAACTTGATATCTGTTCTGTGCAATTTACATATATATGAGCCAAATGAAGAAGATGCATCAGAAAGACCCTACTTTTAAAAAGCCCATTAAGGCCCATTTAATAGACGATCATCTTTACACAATTTTCAGTTTCTGTAGTCAACAGAGCGAGGATCGGGTAGAAGAGAGAAAATGGCGATGGAAATCGGAGAAGATGAATGGGAAGGTTTGCTGCGGAAGCTCCGATTTTGCGAAGTTGATGGTGAAATCTGGTCCTTTTATTTCTTTAGAAGCAGCAATTGATACTGCAAGAGACGTCTGGTTCAACCAAGTTAATGTTACAGCTTGGCTTGAAGCTTTCTCTGCTCATCCTCAGATTGGGAATACTCCTTCACCTTCCATCAATTCTGATTTTGCTCGTCGGAGTGAAGCAGAGCAGTCCACAGCCTTTGCTACAACTTCTGCTACTGCTTTACAGGTGACAGATCTTTGCATTTCTTTTTTTCATCTCTTCAGTAACTTCTTCTTCTGATTGATCAACTGTTTTCAATTTCTTAGGAGCTTTCCGAGTGGAATTTAATCTACAAACAAAAGTTTGGCTTTATCTTCATTATTTTCGCCTCTGGCAGGACTCACACTGAGATGCTCGATGCTTTAAAGGTCAACTTGGAATTTCCAAATCAGTATTCTATTGTGTGAATGAATGAAACAGTTACTTATTCATCAAGTCGTTTCTTTTTCAGGGAAGGTATGCAAATAGACCAATAGTGGAGTTTGAGATTGCTGCTAAGGAACAGATGAAAATAACAGAGCTACGAATGGCAAAGTTGTTCTCTGAGAAGGCTAAAGTTATATCAGAAACTGACATCTCTAGCTCTCCTATTTCAACAAAACCTCAAGGTATGTGGATGATTTACCAAATTCTTTCCTTGTCAAAGTTTTGTGTGTGGGTACGAACCTCTTAGGAGTCACTATGATATCAAGTATGTATCTGTAGGACTTCAAGTACATACCCTCATGGCTTTGTTTGTTATTTGTTTGACTTTTTCTACTTTCTCGCTTTGAAAGATCGTCTGAGAATCATAGGAGGACATTTGAATGTTGCAGCTGAAGTCAATACTCCCAAGAGAAGTAGGCCACCCATCACGACTCATGTCTTAGACGTCTCACGTGGTGTTCCAGCTGCAGGTATTGAAGTGCACTTAGAAGTGTGGAGTGGTACTACTACCTATCCTTCCTCTGGTCACGGAGGTGGTGGGACCTGGTCCAGTGTGGGTACTTCACTACACCCATCTTTCAGCTTACGTGGTTTTATTTGTACCACTCTTGGAACATGTATGGAAATTGCTACAAAATAAAGTCTTTGTTCGAGTATTTCTTTGGAATCGTAAATTATGTAGAACAAATAATGAATCACCAAACTAACATCAAGAAAGATATGCTTTGATCTATTAGATTCATTTCGAGCAGGGCAATAAGTATAGATTACCATGTTAGACATCTTGGGAGACTCAAAATCTTTGCAAAAATGGTCAAATCAAAACATCGCTTCTCAAGAATCAATGTAAACTAATGTGTGTTGTGTTACGTTTTTGTGTATTTAGAGTCTTAACATGGGAGACACTGAGGGTAGTGACAACTAAGGTAAGATTTTGGACATGGATAGGATTTTGGTTTGGTGTTTTTGAAAGAATTTTGAAGATATCTTTTGGGTACAGATTTGCTTAGTCTTCCATTCCCTCTCTTTAATGTGATTGGCTTTTGTTAGACATATTGCTATTGAAGTAACTAGAAATTGTATTCTCACTACGTGCGGAATTATTTTAGAGATAATATTATTTAAAATTATATAAAATTTAAAAATATCTTAAATAACGGCAAACAATTTTAGTTCCTATGTTAATTTGAAAACATATATCAAAGTTGGTGTTTTCATAAACGAAATTGTGACGTGGTTAAATGGATTAAAGGACGTCTAAAACTTCGATAATTTGTTTGTTATCAAAGCTGTATAATAAACTATAAAATTACTGTAAAATATATGAATGAAATTATATAAAACCGGACAAACTTTACATTTATTACAAAAGACATTTATTTTGAAAAATTAGTTTGTAGTTCTATCGTGAGTCGGAATCGTCATGATAAATCTAAAGACAGAAAAAAAAACATATTTTCATAGCTTTTAAATTAGATTTTGTAGAATAATCATTTGAGAGGCATAAAA
>CM071717.1:42595969-42607740 GCA_036630335.1 Physaria fendleri
ACTTGTTCATCAGCTCACGTTCTCTCGATTGGAAAAGCTTAAACGTTTTTTCATCTTGTTTCTGCGTCAAGGATATTAACATTGACATATAAAGTTTAGCTTTAAAACCTCTTCCCAGATCAAATTTAAAACCTCTACTGTTCTGCAGGCATAAAACATATATAAATATATATAAAATATCACAAGGATACTCGTTCGCTCCAGCCGCAGAAGATGAATCCCTGAATTAACTGCTTGTATTGATTCTTCGAGCGCCGTTATAATATAGCTCCGGGCAATTGTGTCTTTTTGAAACTGGGAAAGGTGCCAACCTTGAGAAGTGATGGAAAAGGGATTGCAACCCGTGTCTTTTTGAAACTGGGAAAGGTGCCAACCTTGAGAAGTGATGGAAAAGGGATTGCAACCCACTGACCATGTCCAGTCCTGTGAAATGCAATTTCAAAAAGATGCTAAGACAGACAATGGGCTTCTTTTATCTGGAGATGTAACCAATGTATGTGCTGGTTTCACAAGATTACAGCAGCTACCAGAAACGGAAATATTCATGGAACTACAAAATCAAAGTTATTTAGATCTGTAAGCTACCTCGATTACACTGTCATGAGCTACACTGTAGACAAGATGAAGAGGAAGTAATCCCGCTACATGTTCAGCAACAGAAGCCATGGCTGCTTTCACTGGGTTCCTAAGTTATTAAGGTGAAGGAATAAGGAAAACTCATCTACTCTTAACTTCCTCATGACATGCAAAATATAAATAGGTGTATGACTAAAACTATGCTGCTCGCATCGGAAACGACCAACATGTATTTGTTCTAACCTTAGATCCCATAAAAGTGATCGCCCGTTGCATTGCAACAATGTATAAATTTAGATACAAACGGAACACCAATTCACTTTAAACTGGTAGCAAATAGTTACTAGTTTAGCATCAAGAAAAGGCCTCTTTTACGACTACAAAGGTGCCACAACAAAAGGATATAGTTACTAGTTTAGCATCAAGAAAAGGCCTCTTTTACGACTACAAAGGTGCCACAACAAAAGGATCAATGATACCAATTTAAAGAAATATATTTACCAGAACGAATTTTCTGTTGCTAACTAACCTTTAAGGGAAGTGTGATCGTTCAGCCTCTGTAATTGGTACTGGAGGATCGATGAATCAAGATATGAACGAACAGTTTTTCGGTAAGTTCCATTGACAAGCAACAGAGGGACAGCTGCTGCCCTTCGGGCTACCGAAAAAGCCATAGCCAAGGCAGGATCCTCAGAGAGTGTTAACCTATCACAATTGTTAAAGACACTCGTCGTTCAGAGGGAAAAAAAAAAAAAGCACAAAACCACCTAATAATAAATATTTTTCTCTTATTTTAGGTGCCAAGACAATTTACTGATTTTAGGCTCTAACCACAGTTCGAGGTACAATTTATGAAAGAGAGTCAGAAAGATCAAGCTTTCAGTGCATACATATGCTGGCTGAACATAGGCTTCTGAGAAGGTAATAACAGCGTAGAAAGCCCGTCCATGAGTTTCAGTGCATACATATGCTGGCTGAACATAGGCTTCTGAGAAGGTAATAACAGCGTAGAAAGCCCGTCCATGAGGGCCTTGAGATCCACCGGCAGCTGTTTGATTTGTCTAACTTTCTGAATCAATAAAATTACAGAGTTACAACCTGTTTTCAGCATCTACAGAAACTAGATTGAAAAGTAAGGCAACGTTACAGGTAGGATTCAATGAATATTCTTAGTAGCAATGATATTTCATTCTCAAACATAAGTTACATAACCAGTCGAAAGAAAAAGACTAAATGTACTCCATAATCTTAGGTTTCGTTCATCCATGACATTTTTATCCTTTGTGACTATAAGATTAATCAAAACTTTTCACCAACATATGCGTGACCTGATGGAAATTCTTCTAAACCTATGACATGAACATACCTCTTGTGTGATAAAGACAAGCTGAAAAGAGACTTTCTCATAATGATGAAATGCACCATCAGCAACTGAGGGTGATATTATGTGTCTCATGGATCCCCAGAGAGTAGCACCTAGATGTGCGAGGAAGGTATCACGTGCAACTGTGTAATTATGGAACTCCTGTGCAATCGAACATCAAGGTGGCATGCATCACATTTTCATATAAAAAACTGAAGCATTAGAATCCCCTTACTGAAAGGATTCCCAAACCGGTAAGGGAGATAGCAAAAGATAAAAAGCATGGCATAGGACCAAGAAAATACCTCATGTTCATCACTAAACAAATTCCAGCTCTCCATTCGTTTTAGTGCATCCATAGCTTTTCTCTTGTGAATCTCATCATATTCATCTCCTTCAAACGTCTGGAGCTCAGTTTTTAAATCCCGCATTCTCTCATCAAGTTCTTGGAAACACAAAGTAAAGACAAAATGAAGAAAAGACACAAAAAAATATTGAAACAGTTAATTAAATGATGTGGAGCTGTGCGAAATCCTTTTGAAACCAAGTAAAAGAAAAAATGAAGAAGGCATATAAAATTAAAGTAAAGTTAATAAAAGCACCTTCACAAAGAGCAAGCTTTACTTTCCTTCCCTTGCAGTGCTTGAAAGCAAATAGTTCATATACATCAATCTCCGCTAGAAGAATGTCAACAGCCTGATGATCATTCTGAGACAACAAAAGAATTACTACTAAATCTTGGCCAAAAGCATTCCAAGCAAGACAAATGAAAATTAGCTCAGAGACATTGCACACTGTAGACCTGAACACATGTGCATTTATTCCACATGTGTCAGCCTCCTCATGAAAAATACAGCTCTAGAGACCTTACATAACAAGTGATATGTTCACCTTTAGAGAACAGAAAACAGAGTAAAAAATAGTTTTCGTGGAGCTGGGTTTGAGATATTGCTTAATTTCTAAAACCACCGAGTCCAACATTTGAACTCTCTCTTATTCTTCTTTTCTCAACACCTATATTAAGTTTTCCCTCTTTAATATTATCACTATTTTATGGTAAGCCTTGCCGCTGTATTTCCCCACCACAGAGGTTGACTTTATGTTTCCCCCACCCCACCCCACCCCACTCTAAAGTACCAGGAATTTGGTTCTTCTAATTTATCAGTTAGTCCTATCTTTCTTCATGCTTTAGTATACAACAATGCTCATGATAACTCATGTACTCCCAAGATAAAGCATTATTTTTGATGAAAAGAGATGCCTTCTTATTTCACCAATTACAACGCACCTCTCCAAATATAGAAAATTTTTCCTGAATTGCAGCTTGCAATTTGTCTTCTGCTTCATCTTCAGATATTTCTAGCATGAAATAAAATCATGGAAAACAAGATTAATAGAAATTTTTAAAAGGTTTCTTCAGATATTTCTAGCATGAAATAAAATCATGGAAAACAAGATTAATAGAAATTTTTAAAAGGTTTTGTGTAAATAAAGAAAGCCAATAATGACAGAGGTATCCACAGATTACAAGAATTGTTCTCCAGATACGAGATTTTGAGTAAAGGTTAATTGTCAGAATGTCAGGAGGTTTACAGCTTAAGAGCCATTATGCAGAGTATTTATTGCGAATAGTACCTGCAACTGCACCAATAGTCTTTCCCACATTTGGTAAACTAAGTTCGATTCGCACTCCTTCCCCACCAACAGACGGTCCCCAAGAAAAAGGGCCAGCGGTTAAATCAACGAATGCCCACCTGAGAGGAATGCACACAAAATTATGAAACATACACTCATACAGCTTAATTTACTGGCATGCAGAAGATGCGCTCTAAGACAGAATGACCAGGTTAAATACATGTACACACATGCATTGAGAGCTTCAGAAAAGCTACCTCCCCTTTCCAATCCAGATATCACTCAGACATTCTGTGTTAAGATTGCTAAAATCTCCATCTCTTAAATCCTTTTCTAGAAAAGCCTTGATATCTTTACTTCCCCCTTTAAGCAACTTGAAATGTCCATTGAAAAAGATCCAAAGTTAAGCTCATGTAAGGAAACCCATTTAGAACAAAAACAGATTCTGGAGCCACACAGTATTAGGCCAAAATAAATGAAGATTGGTACCTGCAAAACCTTATTCCGAATGAGTTCGGCTGCATCTTTACCATGAGATAGCTGTTCCAACTTGTTAAGAGCATCTTGGCAAGCATGATACCACTCAGCCTAAAAGTAAGACAACAATCAACACTGTAAAACACAACAGCCAATACAGTAAGACATGACGAAACACCAGATGCCCGCAGCAAAACTGCCGCATTGGATGTCTTTCGTACAATGGCTTCCTCACCATATCAAATGCTATGACATACTCGCAGAAGGTTTAAAATAAGTAAAATGAAATGTACATTATCAATGGAGAAATACTGATTTTATTGCCTTTCTGTACCTAAAATATTTTCTGACGGCTTTCCAGATTGAAGAAGTTTTTTTACATCGTCCTTGTTCTGTAAAAAATAAAAACGATGAACTTAGCATATACATACAACAAGTCAACATCAAACTTAATTAAGAGATTATTTTAAACGACTTTCTTCTTTTCTCGAGGATGATGCTATTGCTTTGAAAGCATGAAAAGATTGAGGAAACTAGGCCTACCTCTTTTAGATAAGATATCTCTGACTCCGAAAACCCTCTCCTACAAAGTCCTTTTGTGAGTCGAGTATGTTCACTGTCCATATGTGATAATATAATAATATAAACACTAGCGGCTCACCGGTATCCATATCTGCCCTTTCTAATATCATGTTTGGGATTCAAAATAAATACGTTGTATGCATCCCCGATGTGGAAATATTCGACAAGGCTAGAGAAAATAAATTCCATCATCTCAACATCCACTTGCCATGGCGCACTTTCCTCATCTCTGTAACCATAAAACGAGAGATTATCATATAGGTTTGACACGAAAAATCAGAATCAGGACCATCACTTAGGAAAAAGTTGGAAGCTGCTATTATGAGTAGCATAAAGTACCCAGAACCAGGTGGTCTGCAGGCTCAGATCTCTCTGCATAAAAATTGACCACTAACAGACTTCCAAACGACATAAACTGAAGCAAGAAACCCTTTAAAATGTATTACCTATTGGTCGAGGTGCCATCCTTGCGCGCTAGAACATTGATGGCGCGTTCAATTACTGATGTCACCTTTTCTCCCATTTGAATAGCATGAACAGTTCCTCTGGATGGAGTTTGAAATCTGGAAAATGGGTGGAAAAAATTATGGACAGGAGAGAAAAGCAAATGATGGCTCCAATTCAAAGAAAGACAAGATAAAATCAGGTTGTTAACCTTTGTTTCCTTTTCCTTCAAACCCTATGAAAATAAAATTGACAGGCACAGGAAGATAGACAGAATCTACTTCCATAAGCTCTAGGTAACTCGCAATATTTCCTGAGAAGATGCAAGTCAGAAACCAAAAAGAAAAAGACAATGCTGTGGACCAATGATGTCAAATTGGATCCAGGTAATTGGGAATTGAGCTAGCATGTACTTTAGCATTCACAGGAAATGAAAGTTATATTACCAGACTTGGTGTAATTCAGCACACCAGAATTCGAGTGGACAGAAGACTCCAGATCATCAAATTCTGATAAACAATATGACAAAAACAAAATGTGATGAAGATGAATGGCATAAGAAATCCAAAAGCAAGGGATATAACATACCGGTACGAAAGACAGACTCGCTCCAAAATCTGCTTTTGTCCCTCAGTTTGAACAAGGAAAACACGGAGGACTTGGCCGTATTGCGGTTACCATGTGAAGCTCCATATGATAGAGAGGGTAGAAGCTAACAACGAAATCAATCCAACAAACAAACTCAAATGAGAAAGATTAAAGTAACTTCGAAATACATCCCAACTGATCATCAATTCAGATTTGTTATAAGTGAGAAAAAAATATCAATATTGACCAAAAAAAAGGATTAAGAATGCAAATTAAATTTCTATGATCAAATACTCCTTTTGCGAAGGATCGAACGAAGAAATCGTACCAGGATAAAAACACAAACAGTGAACACGAGCTTGGAAACGGATCTGTTCCCAGCCCCGAATCTGTGCATCTTCGTCTTCGTCTTCAACTTCTTCTTCTTCTCGTAGTACACGGTAAATACGATTAGGGTTTTGCTCTTTCCTCCCGCAGAAAAATTCGAAACACTGGCCACTGTAGTTTTTGCTGTCTTGCCCGCAGATTTTTTCCCCTTTCTCCTTAGACAAGTAAACAATAGCAAGAAAGAAAAAAGAAAAAAGAAAAAAAAAAAGTCTTAGACCATTAACTATCGAGTCAAAATAAAAGTCTTGACCAAAACAAAAAACCGATTGTTAAAATAAAAATCCTTTTTTCAGCTCAAAAAATAAAAATAAAAATCTTTTCAATCGGTTTTTTTTTTTTTCAAAAACCGGAAATCAAAAATCTCGGTTTTATTACTCCGTTACCTAACCCAAATTGTGGAAAACCTCGAAATTTTTGATTCATGCTTTCAAGTTTCTACCACTTCTCTCTCCTCTTTTGCGAGAATTAGAGGTGGGCAAAAAAATCATAACCGAAAAAACCCCATAGCCAAGGCAGGATCCTCAGAGAGTGTTAACCTATCACAATTGTTAAGACACTTACAATATAGCTCGACGTTCAGAGGGAAAAAAAAAGCACAAAACTAACTAATAATTATTTTTTTTCTCTTATTTTAGGTGCCAAGACAATTTACTGATTTTAGGCTCTAACCACAGTTTGAGGTACAATTTATGAAAGAGAGTCAGAAAGATCAAGCTTTTCAGTGCATACATATGCTGGCTGAACATAGGCTTCTGAGAAGGTAATAACAGCGTAGAAAGCCCGTCCATGAGGGCCTTGAGATCCACCGGCAGCTGTTTGATTTGTCTAACTTTCTGAATCAATAAAATTACAGAGTGACAACCTGTTTTCAGCATCTACGGAAACTAGATTGAAAAGTAAGGCAAAGTTACAGGTAGGATTCAACGAATATTCTTAGTAGCAATAATATTTCATTCTCAAACATAAGTTACATAACCAGTCGAAAGAAAAAGACTAAATGTACTCCATAATCTTAGGTTTCGTTCATCCATGACATTTTTATCCTTTGTGACTATAAGATTAATCAAAACTTTTCACCAACATATGCGTGACCTGATGGAAATTCTTCTAAACCTATGACATGAACATACCTCTTGTGTGATAAAGACAAGCTGAAAAGAGACTTTCTCATAATGATGAAATGCACCATCAGCAACTGAGGGTGATATTATGTGTCTCATGGATCCCCAGAGAGTAGCACCTAGATGTGCAAGGAAGGTATCACGTGCAACAGTGTAATTATGGAACTCCTGTGCAATCGAACATCAAGGTGGCATGCATCACATTTTCATATAAAAAACTGAAGCATTAGAATCCCCTTACTGAAAGGATTCCCAAACCGGTAAGGGAGATAGCAAAAGATAAAAATCATGGCATAGGACCAAGAAAATACCTCATGTTCATCACTAAACAAATTCCAGCTCTCCATTCGTTTTAGTGCATCCATAGCTTTTCTCTTGTGAATCTCATCATATTCATCTCCTTCAAACGTCTGGAGCTCAGTTTTTAAATCCCGCATTCTTTCATCAAGTTCTTGGAAACATAAAGTGAAGACAAAATGAAGAAAAGACACAAAAAAAATATTGAAACAGTTCATTAAATGATGTGGGAGCTGTGCGAAATCCTTTTGAAACCAAGTAAAAGATAAAATGAAGAAGGTATATAAAATTAAAGTAAAGTTAATAAAAGCACCTTCACAAAGAGCAAGCTTTACTTTCCTTCCCTTGCAGTGCTTGAAAGCAAATAGTTCATATACATCAATCTCCGCTAGAAGAATGTCAACAGCCTGATGATCATTCTGAGACAACAAAAGAATTACTAGTAAATCTTGGCCAAAAGCATTTCAAGCAAGACAAATGAAAATATAGCTCAGAGACATTGCACACTGTAGACCTGAACACATGTGCATTTATTCCACATGTTTCAGCCTCCTCATGAAAAATACAGCTCTAGAGACCTTACATAACAATTGATATGTTCACCTTTAGAGAACATAAAACAGAGCAAAAAATAGTTTTCGTGGAGCTAGGTTTGAGATTATTGCTTAATTTCTAAAACCACCGAGTCCAACACTTGAACTCTCTCTTATTGTTCTTTTCTCAACACCTATCTTAAGTTTTCCCTCTTTAATCTTATCACTATTTTATGGTAAGCCTTGCCGCTGTATTTCCCCACAACAGAGGTTGACTTTATGTTTCCCCCACCCCACCCCACTTAAAGTACCAGGACTTTGGTTCTTCTACTTTATCGGTTAGTCCTATCTTTCTTCATGCTTTAGTACACAACAATGCCCATGATAACTCATGTACTCCCAAGATAAAGCATTTCTTTGATGAAAACTTCAGATATTTCTAGCATGAAATAAAATCATGGAAAACAAGATTAATAGAAATTTTTAAAAGGTTTCGTGTAAATAAAGAAAGCCAATATGACAGAGAGGTATCCACAGATTACAAGAATTGTTCTCCAGATACGAGATTTGGAGTAAAGGTTAATTGTCAGAATGTCAGGAGGTTTACAGCTTAAGAGCCATTATGCAGAGTATTTATTGCGAATAGTACCTGCAACTGCACCAATAGTCTTTCCCACATTTGGTAAACTAAGTTCGATTCGCACTCCTTCCCCACCAACAGACGGTCCCCACGAAAAAGGGCCAGCGGTTAAATCAACAAATGCCCACCTGAGAGGAAATGCACACAAAATTATGAAACATACACTCATACAGCTCAATTTACTGGCATGCAGAAGATGCGCTCTAAGACAGAATGACCAGGTTAAATACATGTACACACATGCATTGAGAGCTTCAGAAAAGCTACCTCCCCTTTCCAATCCAGATATCACTCAGACATTCTGTGTTAAGATTGCTAAAATCTCCATCTCTTAAATCCTTTTCTAGAAAAGCCTTGATATCTTTACTTCCCCCTTTAAGCAACTTGAAATGTCCATTGAGAAAGATCCAAAGTTAAGCTCATGTAAGGAAACCCATTTAGAACAAAAACAGATTCTGGGGCCATACAGTATTAGGCCAAAATAAATGAAGACTGGTACCTGCAAAACCTTATTCCGAATGAGTTCGGCTGCATCTTTACCATGAGATAGCTGTTCCAACTTGTTAAGAGCATCTTGGCATGCATGATACCACTCAGCCTAAAAGTACGACAACAATCAACACTGTAAAACACAACAGCCAATACAGTAAGACATGACGAACCACCAGATGCCCGCAGCACAAAGGATCTGGTTCTGGAATATGAGTATAATCATCTCAACATCCCCGCAAGACTAAACACATTGCTAAAATAAACCAATTGAACAGTAAAACTTGAACATAAGGGTACAGCTAAAATGACCAACCATATCAGTCTCCTCTGCATTTGTCCAGGAAAACTGCCGCATTGGATGTCTTTCGTACAATACCAACCATATCAGTCTCCTCTGCATTTGTCCAGGAAAACTGCCGCATTGGATGTCTTTCGTACAATGGCTTCCTCACCATATCAAATGCTATTGACATACTCGCAGAAGGTTTAAAATAAGTAAAATGAAATGTACATTATCAAAGGAGAAATACTGATTCTATTGCCTTTCTGTACCTAAAATATTTTCTGACGGCTTTCCAGATTGAAGAAGTTTTTTTAGATCGTCCTTGTTCTGTAAAAAATAAAAACGATGAACTTAGCATAGACATGCAACCAGTCAACAGCAAACTTAATTAAGAGATTATTTTAAACGACTTTCTTCTTTTCTCGAGGATGATGCAATTGCTTTGAAAGCATGAAAAGATTGAGGAAACTAGGCCTACCTCTTTCAGATAAGATATCTCTGAGTCCGAAAACCCTCTCCTACAAAATCCTTTTGTGAGTCGAGTATGTTCACTGTCCATATGTGATAATATGATAATATAAACACTAGCGGCTCACCGGTATCCATATCCACTGTCCATATGTGATAATATGATAATATAAACACTAGCGGCTCACCGGTATCCATATCTGCCCTTTCTAATATCATGTTTGGGAATAATATAAACACTAGCGGCTCACCGGTATCCATATCTGCCCTTTCTAATATCATGTTTGGGATTCAAAATAAATACGTTGTATGCATCCCCGATGTGGAAATATTCGACAAGGCTAGAGAAAATAAATTCCATCATCTCAACATCCACTTGCCATGGCGCACTTTCCTCATCTCTGTAACCATAAAACGAGAGATTATTATATAGGTTTGACACGAAAAATCAGAATCAGGACCATCACTTAGCAAAAAGTTGCAAGCTGCTATTATGAGTGGCAAAAAGTACCCAGAACCAGGTGGTCTGCAGGCTCAGATCTCTCTGCATAAAAATTGACCACTAACAGACTTCCAAACGACATAAACTGAAGCAAGAAACCCTTTAAAATGTATTACCTATTGGTCGAGGCGCCATCCTTGCGTGCTAGAACATTGATGGCGCGTTCAATTACTGATGTCACCTTTTCTCCCATTTGAATAGCATGAACAGTTCCTCTGGATGGAGTTTGAAATCTGGAAAATGGGTGGAAAAAATTATGGACAGGAGAGAAAAGCAAGTGATGGCTCCAATTCAAAGAAAGACAAGATAAAATCAAGTTGTTCACCTTTGTTTCCTTTTCCTTCAAACCCAATGAAAATAAAATTGACAGGCACAGGAAGATAGACAGAATCTACTTCCATAAGCTCTAGGTAACTCGCAATATTTCCTGAGAAGATGCAAGTCAGAAACCAAAAAGAAAAAGACAATGCTGTGGACCAATGATGTCAAATTGGAAAGATGCAAGTCAGAAACCAAAAAGAAAAAGACAATGCTGTGGACCAATGATGTCAAATTGGAACCAGGTATTGGGGATTGAGCTAGCATGTACTTTAGCAATCACAGGAAATGAAAGGCATATTACCAGACTTGGTGTAATTCAGCACACCAGAATTCGAGTGGACAGAAGACTCCAGATCATCAAATTCTGATAAACAAAATGACAAAAAAAAAAAAAAATGTGATGAAGATGAATGGCATTAGAAATCCAAAAGCAAGGGATATAACATACCGGTACGAAAGACAGACTCGCTCCAAAATCTGCTTTTGTCCCTCAGTTTGAACAAGGAAAACACGGAAGACTTGGCCGTATTGCGGTTACCATGTGAAGCTCCATACGATAGAGAGGGTAGAAGCTAACAACGAAATCAATCGAACAAACAAACTCAAATGAGAAAGATTAAAGTAACTTCGAAATACATCCCAACTGATCATCAATTCAGATTTGTGATAAGTGAGAAAAAAAGGATTAAGAATGCAAATTAAATTTCTATGATCAAATACTCCTTTTGCGAAGGAACGAACGAAGAAATCGTACCAGGATAAAAACACAAACAGTGAACACGAGCTTGGAAACGGATCTGTTCCCAGCCCCGAATCTGTGCATCTTCGTCTTCAACTTCTTCTTCTTCTCGTAGTACACGGTAAATCGTATTAGGGTTTTGCTCTTTCCACCCGCAGAAAAATTCGAAACACTGGCCACTGTAGTTTTTGCTGTCTTGCCCGCAGATTTTTCCCCCTTTCTCCTTAGACAAGTAAACAAACGAAGAAAAAAAAACAAAAAAACAAAAAGTTGACCATTAACTATCGAGTCAAAATAAAAGTCTTGACCAAAACCATAACCAA
>CM071717.1:42615402-42626336 GCA_036630335.1 Physaria fendleri
ACACACCAGAGGCCTCGAGAGTCTTTATGGAAGTTCAAAATGGATATGTATATATAAAATGTAAAAACAGTCCTCCCCAAGCAAAAGTTTGGTTGACTATACATCCCCAGACTTTTAGAGTTGCAGCTCACAGAATAGTACAGCATGAATTCGTTTTCTTCGCTTGCTTGTAAAACATCAGAGTTGCAGCTCACAGAATAGTACAGCATGAATTCGTTTTCTTCGCTTGCTTGTAAAACATCTGTCCACACAAAACCAACAAATCAGTATATCATGACAACACCTACCTCGATAAAGTTTATGATTAGATTGAAGAATATATTGCGATTGCTGAAGATAAAACTACTAGTAAACATGATCCTCCACATGATCAAAGGAAATTTCAATACATGTTTGAAACTGCAGGTATACTACTGCAGGATGAAGCTAAAAGCTTTCTAAAAGAAGGTATGCAAAGGGCAACTGAAACGTTTTGTAAATCCACATTCCTCCTCTATTAATCTACCCCAATGTAACATGCAAAAGTTCCTCTATTTATCAACAACACTTTCAAGCTCGTTCATGTCCTATCTTTTTACCTTGCTTAACCAACTATGTTCAGAGACCAAGACAGGGTAGAAAGAATATCTATATATAGAGATGTCAATTGCTAGTATGTGACGGTAGAAGAATGTTACCTGCGATGCCATGCTCAAATCTGAGCTCTTCTCCACTAGGCTGTCCAGCTTCTCACCACGGGCTAGAACACTATCAATGGTTTTATGCTGCATTGAGCTCTTCTCCACTAGGCTGTCCAGCTTCTCACCACGGGCTAGAACACTATCAATGGTTTTATGCTGCATACGGAAGAAACAACATTCATTGACAGAACAGCATTTATGCACATTTGATCACTCTGTCGGCAGTTTTACTGGAAAACTTAGAACAGAGAGTACATAAGTATATTCCTAAGGGTCCATAAGGAAAGAACTGAGACTACGCTTACAAGGATAATCTTTGTCTCATCCAACTCCCTCTGAATTTTCAACAGCTTATCAGCCTCTGCTGGGTCCTGAAGATGATAAATCACAAAATCAGATTAAGATCAAATCACTCACAATCAACTTGGTCATCGAAAAACAAGGCTAGTTAAACAATTCATGACGAATCACTTGATTGGGATTCTTATGTCCACTTAATTGAGCCTATAAATACAGTTTTTTTTTTAACTGGCTAAAAGGAGAAAATAATAGCTGAAATGAAGAACCTGAAATTTGTTTAAAGCTTCGTTTAAGTATGGCCATGGCTGAGTGGAGTCTTCTTTTGCAGACCTCCATGTCTCACCAAAACTCTTCTGGTACTCATCTAGCACCTGAGAACAATTGAATGTCAAGCAAACCGAATCCTAGGAGACTAAATTACAGCAAAAGTTACAAACTTAATGAGAACAATTGAATGTCAAGCAAACCGAATCCTAGGAGACTAAATTACAGCAAAAGTTACAAACTTAAATAATACCTGATTGAGAAGAGAAAAAGCACTTCGAACAGGATAATGATCGTCCATGAACCCCACGGCGCAAAGTCCATTCCTATTGTAAGCGTGAACCTTGTACTCTATATCAACAAATAAAAAATCCCTAATTCCTATTGTAAGCGTGAACCTTGTACTCTATATCAACAAATAAAAAATCCCTAATGATGCCAAAATAGAAAACATGAACCAAAAATCTGGAATCGCGTGAAACTAAAGCCAGGAAATAGTCCAGAAAGATCTAAAATTGGGCAAATGTAGAATTCGAATTAAACGCTAAAATGAAAGGGGATGTCATAGATCCAAGAAAAACAAGCGGATCTATATGTAAAAGAAGGAGAAAAAGAACCTTCGTGTTGGACGGATTGGCGCTGGGAAGGAGGAGTTCGGCTAGCTACAGTGCGACCAACAAACTACTCTATATCAACAAATAAAAAATCCCTAATGATGCCAAAATAGAAAACATGAACCAAAAATCTGGAATCGCGTGAAACTAAAGCCAGGAAATAGTCCAGAAAGATCTAAAATTGGGCAAATGTAGAATTCGAATTAAACGCTAAAATGAAAGGGGATGTCATAGATCCAAGAAAAACAAGCGGATCTATATGTAAAAGAAGGAGAAAAAGAACCTTCGTGTTGGACGGATTGGCGCTGGGAAGGAGGAGTTCGGCTAGCTACAGTGCGACCAACAAACACCACGAATTCCTTAACGCTAGATCGCTGGAAATAACCGAAGTGAGATACATCAGAAGCGTTTGCGAGGATGACGGGATCGGAATTTGCGGGATCGCACTTAAGAACAAGCAAGGCGGTGATCTTCATAGATACGTTGCGTGAAAAAGAAGCGACGAGGAGGAGAAGGAGAAGATGCGTTGGACCTCCGGAGGTAATAAAGAAGGCAACCTGGCAGAACCAGACGAACGACATTTCATAAATCACAAACATTAAATATTATAATATTTATTTTAATTCGCCTATCCTACGTGGAAATTAATCCGGTTCGGATGTGGTTAATTAGTAATTACGGTTCTATACAGTGTTGTTAGTGAAGTAAACCGAAATTAACAAAATAACAGTTAAGAAATTACTACAGTATATAATGATACAGTGCTGTTTTAGTAATTAAGAATATATCCTCTAGTATATAAGAACAAAACTAAAGACTTATAATCTTTAACAAAAGATACATCAACTACTATAAAAGTGTGCTCTCTATGAGTATTCTTTTCACTGTTCTTACACAACTTAGCTCCTCCCACACACAAACTTTCTCTAATCTCCTAATTTATGTTGATCCTCCATCTCATTACCGACCATAACAGCTCCTTGGGATGAGAGAATCTCATGTCCTGCGTTTAAGCATCAGAAGCTACATGGAAAAATGGAACTTATCCCTCAAACTCAGCCGAAAAGAGCCAGTTCCAGTTTATGACTCTCAGCTACTCGTCCACCGTCTTTTTCTTGCTGGCCGCTCTGCTTTGACCTCTGAATCTACAGGGCTCTCAGCTACTCGTCCACCGTCTTTTTCTTGCTGGCCGCTCTGCTTTGACCTCTGAATCTACAGGGCCTTCTATTTTTGCAGAGGGCAGTGTCTCAGATTCAATTTTCTTTGCTCCTGTGGTGTCTTTTTCTGTGGGCATTGGAATCTTGAACCTTTCACTGCGTTTCTTAAGTTTCTCAACTGTGTCCAAGTGACGGTCTCCAGGTACCTTCTCGCTTCCATCTTTGGTCTCTGCATGGTCATGGCTACTTTTCTCTTCAGTTACATCCCGGTTCTTGCTGACAGAATGATGAACAGGTTCACGAAGCTGGCCATTAGTATTTTTTCTGTTCTCTTGAAGTTTTGAGGAAATGGATGATGACTTGGTAGAGACAGTATCATCTCTCTCTTTTTGGCTTGCCCAGCGCTCTAGTTTTGTACGTCCTCTCTTTGATTCGTGTAGCTCATCACCAGAGGATGCATTTTCCTTGCGTCTTTTGGTGGTGTTAGGCTGCTGAGGGATTTCACTCCCGCTATTCCTTGCTTCGTTGGTTCCTTTTGAGCCCTGAAAGGAATGAAAAAAACATCAGTAGAGACCATGAAGTAGAACAAAAGCGACAACCAATGAGGTATCTTAGGTAAGTTTAGGCAAGAACAAAGAGACCATGAAGTAGAACAAAAGCGACAACCAATGAGGTATCTTAGGTAAGTTTAGGCAAGAACAAAAGACTTTGCAAGGTATACTTCATTCACAATAACTATGCTATGTTCTGTTTCAAAACTTGGATTAAAATATGAAACAAATTCATAAGCTGATGTAGCATACTGTTACTGCAGAACTGCCATTTTGCTCCTCTTGCTTGCTCCTCAATGATTCTGTGCCCTCTCGCTCTTCTTTGATCTTTCGGCTAGAATCTTTATATTTTCTGTCTTGCAATCGCTGGCCATCCAAATTATCAATAACCTTATCATTTTTAGCACTTGTTCTCTCCTGCCTTGGATTTTTCTCATTGTTAACAGTGTTGTCTGTGCGTGAAGAGAAGTCTTCGAGTCCTCTATGATGGGAAGAACTTTCTTCACCAGAGTAATCCCTTCTCTTCGTCTGTTTACTATGTCTTGTTGTATCTTTGGTGAGATGCTCGTTGTCAGAAGCTTTATAATCATCCTTTATCCTTGATGATCGGTCTTCTGAACCTCTGTGGCTTCTCAGCTACTCGTCCACCGTCTTTTTCTTGCTGGCCGCTCTGCTTTGACCTCTGAATCTACAGGGCCTTCTATTTTTGCAGAGGGCAGTGTCTCAGATTCAATTTTCTTTGCTCCTGTGGTGTCTTTTTCTGTGGGCATTGGAATCTTGAACCTTTCACTGCGTTTCTTAAGTTTCTCA
This sequence comes from Physaria fendleri, assembly GCA_036630335.1. Taxonomy (NCBI): domain Eukaryota; kingdom Viridiplantae; phylum Streptophyta; class Magnoliopsida; order Brassicales; family Brassicaceae; genus Physaria; species Physaria fendleri. The sequence continues at coordinate 42,619,779 of CM071717.1, forward strand.
ACTGTGTCCAAGTGACGGTCTCCAGGTACCTTCTCGCTTCCATCTTTGGTCTCTGCATGGTCATGGCTACTTTTCTCTTCAGTTACATCCCGGTTCTTGCTGACAGAATGATGAACAGGTTCACGAAGCTGGCCATTAGTATTTTTTCTGTTCTCTTGAAGTTTTGAGGAAATGGATGATGACTTGGTAGAGACAGTATCATCTCTCTCTTTTTGGCTTGCCCAGCGCTCTAGTTTTGTACGTCCTCTCTTTGATTCGTGTAGCTCATCACCAGAGGATGCATTTTCCTTGCGTCTTTTGGTGGTGTTAGGCTGCTGAGGGATTTCACTCCCGCTATTCCTTGCTTCGTTGGTTCCTTTTGAGCCCTGAAAGGAATGAAAAAAACATCAGTAGAGACCATGAAGTAGAACAAAAGCGACAACCAATGAGGTATCTTAGGTAAGTTTAGGCAAGAACAAAGAGACCATGAAGTAGAACAAAAGCGACAACCAATGAGGTATCTTAGGTAAGTTTAGGCAAGAACAAAGACTTTGCAAGGTATACTTCATTCACAATAACGATGCTATGTTCTGTTTCAAAACTTGGATTAAAATATGAAAGAAATTCATAAGCTGATGTAGCATACTGTTACTGCGGAACTGCCATTTTGCTCCTCTTGCTTGCTCCTCAATGATTCTGTGCCCTCTCGCTCTTCTTTGATCTTTCGGCTAGAATCTTTATATTTTCTGTCTTGCAATCGCTGGCCATCCAAATTATCAATAACCTTATCATTTTTAGCACTTGTTCTCTCCTGCCTTGGATTTTTCTCATTGTTAACAGTGTTGTCTGTGCGTGAAGAGAAGTCTTCATGTCCTCTATGATGGGAAGAACTTTCTTCACCAGAGTAGTCCCTTCTCTTCGTCTGTTTACTATGTCTTGTTGTATCTTTGGTGAGATGCTCGATGTCAGAAGCTTTATAATCATCCTTTATCCTTGATGATCGGTCTTCTGAACCTCTGTGGCTCTTTACAGCCACTTGCCTCTCTCTTCCTCGTGCTGATAAACCATCCTCACGCTCCCTAAACCCTTCATTTCCATCTCTCTGCATATAGAAATCATCTCTGTGCCTGAGAGAACTCTGGTCGTCAAAACCGTCTCTGGTTTTATGTTGGACATCTCTCTTTTGTTGCTCCAACCTACTATCACGTTCTCGTTTCAGGCGGCTGGTTGATTCTCTATGACCATATGAGATTTCATTTTTTTCAGGCTGGCTTCTGCTCGAGTATTCTTTATCCTTCCTCCTCTTGCTAATGTGATCATCCACTTCATAAGTATTTCTCATGCCAACATCATTTATATGCTTTCTGGAAGGAAAATGGTCATCCTTGCTGCGTATTTCATTCTCTTGAATTTTACCCCTATGCCTGGAGCTCGAATCATCTCCACGATTCCTTTTCCTAGACCCTTCATCCCCACCTCTTTTACGGTATGGGTCATCTTCTTTCATACGCCAGACCCTGTCGTCAAAGACCCTTCATCCCCACCTCTTTTACGGTATGGGTCATCTTCTTTCATACGCCAGACCCTGTCGTCAATATCTCGCTCTCTTTTTCTATCAAAATCATCGCGAGTAGCAGTTGGGTAGATATAGCTAGAATCAGGCTCCATATATGAGTTAGAGTTCTCTCTACCACCTTTGCTCATGGCTTGAGTTCTTTCCACTTCGTTCCCTCTGTCCTGATCTCTTTTACGGTATGGGTCATCTTCTTTCATACGCCAGACCCTGTCGTCAATATCTCGCTCTCTTTTTCTATCAAAATCATCGCGAGTAGCAGTTGGGTAGATATAGCTAGAATCAGGCTCCATATATGAGTTAGAGTTCTCTCTACCACCTTTGCTCATGGCTTGAGTTCTTTCCACTTCGTTCCCTCTGTCCTGATTCCTTCTGCTCTGATGCGGTGCATTGTTATCGTGGTGTTTTCTACCGCTAGCTGGTCGAGCATAATGTTTATCTTGAATAATTTCCTCTTCTGCCCCATCCTTCAATTGGTGATAATCTCTGTGACTTCCAGATCTTGCTTTGATACTTTCATTAATTCTCTCCGTCTTTGATTCCCCACCATCATCTTCTTGAACTGCTGATGGGGGGACTGTAGAACTCATTTTATGCTCCTCCATCTCAGCATCTTTGCCAGCTTCACCTCCCACATCTTTGCAATCAACACTTGATGATCTTCCGCCTCTGTCTCCAACAGGAGATGATGAACGAAGGCTCTGGCCACTACCATCCGTGCTTCTAGAGATCTCATTGTCTTGCTTTTTGAGAAGATCTTTATGTGGCTCATCCTCGGAAGGACTACGTTCAGGAGATTCCTTGTCAGGTCTCTTGCTCTTAACATAACTAGTCTCAACTGAGGTATTTCCTCCGGGAAGGCTACTATCAGATTGATTGGCACCATTTTCACCTGAGGGTTCATCCTCATGTGGATCCTCTCCTCCGGGAAGGCTACTATCAGATTGATTGGCACCATTTTCACCTGAGGGTTCATCCTCATGTGGATCCTCACATACAATCTGGCAACAAAATCATTATCAGTTGGTCGCAGTCAATGACTCACTATACAGAATGCAAGACCTGCCACTAAACCAAAACCAAAACCAAGAAATTGAACATATTCAACCTCAATGATAGCATCTAGATCACGCATTCGAGGAGCACGTGATTCAGCAGATGGCAGGCGTTCACCAGAACCAGTCTCCACAGCTATCACAGGTATTGGTCTTCCAGGGGGCTGACAGAAAACAAAATCCAAAAATTACTCAAGCTTGTTAGACTAACAAGAATAATGTCCAGCCATAACGTTACCTTTGTGACACAATATAATGAACCACATATTGACAATGCTACTTTAAAATGAGAGTGAAGGAGAAAACATACTAGTGAAGGTCGAGCATGGGCTGGTACATTAGCTGAATCAGCTTGAAGAGAGTCTGGTTTCACTAAATTAGAAGTATCAACAACACCCTGAGCTCCTGTTGCTGCAGCTAACTCAGGGGGTAGATCTGGATCATAACCCTATCAATGTACAAGATGATGATTAGGAATGAATTGTCATATGATGCATAGAAAGTACCAACCGACTGTGAATAATAATCAGGTTGTAAGAGCGGCAACATATGTAAAGAATAAAAATCAACTTTACCTGATCTGGTCTACTGCTTTCATAAACTCGTATTCTGCCTTGCATCGTAGTCTCTATACGGTGTTGGTCCTGTAGAAAATACAATATGCTCCTCTTAGTACTCTTCATTCACTGAAATCAGGATATGAAACACTGTCAGTAGTTACACTGTCAGTAGTTACCAGCTGTTTGCAATAGTCTTTCCAGCTCTCCTCATTGAGTCCAAAGTTGAAGTAGTCTGTCACATCAACCCCTGGATATCTAGTCTTTCCAGCTCTCCTCATTGAGTCCAAAGTTGAAGTAGTCTGTCACATCAACCCCTGGATATCGCCAGGGCTTTTCCTCGAAACTCTCGGTGTCGACCTCAAATATAGTCCTAAAAACAAAAGAGTAGGCATCACATAAAAGAAATATAAAAGAATAGGCATCACATAAAAGAAACAAAGATCTGTACTAATCAAAATTTGATAATTTGTAATCAGATGTCAGAGAATAATTAAGTAAAAAAAAAAAAGAAACAAAGATCTGTACTAATCAAAATTTGATAATTTGTAATCAGATGTCAGAGAATAATTAAGTAAAAAAAATTGATATAAATATGTAGAGATATTATTCTGAACAGGTTAAAAATTTTACTTGTGAGAGGGAAGAGTAAAGTCCAATCCCCGTCCTGCTGTATTACTACCCCAAGACTGGTGGAAGCCTTTCTGTGCGGTGGAAGCATTCCTCATTCCCATTGGACGCCAATCTCCTCTGCCTCGACCAGCCATAGGACCAAGGTTGACGGGTGGACGAATTTGACCCGAGGAGGGCCCAACAGTAGATGCAGCGCCTCCAGGAATAGGGGCTGCCCCTGGTCTTACATACTGCAACAGAAAGATATGCACATGTCAAGTAGATTCATACCACTCTTTTTTGGTTTCAGCATCAATACTCAAAACTATTTTAGTTAGGGTCTGAAGAAATTGTATTCTTCTTAAGTTCTCTTCTTCAATTGTTAACTGTAAGGAATTGCAAAAACTCTTGAATAGTCTTTCCAGCTCTCCTCATTGAGTCCAAAGTTGAAGTAGTCTGTCACATCAACCCCTGGATATCTCCAGGGCTTTTCCTCAAAACTCTCGGTGTCGACCTCAAATATAGTCCTAAAAACAAAAGAGTAGGCATCACATAAAAGAATAGGCATCACATAAAAGAAACAAAGATCTGTACTAATCAAAATTTGATAATTTGTAATCAGATGTCAGAGAATAATTAAGTAAAAAATATTAATATAAATATGTAGAGATATTATTCTGAACAGGTTAAAAATTTTACTTGTGAGAGGGAAGAGTAAAGTCCAATCCCCGTCCTGCTGTATTACTACCCCAAGACTGGTGGAAGCCTTTCTGTGCGGTGGAAGCATTCCTCATTCCCATTGGACGCCAATCTCCTCTGCCTCGACCAGCCATAGGACCAAGGTTGACGGGTGGACGAATTTGACCCGAGGAGGGCCCAACAGTAGATGCAGCGCCTCCAGGAATAGGGGCGGCCCCTGGTCTTACATACTGCAACAGAAAGATATGCACATGTCAAGTAGATTCATACCACTCTTATTTGGTTTCAGCATCAATACTCATAACTATTTTAGTTAGGGTCAGAGGAAATTGTATTCTTCTTAAGTTCTCTTCTTCAATTGTTAACTGTAAGGAATTGCAAAAACTCTTGAACAATTGTTAACTGTAAGGAATTGCAAAAACTCTTGAAGTATAATTGATGGTGTAGGATTGGGATATACACAAAAGAGGAAGTGATTAGGGTATTGTATCCCTGTCACATTCTTTAGTTTAATGACCAAACCCAGAATTTGGTAAGAGATGGTCTGTCAAAATCTAGAAGCACACTCCAATTTATCTGAGTAAGATATTCTGCATTTGCATTCAGATTCAGGTACAAGTACAAAAGAGATATGCACTCAGAATTAAGGAAAACTAAAATAGAGAAACCACAAGAACCCCAGCTACTAAGTAATCTGACTAGCGACAACAGTGTTGCATCGACACTGACCTTAAACTGAGAATGAAACGGATGATACCCATGACTGCTATAACCAGCTTTAGGAGGTCCAGCAGCAGCACCTGGTCCACTTCCTTTCCCAGCTTCTCCTCCATCTTTGCCATCTCCTTCAACCCCTTGAAGACCATCTTCTCCCCATAGCTGCTCCTCCATAGGTTGATTTGGGTCGGTGTCTGCCACTATATCAAGTGGTTCTTCATCATCCTCGTTATCTTCATCTTCGTTATCTCCCATCCTTGATCTTCTATCAGCTCCGATCATAACATTACGGCTACTGTCATTCAACACTATCTTCAAATCATCTTCACTGTCGCTATCCCAATCATCTCCTTCTCCTTGTCCTCCGTAGCCTCCATCGCCACCAACCTGCTCAATTCTTGTCGTATCTTCCGAAACACCTCTTCCTCGATCTGTAGCCAATCCAGGTAACGGTCCATCTTCAGAAGCGGAAACGAAAAGACCAGGAATCGCAGGTGTAGAATCTGCATCAGGTTCTTCAATATCAAAGCTCATACCCTTCTCGTCGCCGCCATCACCAATTGCTTGAGGAGCCGTGTCTTCTGAGAGAGTGACGCTGAATTTGGAAGAACCGTTGTCCGAAACCTTAGAGATTGGAGCTGAATTAGCTTCTGCCATATCTTGATCTTGGGATCGGAGGTTGAGATCGATTGAACGGTGGGGAAAAGGCCGCGGAATTGGAGGCGCAGGAGGAAGAACAACAGCGGAAGATTGAAGCGGCTGGAGGACGTCGGAGTATAGATCCCCGAACTCATCATCTTCGTCCATTGGAGTAAGAATTTGGAAGAACAGCCGATTCGAATGAAGCTCACGAGAGAAAGAGAAAGATGGTGATTCGGTGAAGCTAAGGAGCTTCGTCTCGGCTCGTTTCTATCATCGCTAGGGCTTTTATTTATACACTATTTTACTTTTTTCTCCCCCAATTAGGATTTAATTAAAGTAAAATTAACTTTTTTTTTTTTTTAATTAACTTTTTTTTTTTTTTGGTATTTCCATTTAACAATTTACAAACAGGATTGAAATACAGAATCATCTTTAGATTTTTTTCCCGGAAAAAAAAATTTCCCAAGAAAGCTAAAGGTGCTGCGTTTAGGGGAGAAGATGATCGGGTTCGGTTCTTTGCTCAGAAAAATCTCGCCTTTAACATATTTTACACCAGAGAAAGTACTGCAAATTGATAACATTTAGATTTGAATCCGAATCTAATAGTTGTAGGAGGTTTATGATACAAATCTCTCGGCTTTTGATCATCTTCTTTGATATCTTTATGATTTTGGAATTGTATCTTATAATTTTGGTAAGCTTGACCATACTTGATTTCATAAAC
>CM071717.1:42688227-42699343 GCA_036630335.1 Physaria fendleri
AGACGACGATCGAAACAGTTTGAACTTAGATAAAACACTATTTAGGTTCAAAGTTTAGTTTAGTTTAAGTTTGAGACGACGATCGAAATAGTTTGAGCTTAGATAAAAGAGCATTTAGGTTTAAAGGCTATTCTAAATTTTCCTCTTTAAGTTGGTTAGTGGAATTTAAAAGGGTTNGTCATGAAATCAATAGAACCCGTGCATCGCACGGGTCAATCAAATCTAGTTCTTGTATAATAAGTTAGTTTTTTTGGTAACCTGTCAGTTAAAAAAATACCAAGCTAATTTTATAAATTTGGAATTTTTAAAATGGAAAATTAAAAAAAAGTTCAAAATCATTTTAGGAAATAAATATCCTGAAGTTTGTTTAGAAATTTACTTTGTAAAATTATGTGAACATGCAATACTAAGGAAGATAACTTCAATTCATATATTCATTAAAAAAAAATTAAAAACTATCTAGAATTTGAGTAAATTAAAACAAAAAAAAAACTACAAACGTAGTTTCATAAAGAAGATTCGTCTTTTCTCATTCTTTTGTATTACTTATTACCAAAAAACTCGTTTCTAGTTGATAAGGACTGAAAACAACTTTTCCAAATTTGGCGTAAACTTAAAAAGAAGTCCACTAGAAAAAAAAAGGTGTCAATACTAGTTTTGTGATACTTACGATACATTAAACCAACCTCCACACATACATATCTCTCAAAACTCCATTACTAATCTTCCAATCTCTTATAATGACAGAGTCCGAAGAATATGAAGACAGGAAGAAGAGACTTATAGCATATGCATTACTAGGCCTAGTTGTTGTGGTTGCGGTTGTGGTTTTCTTGGTGTGGGCTATACTTCGTGGTTTTCTTGGTGTGGGCTATACTTCACCCCCACGGACCACGTTTTGCCCTCCAAGACGTAACAATTAACGACTTCAACTTCTCTCAGCCAAACTACCTCACTTCTAATCTCCAGGTTACTGTCTCTTCCCGTAATCCAAACGACAAAATCGGAATTTTCTATGACTGTCTCGACATCTATGCCTCATATCGGAACCAAGAGGTAACGTTTTGTCACAAAAATTTTGTGCTTTAATTGTTTGATGCAATGTGTATGGATTAGTAGGTTTTGGTCCGTTATATATAACGTTAGAACCACAAAACAAGACTCATATATAAAAATGTCTACGAGTATCTCAAATCAATTTATATATATATATATATATATATATATTCTGGTATTGAGTTATGGTTTTGGTTACTTTAAAAATCATAATTTCAGGAATAATTATAGAATATTTACATGAATAGAAAAAATGACATATATAAAAACCACATTTACAAGTTTTTTATTTTATTTTAAAGAATTTATATAAAATTATATGTATTTAATTTTAACTTTATTTTTCCCATTAATTAGGTTACGATTGCCCATTAATTAGGTTACGATTGCCAGGTTATTACCAACGACATATCAAGGCCATCTCGAAGTTACAGTCTGGTCTCCAGTTCTCATTGGCTCTGCCGTGCCAGTATCTCCATACTTGTTTCCATCATTGAACGAAGACCTAATCGCAGGGTTAGTGCTTCTCAACATCAAAATAGATGGCTCGGTTAGATGGAAGGTTGGTTCATGGGTCTCTGGCAGTTACCGTCTCCACGTTAATTGTCCTGTATACATTAACTTTCCCGGTCAGTTAGTAGGTGCCGGTTCGGAGATCAAGTATCAGCCACAGTTTGTACATCGATGTACTGTTGACGTATGAAATACAAAAGATAAAGGAATTTTATTTTCTAGGAGAATAAAATTATGAGGTAAAAGGTAAGAGGAATCTGTTAATGATTTTGGCTTTTAAAGGAATTTTATTTTCTAGGAGAATAAAATTATGAGGTAAAAGGTAAGAGGAATCTGTTAATGATTTTGGCTTTTTTGTTTTTTTTCAAAAAGGTGATTAAAGGAACAAAACGATGCTTAAACTTTTACTTTTAACTAATGTCAAAGTATTTGTAAAATTACACATACGTATATGATAGAAAAAATATTAACGAGATCTTTTTAAAATACAAAAGAAATCTGATGAAACCAAATGTGGATCCTTAGGTATGTATAGATGACTTAAAACATGTGAGTTGTTGTGAACTTATCGTCATATTGAGGACACATTTACACGTCTTAAGATGTATATAACGTGAATCATAATAATCCTTTATTTCTCTGTTCTTTTAGCCATTATTTAAACTTTTTTTTTTTCATAAATACAACTACATTGAAATTGATAAAGTGGGAGAGGTAAGAAAATACCTTTTTTGTAATTTTGAAACTTTTGTTATGATTTTTTTAATTAAAGTTTGGTTTACAGATTCTTAATATAGAAAAATAAAGGGTTCGGGTTCGGTTCGGTGGGAAGTCGGGTCAAGGGTCTCTACCCCTTATCGCCTCCATGTTACTCCTCCATGTTACTTGTCCTGTGGTCATTAACTTTCCTGGTCAATTAGTCACAGTTTGTTGATGTATGAAATGCAAAAGAGTAATCTTATATCTGTAAGTATAAAATCAATGAGGTGAAGGTAATTTGATGTATGAAATGCAAAAGAGTAATCTTATATCTGTAAGTATAAAATCAATGAGGTGAAGGTAATCAAGTTAGAGGAATGAATATTTTTGTGATTTTGGCTTTCTAAAAAGGTGGTTAAAATACAAAACACTGCTTAAACTTTAACTTTTAACTCATATCCAAAGTACTAAAGTAGAACATATTAGCAAGTTGTTCTGTGATTACTTTTAATCAGTTTCAATCATCAAAATTATAATCTTCGAACTGAAAATATATATATATATATTAAAATTATAAAAATCTGGTCATTTAGAACAAGATCTTTTTTAAAAAAATACAAAAGTTAAATTATAAATTTCCATGAAGTCTTAGCACATGATAATATATACAATACAATCATGAATGTAATTAATTAATTGACATTTTTAGTAGTATGCAGTCTTTCTGCACAAGAAATTGTGAGAATCAGGCAAAACTTGGAACGGTGGTCCATTTTTAAGTTGAAAAAGTGCGTCTTGTCACATGACAACGACTATATATATAGTGTTAAATCCAGTGGCGGATCCAGAATTTTTTTTAATTGGGAGCCGCTACCAAAACCCTATAGTAGCATTTTTCGTGAGCTACCAATGCCCATATTTCTTGTAGTGGCAGTCTGTTTTCTGCACAAGAAATTGTGAGAATCAGGCAAAACTTGGAAGGGTGGTCCATTTTTAGGTTGAAAAAGTGTGTCTTGTCACATGACAACGACTATATATATAGTGTTAAATCAAAGCTCAAGAACATGGTTTGATCATCTCTTAATATATAGGTGATATATGATGATGATCTTTATACAACGAAATAAACACCCTCCATTTTTTTTTTGAAATTACCAATCTAAAGCTCATAAATAATATATAATCAGAGCTGGCTCTATTTATTGTTAAAAATACTTGGCTCTATTTATTGTTAAAACTACTTGTAATATATTCTCGGATCTGTCGCTTTTCTCATTTTTTATTACCACCAAAAAAGAGAAATCATTAATCCTTGACCAAAAAAAAAAAAACATTAATCTTGTTTATAATTGATAAGTACAGAAAACAACTTTTCCAAATTTGTGATAAAGTTAAACAAGAAGTCCACTGAAATTTCAGTGTCAAGAGAAGTCAAAACTGGTTTTGTATAGAAACATAGGAAAAATAAATGACTAAAAATAACTATATAAGAAGTTTTAGAGATGTATTCTAACTAACCTTGAGAACTCACGATTAGAATAGTGTTCTCATTCTTGTGAAGAGTGTAGGTTTTGAGTTACTTTCTCACATCTAATAAAGAGAGTTATTCTTTATATTTCTCAAGATTAATATCGATATATAAGTCGATGAATCGTAATAATAATTAATATCAGAGCCTCTTCTAATCGAAGAAAGTTCATGAAGAGAGAAAGAGACAAAACTTGAACGAGTTCGAGAAGAAACGAGTTCGAAAATGAACGATTTTGAGAAGAAACAAGTTCGATAGAAACAAGTTCAAAGGAGGAACAATCAAACTACAAGCAGTAAACTTGAGGAACATGAGGAGATGTTCACCGAGGAGTTGTCCAAATAAGATTCTTCTTAAGAAGGTATTGGCGTAAACCAATTCATGGGAGACGCAAGCAGTGCCAAGATAACAACGATCTTGGAATAGTGAGAACTATTTTGAAAATCAATTCGAGGACAAACGTGAGAGAAACTAGCCAACTTGTTTTCACAAGATAGACTTTCTGGTAAAAGGCATTTTTCAAAAAGCGTCGGCGTGCGGACCAAGAGAAACTCATATTTTCTTTTTAACAAGATGGATTCTGTGAGAATAAGTCGTGAGTTCCAAAGAATCTCAAGATTAAAACCATGGAAAAACCATGTTTACAACCATCAAACTCCAAAGGTACCGTAGTGCGTCTGGAGAAAGTGAAAAGGTGGTTATGGTCGTTGGAGAGGCAAGAGAGGAAGTAGTGCGTCTGGAGAAAGTGAAAAGGTGGTTATGGTCGTTGGAGAGGCAAGAGAGGAATTTCAATCAAATCAATGAAGGTTCTAACGCATGTGAAATTTAAAAGGATAGATGGATTATTTAAAGTACAAGTAGTCAAAGTTCAAAGATTAAGATAAGCTAATCTACTAACTTGAGATCCAATATTATTAAGAATTTAGTATCATAAATCAAGTTGATATAGAGATAGTTGCTTATGTCTTACTTATTGTTTGCAGATGAATAACGATGAAACACCATGAGAAGATCTCAGTGGAGTAATCCAATTGGCTGATGAAGATGACGAGGAATATGAAAGAATGGACAATCTGTATGCAGAAATGTTGAGTGAGGGAAGATATCAAGTGTCAGCAACAGAATTGAATATATAATATATATTTATATCATGGAGCATTGTGTCAATAGAAAATAGTAAATTCTTTTTCTTGGTCAATAGTAAATTCTAGAATTAATCATGAGAAAACCACCTTTTTTAGTCGAACTTTATGATAAATATTACATCTGGTCAACAGTTATCACTTTTTATCGTTTTACAGTTATCACTTTTTATCGTTTTGTGAGGTGAAATTACAAAAAGACTCTTGATTACTATTGTTGTTGACCTAAAATCATGGACTTAAAAATAAAATTGGTAAACAGAGCAATTACTAAAGTAATTGTTGACCAAAAATCGTAGACGAGGGCAACCTGTCCGAGAAAAACCTGTTGTTGAACGCTACCTGGTTCCTGTTAATCCATAAGTTCCAGCATAACCACGGGAAGAGAGAACCTATACCTGCTCCTGTCGGAGGAAGGTTCACCACGTCCGAGAAAAACCTGTTGTTGAACGCTACCTGGTTCCTGTTAATCCATAAGTTCCAGCATAACCACGGGAAGAGAGAACCTATACCTGCTCCTGTCGGAGGAAGGTTCACCACCGAGTTTCCTCTTATGATGATATCTGTAAGTGTACAGTCTGTAAAGTCCATAGGATCCATAATCAAAGGTGCTTTTTGCCAAACTCCCCTTGCAAACCTACACTCAAAAAGGATATGTTTCAATGATTCAGGTTCTTTGCCAGCTTGATTGTTGAATTATGCCTCTGCGTTCCAGGCTCTCTCCCACTGGTAATGCATTTTGGGCCATCTTCCAAAGAAAGATCTTCAACTTAGGGGAGCATTTGGGAGTCCATACATCTTTGATCCAGTTGAGCTGCGGGTTTGGGATCCCTGAAGGTACATCTTCGTCTCTCTTTAAGGCTTTAGAGAAATACCCTGATTTAGATGAGTAGATGCCCGAGTTAGTATACGGCCAAAGATAAGAGTCAGAGACTCCACACTTGCTTGATCTTAGGCCTAGAATATAAGTTTTATATTATGGTAATAGTTCTTCTATAAGATGCTGATTCCACTCTGGTGGATCAGAAATGATAAAAGGTCCGAAACTTTCATGCCCATTGCTGCTTGAGTAACAGGTCCTATTGGCGTGTTATTCGGGATGTCAGGCAACCATTTATCCTCCCAAACCCTGATAGATTGTCCATTTCCCACAGCTTTGAGTAGATGAGGCTCTAGGAGGTCTCGCCCTACCAATATACTATACCAGCCATGTGACTCCTTTTTAGTATGTTGCACTGTTAGGAAATCAGCTTGGTGACAGTATTTTCCAAGCAGAACTCTGCTTAGCAGACAGTTGGGATTATTGAGCAGTCTCCAGCTTAGTTTGCCTAATAGAGCATCATTGAAATCCTCAACCTCTCTAAACCCCCAACCTCCCAGTTTTTTAGGTTTAGCTAGCTTGTGCCAAGATACCCAAGCCATTTTCTTTTGCCCTGCAGTTGAGTCCCACCAAAACCTGGTAAACATTGATTGTATTTTGCTTGTCAAATTACCAGGTAGTTTGAAGCAGCTCATGGAGTATGTGGGGATGGATGTTAAGACCGACTTTAGTAGGGTGTATTTAGCCGCACCAGAGAGGAAACGAGTGGACCAAGACACAGATTTCTTTTGGATTTTTTCTACTAAGTTGGAGAGTACATCTTTTTTCCTTCGTCAGATATGCTCAGGTATCCCTAGGTACTTGCCTAAACCTCCCTCCTTTCTGATGTTTAGAATATTCTTAGCTTGCTCCTTAATCTGTTTTGCTGCTTGCCTAAACCTCCCTCCTTTCTGATGTTTAGAATATTCTTAGCTTGCTCCTTAATCTGTTTTGCTGCTTTATTTGAGAAGGTAATAGTAGATTTCTCCGTATTTATCTTCTGTCCAGATAAGTTTTCTCCGTATTTATCTTCTGTCCAGATAAGTTCTCGTAAGTGTCTAGAATTTCTTTCAGTTTGAGACAGCTCACTTGGTCAGCTTTGCAAAGAAACATAGTATCGTCCGCAAAGAGTAAATGATTGATTCTGGGGCTACGTTTTGACACTCTTATTCCTTTCAGGGTACCAGAATGTTGAGCAGCTTGACATAGTGCAGAAAGTACCTCGGGTACCAGAATGTTGAGCAGCTTGACATAGTGCAGAAAGTACCTCACTACAGAGGATGAACAGATAGGGAGACAAGGGATCGCCTTGGCGTAATCCTCTCGATGGCACAACTTTACCGTGAACTGTCCCATTTACAAGGAAGGAGTAAGACACCGTTGCTATGCACTGGTGAATCCAATTAATCCAGGTACTGCTAAATCCCATATACTTCATAACCTTCAATAGAAAGACCCATTCTATTCTGTCATAAGCTTTAGACATGTCTGTTTTAACCGCCATGCTTACATATTTCTTCGCTTTTGATCTCTTCAGGAAGTGGAGGGTTTCATGTGTTATGAGAATATTATCCCTGATGTGTGTATGATTCTGTTCAGGTGAGAGATAACCCGTTTCAAAGAAGACATTCACCTCTTCAAAAAGTGTTTGAGCCATCTCCTGCCAATGATGATGAAAGAAGCTGGCTGGGAATCCATCAGGACCCGGCGCTTTTCCGCCATGAACTGAGTATAATGCAGTTCTAACTTCTTTGAGTGTAAGTGGTCTAATTAGCTGACTATTCATTTCTTCTGAGACCTTGTTCGAAATACACTGGCTGATGACTGATTCCACATCATTCTCTATAGGGTTTCCCGAGGTAAATAGCTCTGTATAGAATGATGTTATCACTTTAACTATCCCTTCCTCTTCAAAGCAGGTATTTCCTTCTGAATCCTCTAAAAGAGTGAATTTGTTTATTGCTCTTCTGCCTTTCGTAACAGAATGAAAGTAACTTGAGTTTTGGTCTCCTAGGGCCAACCATAACTGTCTACTCCTTTGACTCCAATATTCTTCCTCTTTTCTGTAGGCTTCCAGGAGAGAGTCATAAGCTGGCTGGGAAACCATCAGGACCCGGCGCTTTTCCGCCATGGATTGAGTATAATGCAGTTCTAACTTCTTTGAGTGTAAGTGGTCTAGCTGACTATTCATTTCTTCTGAGACCTTCTTCAAGATACACTGGCTGATGACTGATTCCACATCATTCTCTATAGGGTTTCCCGAGGTAAATAGCTCTGTATAGAATGATGTTATCACGTTAACTATCCCTTCCTCTTCATAGCAGGTATTTCCTTCTGAATCCTCTATAAGAGTGAATTTATTTATTGCTCTTCTGCCTTTCGTAACAGAATGAAAGTATCCTGAGTTTTGGTCTCCTAGAGCCAACCATAACTGTCTACTCCTCTGACTCCAATATTCTTCCTCTTTCCTGTAGGCTTCCAGGAGAGAATCATTGACATTCTTGATTAGGGTATCATCCGGATTGTGAGATGACATTGCCTGGTCAAGTTGCCCTTTTAGGCTTTCTATCCATAGTTGGTTATTTTGGTGGTGCAGTTTATTCCAGGTAGATATAGCCGATCTACTCTTCGAAATCTTGACTTTATAAGAGCAGTATGTTTTATCCCAGATGGATTTGATTATTGCAGTCACTTCTGCATTTTGGTTTAGACTACGATCGTATCTAAACATGCCGATCTACTCTTCGAAATCTTGACTTTATAAGAGCAGTATGTTTTATCCCAGATGGATTTGATTATTGCAGTCACTTCTGCATTTTGGTTTAGACTACGATCGTATCTAAACATCTTTTTACCTCTTCTTTTCTTAGGATCCACATGCACAAGGATGGGCCTGTGATCAGACACTTCAAATTTTAGGTATTCGCATCTGCTTGTAGGATAGCTTGCTGCCCAATCTGAATTAGCCATTGCCCTGTCAATTCTGCTTAGAATCCGGTGGTTGTACCTAGTACCCCTCCAAGAGAAGCAATTTCCCACATAACTAAGATCAAACATATCGCATTGTGCCATAAAGGTACGGAAGCAGGAGAAGGAGCTTTCAGGTCTCAAAGGTCCGCCTAGCTTCTCCGTATTGTCTACTATTTCGTTGAAGTCACCGACTAAAAGCCAAGGTCTGTCTCTCTCGTGACTCATTAGAGTAACTTTATCCCATACATCTTTCCTTTTGCTTTGATCAGGTTCCCCGTAGATGAATGTGATATAGGATGTTTGTGCTTTATGTCGGAGGAGTTTTTGCTTTGATCAGGTTCCCCGTAGATGAATGTGATATAGGATGTTTGTGCTTTATGTCGGAGGAGTGTATCAATATAGTTGTGACAGGAAGATAAGACTTCAAGCTGCACATTATCATTCCATGCCAACGCTAAACCCCCTCCATTAGTACCGTGAGGAGATACCAATGCGTGATGGGCATACTGAAGAGACTTTAGAGAGCTGAGAACAACATTGTCTTCATTTTTTGTCTCAGCGAGGAACATGATGTTGTGGAAATTTTTTTCCACAGATCCTTTATTCGCCGGACTGTTGCGGTGTTCCCCAAGCCGCAACAGTTCCAGCTCATAATTCTTAAGGGAACATGGGGAGGAGGATCCCGAAAATCCATCCTTTTCTTGGATGTAGCAGGTATTATCTGGATCCTAGGGTCCGAATTGTTTCTTCTGGTATTGGAAGGCCCAGATTTATTGCTTTTATCCTTGGAACCTCCTGCCTTCTCTTTTGTTTTTTCAAGCTTGGGTGATGATTGCTTTGCTTTTGTGACATTCCTTTTAGGAGATCTAGCAACTTGCCGGATAAGTCTTTTACTGCTCGCTGAGACTAGCCCTGTTGCTGCAAGTGTCCCCAATCTTTTTAAAGCTGAAGGTGGTCGTCCTCGTTTCTTGGGACCCACCACCGATGGAGGCTGAGCATCCCCAGCAGGAGAAACAATCAATTGGGGTAAGCCCTGTTGCTGCAAGTGTCCCCAATCTTTTTAAAGCTGAAGGTGGTCGTCCTCGTTTCTTGGGACCCACCACCGATGGAGGCTGAGCATCCCCAGCAGGAGAAACAATCAATTGGGGTAAGTCCTCATTGGTAGAAGTTGTCAAAGTATTCCTTAAGTCAGAGGGATGAATTTCAGGAACTTTAGGAGAGAGCGTGTGCCTTAAATTCGACTGATGCAGGTTTGGTTCCTTTGGAGAGAGGGTCTTCCTCAAATCAGTTGGGTGAAGAGATTTAAATGTTGGAGAGAGGGTCTTCCTCAAATCAGTTGGGTGAAGAGATTTAAATGTGGTTGTTGGAGACTTGAAGTTACTAGGTCCCACATCTTCCAGGGGTAAGCTTCTTCTCTTTGAGATAATACCCATATGTTCCTCACAATTGGTATATTGAATGGAGATATCTTGTAGGTTCTCCTCTCGAGTTTCGTTTAGCAGGTTTCTCTCTGCTTGGTGGGATTTAGATCTGGAGCTCTCCTCAAATCAGTTGGGTGAAGAGATTTAAATGTGGTTGTTGGAGACTTGAAGTTACTAGGTCCCACATCTTCCAGGGGTAAGCTTCTTCTCTTTGAGATAATACCCATATGTTCCTCACAATTGGTATATTGAATGGAGATATCTTGTAGGTTCTCCTCTCGAGTTTCGTTTAGCAGGTTTCTCTCTGCTTGGTGGGATTTAGATCTGGAGCTCTCTGTACCCGAAACTTGTTGTACTGGAGGAGAATTATATTTTTGTCTCCATACCTGCTCTGAAGCGATCCTCTGGAACGCCGAGACCCTAGTTCTTGCACTCGAGTGAGTAGAGTCTTGCCCTCTAGAGCCAGGTATATCCCTACTTTTGTCCAACCGCTGAACATAATAGGGAGGAATTCTCCTACTAGGGAGTTCATTTTCATGTGGGTTGGAGGATCTTTGAGTATAGTTTTGAGCTCTCCTATCCTGCCACTGAGAGTTATAAGATGGGCAGACAGATTTCCCATATACGTTAGTCTCCATATAATCTCTACTTCTTTTCACACCTTTTTGGGTTTGTTCCTTGAGGGTAGAAGTAGGATTTGATACTTTTGTCCAACCGCTGAACATAATAGGGAGGAATTCTCCTACTAGGGAGTTCATTTTCATGTGGGTTGGAGGATCTTTGAGTATAGTTTTGAGCTCTCCTATCCTGCCACTGAGAGTTATAAGATGGGCAGACAGATTTCCCATATACGTTAGTCTCCATATAATCTCTACTTCTTTTCACACCTTTTTGGGTTTGTTCCTTGAGGGTAGAAGTAGGATTTGAT
>CM071717.1:42706713-42721269 GCA_036630335.1 Physaria fendleri
GAATTCATAAGAATCTTACAAGAATTCTCAAAGCTATTTGGAGCCTTCAACGTAGCGGATTTTATACCATACTTTGGGTGGATTGATCCACAAGGGATAAACAAGAGGCTGGTGAAGGCTCGTAATGATCTTGATGGATTTATTGACGATATCATCGATGAACATATGAATAAGAAGGAGAATCAAAACGGTGGGGATGAAGGAGATGTTGATACTGATATGGTTGATGATCTTCTTGCTTTTTACAGTGAAGAGGCCGAATTAGTGAGTGAAGCAACGGATCTTCAGAATTCTATCAAACTTACCCGTGACAATATCAAAGCAATCATTATGGTAAGTATATTTCAAAAGCCACTACTTACTTGTCATTATACAGTAACACTTATCTGTTAACCACTTCCTAAGTATTTTTTTTGTTATAATTAGAAAGTTAATTTTCTATTTCATACGTATACTCTAATTAATGTATTCAAAGCGTGGAATACTAAAATATACAATAAATATGAGATATAGTGAATAAAAATGATGGAGAGAGAAATATACTAATAATATTAAAATTGAATTCTAATTATTTTATTTTATTTTAATAGGACGTTATGTTTGGAGGAACGGAAACAGTAGCGTCGGCGATAGAGTGGGCTTTAACGGAGTTATTACGGAGCCCCGAGGATCTAAAACGGGTCCAAAAAGAACTCGCGGAAGTTGTCGGACTTGACCGTCGAGTTGAGGAAACAGACATCGAGAAGTTGACTTATCTAAAATGCACACTGAAAGAAACCCTAAGGATGCACCCACCGATCCCACTGCTCCTCCATGAAACCGCAGAGGACGCTAATATCGACGGTTACTTTGTCCCCAAGAAATCTCGAGTGATGGTCAACGCATTTGCAATTGGACGAGACCCAACATCTTGGGTGGATCCGGATACGTTTAGACCATCGAGGTTTTTGGAACCGGGAGTACCAGACTTTAAAGGGAGTAATTTTGAATTTATACCGTTCGGGTCGGGTCGAAGATCATGTCCGGGTATGCAACTAGGGTTATACGCGCTGGAGTTAGCCGTGGCTCATATATTACATTGCTTCACGTGGAAATTGCCAGATGGGATGAAAGCAAGCGAGCTCGATATGAATGACGTGTTTGGTCTCACGGCTCCTAAAGCCACACGTCTTTTCGCCGTCCCGACCACGCGCCTTATATGTGCTCTTTAAGTTAGCATGGCAGGAGTTTGATATTAGTTCTTGGGGAGCTGGTAATAAGTTTTAATGTAGCCCTGAGAATTTGTGGATGTTATGTACTTTATATATTATGTGTGTGTCTACGCTTATATTCGGAATTAGAACTTAAATGTTTTGTGTTTTATTTTGTTTTTTATTTCTGTTGTGAGTATTTTTACCCGAATTAATAAATGTAAAACAGTAAAAGAATATTTACTCTATTTCGTAATATTTGATTTTGTAAAAAAAATTTCTTTAATATTTGATTGAAAAAGGTTATCAAAAAAATATTTGATTGAAAAAATTATTTATTGTATTTATGATTATAAAATTTATTAATTATTACATACTTAATCATTTTAAAATAAATATTTTCGAGTCATTTAATTATTGTAATTATTAGAAAATCATCTTATTTGCTGGATTCATAAGAATCTTACAAGAATTCTCAAAGCTATTTGGAGCCTTCAACGTAGCGGATTTTATACCATACTTTGGGTGGATTGATCCACAAGGGATAAACAAGAGGCTGGTGAAGGCTCGTAATGATCTTGATGGATTTATTGACGATATCATCGATGAACATATGAATAAGAAGGAGAATCAAAACGGTGGGGATGAAGGAGATGTTGATACTGATATGGTTGATGATCTTCTTGCTTTTTACAGTGAAGAGGCCGAATTAGTGAGTGAAGCAACGGATCTTCAGAATTCTATCAAACTTACCCGTGACAATATCAAAGCAATCATTATGGTAAGTATATTTCAAAAGCCACTACTTACTTGTCATTATACAGTAACACTTATCTGTTAACCACTTCCTAAGTATTTTTTTTGTTATAATTAGAAAGTTAATTTTCTATTTCATACGTATACTCTAATTAATGTATTCAAAGCGTGGAATACTAAAATATACAATAAATATGAGATATAGTGAATAAAAATGATGGAGAGAGAAATATACTAATAATATTAAAATTGAATTCTAATTATTTTATTTTATTTTAATAGGACGTTATGTTTGGAGGAACGGAAACAGTAGCGTCGGCGATAGAGTGGGCTTTAACGGAGTTATTACGGAGCCCCGAGGATCTAAAACGGGTCCAAAAAGAACTCGCGGAAGTTGTCGGACTTGACCGTCGAGTTGAGGAAACAGACATCGAGAAGTTGACTTATCTAAAATGCACACTGAAAGAAACCCTAAGGATGCACCCACCGATCCCACTGCTCCTCCATGAAACCGCAGAGGACGCTAATATCGACGGTTACTTTGTCCCCAAGAAATCTCGAGTGATGGTCAACGCATTTGCAATTGGACGAGACCCAACATCTTGGGTGGATCCGGATACGTTTAGACCATCGAGGTTTTTGGAACCGGGAGTACCAGACTTTAAAGGGAGTAATTTTGAATTTATACCGTTCGGGTCGGGTCGAAGATCATGTCCGGGTATGCAACTAGGGTTATACGCGCTGGAGTTAGCCGTGGCTCATATATTACATTGCTTCACGTGGAAATTGCCAGATGGGATGAAAGCAAGCGAGCTCGATATGAATGACGTGTTTGGTCTCACGGCTCCTAAAGCCACACGTCTTTTCGCCGTCCCGACCACGCGCCTTATATGTGCTCTTTAAGTTAGCATGGCAGGAGTTTGATATTAGTTCTTGGGGAGCTGGTAATAAGTTTTAATGTAGCCCTGAGAATTTGTGGATGTTATGTACTTTATATATTATGTGTGTGTCTACGCTTATATTCGGAATTAGAACTTAAATGTTTTGTGTTTTATTTTGTTTTTTATTTCTGTTGTGAGTATTTTTACCCGAATTAATAAATGTAAAACAGTAAAAGAATATTTACTCTATTTCGTAATATTTGATTTTGTAAAAAAAATTTCTTTAATATTTGATTGAAAAAGGTTATCAAAAAAATATTTGATTGAAAAAATTATTTATTGTATTTATGATTATAAAATTTATTAATTATTACATACTTAATCATTTTAAAATAAATATTTTCGAGTCATTTAATTATTGTAATTATTAGAAAATCATCTTATTTGCTGGAAGTAAGATTCTTTTAAACAAACAACTAAGCATGTTACAAAGATCCAAATTAAAGAATCTTGAATTTGTTGGAAGTTTAAATAAACAACTAAGCATGTTACAAAGATCCAAATTAAAGAATCTTGAATTTGTTGGAAGTTTAAATTAAAACCCCATGGGCATCGCCTAACACCTATGACCTATGTATTAGTTATTTTGACCAGGGGTGGTCCTCTTTTAATTCAAAAAAAACATTCGTATCGGGCCCCGAAATATAGGGGGCCTCTAGCCATGTTATCAATTGAAAGAGACATGGTTAAACACCTTGATTATGGTTTATACAATTCTATATTTTTTTTTTGCGAAGGGTCCCAAATTTTTTTTCGTATTAGGCCTCGGATCAGGTCGGACCGACTCTGATTGAGACATGGTTAAACACCTTGATTATGGTTTATACAATTCTATATTTTTTTTTTGCGAAGGGTCCCAAATTTTTTTTCGTATTAGGCCTCGGATCAGGTCGGACCGACTCTGATTCTATGATAACTGTAGACCAAAAAAATTCTATGATAATCAAACTTTAGAAAACTCTATGGTCAAATTTAAGTTAAAAGTGATCTAACATTGATTTTAAGTAATTTTGAAGGGAGGTTGGGAAATCAGGTTTCGTCACGTAATATGATATAGAAAAAAAAAACTAATACACTATACTAGATTTGAAGTCCAAACATATTCTATAGTATACAAGTAAGTAAAAGTATGCTCCAAACATTTAGAAACAAAATTAATAATACTAATCTATGTTCCTTTTTGATGGCTTTTGTTTTTTCTATTTTAGTAACAAGAAGCAGCCTCTATACATGAAGTCAAAACTGATAATTTTCAAACTTTGATTCTGCTTCAAAGGCTCTCTAAATTTACTATATAATCCCAACTCCAATTCCATAAACTCCTCACAACAATATTTAATCATCTCATTGTGAAACACAAAGAAGAAGAAAAAAAACGTTTTTGTTTTAGTTAAAGAAAATGATGATGATGAACAAAGGTGTTCTAAGTTCTGTTCTAATTTTCATGTTGGTCGCTTCAGTTGTTGTGGTTGAGGCTCGTCCATTGGGTGTAAGGAAATCTGAAGAGAAGCTCGTGGCTAAGTTTTTCTATGGTTTCTCACTTGGGGCGATCAAGGATGCGGGTCCTAGCTCTGGTGGTGAAGGTCATCGGTTTGTGGATAGGAAAGAGACGCTTGGATATGGTAAACATTCTGGTCCTAGTCCTAGTGGACCTGGTCACTAAGTTTGGACAGGACTTGTTAAGGTGGCGGGTTTGAGTTAAGTTTCAGTCATTCGTTTTTTTTAAAAATCGTTTAAAAATAAAAATAAGTTAGAATTGGTAGAGCCTCAATGCTTGTCTTTAGAATATTCTTTAATTGATTATTCAAATTTATTTAAGAATAATGTACAATGTAATGTAATTCATATATGCAATGATTAATAAATAATTTATTCTTGTTTAAAATAAATTTTATAATCTTTACCAAGAATAATGTATCACCACATTAATGTTTAGGTATGGTCCAAAATACTAGTAAACCTGTTCCATAACACTTGATTTTCTAGTATTATACTTTTTTTTTTTTTGTCAAAGACTTTTTAGTGATCTCTACATATATGTTGGGTTCGAATCTATGTGGTGTCATGGAAACAGTGATTTGGCTATGAAAATACAGAGCCATTAGCGTAATGTGATTCAGACCTAGCGGCTAGCACTATACTCTTATTTCATAATAATTTGATTTTGAATAATTAGTTAGTTTTGTAATTTGTAATGTTAATGTATTTTATTTTCATTTAGTATTTGAAAGTATATATTGTGCTTATGAATTTTCAAAGAAAACTACTTTGAATGGAAATATCAACAAAAAGGTTAGAAACAAGAAAAAAAAGATAGCCAAATTGGTGTCTGAATTTTAGAAACATAAATCAATTTTGACGCGGCTAACAAAAAAATTTAGGGGCGCTCTGAATGATAATTCAAGGTTGACAGTAGAAAGAATAAGGACATTTTACTATTTTTTTTTTGTCTTTCTCTATTTCTAAGCAAGACTTTCTCCTTATATCCCTCAACAAATGCTTGCCTAATTGGTGTCTAACCTCAAGCATAACCTCAAGCATAACTAGTAAATAGCTATCTTCTTCACGGTCTCTCTAAGAGGAATATTTATGTGGCTATTTCGTTTGTGATAACAGTTATATAATCAGTAGAAAAGAGCTTGGATTTAACCGGCGACATCAAGTGTTCGAAGAACTAAATTACTTGTTTCTTGATTTTTGGTTTTTATTAGATTTTTAGTTGCGATCTCTGTTGCTCTTTGTTTAAGTTTCGTATTCATTTGATTTGCTATGTGAAGAAACTGTTTTGTTCTGGGATTTATTGGTTCATTCCATTTAGAGAATCTACTAGGCCTTTGTGGTTTATTGACATTAAATGGTCGTCCGCTATAGGACACATCTTGGTATTAATGAATGCTAAGTGAGTTTTAAATAAAAATATGTTAGCAGTTAATTAATTTGTTATAAATACTGGTCAATTTTATATGATTTTATTTCAATAAAAGTATGTTCATAAAAAATGTTAGGCTAAAATATATGTTCTTTTCATGTATAAGAGGTTTAATGAATTTTTGAGTCATAGACTTTTCCGTTTCAAAATTTTTTTATGTCAATTATCGGCCTTTCAATTTAACTACACAAATAATTCGATTCTCATAAATTGGTACCTAAATCATACTAATAACATTAATTTTGGATTTTTAATTTAATGGCTAACTGGTTAATTCTAAAGTCCAAAATTAATATCAAATAACTATGATCGAATTTTAATGGTTAATTAAATCTGATTTTGGTTATGCGCGTATTTCGTGCATAAGTAATTAAACGCAATGAATTATATGATTAGTTAATAAAACTCGCGAATGATAATTAACATATGTATAGTAAAAAAAATAAAATCATTACTATGGTTTGGATATCAATTTCTGACAATTAAATTATTTGACTAATTAAATTGACAATCCGATAGTTGACGTAGAAATAATGACGAAAAAATTTAAAGCTAAAAAGTTTGTGAACCCTT
This sequence comes from Physaria fendleri, assembly GCA_036630335.1. Taxonomy (NCBI): domain Eukaryota; kingdom Viridiplantae; phylum Streptophyta; class Magnoliopsida; order Brassicales; family Brassicaceae; genus Physaria; species Physaria fendleri. The sequence goes on from CM071717.1 coordinate 42,713,103, forward strand.
TAAAAGATGGCTGCTCTTTATGAAGCCCCAGGTGTGTTTGATGGTATAGTAGAGGATCCAATAGAGAATCCACACATTTCATTCCAGTAAATCTCTTACTCCAACTTTGAATTCTGAAAACTATATGTTTCTCTTTTGCTTATGTAACTCTTCTTGACAATGACATCTTTTCTGGAACCTATGGTGTTATTTGGAAAAAAAAAAAAAACTTGGTTTATGAATTAGAGTGGTGTATGTGAATAGGTTTAAATAATTTATGTTATTATTTATTCCATTGATAATCAAACATTAGAAAACTCTTTGGTCAAAACATATTCAAGTTAAAATTATCTAACATTGATTTTTAGTAATATTGAATAAAGGTGGTGATATTAGGTTTTGTCACGTAATATGATATAGAAAAAAAAAACTAAAATACTGTATAGTAGATTTGAAATCCAAACATATTTTATATTCTACAAGTAAAAGTATGTTCCAAGCAATTAGAACCAAAATTTAAAATAATTTTCTTTAATCTTTTATTCCTTTTTGATGGCTTTTGTTTTTTCTATTTTAGTACAAGAAACAGCCTCTGTACATGATGTCAAACTGAAAATTTCAAACTTTGATTCTACTTCAAAGCTCTCTAACTTTACTATATAAATCCCACTCTAATTCCATAAATTACTCACAACAAATAGTGAAATACACAGAAGAAAAAACATTTTTGTTTAGTTAAAGAAAATATGATGAACAAAGTTGTTCTAAGTTCGGTTTTGTTTTTCATGTTGGCTGCTTCCGTTTTTTTAGTGGAGGCACGTCCGTTGGGTGTAATCGAATCTGAAGAGAAGTTGGTAGCTAAGTTTTTAGATGGTTTGTCACTTGGGGCGATCAAAGACTCAGGTCCTAGCTCTGGTGGTGAAGGTCATCGGGTCGTGGATCGGACTCAGTTGTTGGGATATGGTAAACACTCTGGTCCTAGCCCTAGTGGACCTGGTCACTAAGTTTGGACCGGACTTGTTAATATGACGGGCTTTGGGTTTAGTTCCAAACATTCATTTCAATAAATAGTACTAATAGGATTTTTTTTTTTAAATCGTTTTATAATGAAAAATAAGTTACAATTGGTGGAGAACCTCAATTGCTCTGCAGGAGTATTCTTTTAAATTAGTTTAAGAATAATTATTCAAATTAGTTTAAGAATAATTATTCAAATTAGTTTAAGAATAATAATTAGTTTAAGAATAATTAAATTAGTTTAAGAATAATAATTAGTTTAAGAATAATTATTCAAATTAGTTTAAGAATAATTATTCAAATTAGTTTAAGAATAATTCATATATCACATTGATTAATATAAGTGATTCAATAATCTTTCTTGTTTTAAAATCTTTGGCAGAAAATGAATGTTTTGGTATGGTCCAAAATACAACCTACCATTGGTTTGGTTTATTGACGATTTAAACCAAAACTCCAAACTCTTATTTCTTTATAAATGACGGTCCAACTCGAATCCTCAACTATGGTGACTAATGTGAACAATGACAATGTACCAAACTTCTTTAATTTGTCACACAAAATCGTTCATGTAAAGAGGAAGAAGAAAAGAAAAAAACAGAAGGCGGGCGATTCAAAAGGCGATCCTAACAAACAACTGCGACTATCACGGAGGCAACGTCGGCGGCGTCTCCTTGCTCTTTCCGGCGTTCTGGTGTCTTCAGTGCACCAATCTGAGGTGCCTTACTCTTCACGTGAAAATCCTTTATTTGCGGAAGATGAAGGAGAAGTGCGTTTAAATTCGCAAAAAGACTTTCCAAGGCTGGGCGAGAATAGTTCTCCTGCGGCTAGTGTGGAAATCGAGTCGAGGGTGCGTGAAGATCATGAAGATCTTCCGGCGAACAAACCCTCAATGCCTCCGGTGAATTCCCATTCGAATTCACGGGGGCCATCAGCTAAGCCTCTATACTCTGCTATAGTGGATAAAAACATTGATCCCATTCGAATTCACGGGGGCCATCAGCTAAGCCTCTATACTCTGCTATAGTGGATAAAAACATTGATCTACCAAAGTTTTCGTTAAACTTGCCTGTTGTTTCAGGGACTGTGGAAGCTGCTATTCCAAAAGCGGTCTTGGAGGATGCGCAACCTCTATGGTCGGAATTGATTGTGGGCAGATTTCAGAACAAGGCACCATCATTAGGTGCTATTCACTTTCTGGTTAATAAGATTTGGCCATTGGAGGATAGAAAGATGGAGATCCTTGTTTACAAAGTTAATGATCATATGGTGAAGTTCAGGGTACCGAATGACACAACTCGAAAGTGGCTTCTGGGTCGTGGAATGTGGAACATATTGGGACAGCCAATGGTTCTCTCAAAGTGGTCTCCAATTGGAGAAAAACAAGTTCCTTCTTTCCAAATTATGCCTATGTGGGTTCATATGAAAAGTGTTCCTAGAGAATTATTCACAAGGAAAGGATTAAGCTGGTTAGCAGGTGCAGCTGGTGAGGCTAAGTATCTTCATCCAGATACCCTGCAATGCAAGAGCTTTGAAGAGGCAAAAGTCTTTGTTCATGTTGATCTAAAGAAGGAGTTAGTAAAGGAATTCAAAGTAGATGGTGTTGCAAACCCAGTTACTTTTTCTTACCCGTGGCTACCAAAACGTTGTCAAACATGTTCTCTATGGGGGCATACATCGGTGAAGTGTACTTCACAAAAGGTGAACTCCCATCGACAAAGTTCGGAGGGTATTACGGCTAAGTCGGATGAGGTTTTGAGAAACATAAATTCAACTGAGGAGGAGAACACTCAACTTGAAGATGGCGAAATCCCTGGCAATCTGAACAATGACAAAAACGGAGATGAAAGTGAGGCAGAAGGTGCGACTGATAATGGTGTAAAGGATTCTGGTGCTCGGGATGATTTGGCTGAGAGAAATGGCGAGTCCTTAGCCGATAAAGAGGCTGAAAATAGTGTCATGGCGCAGCTACATAAAGAAGTTGATCAGATTGTGTTACGAAAGGTGAATTTGACAACAGCTGTTGACAATTCGACTAATAAAGTTGTCAACATTGGCTCCGAGTATTTGGAATTGATCGCGGACCATCTCCGACAAGTGGGGAAATCTGGGCAAAACTCCTCCGCTTGTGAGAAGACTTTAGAAGTAACAAACAATGGAGATGATGCAGAATGGACTACAGTGGTATCTCCTTCTAAGAGGGGTCAAAAAGCCAATGTAACAGTCCGTAATGAAGACACTGATCATTCTCATTCCCAGTTTCAGGTCTTAGCAGATTTGGAGGAGGATTTAAACATTCAGGGTGTTCGTCGTGGTGAATGTACAAAACCAAGTTCCTCTTCTTCGGGAACTGTTAGAACAACACGTTCTTCAAGTAGAAAAGCTGTGGAGGAAGCTTTAAAAAATGTTAAGGGGCGTTCGTCCCGGATGCATTTTTAATGGTCGGTTTCTTATGGAACATTAGAGGTCTAAATAAGACCTCAAAACACTCTGTTGTTCAATCTTGGATTCAGAGTGGTTCATTCCGTTTCGGATGTCTGTTGGAAACAAGAGTTAAAGAAAGAAGGGTGGATTATATTCTATCTAAATTGAATCTGGGTTGGTCTTTAATGTCTAACTATGAACACCATGAGAATGGTCGTATTTGGGTTATGTGGCGAGATGATGTTTGTGTTACTACAGTCTTTAAGAGTAGTCAGTTGATCACTTGTCTCGTGGAGTTGGGTGGTGATATTCCTGCATTCTACTGCTCCTTTGTCTATGCTGCAAATACAGAAGAGGAACGACGCGATCTGTGGCGCGATCTGGTAACTCATTCAGTTTCTCCTCTTTTTTGGAACTATCCCTGGTGGATTGGTGGGGATTTTAATGAGGTACTTAGTGTAGATGAGCATTCATTAACAATGCCGGTGGAGGGTTTTGTTGGTATGCGTGCGTTTCAAGAGTTTGTCCGTACTTGCCAGCTGATAGAGATGCTAACACAAGGACCTAAATTCACTTGGTGTAATCGTCGGGAAATAAGTCTTATTTATAAAAAACTGGATAGAGTTCTGGTCAATGAAGAGTGGAACAGAACTTTTCCTGATACTTATGTTAGCTTTGATAGTGGTGGCTGTTCAGATCATCTTAGAGGACAATTCTTCATTTCCACAAATTTGGAGATAAGGAAACGACCTTTTAAATTTATGAATGTGCTAACAAAGTTCCCAGATTTTCTGCCTATGGTTAAAGATTTTTGGAGTCAGCAATCACCGTTGTTCGTCTCCACTTCAGCAACTCATCGGTTTTCAAAGAATCTAAAGTTGATGAAAGGTATGTTGCGGATTTTGGGCAAGTCTCATCTCCATAAGATATTGGACCAAGTAAATGAAGCTTTTAAGGTGCTTTGTGAGAAGCAGCAAAATTCTTTCTTGACGCCTAATGAAGCTGTTTTTGGAGAGGAAGTAGTAGCTTATAAAAGGTGGGAAGATCTTAGTAATATAGAAGAAAACTTCTTGAAAAAGAGATCAAAAATTCATTGGCTGAAGGTTGGAGATCGAAATAATAGGTATTTTTACAATGCAATAAAGGAGAGGAAAAATAGGAATTCAATAAGGGAGCTTTTGGATCATAATGGAGTTCGAATATCAGATCAAGCTAGTCTCAAAAACGAAGCTGTGTATCACTTTAATAAGTTTCTGAACGAAGAGCCAACGAATTTTGATGCAGAAGCAGATATCAGTCATCTAATCGATTTTAGATGTTCTACTGAGGACCGTGCTATGCTGCTCAAAGACGTAACAAGAGAAGAAATAAAGGAGGTGATTTTTAGTTTGCCCAGAAACAAGGCTCCTGGCCCGGATGGTTACACTATTGAGTTCTTTACTGCTTCTTGGGACATTATTGGCAAGGATGTTGAGGTGGCTGTGCTCTCCTTTTTCCAGACAGGTTTTCTACCTAAAGGAATGAACTCAACAATTCTAGCGCTTATTCTGAAGAAGGATGATGCGCTTACAATGAAAGATTATAGACCCATATCATTGTGCAACGTTTTCTATAAGGTCATATCTCGCCTTCTAGCAAATCGCCTAAAGATCCTTCTTCCTCAAATGATAGCTAAAAATCAATCTGCTTTTGTTCCTAAGCGGCTACTTATGGAGAACATTCTTCTAGCTACAGAGATAGTTAAGGATTACCATAAAGACAACATATCTCCTCGTTGCTCCTTGAAGATAGATATTTCAAAGGTTTTCGACTCCGTTCAATGGCCTTTCTTGTTTCGGATTCTGCAAAAAATGGATCTCCCGGATCAATTTATTCGATGGATAGAAGTTTGTGTCACAACGCCTTCTTTTTCTGTACAAGTAAATGGGGAGTTGGGAGGTTACTTTGGCAGCTCAAGGGGGCTCAGACAAGGCTGTTCTCTGTCCCCTTATCTCTTTGTTATTTGTATGAATGTACTATCAAAGATGTTGGACTTAGGAGTGGCAGATCGTACATTTAATTACCATCCAAGATGTAAGGGAATCAGGTTAACACATCTCTGTTTTGCCGACGATTTACTGGTCTTTGTAGAAGGAAAACCGAACTCTATAGCTGGTGTAGTCTCAATTTTGGATCGTTTCAGCAGTATTTCGGGCTTAATTGCAAATCTGGAAAAGAGTTCGATCTTTCTTGCAGGAGTTCCAAACCTGCAACGTACACAGCTTCTGTCTTCTTTCTCGTTCGCGGTGGGTAACCTCCCAGTGAGGTACCTAGGGTTGCCTTTGCTACCTAAGCGGCTGAGTCGGGATGACTACATGGTTCTAGTGGAGAGGATTCGCACAAAGATAAGCTCCTGGAAAGGTCGTTTTCTATCATATACAGGACGCGTTCAACTTGTAAAATCAGTTATATCAGGTATTGTTAATTTTTGGCAAAGTGTTTTTTACTTGCCAGGGGATTGTTTGCGACAGCTAGAGAGCATTTGTTCCTCTTTTGTCTGGAATGGACCTAATTTAACCTTAAGTACTGCTAAAGTTGCTTGGGATCGTGTTTGTTTACCTAAAGAAGAAGGTGGATTGGGATTGAGGAGACTTAAAGATGTAAACAGAGTAAATTGTTTCAAGTTGATTTGGAGACTCTTATCGAGTAAGGACTCTTTATGGGCTAACTGGGTACATTCTTACATATTAAAAGGAAAATCATTTTGGGCTGCTTCAAGTTCTTCTCTGGGATCATGGATATATAAGAAGCTTCGGAAGCATCGTCTTATGGCAAGTAATTTGCATAGAGTGGAAGTTAGATCGGGACATGGTACTTCCTTTTGGTACGATGTCTGGTCGGATCTAGGATGTCTATATGATCTAGTTGGGCATAGAGGTACTATTGATATGGGCATATCACTTCAAGCTTCCCTTCATGATGTTCTTACAATGCGTAGGAGAAGTCAACATAGGTCCGAAATATATAAGCTAATAGAGGAGGCGGTCAGGCGAGTTTCTAGTCGCGATGGAGATGATGTTCATCTTTGGTCTCGACGGGATGGTGTCTTCGCTACAGATTTTAGCAGTGCACACATGTGGCATCAGATTCGTGTGCTGGGTCAACGAGTTTTCTGGTACCGACTTGCTTGGTTTTCACAAGCCACACCTAAATTCGCCTTTATAACATGGCTTGCTTTTCATGATCGCTTATCTACAATGGATAGAATCAAAATTTGGAATGCTGCAGTTGATGATACATGTGTTCTCTGTACTTCAGCTAGGGAAACCAAACATCATTTGTTTTTTGATTGTCGTTTCACTAGTGGGATTTGGGCTGCTACCATGGGCAATCTTATGGGTACAGCATATTCTGCTGACTGGAATCGGATCACCACATTCCTACTTACTGCTCGTTTGGATAGGGATAAAAAATTCATTGTTAGATATGCTTTTCAAGTTGTTCTTTATGCTGTCTGGATGGAACGAAACGATAGGTGTCATGGAAAATCTCCTCAAGGCCAGTCATTAATGATTCGATTGCTGGACAAAGGAATCCGTAACAAGATTTCTTCAATGCGTGAGAAGGGTCTCCTCTGGATGGATCGTGAACTGCAAGTATGGTTCTCTAATCATTGAGTTTCATCTTTCTTCGGACTGAGATGTGAATGTACGAGAGTAAAGAGAAGGATAGGTCACAAAAGCAATAGTAGTGTCTTGATGAGTCAAAGATCTAGGAAGGGAAGGTTTGGAGTCTTTGATATCAAGATACTACTGCTTTTAAAACGTTTTCTATAATAAGTTCAGTGTATTAATTGTTTAAAANNNNAGTAAAATCATTCATAATATCAACAAATATTATAAAACTATACTAATATCTTTGACAGATATATTAAATATCATTTCAATATAATCGATCATAATTAAATGTTGACATAAAATATTATAATGTTTATAATTTAATATAACATAATAATATATATCCAACATAAAAGTTCGGTTTTAACAGCTTTTTTTTCGGTTTTTAACCGAACCAAATCTAAACCAACAATTTATCAAAATAATAACCAATTGGATTTATAATCTAAATTATAATCAAATAATTTATAATCTATTTTTTCTGTTACAGTTTTTTGTCCCACCCCTACCTGCTTTAAATGGGTTGGTCTTAAAATGGACAGTCATATCCATCACAAAATTTTATGCATCTTACTATCACTAGCATACCATATATAAAATAACAATAACCACCACAATATATATTCGAATCTCGAACTGAATTCTTACAAGATTATGTCTGGTGCATTATGAAATGACAATATACCATAAAAAGATAGTACTTTTGAATGGTATAAGATAGTTTCTTGTCCCAAAAGATAGGTCAACGTTAAAGCAAAAGATAAATAAATAGAAAGGAGAAAGCAAAAGATCAGACTTGAGCTTGAGTAGTGATGTGCACTATGGATTCCACACTACAAGAAAAAGTCCGAATAACGACCACCAAATTTGGTTGCAAATTGGTCGCGCCACAAAATCGACTAAATAGCGACCAAATGATATATGTTTCCCTCCATAGTACACAGTAACTAGCTTTAAGCTCTTAGTCTTGATCAATACATAATATTAAATTATTAAAATTATAATTGAGATTCCTAAAATTAATGTTTTGGTAATTAATATATTTTTGACTTATTACAATTATTCTTCAGTTTCCTAAAACTAATAATTTT
>CM071717.1:42735461-42745566 GCA_036630335.1 Physaria fendleri
GCAGATTATTTTGTTTGGTACTCAATGATCTTAAGGTTTATGTAGCTCACTGCCATTAATGTTCTTTCACAGGAAGCGGCTATTCAATATGGTGACTGAACTTCCTCCAGTTTTCGAGGTTGTCCTGGACACAATCAAGAAACAGGAAAATGATAACTCTATTTCCAACAACAGCAGCAACAGATTCATATCAAACTTTACGGTAAGAAGATTTATATATGGTCTAGATTCTATATCCTAAATGGTATGTTAATAGACTTGAAAAATCTGTTTATATTTCCTTAGTAAGCTAAGTTCAGTGTTCTTTTGGGTAAGCTGTTTATATATCCATATATCCTTTGCAGCGAGGATATGAACCCCGTGTGGACTTCTCAAGGGATGAACCCGAAGATGAAGAGGAAGAGATAGGTGTTGAAGACGAAGACAAGGAAGACGAGGACGAGGATGAGGATGAGGAAGGTGTTGAAGACGAAGACAAGGAAGACGAGAACGAGGATGAAGAAGAGCAAGGGGAAACACAGTGTGGAGCATGTGATAGACGCTATCCATCTGATTTTTGGATATGTTGTGACATCTGTGAAAGGTGGTTTCATGGAAAATGTGTGAGCTGAGCACATCAAGCAATATAACTGCCCAGCTTGCATTAACAAGAAGAGAGCTCGGGCCTTAAAGCTTCGCAAATGATGAACAGATTAACTATTTTGTTAGATCAGATTTTTGGTAAATCTTAGGCTCTTTAGCCGGATTAGGAAGACATTTTAGTATGGTTCTACAGTTTCAGTTTTGGTTTTGTTTCCAAAATGGACTTGTATTAGTACCAAACACAAACTTAAGAAACTACAGATCATGGAAAAAAATCTGTTTGAAGCTCCAACTATAATTTCATTTTAATGTTTGCCCTAACAAATCAATTGGTATCACTAATTAATTACTACATTGTTAGAGATCACTTAATTATGTCCCTCTTCATTATAATCCCACAATATAAAACTGATTTTTGGTATCTGTTATCTAATTAATCAGAACCTCCAAAACTAATTTCCTTCAATAACTTTTCGTTTTATATTTATTAAACATTAAACATATAAAAACCAAAAGAAATTCTGTTACCATTAAAGCCATATCTCAGAAGAAGAACAACAAAAAATGGAAAGGGCAAATAACGTTGTCATCAAACCCCTAACATGGTGCCTTGTATTACAAGCTACCATATTCCAAGCAAATTCACTCGTAGGAGACGTGGGATTCAAGTTACTAATCAAAAACGAAATGTATGGTTTAAAACGTCATCAGTTCTCTACCGTTGCAAATCATCTAAAACATCCTTAAGATGGCACATATCAAATCCAAATTCAGAATTTTCTTTACTTTGTCTGTGGGCAAGCTTGTCTCCTCAAGGAGCTCTTAAATAACTCTAGTAATTTAACAAACATGTAATATCTGGACCAAGATACACAACAAAAACTCACCTTTAGCAGCTTGGACTTGGGTGAGAATATAATCTCTTTCTTGGTCGTTCAGCAGTAGTTTTTGCGCTTTTGCCAATGCTGTTCAGAGATATCAATTCTTTTTTAGGACGGCCAAGCATTTTTTTTGCGCTTTTGCCAATGCTGTTCAGAGATATCAATTCTTTTTTAGGACGGCCAAGCATTTGAATACAAACCTCCAAAAGCCTCCTGTGCTAGTTGATGTTTGCATTTGTCAGGATGAACCATCAAAGAAATCTGTAAAAAGGTTCAGATCAGTCACAAAGTAGAATCAATATGAGAATTTCTCCACTTCTTTATCCAATGGTGCACCACAATTTACAATTTCCAGTGTATTCCCAATCAGAGGCATAGTAATTAAACTCACTTAGACAAGCCTTTTGTTTCCACTAAATCGAAAACCCATGAATCAAAAAAACAAACATCCTTCCAGGAAAAATAGCAGAATAATACCTTTCTGTACTGCCTTTTAACGTCATCCTGTTTTTATGGGGTAGAAGAAGAAGATGATAACCAAAATAAATATTTTAATTTTAATATTAAAAAAAAGTATGTCATTGGTAAAAAAGATATGTGGGACCAGTCTCTATATTATTTTTCATTTATTCGAATTATTTTTAAATATAAGGGCTTAAGAGACTTAAAAGGATTTAAGAGACTCCCTTTTATTTATTAAGGGTATGCGAGACTTAAATAAGCAGAACAATTATTATGAAACTCAAATAAGCAGAACAATAACGAATACAAAAAGAATTATCAACAATCAAAACAAATAATTAGAGATTTAAATTAAAAAGAAAAAAAAACTTGACAATAGTAAACGTTGATGAATAGAGAAGATGACAAAAAATGAATTTGAACAGATTTTTTCTTTCTTAGTTAATCTAATATTCAATTAAATAGTAATAATAAGTAAATATATATTTGTTTCCAAAAAAGAAAAAAGTAAATATATATTTTAAAAAGGGCAATATACCCAAAAAAAAGGAAAACCACGTGAGTGGGTGAATTTAGGAAAAACTATTTTCTTCATATATATTTTGAAAGCCCATATTGATCTAACCAAATGATGCCCTTAAAATGTGATATTTTTTTGATGCCCTAGGCCCAGGCCTTGGTTGCCTGGGCCCTGGGCCGACCCTGATTTCACATATGAAAAAGTTTATTGCATTGATATTCTCACTAAATTTTCTTATAATTATGGTACTATTACATGTTCCTACAAACGAAGCTTATAGGTTATTACCAACAGAGCGTCTTGGCAATTTACAGTTTCTACAAAGAGGTGAAGTTCCTCCTTCTGATCCTTCTAGCTGCACTCATATTCCCGGCAGCCGCGGTCCGCATTGCCCTACGCTAGAACGACATTTCGCTGGCGGCGCCACACGACAATGACGACTTGAATTTACCAACATTGTGCGTACGACCATGTTCATAGTCACATCTACTGATCATATTTTACTGATCAAATGTCTTCAAAGAGAAGTGTTCAAGTTTCTTGTTGTGTTTTTTTTTTTCTTTCTTAAATTTCTTAAATCTTTCTTAATAACAGAGTTATTATGTAACAGAAAACATAATATGTATATGTTGTAAATATTCTTGCCAAAAAAAAAGTATATGTTGTAAAGGGCATGATCCAAGTGAGGTGAAAGAGGAGTGTGTATCTTTTTTCGAGAAGCTTTTTGGCACTACGGGACCAGCTCTTTCTCAGGAGGATGATGTTTTAGTAAGAAGTTGTGTTCAGTTCCGCTGCTCTCACGAAGACAGAGAGATGCTAAGTGGTTCATTCACAGCAGAAGAGATTGAGGCTGCATTCTTAAAGTTGTCAAAAGGTAAATCGTCGGGGCCGGATGGATTTTCCGCAAAGTTTTACAAGGATGCATGGCCAATAGTTGGCTTGGAGGCTATAGAGGCTGTGCAAGAATTCTTCTCTTCTGAGAGACTGTTGAAGCAGATAAATTCAACAGCAATTACACCAATTCCCAAGAGGCCAGGAGCAGATCGGGTGGCAGAATTCAGACCTATTGCGCTTTGTAATGTCATTTACAAGGTGATCTCTAGACTAATTGCTGGAAGAATAAAGAAGATCCTTCCTAGGATCATTTCCAAGAATCAGTCCGCGTTTGTCAAAGGCAGATTACTAGTGAGGCAGATTACTAGTGGAAAATGTCTTGCTAGCTACGGAATTGGTTCAGGGCTTTGAAAGGAAAGGAGGACCGAGAAGGGGAATGTTGCAGGTGGATTTGAAGAAAGCATTTGATTCGGTAAACTGGAATTTTGTACTTTGCTTCTTGCAGGAAATGCAGTTTCCTCAGATCTTTGTGAAGTGGATTAGGGAGTGCATTACGACGGCTTCGTACACTATAAAAGTGAATGGTGAATTTTGTGGTCATTTCAAAGGAGGCAGGGGTCTAAGGCAGGGTGACTCTATCTCTCCATTACTATTTGTCATGGTTATGGAAGTCTTTGGGAGAATGTTAGCGAAGCAGTTCATGAGGGGAAGGATTGGTTATCACCACAAGTGTGAATACCTAAACATATCGCATCTAGATTTTGCAGATGATATACTGCTGTTCTTTGATGGTTCTCATTCTTCGCTTGAGGGAATCAGAGAAATCCTTCTAAGGTTTCAGCAGGTTTCTGGTCTAGGCATGAATGTCAATAAATCCGCACTATATGCAGCAGGTATTGATGATCAAGATAGAAGGACTATTGAGGCTCAGAGGTTCAAGAAGGGAACTTTCCCATTTCGCTATCTCGGTCTGCCGCTGATGAGTAGAAAGCTGCGTATACATGAGTATGCTTCGCTAATGGAAGCTTTACAGAGATTTGGCTCTTGGCAATTAAGAAACATTAGTTATGCTGGAAGATTGCAACTGCTAAAATCTGTGAAAGCAAGTTTAATCAACTTTTGGGGATCAGCTTTTTGCTTTCCAAAGGGGTGTGTTAAAAAGATAGAGCAACTCTGTCAAAGGTTTTTGTGGTCGGGGAAAACAGAAGAGAGATGTTCACACAAGGTAGCGTGGTCTAATGTATGTACACCAAAGGAGGAAGGTGGTCTAGGATTGAGAAACCTGACAGTTTGGAACAAAACCTTGCTAATAAAACTAGTTTGGAGGTTGTATACATCTAAAGAATCTCTTTGGGTGGATTGGATGAAGCATCACTACTTAAACTCGGATTGGTTTTGGACAACTTGTGCAAAGGACTCGGATTCTTGGGTTTGGAAATCACTATTGTCTTTAAGACCATTGATCAAAACTTTTCTGTCTAGCAGAATCAAAAATGGGAAGGCTACTAGTTTTTGGTTTGATAACTGGGCCGATGATATTAACTTTTATGATCTCTGTGGTGACAGTGGGTGTTTGAAATTAGGATTTTCTAGGAATGCTTCAGTTGCGGATGCGGAAGAGGTTGGGGTTTGGGACAGATTGGTTTCCGGCCGACGATATAGGGATAAGAGTATTGCTACTCTTCAGGAGGTGTTGTAGGATCAGAATATGCCAAGTACCTCTCAAGAAGATGATGTCTGGTCTTGGTCTAGAGAACCTGGAATCCACAAATCATTCTCAAGCAGATATACATGGACGGAGATCCAAGGAGAGGGGGTGAAACCAAGATGGGTTAAGCTGGTTTGGTTCAAAGGAGTGGTTCCCAAGAATGCACTCACATTTTGGTTGTGTTTATTGGACAGATTACCATCCCTTGACAGATTATTCTCGTGGGGGTGTGTTCTTAGTCCTTTATGCCAGAGATGTCACAAGGAAGTGGAGAACAGAGATCATATTTTCATTGGTTGTGAAACTGGTGAACACATTTGGTTGTAGGTGACAAAGAGACTTGGAGGTCAGGCGTTACTCATTAATGATTGGGACTCGTTGGTCACTTGGTCGCTATCAGGGACACCAGGGGTTTCTAAGACACTGAGTCGAATTGCTATTCAAGCAACAATTTACCAAATCTGGATAATGAGGAACCTGAAAATGTACCAGCAGGAGAGTATTCCACCTGACGTGATTTTTTTTCAGGCGTATTGACAGGTCGGTAAGAGACACCATCTTAGCGAGGAGAAGCAGAAGAGCATACGCGAACTTGCTCCAAAAATGGTTCAGGTGGAGTTGAAACTTCACCACAAAATCATAATTCCAACAATATTTTCTTTGGTTGTTTAATTTTTTGGGGCCTAAATAAAACAATCTAATCTATATATATAATAGGAACAAACATCTCAAAATCTAAAGACTCCACATCAGCACAAAACAATTCCAAGGCATCCACGTCACGTTAGAGAGCAAAAAAAACAAAAAAAAAAAAACATTTTCTGTTAAAAATCTAAATACTCTTTAGTTCCTTCACCGCTTTAGCTTTGTGGGGAGTTTTACTCTCTATGTGTTTTTGATCCCTGACTTTTTTAGGTCTCTGTCTGCCTAATGTATACTTCTACCATAATCCTTGTGTTGTGCTTCTGACTTTATTTCTAGCATAATCAAGCACTGGACAAAACAATTTTATGTGCAAGTAATTGACAATTCCATGAGACTTCGTATGAAGGATTCTGTGTAAGTATTTTAGTCTTATCTCTTATGATCCAAAATTAAATCCTATTCTTTTAATTTATTTATATTCCCACTTGCGGATTTGTAACACAATGGGGAATTGCTTACAGGATAACCACAGAGGAAGATAAAAGATAAGCTTTAATGGTAAAAGTTCATTCTCTTTGCAATCAAAATTCTGTGTTTCATATAGTCTATTTTGTATCTTTGTTTTGTGAGCATTTACAAGTGAGGGAGAAGCAATATGATCAGTATCTCCATTTCTTCAGAGAGTCCATTTTTCCTACCAACTTCAAAATTGTCTTTTGGTTTTGCTGTGGGTGTGTGTTAATTAATTAGATTACTTGAATTGTAGCAACATTGCTTATGTGGGACACGTTAAAACCGTAGTCTTCTGGTATTTTACTTTTTAGTTCTTTTCACCTAAACATAAACCTATAGATATATTCTTAGAATGTGTTTTGCGTTGTTACAAGATTGATTGTTTAATATTTTACGGTTATTGTTATTGTCCAGCGGCTATACAATGTCTGAAAGCAAGAGGTTATATGAGCAACAAGGGTTATTGTTATTGTCCAGCGGCTATACAATGTCTGAAAGCAAGAGGTTATATGAGCAACAAGTTGAACAGCTAGGTAACTTCAACTCTGCATTCATGATCAAGTTAGCCTTCATTTCTTTTCTTTTTTGGTTAGTTAGAAGGTGCCAAAGCAACATCAGAGATTGTAGATACTTTGAGGAGTGGAGCTTCTGCCACGAAGTATTTTCTGTGAACATTTTCATAAAAATGTCTCTGACGCCAGATTATATTGCTTCACTACTGCTCTCACGTTCTTCTATACGAACAACACATATGTCTAGCCTTGGATCTCAATTTTTTTCCTCTTCATTTGGTTGTTCTTACTTTTTAACTTCAATGTATGTGGCTTTAGGTTTGCTTCAAGTTTGGTTTGATTTATTGTACGGATTCGATCGTTTTGTAGGACGAGAACAGGCTATTCCAGGGGATATCAGTTTGAACTATCTTATCCTACTGGCACTGAGCTTCTAACCAATACAGAAAAGGTTTATCCCCCTTATTTCTCCCCTAGACATTTAAGTCGTCGTCTAGATTTTGATTATTTTTTTTCTGTATCTTTTTGTGTAATTGATGATTTTTGAGTCTGGGGTAAGGCTCTATAAAGCAGCGCTTGGAAATTGCTATGAATCTGAGGACTGGGGTCTTGTGGAATTCTGCATATTGGTTAGCATTTTCAACGTCAGGGTAAATCTCCATACGTTTACCACTTTGTAAGTTTCTTCAATCTCTCTGTCTTCTTAACTGGGCTTAACTTTTTTTTTTTTTTTTTTTTCTTGTCAAACAGTTGGGGAGTTGTTCTAATAATGGCTTTTCTATATTAAACAGAAGAATCTACTTTGTTAGTTTTGTCTTTGTTCTTTTCTTCACCATTAGGATCTTTAAAGCAATGATGTTTTTTTCCTGATCGTTGTGTGTTAAGGATTAGGTTTGGTGAGTAGAATGGAAGAAGAGTATAAACGTTGGTATTTGTGTATAGGTGGATAATGCAAACAAACATGGAATAATTCTGAAAGTTGTTCAAGTTCTGACTGAACGTAACCTCACCATTCAGAAAGCTTATTTCTCCTTTGATGGTGGTTGGTTCTATTTTCGATGTTACTGACCTAGAAGAGAACCAAATAACCTATGAAATCGTTCTAGATTATATTCATAGAGCAAGTTCTAGCTATCATTTTCTTGGTTTATATTCAATTTTGGTTAGTTTTTATGAAAAATATTCTTAACACCTTTATTGCAGTCTCTTGCTCCTAATGATTCTCCTTGCTTCAGTGCATCAATGATATCATCTATTGGTGTTAAACAATCTGTCAACTTCATTGTGATTGAGCTTTTAGGAACTGACAGACCTGGTAGGTTGTTCGAGCTATGCGTTCCTCTAATGGATCTCGAATGCAATGTGGTAAATGCTACGATATGGACACATAGAGCACAAGCAGCGACGATTTTGCAAGTAACAGACTAAGAAACCTGCTCTATGATCACTGATCCAGAGAGGTTATCCAAAATCTGAAACTTCTTGGACATACAACAAAAATATATAGTCTATGTTTGAATCTGTATTAGACATTGTTTTGTCCAATGCTTGATTTTGTATTCATATGGGATGAATATCTTGGAGTCGATAACTTTTTAACGCAAAAAAGTAAGTTTCTTTTACACCCCACTACGTGCAACGGTCAGCTTTGGCTTTGTTGCTTAGTTACACCTGAGCTTCATTAATTTGCATTGTCTTTTGTACAGGTGATTTCCTTAATCTGGTAATTATGGCTTAAAGATGCATCTCTCTCTCTCTCTCTCAGGCTATAGAAGAGTTCAAGAAGGGGAAAGTAGAATAAAGAGCAGACAAAACTGGGATTGTTCACATCTCCTTTGGGAAAGTTAATTTTACAGAGGAAGAGCTTCTCATAAACTTACTTGCAGCAGTGAAATCGGTTGAGAAAAACAAACCTTAGGGAGGAAAGGACTTTACTGGAAAAGCGCACATATATGCTCGTCAATGGGGCCATCCATCAAGTTGAACATAAGGGAGGTGATAGACTTCAAGCCTCCAACTGCGAACTAACATGCAAAAACCACCTTTGAACTATTGGATTTAAGAGTAGGAGCGGGGGGTTCTTTTGCTAGACTCGATCTTCCTTTTCGTAAGACTTCACTATTGCAAGAATTCAAATGTTGTCTTACAAATATGATATATCGATCTGATGGGAATATGACGCCTTCTATGTAAATTAAGCCTATGAGTGACATATGTTATAATTATGCTAAGACATGACCCGTTTAATTAATTTATTCAGCCTTAGTGTAGTCTCGACTCCACTCAAAAAATTTTGTATAGACACTAAACGTTCGGAATTTTTGAATAAAATTAAGAAAATAAGCATTGAGTACCTACACTATCCCATTGTTTCAGGATTTTTCGAATTAATCTAAAATTTAAAAAATAAATAGCACATAATCATAAAATCAATAGAGATAATGATGATTTTGTTATGAAGATTTTGGACATAAATAGTGTTCGAGTGCTGGTAGACCGATTTTGAAAATAACATAAATAATGAACATGGACCAGCACAAAAATAATGAACATGACTTACATTGAAAAATGATTGGGCCATAACTTACAAAAATAACAACTTGATTTCGATGGACCTACATTAAATAATTATTGGGCCACCTATAATGTTTTTGGGCCATCGAAACGTTTAACCCAAAATATTTTATCTTAAACATATGATTGTGTTAGCATAACTGTTTTATAACAGTTCGCCCCTCTGACCCGTTCGCAGATTCGTAGATTACCCCCCCAAAATAAATGAACATGACTTATATTAAAAATTTATTGGGCCATAACTTACAAAATACCAGCTTGTTTCGGATGGACCTGCATTTAATAATTATTGGGCCATCAAAAGGTTTAACCCAAAAAATATTTGATCTTAAATATATGAGTGTGTTAGCATAACTGTTTTATAACAATTTGTCCTCTCTGCCCCGTTAGCAGATTGGTATACCATCATGAATGTGTGAAATTTTGACGTCTAATAGTAACAATATTGTATAGATGATTAGGCATAAATCACTTACCAATTGTTTTGAGCAAGTTTAGGCATAAATCACTTACCAATTGTTTTGAGCAAGTGATGCGTTACATAGATTACAAATGTGCTGCGACATCATCAAAAAATATAAAAAATCAACACCAACTGGTATCACGGAATTATAGCAAAACATGAGGGTAACTATGATTTCCTACACAAAAGTAAGTTACCCCAATGTTATACTTGCCCGTACATACCCCAAAAAGAATGGTCAGTGTGCTTTGACAAAAAATATATGTCGACCTCCAAAAGTTCCGTCCACCAACCGACGAGAAACCATCAATGATTACCTCATATAGGATTTTTGCAAGTTTTGCGGTTGTGTCCAGTTCCAAAACAACGTGCGCATTTGGAAGTTTTTTGAGAAGAACCCTGGACACACGA
>CM071717.1:42776656-42796122 GCA_036630335.1 Physaria fendleri
TTGTCATGTAGTATTTTGGGTTTTGATATCAATATATGAGCAACTAAACATAAAAGTAAGTTTTTTTTGTCATCATTGAAAATTTACCTGATGTGTCTTTTCTAGGAAATGCTATTTTTTTGAATAATGTCCAACTATCTTCAATGGTTAGACATTGTGGTTTAAAAGTGACACATGTTGGATCTACATGTAAGCCCACTTCCTTGTATCGAGAAGTAAGTAGTATCTTCCATCCTAAGCAATTTAATTTTAAGACAAAGGCAAATATATTATATATTATTCAAATTTTTCATATTCAAATTTTTCATAATCTGTTCTAATATGTAGCAAAGCAAATTATGTCACCTTTTTTTGATGGAAACGCATGCTTCAATCTATCCCAGTCTTCTTCTTTCCACATATCATCAAGTATAATCAAAGACTTACTAGTTTCCAACAATTGAAGCAATTCTTGCTGAAGCTTGTTTTCTGTCATATTTGACACTCTATTCTCATCATGTTTCGAACTTAGCTTTTCTAACATTGTCTGCCACACATGTTTCGTTGTAAACTGTTGTGAAATACACACCCACACAACTCCATCAAAATGATCTTTAATCCTCTTGTCATTGAAGATTTTTTGAGCCAAAGTAGTTTTACCAATACCACCCATCCCAATGATAGATACTACATGATTGTTATCTTCCTCCAACAACCAGTCAACAAGTTTTTTGACATTATCCTCCAACCCAACAAGGTCGCTTTCATTTTTGCTAGCATACGTCCTTCGAATCTCCCTTTGTCTTTCTTGCAGAGGATGTGAAAACTCGCCGCCATGTATTTCCTTTGTTTGCACCCCAAGACACTGCATATTGATCATCATGTCGGACATCCTCTTGCTTATGCTTTTTTTTTTTGCTAGCATACGTCCTTCGAATCTCCCTTTGTCTTTCTTGCAGAGGATGTGAAAACTCGCCGCCATGTATTTCCTTTGTTTGCACCCCAAGACACTGCATATTGATCATCATGTCGGACATCCTCTTGCTTATGCTTTTTATTTCGGAGGCAAGTTTCATGCGATCCACTATTAAGAAAGAAAGTCTTCTCATATGCTTATTGATGCCACTTGTTTTTGAAAGCTCTTCTTTACGAAGAATTCGATGACATCTTCTGCGTCGAAAACAATTTCCTTGATCTCATCCACACAACTTCTTACCCGCTCCTCAGTATGTTTCCTAGCATCTGCATCTTTCAAGAAGGACTTAAGCAAAGCTAGCTTAGTTTTGAGTTGTTTCGATGACATCTTCTGCGTCGAAAACAATTTCCTTGATCTCATCCACACAACTTCTTACCCGCTCCTCAGTATGTTTCCTAGCATCTGCATCTTTCAAGAAGGACTTAAGCAAAGCTAGCTTAGTTTTGAGTTCATTGAATTGCTCCTCAACTTCCTTAAATCGGTCAGCTTCTCGGACAAGAAGGTCCCAAAGCTTCTCAACTCCAAACGACAAAAGTGTCTCAGCCATAAATATCCTGCTTAATCATAAAGAAAGCTTCTCAACTCCAAACGACAAAAGTGTCTCAGCCATAAATATCCTGCTTAATCATGAAAGTAGTAGTCAATAATCACATGAGAAAGATCCATAAATTCTTAATCAGTATAATATTATCTTTTGCAGAATTAATGGAATCTAATTTCAATATATCTATGTGGAGAGACATAACCAATATAATAGAAAGAAAAGACGATATGCAAAGTATTAAAAAAATCAACAAGAACTACCTTCTTGAAGTCACTTTTGTCTCACAGATTTTCAAGTGTGTAGATAGAACTTTGATTACATTCCTTTCACAAAGACTTGCATAGAAGACTTTATGCACATGATATTTTCTTTTTGAGTGGTTCAGAAATCATATCCTAGACAACAAGATAAGATGTATTAGATATTTTTTTTTGGAGTGGTTTAATCATATCCTCAACAACAAGATAAGGTGTATTAACCATATATTTCTGGTTTAGAAAAAAAAAAATAATATAAGATGACTAAAGAAAAAAGGGCTCGCACTTCATCATCGACCAACGACAGAAAATAGTTCACTAACCAAAGAATCTTGTGTTATCGAGTTGTAAATTACATATAGGATGTGATCTTGATAAATAAAGGACCTAGAACTTGGAAAAAAGCTTGTGGACCTGAGAAGCGTTATGATACGAGTAGAAGAGCAAGTGCCAGTTTCATGATAAAGAAGGGGCAAAGCAAAACGATCTTTGGAGGGAACTCAAGTTCCCTGTTGTGACATATATCACACGACACAAGAACACTTCCTAAGTGACAGAAATCGAGTTGTAATTTAGTTTTTATTGGTTCGTTGGAGCTAATACTGTTGCATAGCAGAGCTCTTATGACCCCAAAGGCATGGGGACTGTAGCATTATAATTGTCATGGAAATACATGAAGAGAATATGTTAAATTTCTTGATCTCTTGATCAAAAAGTTCATTCATTATATCTAAACTTCTCAAATCTAAATACATAATTGGAAATACATGAAGAGAATATGTTAAATTTCTTGATCTCTTGATCAAAAAGTTCATTCATTATATCTAAACTTCTCAAATCTAAATACATAATTAACAAATAAAGTTGGCGATGTACAAAGAGAACACAGACATAAGCACAGAGAGTCTTGAGATCATCCTCGGGAAGACCAGATCAACCTTTCTTGACAGGCCTTTGGACATATGATTTGTTGGGATCCTCTGTCTTCAACTTTGGAGGACGTGTCTCTCCTTTTTTGGCCTGATGAGTGATAACAGAGACTTAGATTGAACTCTGACCCAAATGCAAATAAAGCAATTCATCAAATCATAGCTAATAATGCGGTTCTTACCTTCTTTCCTGATTTCTGAAAGTCTCTCCAGCTTGATACCTTCAAAAGGAAACCCAAAACTTTAAATCAATTGCGTATATAATCTTATTATAAATCAGTAAAAGGTTGAAAAGGAGTTGCTCCCTTTGTCCAACAAGTGTGAAAAAGTAAACAGTCATAAGACTCATAACAGCTGATATAAACGGTTCAAACTATCTCAAATGAGTTCTCTTCTCCAAAGCAATTAAATGAAATGTGAAAAGGTGAACTAAAACTGGTTCTAAACTAACGCATTCACACACGGATAAGCAATTAGAGTCATGGGCACATAAAAGAACAGATAGATCTCATATGAGTTTTCTTCTCGAAAGCCATTTCTAAGGATAGATGCGGGTCCAAGGTCAGCTAGGTGATCCAAAATAACGCATTCACAGGCAGATAAGCAATTAGAATCATGTGGCAAAAAAATAGAAAAGATATAGATCTCCAATGATTTTTCTTCACTAAAGCATCTATTAGCATACATGTGACCTTTGGGATTTTTCTTCACTAAAGCATCTATTAGCATACATGTGACCTTTGGGTCGGTCAAAGGGTCAACTAAACGTTCTAAACTAATGCATTGATAGGCAGGTAATGAAATTAGGATCATCAGTTAACGAAAGAACAAACCCTTTTTTCTCTCGTCCCTTCCCACTGTTCTTCATGCTCACGTTTTTTCTTCCACATCTCCTTTTGTTCTGCTTCATCCTTCTTCAGTCTTCCCTCTTCTTCTGATATCTAAATGTCAGGACGTAATATAACACAAAAATGAATGAATGACTGTGCAACTTCTGACGGAGAAAATACTAAACGCAAACTAGGAAGTCTACGTACTCTCATTGCCATTTTTCTTCTACGCCACTCTTGGTCTGTTAATATCTCTCTCTCTCGGACCTTTAACTTAAGCTCCTTCTGAAACTCTTCAGATTGCTCATATATGTGTTCATGCTTTCCCTGCGTACATAAAAATTGTGTAGCACTATAAGTTAACAGGAAACTGGACTATTAATAAAATATAGGAAACAGAATACATCAAGGATTTTTGATATTAGGGAATACAATCAGTGGCGACAAAATAGAAATCATACAAAATCAGAAAGAGGACAAAGACAGCACGGTGATTCATTTGAGATAAACATGAGCCAGAAATTCGGTAGCTTGAATCTAAGTAGGCTACAGGTTTTCTGCTTGAATCTAAGTAGCAACATGGGATTACATTACAGCTATGTCTAGTCAATACAAGGAAATTTAAACTGCATATGATTATGTTAGCTAAGCCAGGAAATTTCAAAATGTAACCCTATGTTAAACATGCATCTGGGAACTCGAAGAAATCCCATCAATTAGCCGCTTAATTCTAGATCCAATCACATAGGTAAGAAACAATAAAACACAAAAAGAAATGGGTTCTTACTTCATCAACTAAGGACTTCATCTTAGAGGCGGTATCTTTCTTCAAAAGTTTCTTTCTCTTCATCCTAAGCTCATCTGCATTCGGTATCTTTCTTCAAAAGTTTCTTTCTCTTCATCCTAAGCTCATCTGCATTTCAGAGTTGAAGAAAAGAAGGTTGTCACGAAACAAGGGAAAAAAAGAAAAGGTAAACTACAGATTCCTGTAATAAAACATGGGAGTTCCGAGTTCCTTGACTTTGTGTGTAGGCATGCCTGTCTCCACAAGGAGCTCTTAATAACTCTAGTAATCCAACAAACATGTAATATCTTGACCAAGATAAAGAACAAAAGCTCACCTTTCGCAGCCTGGACTTGGGTGAGAATATAATCTCTTTCTTGGTCGTTCAGCAGTAGGAGAATATAATCTCTTTCTTGGTCGTTCAGCAGTAGTTGTTGCGCTTTTGCCAATGCTGTTCAAACATATCAATTCTTTTTAGGAGGGCCAAGCATCACATAGTTGATGTAATACCCAAATGGTGGATTCAAACAGAGAAAAATACATTATTAAAAGAAATTTTAAGAATATAAACCTCCAAAAGCCTCCTGTGCTTGTGGATGTTTGCATTTGTCAGGGTGAACCATCAAAGAAATCTGTAAAAAAGTTCAGATCAGTCAGAAAAGTATATTAAATGAGAACTTCTCTACTTCTGGATCCAATGGTGCACTACAATGTACAGTTTCCAGTGTATTCCCAATCAGTGGCATAGTAATTAAACTCACTTAGACAAGCCTTTTGTTTCCACTAACTCCCCATGAATCAAAAAACAAACATCCTCGTAGGGAAAATGGCAGAATAGTACCTTTCTGTACTGCCTTTTAACGTCATCCGTGGAAGAATCAAAAGAGAGGTTAAGATGCTCAAACGGGTTCAGCTTGAAACACGAGAGAATCCTACAAAGTTCAGATATATAATCATAAGAGACGAGAAAGTGCAACAAGACTAACATACACACAGAACATATCCCCCAAATAGTTCTAAATTCGTACATATAATGCCCTAAGCTACGATTGTCCTCAGAGATAAACATCCTTAACTAGGCAATTGAATGAACCAAAAAATGCCCTAAGCTACGATTGTCCTCAGAGATAAACATCCTTAACTAGGCAATTGAATGAACCAAAATCTTAGAACATAGAACCCTAACCCCACTATGCAATCACAGGATAAGAGCTAAATTAGGCAAAAACAAAGGGATTTGAAGGAACCTGACGACTTCGTTATCTCTCTCAACTTCACCGACTTCAGCAAGGAATGACTTAAGAATCGCATCGTCATCTACTTTCACCTCTCCCATGACTCTTGTCTTCTTCTTACAATTTATCTTCTCTCCTAACGACGACAAGAGTATAGAATACAAAATGACGATTCTCCTCTCCTAACGACGACAAGAGTATAGAATACAAAATGACGATTCTCTGGGATCTAATTCTGGGATTTAAGTCGGGTATCCGGACGGGTTAAATCATGGGTCTGGTTATGATTCTTTCGGGTCAACCAAGTAAATTCGGGTTCTCCTCTCCTAACGACGACAAGAGTATAGAATACAAAATGACGATTCTCTGGGATCTAATTCTGGGATTTAAGTCGGGTATCCGGACGGGTTAAATCATGGGTCTGGTTATGATTCTTTCGGGTCAACCAAGTAAATTCGGGTTTTGGGATTATTTTATTTCCGGACGCTTACTCATCTTATTTTTTTTTTGAATGAATGTTAAATTTATTCAACCCAAAAAAACAAAACGAAACAAAAGTTTCTAACTATTACATTGCAAAACATAATAGATACATCCATAGAAATCAGAGTAATCTCTAAGGGGCACCAACAACCCAATGCTGCCTCGTTAAAACCTTAAAAAGGAAACCCAGGGTGGGAAGAAACCTTTAGAAGGAAAGAGTACAGCGTTGTGGCGTCTTAACAGCTGTAGCTTTTTTGATATCAATGTCTCCAAACCTTCACTCTGCGGAAAGAGTACAGCGTTGTGGCGTCTTAACAGCTGTAGCTTTTTTGATATCAATGTCTCCAAACCTTCACTCTGCCTAGATCATTGACTCACCAAAAAAACTACCAGCAATAGTGTTACTTTTTGATATCAATGTCTCCAAACCTTCACTCTGCCTGGATCATTGACTCACCAAAAAGCCACCATCTAAATCTGCTTCAACTTATATCCCGAGCAAACCAAACCTGCAACCCATTATTCATCCAAAGGTAGCCCATTTGCTTCATAGAAGAGATCTTGTTTCTTATCCCTTTGTCCACAATCTTCTTTAACAAGTACTGATCTTGAGCTATCTGACCATGACGTCGATTATTCCGTTCGATCCAGACCGTATAAACCACCGCCTGCAAAGTATATTTCAGCAAGAACTTAACCACTCTATCGTGCCGAATTGACCCAATATCGGACATAATTTGATTTATATCCCGAGCAAACCAAACCTGCAACCCATTATTCATCCAAAGGTAGCCCATTTGCTTCATAGAAGAGATCTTGTTTCTTATCCCTTTGTCCACAATCTTCTTTAACAAGTACTGATCTTGAGCTATCTGACCATGACGTCGATTATTCCGTTCGATCCAGACCGTATAAACCACCGCCTGCAAAGTATATTTCAGCAAGAACTTAACCACTCTATCGTGCCGAATTGACCCAATATCGGACATAATTTGATGTAAATGAACTGAAGGCGAGCTTCCTAAAAGGCCACCAATCGTTGATAACCATAGATCCTGTGTGAACTGACATTCAAAAAACAGATGCTCACGAGACTCCACAGAATTCGAACAGAAAATACATAAAGCATTGACCGAGGGGTTCCAAACTAAGACCCGATCCATAGTCGTGAGTCTATTCCAGTTAACCAACCAGAATATAAAAGCATACTTCGGCGTAGCTTGAGGAAACCATACCATATTCCACCAGCTAATTTGAGGTCGCCTAGTTCGAATCAAATGCCAAGTATGAGCAGTACTAAAAACAGATGAATATTTATCATCTCTCCGCTGCCATAGAGGAACATCTACACCGACCCGATCCGAGACACGAAGGAGCTGATCCTCTATTTGGGTGTATATGTCTAGCCGATGCCGACGTCTTACCCGACGAGAAAGAGCATCCGCTACCGTAGCCTTATGAGGAATTCCCATCTCTATTACTCCTCGATGCCCAACGATATCAAACAAACAGCCAAGATCAGACCAGACATCATACCAAAATGAAGTTCCATGACCCGATCTAACATCAACCTTATGAAGATTTCGAGCCACACCCCGAAGCTTCAGAAGCTTCTTATAAATCCAAGAGCCGAGTGTAGTTGCCTTTACTTCCCAAAAGGATCTTCCTTTCAAAATGTAAGACGAAACCCACCTAGCCCATAGCGAGGTAGAAGAAGAAAGAAGACGCCAAATTAACTTGAGGGAGCTAACTCGATTAACATCTTTTAAACTGCGGAGACCAAGTCCCCCTTCATCCTTTGGCAAACAGACTGTTTCCCAAGCAATCTTGGCCGATGTATTCGTAAGCTCCGGACCATGCCATATGAAAGAGGAACACAAACCTTCCAACTGCTTTAAACAATCCGCAGGAAGATAGAAACAGCTTTGCCAGAAATTAATGATACCATAAATAACTGACTGAACTAACTGAACTCTCCCCGCATAAGATAAAAAACGACCCCTCCAAGAGCTCAACTTACTGCGAACTCGCTCCACCAACACATCATAGTTGTCTTTACTGATCCTTTTTGGTAACAGAGGTAAGCCCAGATATCGCACCGGTAAATGACCTTCGGAGAAAGGATAAGCAGATTGTAAATCCCCTCGTTGTTGCTGCGATAGACCAGCTAAGAAGAGAGAACTCTTCTCTAAATTCGCAACAAGACCAGAAAGCCTACTAAATTTATCCAAGATAGCAACCACCCCTTCTATAGAGTGACGTCTCCCTTCCACAAAAATTAGAAGATCGTCTGCAAAACACAAATGAGTGAGCCCGATTCCTTTGCACCTCGGATGGTAGCCAAAAGTTCGGTCTCTAGCACCCCTATCCAGCAACGTTGACAAGACGTTCATGCAGATAACAAAAAGATAAGGCGACAACGAGCAACCTTGCCTTAATCCGCGAGAGCTATTGAAATAACCAGCTAATTCACCATTGACTTGAACCGAGAATGATGGAGTTGTAATGCAGAGCTCGATCCACTTCACAAATATTTCCGGCAGGTTCATAACTCTAAGCACTGCAAGCAGAAAAGACCATTGAACTGAATCAAAAGCCTTTGAAATATCAATCTTCATTAAACATCTTGGGGAAATATTTTCTTTATGGTAGTCCTTAACGATCTCCGTAGCAAGCAAAACATTCTCCATTAGTAACCGCTCAGGGACAAAAGCTGACTGATTAGCCGCAATCATACGCGGCAACAAGATCTTTAATCTATTCGCCAGCAACCGAGAAATCACTTTATAGAAAACATTACAGAGCGAAATAGGTCTGAAATCCTTCATAGAAATAGCATCATCCTTTTTCCTGATTAAAGCTAGAATGGTAGAATTTACCCCTTTAGGTAAGAAACTTTTCTCAAAAAAGGATCGGATCGCCGTAATGAAATCACGACCAACTATCTCCCAGGCACCTATAAAAAATTCAACAGTGTAACCATCCGGCCCAGGTGCTTTATTTTTAGGAAGGCTAAAGACAACATCCTTTATTTCTTCATCAGTTACCATACGAGACAATATGTCCGCATCTGCACTTTCACAACGAAAACTCACCAAGTGGCTTAACTCCTCCATAGCCGGATCATTGAAGTTTTCCGGCGTATCATTCAGAAATTTTTGAAAGTGAAATACAGCCTCATTTTTGATGCTTGAAGCAGTCTTAATCCGCACACCATTTCTGTCAATGAGCTCTAGTATTGAATTTTGTTTTAGCCGATCCCTTACTGCATTATGAAAATATCTGTTGTTTTTATCCCCAACTCCTAGCCAGTGAACCTTCGAACGTTGCCGTAAAAAACTCTCCTCAATATCATTTAATTCTTCCCAATGTTTAAAGGCGACCAGCTCGGCCTCTAGAACCTCCGAGTTTGGATGCTGAAAAGATGCAGCTTGACAAGCACAAAGATCAGCATAAGCCACCGAGACTCTTTGAGAGAGATCATGGAGCTTTGTACGACCTAGCTCACGAAGACTTGACTTCAGCAGCTTCAAGGTCTTTGAGAAACGATACATGGCCGAAGTGGATATAAATAACGTAGGCTGATGTGACCAATGATTACGAATCAGTTCCGTAAATGCTGGATATTTAGTGAGAATATTTGCAAACTTGAAAGGCTTCTTCTTACAGTCCTGACTAGTCTGGAGACAAAACCGTCCTCTAAGATGATCAGAACACCCACCACTTTCAAAAATAGCATACGAGGTAGGGAAAATCTTATGCCATTCTTCATTAACTAAGATCCTATCCAACTTCTTAAAAATTAGACCTTCAGTCCTTTTGTTACACCAGGTGAATTTAGGTCCCTGAGTTGCTATATCAGTAAGCTCACAGCTCCTGACCATATCTTGAAAAGCACGCATACCTACAAAGCCCTCCACTGGCATTCAGTAAGCTCACAGCTCCTGACCATATCTTGAAAAGCACGCATACCTACAAAGCCCTCCACTGGCATGGTTAAGGAGTGATCATCAACATCAAGAACCTCATTAAAGTCACCACCTATCCACCAAGGATGTCTTTGAAAAATCGAAGACATAGAGTGATCCATCAAATCTTTCCAAAGATCACGTCGCTGCTCCTCTAAATTGAACGCATACACAAACGAACAGTAAAACGCTGGAATATCACCACCAAGCTCTATTAGACAAGTGATCATTTGACTGCTCTTAAAAACCGGGGTAACACAAACATCATCTCTCCAGACAACCCAGATACGACCATTATCATGATACTCATAATTAGTCAATAAAGACCAATTTAGTCCAACTCTTTTACTTACTCGCTCAACCTTTGCTTCCTTTACCCTTGTCTCCAATAAACAGCCAAAACGAAAATTACCACTCCGAATCCAAGAACGAACAACAGAGTGTCTAGAGGTCTTATTTAGACCTCGAATATTCCAAAGGAAGCCTGACATTTATTAATGCTTTCGGGACTTCCGTCCCAGCCCAGATACGACCATTATCATGATACTCATAATTAGTCAATAAAGACCAATTTAGTCCAACTCTTTTACTTACTCGCTCAACCTTTGCTTCCTTTACCCTTGTCTCCAATAAACAGCCAAAACGAAAATTACCACTCCGAATCCAAGAACGAACAACAGAGTGTCTAGAGGTCTTATTTAGACCTCGAATATTCCAAAGGAAGCCTGACATTTATTAATGCTTTCGGGACTTCCGTCCCTGGTCTTTTTGCGAACCATTTTGGTTATAAGACTGGCGAACCGCTGAACGAGTCTGAACCGTTGAACCACTATGCCGCTGAACATTATCTGTTGACACAGTTTTCTTCTTTTTCCCAGCAGCCGCGTTCAAATCCGAAACATCCTCAGCATCTCCCAAATCAGATAATGCTTTGTAGCTGGACTGAAGATTAAGTGAAACATCATTCCGAGTAGTAACATTCTCGTGACTTCGACGAGATGGAGAAGAAACAGGTTTCCAACCATCATGCCTAGCCCCCTCCACATTAGCGGTAACCGCATTAGATTCCACAGCTCGAAGATGCTCTTGAATAAGGGCCTCATAACCTCGTCCCTCAACACGAGCCAATTCATCCTCGTGACCACTCGGAGCCCCGCCACCTACACCATCATTATCGCCAATATTTTCAGCTTCCTTGGCCGCTAAGCATTATCGCCAATATTTTCAGCTTCCTTGGCCGCTAAGGTATCCTCTTCTCGTTGACCTTCATGATCCTGTAACCCATCATGGACCCCAACTGAACTCGTCCTCACCAACTCTTCACCAGCACCAGTTTCCTTGTTCGAACCCATAGGAGTTTCAGCCACCTTTTCTACGGCATCATCCTCTGTCAAATTCTCTTTTTCCTTGTCTCGAATTTCACCCTCTTCAATTTCCTCCACATGAGTTCCAGTCGCCTGAGTGTCTCCGTTATCTTTTTGACTACACTTAGTTGCAGTGTGACCCCACTTTGAACAAATAGTGCAACGCTTTGGAAGCCAAGGATAATGAAAAAGAACCGGTTTCTCCACACCATCAACATTGAACTCAGTAACTAATTCCTTCTGAAGATCAACTTCAACAAAAACCTTTGCTTCCTCAAAGCTCTTACACTGCAAGGTATCCGGATGAAGGTACTTTGCCTCTCCTGCTGGACTAACTAGCCAACTAAATCCCTTTCGAGTAAACAAATCCCTCGGGACTCCTTTAAGATGAACCCACATCGGTAGGACCTTGAAAGATGGCGTCGCCTCCTCCACAATTGGGGACCATTTTGCAATAACCATAGGTTGACCCGCAATATTCCACATGCCTCGACGAAGAATATAGTTTCTCTTATCCTTATGAGGAATCCGGAACTTTACAAGCCGATCATTCACCTTGTATACCTCAATCTTCATCTTTGGAACCCCTACAGTCCAAATCTTGTTAACAATGTTATTGATTGTTGTATACGACGGCATCTTGTCATGAAACCGCCCAACCACCAAATCAGTCCATAGAGGAGGAGCATCATCCAACACATCCCCAGGAATCGAAGCTTTCACAACACCTGCAACTACAGGTACATTAAGAGTGAACTTTGGCAAATCATTACTCTTATCTACCACAGAAGAGTAAAGGGGCTTAGCTGATGGCCCCCGAGAATTCAAAATTGAGTTCCCCGGAGGCAAGTTAGTGTTCATAAAGGGGCTTAGCTGATGGCCCCCGAGAATTCAAAATTGAGTTCCCCGGAGGCAAGTTAGTGTTCAAAGCCGGATGATTTGACGACGTTCCTCCGCCACCATCATCACGCATTCTTGAGTTTATCTCGACACTACCATGAGGAGAAGAGGCTCCTCGAAGCACTGGGAAATCATCCTCTCCCATACGACCGAACAGGGGATTGTCCCGAGCCGCGAAAGAAGCAACTGCTTCACCACCGACACCATTACCTCCGTCACGACCATCTCTCTGACTCACCGGCGATCCCATCGTCACCAGCAAGCAACGATAGACACCGGAAAACGAAACTCCTTACTTTTCGCCGAAGTAGTTAAAAATCGCCGTAATATCGCCTAACAGAATTGTCCGCTTTTTCCTTACTTTTCGCCGAAGTAGTTAAAAATCGCCGTAATATCGCCTAACAGAATTGTCCGCTTTTTACAATTTACGATTTCTTGACAAGGTTTTAAATTAAATAAATATTGATTCTCACTTTTCTAATGTTAAGGTTGGTGCTTTAAACTTTTATAAGACCGATAACTAAATCTAAAGCAATCATGTTTTCTAGATATTTAAATTCAAATTAATCATGCTATTTAAAAAAACAAAAAAAAACTCTAGACTCTAGTTGCCAAAGAATGAAATCTTCCTAATTTCTTTTTTTTTTTGTGGCGATTTTGGGCGATCAATTTTTTCTTCCATCTTTGATCGATTCCGTCTCAATCTTGCTGTTTTCTTGCTGGATTCTGCTCGTTTCTCCTTGTTTCTGTTCGATTCTAGCTCCAATTTTGCTATTCTGCTGAAGTTGTTTCGTGGTTCTGATCCGTTTCTGATCTCGATCCGATCTAAGCTGAGCGGAGGCTCTTCTGATGAGTTCGCCGCGATCTCCATTGCCTCGGGGTGATGGTTCTTAGTCGGGAACTGGTGCTCAACTCGGATCCTTGTCTCATTTCCCGCCTCTGTCTTCTCGAAAATCTCCTACGATCTACTCTTTGGAGAAATCTGCTCTTCCGAATCATGATGGAATTGGTTCATTCACTCAGCCTTCCTCTGGTTTGAAGGCAAATTCTGCTCGTATTGATCAACTGGAAGCTTCAGTTCCAGCGATTGATCGAGGATTCAAACAGCGTACAAAATCCAAACAGTCTCTTGAGAATCATTCTATGAATTCTCAAGAGCAGAAAGCTAAGCCTACTTATCTCAACATGGTGGATAATAAGCTTGAGAATCGATATTCTATTGACTCTAAACATGTTGCAGGTACTGATGTCCTGGATATTCCTCAGGGATTATTGGCTGACTCGGAGCCTCTCTGGAAGGATCTGATTGTTGGTAGGTTTCTGGACTCTCCGCCTTATATTGGAATCACTCAGGTGATAGTAAATAAGATCTGGAATATTGGGGCTAGGAAACTGAAAATCATAGCTACTGAGTTAGATGAAAAGTTGGTCCAATTTAAGATCACAGATTCGCAGTTGCGAGGCAAGATCCTAGATAGGGGTATGTGGAACATTGCAGGTGTTCCTATGATTGTTTCAGCTTGGTCTCCTGCGATAAAAGAGCCAGAACCGGTCTTAACATCGATGCCTCTCTGGATTATCATCAAGAACATTCCGAGATGTCTCTTTTCTCGTACAGGGATTAGCTATTTAGCTAGTGCTGCTGGTATACCTCGGAAGCTTCATCAAGATACTGAAATGTGTAAGAAATTCGATGAGGCTAAGGTCTTTATGGATTTAAATCTAATGAAGGAGCTCCCTACAGAGTTGTTTGTGAAGGAGCAATCCTCTGGTGTTGTATCAAGGCTTACCTTTCATTACCCATGGCTTGTTGTATCAAGGCTTACCTTTCATTACCCATGGCTACCTCCTCGGTGCTCAGGTTGTGGTGGTTGGGGCCATTTGCAGGTTAAATGCAAAGTTCCTAAGAAAGGAGAAGAAGCTGCTCAAGTGACTAATAATATGGATCAGCAAACAGTTATTGGAAACATAGATACTATAAATCATGAGTTGGCTGCTGGTAAACTAGAAAATAAGGTTGAGAATATTGATCCTGGATCTTTGGCTCAGGTAATAGGAGATGGAAGCAAGGCAGACATTGGTTATGTCTATAATGAGCTTGTCAGTTATTCAAATTCTCTGAAGAAAAGTTTAGAAGCGAATAAGCAGGGTTTAGCAACAGGGGTTCAAGTGGAACAAGAGATTATATCAAAGCCTGATAACCAAGTTAAGGATTGTCTGCAGGGTCAAGCTGAATCAAACGATTTTGAGATAGGGTCTTCTTCTTTATTGATGGTTAAGGAGCAGTAGGAAATAGTTACACTGAAGGAAGGTTCAGGGAAAATTCCCGGAGGTGTATCTATGGAGGAAGTTGGTGAAACAGGTCAAACAGAATGGACAACTCCTTCCCATCCAATTAGGAGTCCAAAGAATTTCAGCAAGACTAAGCCACTTGTCCTGGAAACTCGTTTTTCTGTTCTTCAACAAGATATTGATACAGAGTTAGAAGCTGAACCTGGTTATGACTCGGATCCGGGCATAAGGATTAATTCAAAGTTAAAGGAAACTCAGTAGAATGACATTGTAGAGCACTTAAAATCTGTTCAGAAAGGGAAAGCAAAAAGAGGTAGGCGAAAACGCCACCAATGAGTTTCTTCTGGAACATAAGAGGCCTTAACCAAGCCTCTAAACAATTGGTTATCAGAAATTGGATTAATTCTTATAATTTGCAGTTTGGGTGTATTTTGGCTAAACAATTGGTTATCAGAAATTGGATTAATTCTTATAATTTGCAGTTTGGGTGTATTTTGGAGACGCGAGTAGTTGAAGAGAAGTCTCTGGAAATAGCTTATAATATCTGTCCTGGTTGGAACTTTATGAATAATTACCAGGACCATCGGTTAGGTCGTATTTGGATTCTCTGGAGTAATACAGTTCGGTTGTCTCCGGTGTTTTACAGTGCTCAGTTGATGACTGTTTCAGTTCTTTTACCTGGTCAAGATGAAAAGTTTTTCTGTTCTTTTGTCTATGCTTCCAATTTTTCTGCAGATAGAAAGGAGCTTTGGACTGATCTTTGTGCCCATAATGATTCAGGCATCTTCTTAAATAAGCCTTGGATTATAATGGGTTTGGACTGATCTTTGTGCCCATAATGATTCAGGCATCTTCTTAAATAAGCCTTGGATTATAATGGGGGATTTCAATGAAACTATTTCTACAGCTGAGTATTTTGGGGATTCTAGAGCGGGTATCACTTTGGGAATGAAAGAGTTCCAAGATGTCTTTAATCATTGTTCTTTGATTGATCTTCCTAGTATTGGTCCAAAGCTTACTTGGTGTAACAAGCGCAAGGAGGGGCGGATTTATAAAAAGTTGGATAGAGTTATGGTGAATTCTACTTGGTGTCAGTATTTTAGGGATTCCTCCAGTGTGTTTGATGCAGGTGGCTGCTCTGATCACTTAAGGTGTCGTATTGTGCTTCATAAGTGCTCCCCTGAGAAGTGTCGGGTTCCTTTTAAATTTGTCAATGTGTTAACAAAATCTGCTAATTTTTTGGAGGCTGTTGGGAACTTTTGGACTTCGACTCTTCCTCTATATGTTTCTACATCGGCTCTCTATAGATTGACTAAAAAACTTAAAGATTTGAAGCCAATTCTTCGGCAGCTTAGTAAAAATGAAGTTGGGGATCTAACGAAGAAGGTAAAGGAAGCTTATGCTGAGTTATGAAAAATGAAGTTGGGGATCTAACGAAGAAGGTAAAGGAAGCTTATGCTGAGTTATGTGATAGGCAACAAGACAATATGACCAAGCTTTCTGCAGCCTCTCTTTCTGATGAAATTGAGGCTTTCAACAAGTGGCAGCACCTTTCCAAATTGGAAGAGAATTTTTTGAGTCAACATGCCAAAGTGCATTGGTTAAAGGTTGGAGATGGTAATAACAAGTACTTTCACAACTCAGTTGTTCAACGTCAAATTAAAAACAACATTAGTGAGATTCATAAAGGAGGAAGGGTTCTCACTACAAAGGCAGATATTCAGCAAGCAGCTAGTTCCTTTTATGAAAGCTTTCTGAATGAGAGGCCTGATATAGAGGATATGAGTATGGAAGTGATGTCCCAGCTTCTTCCTTTTAGGTGTTCGGCTGCTCAAAAGAACTTTCTTACCCAAACGGTCACAGAAGCTGAAATTACTGCCACTTTGTTCAGTCTCCCTAGTAATAAAAGCCCAGGTCCAGATGGCTATTCGGCGGAATTTTATAAAGCAGCATGGCCTGTTATAAGGGATGATTTTCTAATAGCTATAAGATCTTTCTTCATTACAGGGTTTCTTCCTAAAAGTGTGAATGCTACCATTCTTGCTTTAATTCCAAAGAAGGATAATGTGGTTGATATGAAGGATTATAGACCAATTGCTTGTTGCAATGTCTTATATAAGGTAATCTCCAAGTTGATGGCAAACAGATTGAAGACTTTGCTGCCTCTTATGATTACTCAGAATCAGTCGGCTTTCGTTAAAAACAGACTACTTATGGAGAATGTCCTAATGGCAACGGAATTGGTCAAGGATTATCATTTGGAATCTTCATCCCCGAGATGTGCTCTTCAAATAGACATCTCCAAAGCTTTTGATTCTGTTGACTGGAATTTTCTGCTTAAGCTGCTTCAATGTATGGAATTTCCTCCAGCTTTTATTCATTGGATCACTCAATGTGTAACCACTGCATCCTTCTCTGTTCAAGTTAATGGTGAATTGGCGGGTTACTTTGGAAGTTCGCGTGGTCTCAGGCAAGGTTGCTCTTTATCCCCATTCCTCTTTGTGATCTGTATGAATGCTTTATCCTTGCTAATAGATGGTGCTGCGAGAAGTCAATCAATTGATTATCATCCAAAATGTGAAGATTTGGGTATCACTCATATTTGCTTTGCTGATGATATCATGGTCTTTGTTGAGGGGAATTATAGATCTATTGAGGGTATAGTTGCTGTTTTTAATAACTTTGCAAAGTACTCGGGTCTTAAGCTCTCTTTGGAGAAAACTACAATATTCATGGCAGGGATTCAACCTAGTGTTCGAGATCAGATTAGGAGAGATTTCGGGTTTAAGGAAGGTACTCTTCCTGTTCGATATTATTAGGAGAGATTTCGGGTTTAAGGAAGGTACTCTTCCTGTTCGATATTTAGGTCTCCCTTTGATGTCTAAATGTTTAACGTCTTCAGACTTGCAGCCCCTAATTTGCAAAATTACCAAGAAGATTAGGTCATGGAAAGTCCGTTGCCTTTCTTATGCGGGGAGAGTTCAGCTGATCAAATCAGTAATCTCAGGTTTAACCAACTTCTGGCTTAGTGCTTTCAGAATTCCTAAAGGAACTATTCAGGAAATTGAAAGTATTTGCTCTGCTTTTCTTTGGTCTGGTACTGAGATGAATTGTCACAAATCAAAGGTGTCTTGGATAGATATAACTAAGCCTAAGAAAGAAGGTGGTTTGGGGCTCAGAAGTCTTGTGGAAGTTAATAAAGTTTGTTGTTTAAAGCTAATTTGGCGTATTGTCTTAAGCCTAAGAAAGAAGGTGGTTTGGGGCTCAGAAGTCTTGTGGAAGTTAATAAAGTTTGTTGTTTAAAGCTAATTTGGCGTATTGTCTCAAAACAGAATTCACTTTGGGTTTGTTGGATATGGAGATACTTAATAAAGGAGCATTCCTTCTGGTCTCTCTCAGACACTACAACTCTGGGCTCATGGATGTGGAGAAAGTTGCTCAAATATAGAAGTTTGGCTCGGGGGTTCCATAAGGTGGATGTAGTCATAGAAGTTTGGCTCGGGGGTTCCATAAGGTGGATGTAGTCTGTGGGAAAACTACCTCTTTCTGGTACGATTCCTGGTCTAAGTTGGGTGTCTTAATAGAGCTGGTTGGTCCTAGAGGTTTTATAGACATGGGCATTACCCAATATCAGTCTGTTCATCAAGCTTCTTCAAGTCATCGAAGAAGATATCATCGAAAAGCTATCTATAATCAAATAGAAGATGTTCTGGCAGACTTACATTTAAATGAGGAGGCGGATACAGACCGCCATCTTTGGCTCTCGTCGGGTGATACCTATAAAGCTAAATTTTCTGCAGCTGAAACTTGGGATAAAATTCGGCTTTGCAACCCAACTGTTTCTTGGAGCAAAATTGTTTGGCACACAAAGAACACTCCTAAATTCTCCTTTATATGTTGGCTTGCAGCTTTGGACCGTTTGGATGTCGGTAGCCGTATTAAGAGATGGAGTAATGACTATGATTCTACTTGTCTTCTTTGTAACAAGGCGGAAGAAAGCAGGGACCATTTATTCTTCAGGTGTGACTTCTCCTCTATCATCTGGAATCAACTTACGAAGACCTTTATGGGTAATAGCTATTCTGTGGATTGGTTCTTCAGGTGTGACTTCTCCTCTATCATCTGGAATCAACTTACGAAGACCTTTATGGGTAATAGCTATTCTGTGGATTGGTATACCCTCCTGGATAATCTGGCTAAACCTCAAGGGAACCCTATAAGAACCTTTCTTGCAAGATATGCTTTTCAAGTCACTATCTATCACATTTGGAGGGAAAGGAATCAAAGGAAGCATAATGGGAAGGAAAACACTATTTCAATGCTTGTGAATTGGATTGATAAAACTGTTAAAAACAGGTTAACATCTCTAACAGAGCTCGGCTTTACTTCATACTCAACTGGCCTACAATCTTGGATGGCAGCAAGAGGATAGAGTTGTTAACAATTGCCTGTGCCTTAAATTAGTCTCTTGGGAATCAGTTTACTGATTTTCCCAAGAGCAACAGATATGTCTCTAATCACTATCCATGGAATTTCCCAAGAGCAACAGATATGTCTCTAATCACTATCCATGGAATTCACATCTAGCTATTATTCCTTCAGTAAATGCTCCTTTATGGCAGGGAAAAAAGTTCTATAACTTGAAGAGGACTAAGTTGGCTGTCTCAACTAAATGGAAGGGAATTGTCTTCAATCTGGCTGTGCTAGTTTATAAGTCTCTTGGGAATCAACTCCTTTGATTTCCAGGAGCAAAAGCTAAGCACTATAAAACTCATTGTCTTGGCTTAAATCTAGTCATATTATGGTATTTAGTGCCTCCTTTACTATGTGCAGGATTGTTGTACGATTCCCTTATAAACAGGTTCAGCGGGTTTGGAGCACAAAAGATCTTGAAGATTTATTTTGGTTCCTTTATTTTAGCATGT
>CM071717.1:42809618-42827896 GCA_036630335.1 Physaria fendleri
CATTGTTCTGATCTTTCGCAGATTATTTTGTTTGGTACTCAATGATCTTAAGGTTTATGTAGCTCACAGGCATTAATGTTCTTTTGCAGGAAGCGGCTATTCAATATGGTGAATGACCTTCCTACAGTTTTCGATGTTGTCCTGGACACAATCAAGAAACAGGAAAATGATAACTCTAATTCCAACAACAGCAGCAACAGATTCAAATCAAACTTTACGGTAAGAAGATTTATATATGGTCTAGATTATCCTAAATGGTATGTTAATAGACTCGAAAAATCTGTTTATATATCCTTAGTAAGCTAAGTTCAGTTTTCTTTTGGGTAAGCTGTTTATATATCCTTATATCCTTTGCAGCGAGGATTTGTACCCCGTGTGGACTTCTCAAGGGATGAACCCGAAGATGAAGAGGAAGAGGAAGGTGCTGAAGACGAAGACAAGGAAGACGAGGACGACGATGAGGATGAGGAAGGTGTTGAAGACGAAGACAAGGAAGACGAGGAGGAGGATGAAGAAGAGCAAGGGGAAACACAGTGTGGAGCATGTGATAGGCGCCATACATCTGAGTTTTGGATATGTTGTGACATCTGTGAAAGGTGGTTTCATGGAAAATGTGTGAGGATAACACCAGCTATGGCTGAGCACATCAAGCAATATAACTGCCCAGATTGCATCTGCAAGAAAAGAGCTCGGGCCTTGAAGCGTTGCAGATGATGAACAGCTTAACTATTTTGTTAAATCAGATTTGGTAAATCTTTGGCTCTTTTAGCCGGATTAGGAAGACATTTTAGTATGGTTCTACAGATTCAGTTTTAATGGACTTGTATTAGTACCAAACACAAACTTAAGAAACTAATGATACAGATCATGGAAAAAAATCTTTTTGAAGTTCCAACAATAATTTCGTTTTAATGTTTGCCCTAACAAATCAATTAGCATCATTAATTAATTATTACATAGTTAAAGATAACTTAATTAGGTCCTCTTTATAAAACTGATTTTTGGTATCTGTTATCTAATTAATTAGAACCTCCAAAACTACTTTCCTTCTATAAAGCCAAAAGAAATAGTGTTGTTGCCATTAAAGCCATATCTCTGAAGAAGAAGAACAAAAAATGAAAAGAGCAAATAACGTTGTCATTAAAGCCCTAATATGCTGCCTTGTGTTACAAGGTACTAATAACGTTGTCATTAAAGCCCTAATATGCTGCCTTGTGTTACAAGGTACTATATTCCAAGCAAATTCACTCGTAGGTGACGTGGGATTCAAGTTACTAATCAAAAACGAAATGTACGGTTTAAAACGTCCAACAGTTCTCTACCGTTGCAAATCATCTAAAAAATCATTAAGATGGCACATATCAAATCCAAATTCAGAATTTTCTTGGGAATTCGAAGTTCCTCCATATGGAACTGACATAGTGATTCACCATTGTCAATTTAGGTCAAGTCAAGGTACAGCTAATGTTGAGATCAAGACATTATCAATGACTTCTATGTTTTATGTGGTGGACATTTGTGTAAGTATGTGATTAGACCTAATGGTGTGTACTTTGTTGGGTTTGAGACTTATTATCCATTGAGGTTTTTGGAGTTGATTAGACCTGTTGATAAGCTTGTTGAGCCATGGAAAGCTTGGTCACCAAAACAGTTAAAGGCTTTATGGGGATCTAATAGTACTAGATCAGGACATGATAAAGATGATGATTAGTTAAAGACATTTATGTAATGTTGGTTAATTAGAGATACCAAATCTTAGGTAAATGCTAAGATTGTATACTCTTAATTATCTTAATACATATGTAAAGTTGTATTAGAGGTTTCCCACTAACTTTATGATTGTAGTTTTCAAGTATGTGTCAATATTGACTATTCATTAAAACGCGCTTGTTTCGTGCGTTTGGTAACTTTTGTCGCCACTATTACAAAAAAAGAAAAATCTCTGCATCGCTTCAGAACAAAACTGATGACAGATACAAGATTAGTCTCGACTTGGACCGAGTTCTCTCGCGACTCAGCTATTTACTTGTTCTTTACGTTTTGTGCCATTAAAGCCTGCAAATTTCTGTTCCACTGTAATCGAACCTCTGAAATTTCTTCGTTTTCGATGGCAACTCATCCCGAAGCTCTCCGAAGGGAGCGAATTCTCAACAGCAAACTCTATTTCGAGGTTCCTCTTTCAAAGGTACTTTTTTTGTGCCCATGAGAATTCACGATTTGAGTGACAAATGATTTTTTCTTTTTCAACATCATCAGGTTTCTGTCATCTATTCATCTGCATATGATATCTCGTTCATGGGTATCGAGAAATTGTGAGTATTTACTTAATCAATCATTTTCCCCAATTTCTTTCATTTTCTGGCTATTGACAAAGTTGACTAATTTGTTTCTTTAAGCTTTAAATTTCTAAGCTTTGAAGATAATTAAGAATCACTTCAGATTTATGTTTTTTTCTGTTACTGTAATCTGATATTGAACAGGCACCCATTTGATTCATCCAAGTGGGGTCGAGTTTGCAAGTTTCTTATTTCAGATGGGTTTTTGGAGAAGAAATCAATCGTTGAGCCTCTTGAAGCTTCAAAAACTGATCTTTTAGTGGTACTACTATGTTTTTCTTCTAGATATGTTAACTAATTGTACATTTGATCAACTTTCTATGTTTGGAATAACTTTTCTTGTTCATAGAACTGTGGGCTTTAGTCTTATAGTTCTCTTTATGTATATGTATTTGCATCTTGATGGTTGTGTAACCTTTTGTTCTGTATCAGGTACATTCTGAGAACTACTTAGACAGCTTGAAAAGCAGTGCAACTGTTGCGAGAATAACCGAGGTGATGTGATTTTACATGAGTAGTTAGTTTTGTGTTCGTTGAATAATCGATTAAATTTCTTTGGATTTGTGAAATGATTGTTTTGTATTACAATGTATAGGTTCCACCTGTTGCATTGTTTCCAAATTTTCTTGTGCAGCAGAAAGTTCTTTACCCATTC
Organism: Physaria fendleri; assembly: GCA_036630335.1. Taxonomy (NCBI): domain Eukaryota; kingdom Viridiplantae; phylum Streptophyta; class Magnoliopsida; order Brassicales; family Brassicaceae; genus Physaria; species Physaria fendleri. The sequence continues at coordinate 42,812,610 of CM071717.1, forward strand.
CGGAAGCAGGTAGAAGAATCATTTGTTTCCTAACCTCTTTGATTGTTTCTCAAGAGTTTTATATTTGTGGAGAGATTACAAATTGCTGTGTGACAGGTTGGTGGGACAATTCTTGCAGCCAAACTCGCAAAAGAACGTGGATGGGCAATAAACATTGGAGGAGGTTTTCATCATTGTACTGCCGAAAAAGGAGGCGGATTTTGTGCATTTGCTGATATTTCTCTCTGTATTCACTTTGCATTTGCTCGTCTAGGAATATCAAGGTAAATATTCTCTAATTCTCTCTCTTTACTTCTATCTGGAACCTTGATAATGTAAATCATCAACAAGACTTGACATTGTTAAACTTGAAACAGGGCTATGATAATAGATCTCGATGCTCATCAAGGAAATGGCCATGAAACAGATCTCGGCGATGATAGTATGGGAAACATCTCGATGCTCATCAAGGAAATGGCCATGAAACAGATCTCGGCGATGATAGTATGGGAAACTTTTTTCTATTTCTTGATGCTTTGTCTAAATGCTGTTTTAATATGGTGATAATAGTATTTTGTCTACAGGTCGAGTTTATATTTTGGATATGTACAATCCAGAGATATACCCATTCGTAAGCTTTCATTTTTGGAGCTTTAGTCTTTTGAAGTCACTTTTGTTCCTTTGAGCTTTTATTGCAGTTTCGTCTATGCTTGCTTTAACTGTTGGTTTTATCTGCTCTATTGTTTTCTTACAGGATTATAGAGCTAGGAGATTTATTGATCAGAAGGTTGAGGTGGCGGTAAGTCTATATCCCTTACACAGTAACACGTATCTGCTGGAACTTATCTTAATAGTTATGTCCTTCTATATTTTCACAGAGCGGGACTACTACAGATGAGTATTTAAGGAAACTAGATGAAGCCCTTGAGGTATGTGCATTTGATCATTCCCTTAATCTCTTGTTTCCTGGTAGCTACATATGTGATATAGTCTGACTGGAGACTAATGATTAAAAGTATGAGAAGTAAAACCATAGCCATGAAGCTGAAAGCTAGAAACTTGGTTGCAATCTGAATATAAAGCCTATGGTGATAATATAATTCTCATAGAAACTTGGTTGCAATCTGAATATAAAGCCTATGGTGATAATATAATTCTCAGGTTGCTTCGCGAAACTTCCAACCAGAGTTGATAGTTTACAATGCTGGAACCGATATCTTAGATGGAGACCCTCTGGGTCGTCTAAAGGTAAGTTATATATGTGTACTTGATAGCAGCAGACTATAATTTCCTCTTCCTTAGGTGCTATGTCTCTTAACTTGATGACTCTTGTGACAGATAAGTCCGGATGGCATAACAAGTAGAGACGAGAAAGTCTTCAGATTTGCAAGGGAGAAAAACATTCCTCTTGTGATGCTAACTTCAGGTGAAAATTGTGGATGTAAATGAGTAATGGTTTTTAAAAGATTAAGAGAAGTTATAATGTGATGATACTTTGTGCAGGCGGGTACATGAAGTCAAGTGCCAGAGTTATTGCAGATTCCATTGAGAATCTCTCACGTCAAGGGTTAATCCAGACAAGACTGCAATGAGTTTCCACTTGAACTGTCCTAGAACCAAAGTGTTCAATATGTGTGTATATTTGTACATAGATTGAGAGAGAGAGGCCCTGAGAACGTGTGAGATAAACAAAATTATGAGCTTGTTTAGTACAAGTTAAGCATGAAGATTTGAGTATATTAGGGATTCTATCGGTTTCTTCTAGATAGTATGGTTCTGAAAGCATGGATCATCATCTTTAGGTAGAGAAGCAGTACGGAAGCAAGGATCTAACCAAAGAACATCTTCGCAATGTAGCCAAAAGCATCCGACGACTCACTATCTTCTGAAGCCAATGCATTTGACTTCAACATTGCTTCTGCTGAAGGAAGAGATTCTATCACTGCATCAGCCAAGTCCGTGATGAAGGACTCTGTGAGACCTAGTGCTGGAACTCTCCCCCAATTTTCTATCCCTGACTCTAGAGCTAATTCCCTATACTCCATGTCTATCTCTTCAAGTGTCTCAATGTGCTCACTCACAAAACTGAATCAAAAGCTCATATGGTTTAGTAACTATTGAATCTAAAGACAAGTATCAGACCATATGGTGTAGTTAGTCGTTACTATATATGTTCTCACCTGACTGGAACGGCTAGCAGACTCTTAACACCACTTTTACCAAGTTCAACAAGAACCTCATCAGTGTATGGCTTCAGCCACTGAACAGGACCAACACGACTCTGGAAAAGGATCATTACAAGAATCAAAATTACAGAGCTAGACAAAGAGAGGTAATGCCAAACAAATTTGATAATGGATGATATGACCAAACCTGATATGCTAATTTATGCTCATTATAAACCCCTCTGGCTTTTAGCTCTTCCATTATCAAGTCAATACAATCTTCCATCTGCTTCTGGTACGGATCTCCAGAATTCTCTACGTAGCTGACTGGAACACCATGGGCACTGAAGAATATCATAACCTAAATCATCCAGCAAGGTACTAAATCAACCACAGTTTGGACTAGAAACATATAATGAGGAGAATATAACTATACCTGCTTAGGATCAGAAAAAGTTTGAAGCTCTTTCACAATAAGCTCAGCCATGGAATTGACATAGCCTCGCCTTTGATACCAGGACTCTATAATAGCTACTGGCACTCTAGCTAGGTATGGATCTTTCCTGAATCATAAATCTATGTAAAGGGCTCCACTTGCAACTAATAAAGGAAACTATACAAAGACATGAATATGCCTGGTGGCGAACACAAACCTGAATAAGTTTTGGAGAACTCGGATGCTTGAACCTGTCGTGGAGATAGAATACTGAGGGTATAATGGTAGTACAACAAGTCTTGTAATCTTGTCCATTTTTATCTGATAAAATCATAACTCAATCACAACCAGGAAGGAGGAGACTCTGAATACAACTAAGTAGCAAGCAAAAGACCATTAGAAGGTAAAAGTCACCTGCTGAACAGCCTCCTCAGTGAATGGATACCAATACCGCATACCGACATAGACATTAGCCGCAATGTTCTTCGCTTTTAAGGCCATCTGAATAGCATCAGCTTGATCATTGGTTATTTTACGCAAAGGAGAGCCACCACCAATAGCAGCATAACCTTCTTTCGATTTCGGGGCACGAACTACAGATATAAACTTAGCTATAGCCCCTTGGAGAAACTGAAATGGTCTAGGAATTCGTATAATATCCTACAACAAACACCACAACTCAATCGATAGCCATTCCAAATTAACATTAAACCTGAAAACATGTAACACAATTCTCACCGGATCTGCAAATAGATTATACAAGAAAGGTTGAACATCATTAAGAGTTTCAGGACCACCTAAATTCAAAAGCAATACACCAATCTTATCTTCTGTAACGTGAGAGCGTGTATTAGCTAAAGCAGTGTCATCAAAAGAACAATCTTCAGCTAAAGAATGAGCTTGCTCGAACACATTCATCTTAAAACTCATTTCACGTTTTGATTTGTTGAGTCCAAAAGATCTCTCTTTTAAATCGCATCGAACTAAAGACATATAATTTCTCTGAGAATATGACCTATACAAACATAAACCAATCGATCAACAATCCACAATTCGCGAATCATAAGACGAAAATCGATCAAGAGAATCCTAACCTGGGGAATCTGTAACCTTTACGCATCATAAGAGGATGAAATCCAGATCTTAACGCAGTCGCCTCCATAGCTACAATGTTGGAAAGGAGGAATTGAAATGTGGGTTTGGGGTTTTGATTAGGTCTTTAAAACGAGAGAACTGGAGATCACCACGGAGACGAAAATGGTAAAGAAGGTCTTGTTTAGGTAAAGGTACGACTTTTCCATTGAAGCAAGTTAGGTGTGTTCTTTCTCAAAGTTTATACCTTTGCCGTAACGGTATTGGGTCCCGAAACAGTTTAAAACGACAGCGTTTCGTCCACAAAGTCTTTTTTTTTTTTTTTTTTTTTGTTTTTTTTTTTTTTTTTTTTTGTCAATCAGTTCTTTTCTTATAGAACCAAACTAAACCGGTCCATTTTTGTTACATTGAAATTAAATTTTCTTTTATGTATGTAATTAAAACATCAATTTTTTAGCTTATAAAAAATTTAGAATCGTTTATTTGTGACTATTTTACAATTTTGTTTTGTTATAATAAATCAAAATTTAATTATATGCAATGGATCTATAATCATGTCAGAGTTGTGAGAGTTGATGGAATCACACAACATGACATTGTTTTCTGATTGTTGAGATTTGGCTACGTGGCCAAACAATTGACACTTAACTAGTCAAAATGATATAATACGATAATATTATAAGAATATGGTTGACTAAGTTATGAATCATGCCATAAATATCAATCGGTTGGAAAATAAAATTGTATATCCATGATTTTTATATAATTTGGTAATTTTTACATAGTAATAATGTGGATATCAGTTCAGTTTTGGTTACTAACCGACCCTATAATCAAAATAATTTGTTACTCTGCAATTGGTATGTAAGATTGTAGTATGATATATAAGATAAGACCTTACCCTTTCAAGCAAAACTCGGACAACATAATTGTATATGCCTTATTACATATTATAATTGATATAACCGACACTTGGAACTCAAGTTGATGCCACCTAAACAGAAATATTTGTTAAATACGTAAAGTCAACTCGTAAAGTCAACTTTATAAGATCTCTAAAACTAAAAGCTTTCCCCTTCAAGAAACAGCTCAATCCAAAGTATATTTCTTTTTTGTTTGTGATTGACTTTGGTTGATAATCTGATCGGAGATAATAATGGGTCAGTGCTTTTCGTTGCCGTCTTCATCATCTGAGATTCATGAAGAGAATGAGAGTGATGGAAATACGATGGTGTGTTATGGAGAAGAGTTTGGTTTAGAACATGATCTTCAAGTTCATCGTCTTGGTTCTGTCTGTTCTATACGAGGAAGCAAAGTGATTAATCAAGATCATGCTGTTCTTTATCTGGTATTTGTGTTATGGAGAAGAGTTTGGTTTAGAACATGATCTTCAAGTTCATCGTCTTGGTTCTGTCTGTTCTATACGAGGAAGCAAAGTGATTAATCAAGATCATGCTGTTCTTTATCTGGTATTCCATCTTTCTTCATATTTTTCACTATTTTATATGTTTAGTTGGTTAATCAACCAAATTTCGAAGCCAAGATTCAAATCGAAATCATAACAAAATAAAAAACGATATAATTTTTTTGTATCGTGTAGGATAATAAAGATATACACTCTTAATAAGATTTGGTGTTACCAAATCCATTTCTCTTTATAAATATCATAAAAAAAAATGTGTGTTTAGATATACGGAACAAACAAATTATAGAGATGTGCTCATCCCTCGGAAATAATATTAAGAATTTTGATTAGTTCTCTAAATTATGTCTCATAGTTAGTGACAAGGCTAAGGTCATCTTTTAAAATACCTAAAATTTATCTATATTTATGAAGTAGAATTAAATGTGATTAATAAGTAGAAATGGGTTTAATCATATAGGGATATGGAACAAGAGATACAGAGCTATGTGGAGTGTTTGATGGGCATGGAAAAAATGGGCACATGATAAGCAAAATGGTGAGAAATAGATTGCCTTCGCTTCTGCTAACACTAAAGAAGGAGCCAAATCAAGAAGCTCATGTTTATGAAGAGGAAGAAGAAGAAGCTCATAAATGGGAGAAAGCTTGTTTTGACGCCTTTAGACTTGTTGATAGAGAGCTTCTACTTCAAGTTTTTGATTGTTCTTTCAGTGGTTCTACTGGTGTTGTTGCCATAACTCAGGTATACATTTTTGTTCTTATGTTGTCTACTGCACCAGTTTTGGTTTACGATTCTAACATAAGATTATTTTAGGGAGATGATCTTGTGATAGCTAACCTTGGTGATTCAAGGGCAGTTAAATGTGATTAATAAGTAGAAATGGGTTTAATCATATAGGGATATGGAACAAGAGATACAGAGCTATGTGGAGTGTTTGATGGGCATGGAAAAAATGGGCACATGATAAGCAAAATGGTGAGAAATAGATTGCCTTCGCTTCTGCTAACACTAAAGAAGGAGCCAAATCAAGAAGCTCATGTTTATGAAGAGGAAGAAGAAGAAGCTCATAAATGGGAGAAAGCTTGTTTTGACGCCTTTAGACTTGTTGATAGAGAGCTTCTACTTCAAGTTTTTGATTGTTCTTTCAGTGGTTCTACTGGTGTTGTTGCCATAACTCAGGTATACATTTTTGTTCTTATGTTGTCTACTGCACCAGTTTTGGTTTACGATTCTAACATAAGATTATTTTAGGGAGATGATCTTGTGATAGCTAACCTTGGTGATTCAAGGGCAGTTGTGATAGCTAACCTTGGTGATTCAAGGGCAGCAAGGGCAGTGTTAGGGACAATGACAGAAGATGGTGAGATAAAGGCAGTGCAGTTAACATCTGACCTAACACCTGATGTCCCTAGTATGTTTTCTTAACCCTCTTCTTAGCTAAAGAAACATTGTATCCATTAGTGTGTTAATGATAATTATCAAGTGAGTTCTAAGATTTGCAGGTGAAGCAGAGAGGATCAAGATGTGCAAAGGTCGTGTTTTTGCAATGAAAACAGAACCAAGCAGCCAAAGAGTATGGTTACCAAAACAAGACATACCAGGATTAGCTATGTCAAGAGCTTTTGGAGATTTCAGGCTCAAAGACCATGGTGTTATTGCGGTTCCAGAGATCTCTAAATACCGAATAAGTTCTAAAGATCAGTTCCTTGTACTCGCTACAGACGGGGTAAATGCATATATGATTCAAATATATAGGGCTGATTTGTATTTTTCCGTTTACAATATGCCAAACAACCGTTTCTCATCAAGTTTGGATTTAAACAAAATTTATATCCACTTTACAAAGAGTATGGTTACCAAAACAAGACATACCAGGATTAGCTATGTCAAGAGCTTTTGGAGATTTCAGGCTCAAAGACCATGGTGTTATTGCGGTTCCAGAGATCTCTAAATACCGAATAAGTTCTAAAGATCAGTTCCTTGTACTCGCTACAGACGGGGTAAATGCATATATGATTCAAATATATAGGGCTGATTTGTATTTTTCCGTTTACAATATGCCAAACAACCGTTTCTCATCAAGTTTGGATTTAAACAAAATTTATATCCACTTTAGTGCCCGAACTTTATCAACCGGTGTAATTTTCTCTCGCTTAAAATGTGTTGCTAAAAAAATCCATTTTTTGTGGTTTATCCTGGTTTGAATCTATTTAGATTTATTCTAAATTCATATCCGGTTTTGAGATGGTGTATCGCTTATATGGAGTTCAGGGAAGAAGCAAGCTACGGCTGCTAAATTGGTGGCGGAGGCGGCTGAAACTACTTGGAAGAAGAAGCTTAAATCGAAGAAGATTGATGATATTACAGTAGTTTGTCTTTTCTTACAGAACAAAGAACAATCCAGTTGTACTAATCACATTTGAATTGTATGATACTGTGGTGTGATTGTGGTAGCATAGTTGTTGTTGCACATAGTAACAAGTGATTAAGCTCGGTCTATCGTTAACTCAATACCTAAACCGACTTAACACAGCAAAAAATGACCAAGTCCAACATAAATCGTCCAGCAAAATCTTTATTAGAAAATCATATTCGGCTCAATTTTTGCCAAACCCCAAGATGTCAAGCATAATATCTTATCGGTTTACCAAATTTATCAAGATTTTTTAGCAAAAAGAATCTCAATATTAGAGTGAAGAATAAGTCAAGCCACTCCCACAGGTCTTCTCACCTATATTCTATTATTAGTTATTAGCTCATGTAATTTACGAATAGTTATTCTTAGAATATCTTTATAAAATCCATGTAACGCTTTTATCATAAATTAATGGAATAAACACTTTTCATTCACGTTTCTAACACTCAATTGGTTTACCGAAGCAACTTGGCTACTTTAAAAATTAGAATCCTCAACATAGGATCCAAACATAGTCCCAAATAATTGTTGGGCTATTTAGATTAATCCTCAGTATAGGGTCAGAGAATAATCTCAATAACAACCGGGCTATCTCATAATCCCCAGTATAAGATACGAGAATGGTCCCTAATCTCAATAACAACCGGGCTATCTCATAATCCCCAGTATAAGATACGAGAATGGTCCCAATAACATCGCTAGGATTCCTCATCAACGCAAAACTCTAACCAACTCAAATAATAAATCAATTCAGCATAGTTATATTAAACAAGTACTCTAAGTATGCTTTGAGCTTATTTAATAAAACTTTTTTTCGTATTGAATGAATCAGCAATACGATGGATTATTCCAACTCGGAAATGAATACTTAAGGATAACTTAAACAACAAGAAAGTAGAAACATGGATGTTACAAAAATAGTGGCAGAGCAGACTGGTTAATAGTGATGACGACTATGATAATGATAAATTGATAATGGTTCCAAGAAAGACCAAAATTTTGGTTTCAAGTGATCTGCCCAGTCCGGATCAGGATAACTTTGTAGCTGTTGAACTGGTGCAATGTTGACTACAAGTCTTGTCAAAGCTTTTATTAATCTCTTTCACCATCTTTGTCTGCTCACTCTGCTACTCTCACGTTAGCTTTTAATCGTTGCACTCCTAATGTTACTACTCGTCACTCTCCTTTTGCTTATCTATTGTTTTGATGGCTGATAGTGAGCTCTTAATAATGATCAATTGCCATATAATATGTAATCTCATTTTTGTATGCTTTAGTCTGTCACGGGTAGATATGGAGCGGGTACTTTAGCCAGTATATCAAAAAGCGGGTCAAGTAACAAGCAAAGTAGCCTATTGAATTATTCTTTTTGAATACGTACATCGACGTGTATGAGAGTATACTTGTAACTTGTTTTACTAAGTACAAGTAATATTATCTGGATAAAGTGGATTTAGTCCTGAAGATAAGAGATGCAATAAGGACTAAAGTAGTGTTTCTCAATATTTTATTTCATGAGAAAAAAGATTTAAATAAACCCACCAAGTTCTTAAATATCACTAAGCTGGACCAATTTAATTCAAAATATTGGACAACACGTCTTCTGTAGGAACTTGCTGGTAAATTGTTGGGGTAACGTGTTTGACATTTTCATTTAAAGCATTATAGCCAAAACTTGTGGGTTGGTGTTGTCTTGGAGTCAACCCTTGTTATAGATCTATAATCAGAGTTCTATCTTAACACTTGAAAATCATATCGAATCTAGTCAAGAAGGTGATTCTTTTTGATTTTTTGTTACTTTGCATATCGTCTTTCTCGAATTATTATTGTTCATGTCTCTGCTCATAGATTTATTGAAATTAGATTCCATCAATTCTGCAAAAGATAATATTATACTGATTGTGAACTTATGGATCTTTCCGTAGTGATTATTGACTACTACTTTCATGATTAAGCAGGAGACTTATGGCTGAGGCACTTTTGTCGTTTAAGGAAATTGTTTTCGATGCAGAAGATATCATCGAAACATTTCTTCGTAAAGAAGAGCTTTCAAAAAAAAGTGGCATCAAAAAGCATATGAGAAGACTCTCTTTCTTTATAGTGGATCGCAGGGAACTTGCTTCCGAATTAGGAGGCATAAGCAAGAGGATGTCCAACATGATGAGCTATATGCAGAGTCTTGGGGTGCAAGAAGTAATAGTCCATGGAGGCGAGTGTTCACATCCTCTACAAGAAAGTAAGCAAGAGGATGTCCAACATGATGAGCTATATGCAGAGTCTTGGGGTGCAAGAAGTAATAGTCCATGGAGGCGAGTGTTCACATCCTCTACAAGAAAGACAAAGGGAGATGCGAAGGACGTATCCTAGCAATAAAGAAAGCGACCTCGTGGGGTTGGAGGACAATGTGAAAAAACTTGTTGGCTATTTGGTGGAGGAAGATAACAATCATGTAGTGTCTATAATTGGAATGGGCGGTATTGGTAAAACTACTTTGGCTCGACAAGTCTTCAATCACGAGAGGATTAAAACTCATTTTGATGGAAAACTACTTTGGCTCGACAAGTCTTCAATCACGAGAGGATTAAAACTCATTTTGATGGAGTTGTGTGGGTGTGTATTTCACAGCAGTTCACAAAGAAAGATGTGTGGCAGACAATGTTGAAGAAGCTAAGTTCAAAACATGATGAGAATAGAGTGTCAAATATGACAGAAGACGATCTTCAGGAAGCATTGTTTCAATTGTTGGAAACTAGCAAATCTTTGATGGGTGTGTATTTCACAACAGTTCACAACGAAAGATGTGTGGCAGACAATGTTAGAGAAGCTAAGTTTAAAACATGATGAGAATAGAATGTCAAATATGACAGAAAACAAGCTTCAGGAGGAATTGCTTCAATTGTTGGAAACTAGCAAGTCTTTGGTTATCCTTGATGACATGTGGAAAGAAGAAGACTGGGATAGATTAAAGCCCGTGTTTCCATCTAAAAAAGGTGACATGATCTGCTTTGTGTCATAATAGATTATGAAATTTTTTGAATCATATGTAATATTTGCTTTTGTCTTTGTCTTGAAATAAATTGTTAGGATGGAAAGTACTAGTTACTTCTCGTAACGAAAGAGTGGGCATACATGTAGATCGAACATGTGTCACTTTCAAACCAGAATGCCTAACAAGTGAAGATAGTTGGATACTTTTCAAAAGGATAGCACTTCCTAGAAACGACACATTAGGTAAATTTTAAGGAAGATAAAAAAACCTTTCTTTTGTGTTTAGTTGCATCATATATTGATATCAAAGCCCAAATTACTAATTTTGTTGTGCAGAATATAATGTTAATGTTGAAATGGAAGAGATGGGCAAAAAATTGATCAAACATTGTGGAGGTCTACCATTGGCCGTCAAAGTGTTAGGAGGGTTGTTAGCTGAGAAACAATCATTAAGTGAGTGGGAAAGGATATGTGAGAATATTCGATCTTACATAGTTGGAGGGACTAGCTTCAATGAAAAGAAGCTAAGTTTAAAACATGATGAGAATAGAATGTCAAATATGACAGAAAACAAGCTTCAGGAGGAATTGCTTCAATTGTTGGAAACTAGCAAGTCTTTGGTTATCCTTGATGACATGTGGAAAGAAGAAGACTGGGATAGATTAAAGCCCGTGTTTCCATCTAAAAAAGGTGACATGATCTGCTTTGTGTCATAATAGATTATGAAATTTTTTGAATCATATGTAATATTTGCTTTTGTCTTTGTCTTGAAATAAATTGTTAGGATGGAAAGTACTAGTTACTTCTCGTAACGAAAGAGTGGGCATACATGTAGATCGAACATGTGTCACTTTCAAACCAGAATGCCTAACAAGTGAAGATAGTTGGATACTTTTCAAAAGGATAGCACTTCCTAGAAACGACACATTAGGTAAATTTTAAGGAAGATAAAAAAACCTTTCTTTTGTGTTTAGTTGCATCATATATTGATATCAAAGCCCAAATTACTAATTTTGTTGTGCAGAATATAATGTTAATGTTGAAATGGAAGAGATGGGCAAAAAATTGATCAAACATTGTGGAGGTCTACCATTGGCCGTCAAAGTGTTAGGAGGGTTGTTAGCTGAGAAACAATCATTAAGTGAGTGGGAAAGGATATGTGAGAATATTCGATCTTACATAGTTGGAGGGACTAGCTTCAATGAAAAAAAATTTTGTTGTGCAGAATATAATGTTAATGTTGAAATGGAAGAGATGGGCAAAAAATTGATCAAACATTGTGGAGGTCTACCATTGGCCGTCAAAGTGTTAGGAGGGTTGTTAGCTGAGAAACAATCATTAAGTGAGTGGGAAAGGATATGTGAGAATATTCGATCTTACATAGTTGGAGGGACTAGCTTCAATGAAAAAAATATCAGTTCGGTTTATCACATTTTGAATCTTAGCTTCGAGGAGTTACCTGCTCATTTGAAACATGTTCGGTTTATCACATTTTGAATCTTAGCTTCGAGGAGTTACCTGCTCATTTGAAACATTGTTTTCTTTACTTTGCCCATTTCCCAGAAGATTATTCAATAGATGTGGAGAAATTGTCTTATTACTTGGAGGCAGATGGAGTACAAAAGCCGAAGTATTACGATGGATTGACCATTCCAGAGGTTGCTGATGGATATATAGAGGAATTGGTGAAAAGAAATATGGTAATTTCTGCAAGGGACGAGTTTACTTCGAGATTTGAAGAATGTCAGTTGCATGATATGATGAGAGAAATTTGTTTGCGCAGAACTGAAGAAGAGAAATTTGTTCATGTTGTTGATCTTGAAAACTCTATGTCTCCTTGTAAATCTCGCAGAATCGCAGTCCACATGACTGATGATACATTTCATCCAAAGGCATTGATGAAGAATCCCAAACTCAGATCTCTCTTGTTCATCGAAGATTCATCGCTGTTGTTGCCATCAACTTTATTGTTCAAAAGATTACAATTGTTGAGAGCATTAGATCTCTCTTATAAGAAGTTTGAGGGAGGAAAGTTACACTCTAGTATCGGGAAGCTTATCCACTTGAGATATTTGAGTTTTGTTGTTGCCATCAACTTTATTGTTCAAAAGATTACAATTGTTGAGAGCATTAGATCTCTCTTATAAGAAGTTTGAGGGAGGAAAGTTACACTCTAGTATCGGGAAGCTTATCCACTTGAGATATTTGAGTTTATTTAAGGCAGAGGTAAGTCACCTACCTTCTTCAATGAAGAATCTGAAGTTGTTGCTTTATTTAAACATATGTGTATCTCGGAAGTCTCCAATCTACATGTCCAATACTCTATTGAACGAGATGAGAGAATTGGAATATCTTCATTTACCATTCGGAAACCAAGTTCATAAGAAGGTGAAGATGGAATTGGGTAATCTAGTCAACTTGGTGACATTGATTAATTTCTCACCAACGTATTGCAGTCTGAGAGATCTTCATCGAATGACAAGGCTCAAGACACTAGAGATACACTTATTCCAAGAAGATGGGTGTAGTAAGGAAACTCTATCTTCATCTCTAAGTGAAGGGAAACACTTGGAAAGTCTTACTATAGAAGATTTCACGTACAATGAAGAAGGATTTGTTTTGGATTGTGTTCATCTTAAACATCTATTGCTGCATATATATATGCCAAGGTTACCTGATGAGCAACGCTTCCCTTCTCACCTTACAACAATTACTCTATTTAAATGTCGTTTGGAGGAGGATCCGATGGTGATTCTAGAGAAATTGCTTCAGTTGAAAAAGGTTTGTTTATGGAATAACGCTTTCTGTGGAAGAAGAATGGTTTGTTCAAGAGGTGGATTTCCTCAGTTGCAGAAATTAGAATTAGATTTTCTAAATGAATTGGAAGAGTGGATAGTAGAAGAAGGTTCTATGCCCCTTCTTCGTTATCTAGATGGAATTGGGTAATCTAGTCAACTTGGTGACATTGATTAATTTCTCACCAACGTATTGCAGTCTGAGAGATCTTCATCGAATGACAAGGCTCAAGACACTAGAGATACACTTATTCCAAGAAGATGGGTGTAGTAAGGAAACTCTATCTTCATCTCTAAGTGAAGGGAAACACTTGGAAAGTCTTACTATAGAAGATTTCACGTACAATGAAGAAGGATTTGTTTTGGATTGTGTTCATCTTAAACATCTATTGCTGCATATATATATGCCAAGGTTACCTGATGAGCAACGCTTCCCTTCTCACCTTACAACAATTACTCTATTTAAATGTCGTTTGGAGGAGGATCCGATGGTGATTCTAGAGAAATTGCTTCAGTTGAAAAAGGTTTGTTTATGGAATAACGCTTTCTGTGGAAGAAGAATGGTTTGTTCAAGAGGTGGATTTCCTCAGTTGCAGAAATTAGAATTAGATTTTCTAAATGAATTGGAAGAGTGGATAGTAGAAGAAGGTTCTATGCCCCTTCTTCGTTATCTTAATATTATTGAATGTCCGAAGTTAAAGGAACTTCCAGTTGGAATGAGATTTATCTCTTCCTTGAAAACTTTGGAAATCTCGTTTGCTCCATTGGGATGGAAGGAGAAATTGTCAAGAGGAGGAGAAGATTTCTACAAAGTTCAACACATTCCCCTTGTTCAAAAGAAATTGTCAAGAGGAGGAGAAGATTTCTACAAAGTTCAACACATTCCCCTTGTTCAAATCTTCGAAGTTGCTGTTGATGATGATGATGATGATGATGATGATGATATTGTTTGAAAATCAGGTTTGCTCCTTTGTTGGGATGGAAGGAGAAATTGACAAGTGGAGGAGAAGATTTCTACAAAGTTCAATACATTCCTCTTCTTCAATTCCACAGATGCTATTGAAGTTGGCTGTCTCTCTCTCGACTTAATTATTCCACAGATGCTATTGAAGTTGGCTGTCTCTCTCTCGACTTAATTGTTTGATATTTAAATAAAATTATGTCATTGTGAGAATATTTATGCTTGTAATAATAATTAAAAATTAAATTATGTCATTGTGAGAATATTTATGCTTGTAATAATAATTAAAGACAGCTTTGCTGATTCTTAAGTAATTCTTCAGTTAGTAGTTTGTATTGTAATATGTTCTATTATGCTATCTTCTCTTTTCAGGTTCGTCTATTTTCTCTTTCTCGGAGCTTCCTCTATGGATTGGGATTTGTCGAATAAAATGACAATCTAACACTTATAATTACTTGGTGGGCTCATGAAACACAGGGATTTTTAGCCATATCAAGAGCATCTTGACTATCAGAATATATAAATCGTCATGGGAGAGTGATGAACAAAATCCATATCAGCCAATAACCGCTTTATCCAAATGAGTTCTTGAGTAAGGTTTTGTTTCTTAAATTATATTGTCTACTAATTATATTTTGGACTGTTATTTATTAAAAGAAACTTATAATTGGACTGTATTTATTCAAATATATATATGTATGGACTGTAGTTATTGCCATCTTCAACAAGTCGGACCTAAACTTCTCTGCATTGACACAACAGTGTGATTTCGGAAGTTAACTGTAAAGGAATGAACCACATGATCTAATAATCACACAAAGAAGAGAAAGATATACTTTAACATCTCTATATGATTACCTGCATTTTCCTTATTATCAATTACTCTTTTCAGTAAAGCTTGTCGAGCACGTTTTGTAACCTATGAAAACATAAAATATTTATTAAAAATTTGACATAATGGAAGAAGGTTGCCAGAAGCTTACTGCTTACCTGCTTTGATTATCATAGGGTGAATCTTTGAAGCAACAAGC
>CM071717.1:42859741-42873035 GCA_036630335.1 Physaria fendleri
ATGTATCATGGCACATGAAGAACGAGAACCTTTTTGGATCTGCAGGTGAGGATGGTCGATTGGTAATATGGGACACACGGACAAACCAAATGCAACACCAAGTGAAAGTTCATGAAAGAGAGGTAGAAACCATTCTCTAATATATTTTGCATATAAATGATGGATGTTTGATATCACAAGCCAGCATGTCCTGTATCTATGAGTAACCCAAAGTCATTAACTAAATTCTATACAAATCCTGTATGACCATTCTTTTCTCGTGTTTTTAAGGTGAACTACCTTTCTTTCAATCCATTCAACGAATGGATTTTAGCCACCGCGTCTTCAGACTCTACTGTTGCTCTGTTTGACCTCCGAAAGCTCAATGTGCCATTACATGTATTGAGCAGCCATGAGTACGTTCCTCTACATTTTCTCATATCCTTTGCGCCATTTGTAGATTGTGCTGGAATTAAACATTGATACCTGTGCAGTGAGTAACTGTTAAATCTACTACTTTAATGAACGAATTGGATTACAGGGGAGAGGTTTTCCAAGTGGAATGGGATCCGAACCATGAAACAGTACTTGCAACTTCTGGGAAGGACAGAAGGCTTATGGTCTGGGACCTGAACAGGTACGTATCATCATACCCTTTGTCCAATCTTAAGACTGTTCAACGTAAAGCAAAGCTTTTTGTTGGGGTTTACAGGGTTGGAGAAGAGCAGCTTGAGATAGAGTTAGATGCAGAAGATGGTCCACCAGAGTTACTCTTCTCCCATGGTGGCCACAAGGCTAAGATATCAGACTTTTCTTGGAACCAAAACGAGCCTTGGGTCATTGCAAGTGTAGCAGAAGACAATATTCTTCAGGTCTGGCAGATGGCAGAAAGTATCTATCGCGACGAAGAGGATGCTGAGCCCAATGAGGACATCTAAGAAAAACTTTGACGTCTCCATTACTCAAGTTATGTCGTGCTTTAGCTAGTTTCAAAAAGACAAGCTTGCGTCTGTAGTAGGACGAACATGAATCAATTATGCTTGTTGATGAAACCTTCTTTTTTGGATATTTTGTTGGCCACCAGAGTTACTCTTCTCGCATGGTGGCCACAAGGCTAAGATATCAGACTTTTCTTGGAACCAATACGAGCCTTGGGTCATTGCAAGTGTAGCAGAAGACAATATTCTTCAGGTTTGGCAGATGGCAGAAAGTATCTATCGCGACGAAGAGGATGCTGAGCCCAATGAGGACATCTAAGGAAAATTTTGGTGTCTCCATTACTCAAGTCATATCAAGCTTTAGCCAGTTTCGAATTTGCATCTGAACTTTTGAATCAGTTATGCTTGTGATGTAACCATGTTGTTTGGATATTTTGTTGGTTTCATATAATTACTGTGTCATAAAATCTAATTGCCACAAATTCAGCTCTAGATCTCTGATGAAGAAAGAAGAGTTACAGAATAGTTTGATTTAAGATGTACTGAAACACCTTCAGGTTTGGCAGATGGCAGAAAGTATCTATCGCGACGAAGAGGATGCTGAGCCCAATGAGGACATCTAAGGAAAATTTTGGTGTCTCCATTACTCAAGTCATATCAAGCTTTAGCCAGTTTCGAATTTGCATCTGAACTTTTGAATCAGTTATGCTTGTGATGTAACCATGTTGTTTGGATATTTTGTTGGTTTCATATAATTACTGTGTCATAAAATCTAATTGCCACAAATTCAGCTCTAGATCTCTGATGAAGAAAGAAGAGTTACAGAATAGTTTGATTTAAGATGTACTGAAACACCAACTTCTCGAATCTCACTAATCAGATTCTATGAAGTTTCAGATTTCATGGTTTAATTTTGACCTTGAATAAACAAAATCTAACGATATTATTTTGAGATAAATAGTTTAATACTATTGGAGGAATAAACAAAATCTAACGATATTATTTTGAGATAAATAGTTTAATACTATTGGAGGACAAAAAAAAATATAGTTTGATAGTAGTGCATTATGCATATGATTGAGATCATATAGGCATATGTTTAATCAATTGTTAAGGATTTATGTATGCTTGATTGTGTGTTCTTGTTAGAAAATTTAAGAACATCCACAAGAACTGGTTAAAATTTAAACCTTACATATGCATTGGTTCACATTATTTTTTGTGGGTAGAGCCATTAATTGAGAGTAGACATTGTGTGTTTGCCCACCAAATAAGGTTCTTCAAACAAAAAATCCTAAAATTAGAAAGAAACAAAATGAAAGGAGAAAATAAGGAAATAAAAAGGAGAGTTCTTCAAAGTATTCTTTACAAACAAAAGGTGAAACTCAAATTGAGATGCGTGAATTTCTCTGAAACCTTATGTTCTCTGCTAAACATTCTCTTATATTTTCAAACACTATTCTTTGGGTTGATTCTTGTTTTAAATATAAAAAATTTACTAGAAAAGAAAAAAAAAAAGTAAGTAGAAGAAGATAATAGTGAAATGAGACTATATGCTCCTGACCGTTCATGGCTTTTATTAGCCCTTCTCGTAATTCTTCTCTTCTCTAAAGCTCACTCGACCGATGAGAATGAGAAAGAGGAGTCGAGCGATGAGAAAGAAGAGAAGAGTACATCGGGCGAGAAGAAGAGAGAAGTAACTTATGATGGAACTTCTTTGATCATCAATGGAAATAGAGAACTTCTTTACTCTGGCTCTATACATTACCCTCGTAGCACTCCTGAGGTAAATCATTCATTACAATCCTTGTTTTATCATTTAGTTTTGTTTTTAAACTTAATTTTGAGAACATGTTTGTTCAGATGTGGCCAAACATCATCAAGAGAGCAAAGAAAGGAGGTTTGAACACAATTCAAACATATGTTTTTTGGAACATGCATGAGCCAGAACAGGGAAAGGTACTTTAAAATGTTAGAAAATACAAAATAGAAGAGATTCATCATTGTTTTGATGGTTTTGTTTTTCTTTTGTTGTTGGGACAGTTCAATTTCTCTGGTAGAGCTGATTTGGTGAAGTTCATAAAACTTATTGAGAAGAATGGTATGTGGGTAACCTTGAGACTTGGACCTTTTATTCAAGCTGAATGGACTCATGGGTATGTATGTTTATTCATTGTTATGTTATTTGATTTTACATATCAAATTCATATAAAAGTCTCTAAAATATGTTACATGTTGGTCATGATAAAACATTAGAGGACTCCCTTACTGGCTCAGAGAAGTTCCTGATATCTTCTTCCGTACCGACAACAAACCATTCAAGGTATCTTATTTGAGCCTATGATATTTTGATATGTGTAATAGTGGAATAATTTAAGAAATTGGAGAAAACAATTGGCTGCAGGAACATACAGAGAGGTATGTTAGGGTGATACTAGACAAAATGAAGGAGGAGAAGCTTTTTGCTTCACAAGGAGGTCCCATTATATTAGGACAGGTAACATTGAACCCAAAAAAAATCAAGATTCATATCTGTAAGAATATGAATCATAAATTTTTTGTGGATTCAGATAGAGAATGAGTATAGTGCGGTACAAAGAGCATATAAAGATGATGGAATGAAGTACATTAAGTGGGCAGCTAAATTAGTACACTCAATGAAGTTGGGGATCCCATGGGTTATGTGTAAACAAAATGATGCTCCTGATCCTATGATTAATGCTTGTAATGGAAGACATTGTGGTGATACATTCCCTGGTCCAAACAAAGATCACAAACCATCATTATGGACTGAGAATTGGACTACTCAGTGAGTTCTACACTCGAACTCACTTATTTTAGTATCTTCTTGAAACAAAAGACAATGTGTTGTGATTTCATTGTAGGTTCCGAGTTTTTGGTGATCCCCCAACACAGAGAGCTGCAGAAGATATCGCATTTTCTGTTGCCCGATTTTTCTCCAAGAATGGAAGCCATCTAAAGCATCTTCACAACGCACTTAACTTATGCAAGAAGGCACTTCTCTGGGGTCAGCCTCGAGTTGAGAAACCTAGCAATGAAACAGAGGTTATTACATCTATATGCATCAGTAATATAGTACTAATGTTTAAATCTTTAAAACAAAAGCTACAAGGTTCTTTAGGGTATTCTAAGATGTATAATTTGGAAATTGCAGATTCGATACTATGAGCAGCCGGGAACAAAAGTTTGTGCGGCGTTTTTGGCTAACAATAACACAGAATCTGAAGAAACTATAAATTTCAGGGGAAAAGAATATGTTATTCCTCGTAGATCCATCAGTATTCTCCCTGACTGCGAAAACGTTGTTTATAACACAGGAGAGGTGATTAGTGATTACTATATTCAAAAGTCTTGTAGCAAATCCTCAACGTCGAATGAATCTTAAATGGTTGCTATTTTGAGCAGATCATTAGTCATCATAATTCAAGAAACTACGTGAGGTCGAAAAAAGCGAATAAGAACTTTGATTTCAAAGTGAAACTACGTGAGGTCGAAAAAAGCGAATAAGAACTTTGATTTCAAAGTATTCACTGAGACAGTGCCAAGTGAGCTAAAGGGTGACTTTTATATCCCTGTTGAACTCTATGGCTTGACCAAAGATGAAACTGATTACGGATGGTACACAACAAGGTAAGTAATCATCTAATTTGATATGATATGGAGATAAAGCATATGGACACATAAGAAACGTCTCTTTGTTTTAATCATACATGCAGTTTTAAAATAGATGAAAGTGATCTTAAGAAGAAAGGAGGTAAAACTACTTTGAGGATAGCTAGTCTTGGTCATGCTTTACATGCATGGCTAAATGGAGAACATCTTGGTAAGATTGAGATAAATGGGCTAAATTAGTTTTGATGTTATGTGAAATAGATTGAGATAAATGGGCTAAATTAGTTTTGATGTTATGTGAAATTTTACAAAAATTTGATCTCATTGTTTAGGTAATGCACATGGGAGCCATGAAATGAAGAGTTTTGTCTTTCAGAAGCCAGTTACTTTAAAAGAAGGAGAAAACCACCTCACTATGCTAGGGGTTTTAACAGGATTCCCAGTAAGTATATAATATCAAAAACCTTCAAAACATATACTTTAATGTTTCAAATGTAACCACTGTTATGAGATATGTTTTGTATGAACAGGATAGTGGATCTTATATGGAGCATAGATACACAGGTCCACGTAGTGTTTCCATCTTAGGATTGCCATCTGGACCAGTTGATCTCACTGAACAAAACAAATGGGGAAACAAGGTTTGTCATCAATCATAGTTTCTTGATTGTCACTGCAACTTTTTGATGTGGTTTTCGAAATCTGCAGGTGGGTATGGAAGGTGAAAAGCTTCATATCCATACCGAGGAAGGATTGAAAAATGTTAAATGGGAGAAGTTATCAGGAAAAGAACCGGGTCTTACATGGTACCAGGTGAAAATACTCGGTTTCCTAATTCTACGATTTAGAATTTAGGATTTAGAGTCTAATGAACGAGATATTACAGACATACTTCGATGAACCAGAGAGCAAAAGTGCAACAGCTATTAGAATGACCGGAATGGGGAAAGGTTTGATTTGGGTGAACGGACATGGTGTTGGACGATATTGGATGTCCTTTTTATCGCCTTTGGGAAAACCTACACAAATAGAGTATCACATCCCTAGGTCTTTCTTGAAGCCCAAGAAAAACCTTCTTGTTATATTCGAGGAAGAACCAAATGTGAAGCCAGAGCTTATAGACTTTGTCATAATCAATAGAGATACGGTTTTTCTTGTTATATTCGAGGAAGAACCAAATGTGAAGCCAGAGCTTATAGACTTTGTCATAATCAATAGAGATACGGTTTGTTCCTTCATCGGAGAAAACTATACTCCTAGTGTTCGTCACTGGAAGAGAAAGAATAACCAAGTTAAGACCGTAAGTGATGAAGTGTTTCTCGCGGCTAAACTTAAATGTCCTGGCACAAAGAAGATTTCCGAGGTCGAATTTGCTAGCTTTGGAGATCCTACTGGGACTTGTGGAAACTTCACTCTTGGACCTTGTAATGCTCCTATCTCTAAGCAAGTCGTTGAGAAGGTAAACAAAAAAAATCAAAACTTGGCTTATTTTAGTTACTTGTGACAGAAGTAATAATAATCTGTTTGTTTTTTGTTTTTAGTATTGTTTGGGTAAAGCAGAGTGTGCGATTCCTGTGAACAAGAGTACGTTCGAGCAAGACAAGAAGGATTTATGTCCTAGAGTTATTAAGAAACTTGCTGTACAAGTTAAGTGTGGTCGTGACAAGAAGAACTAAGAGGATATCTCAATTTTGCTTCGTTGAACGGTTTTATATAAAGATAGATACAAATGCATCGATATGTTGTTACAGTTTTTTTTTTCAA
Source organism: Physaria fendleri (assembly GCA_036630335.1). Taxonomy (NCBI): domain Eukaryota; kingdom Viridiplantae; phylum Streptophyta; class Magnoliopsida; order Brassicales; family Brassicaceae; genus Physaria; species Physaria fendleri. Next base: position 42,866,056 of record CM071717.1, read on the forward strand.
TTTACTAATTATAATGTTTTATCATACGACTTAATTTTTTTTGTAAGTTCCAAGTTTGGTCATTAAATAGTAATTAATGTTAATTAGATCATACGACTTAATTTTTTTTGTAAGTTCCAAGTTTGGTCATTAAATAGTAATTAATGTTAATTAGATTGGTGGAAATGACAAGTTTGGTCATTGTTTGTTGTATATATACAAGTTTTTGGTTTAATATTTTTTTTTTCAAATTATACAAAAAAATGGAATCTTGAAGTTATATGAATAAAACCTATAAATCGTTTTACAATTAATTATTGTTTTATTCCATTTCCAAGCTCCTATAATCCAAAATTCTTGTCTTTAAACCCAAAAAGTCATAACCAAAGTTGCTAGTACCAATATCAATTGAAGAATAGCTTATGCTACTACTATCCTCTGTTTGACATTTTGCAGTATCACTACTACACTCCATGCCGTTTCCCAAGTAAAAACGGGACGCAGTGTATGGATCATAACTCTGGTTTTGCCATGGAGGACTAATCCTAAGCTCGAGATTCAAATCTGGGCATATTTCTTCTTCAACAACAACTGGGTAGTAATACTCAATTTTTTCTATGTATCATGGCACATGAAGAACGAGAACCTTTTTGGATCTGCAGGTGAGGATGGTCGATTGGTAATATGGGACACACGGACAAACCAAATGCAACACCAAGTGAAAGTTCATGAAAGAGAGGTAGAAACCATTCTCTAATATATTTTGCATATAAATGATGGATGTTTGATATCACAAGCCAGCATGTCCTGTATCTATGAGTAACCCAAAGTCATTAACTAAATTCTATACAAATCCTGTATGACCATTCTTTTCTCGTGTTTTTAAGGTGAACTACCTTTCTTTCAATCCATTCAACGAATGGATTTTAGCCACCGCGTCTTCAGACTCTACTGTTGCTCTGTTTGACCTCCGAAAGCTCAATGTGCCATTACATGTATTGAGCAGCCATGAGTACGTTCCTCTACATTTTCTCATATCCTTTGCGCCATTTGTAGATTGTGCTGGAATTAAACATTGATACCTGTGCAGTGAGTAACTGTTAAATCTACTACTTTAATGAACGAATTGGATTACAGGGGAGAGGTTTTCCAAGTGGAATGGGATCCGAACCATGAAACAGTACTTGCAACTTCTGGGAAGGACAGAAGGCTTATGGTCTGGGACCTGAACAGGTACGTATCATCATACCCTTTGTCCAATCTTAAGACTGTTCAACGTAAAGCAAAGCTTTTTGTTGGGGTTTACAGGGTTGGAGAAGAGCAGCTTGAGATAGAGTTAGATGCAGAAGATGGTCCACCAGAGTTACTCTTCTCCCATGGTGGCCACAAGGCTAAGATATCAGACTTTTCTTGGAACCAAAACGAGCCTTGGGTCATTGCAAGTGTAGCAGAAGACAATATTCTTCAGGTCTGGCAGATGGCAGAAAGTATCTATCGCGACGAAGAGGATGCTGAGCCCAAGTATCTATCGCGACGAAGAGGATGCTGAGCCCAATGAGGACATCTAAGAAAAACTTTGACGTCTCCATTACTCAAGTTATGTCGTGCTTTAGCTAGTTTCAAAAAGACAAGCTTGCGTCTGTAGTAGGACGAACATGAATCAATTATGCTTGTTGATGAAACCTTCTTTTTTGGATATTTTGTTGGATCAATTATGCTTGTTGATGAAACCTTCTTTTTTGGATATTTTGTTGGTTTCGTATAATTCCTTTGTCATTAAATCGAATTGCGACAAATTCAGCTCTAGATCTCTGATGACGAAGGAAGAGTTGCAGAATACTTTGATTAAGATGTACTGAAACACATATACTCGTTTTATCACCAACTAGTCGAATCTCACTAATTCGATTCTATTAAGTTTCAGATTTCTTTTTTTTTTTTTTGAACTGAAGTTTCAGATTTCATAGTTTAATTTTTGACCTTGAATAAACTAAATCGAACGATATTATTTTGAGATAATTAGTTTATTACTATTGGATGACAAAAAAAAACAGCTTAATATTAGTGCATAACATAAAATGATTGAGATAATATTGGCATGATTAATCAATTGTTAAGGATTTATGTATGCTTGATTGTGTGTTCTTGTTAGAAAATTTAAGAACGTCCACAAGAACTGGTTAAAATTTAAACCTTACATATGCATTGGTTCACATTATTTTTTGTGGGTAGAGCCATTAATTGAGAGTAGTAATTGTGTGTATGCCCACCAAATAAGGCTCTTCAAACAAAAAATCCTAAAATTAGAAACAAAACAAAATGAAAGGAGAAAATAAGGAAATAAAAAGGAGAGTTCTCTAAAGTATTCTTTACAAACAAAAGGTGAAACTCAAATTGAGATGCGTGAAATTCTCTGAAACCTTATGTTCTCTGCTAAACATTCTCTTATATTTTCAAACACTATTCTTTGGGTTGATTCTTGTTTTAAACATAAAAATTTACTAGAAAAGAAAAAAAAGTAAGTAGAAGATAATAATAGTGAAATGAGACTATATGCTCCTGACCGTTCATGGCTTTTATTAGCCCTTCTCTTGATTCTCCTCTTCTCTAGAGCTCACTCGACCGATGAGAATGAGAATGAGAAAGAGGAGTCGAGCGATGAGAAAGAAGAGAAGAGTACCTCGGGCGAGAAGAAGGGAGAAGAAGTAACTTATGATGGAACTTCTTTGATCATCAATGGAAATAGAGAACTCCTTTACTCTGGCTCTATACATTACCCTCGTAGCACTCCCGAGGTAAATCATTCAATACAATCCTTATTCAAAGGTTTTTTTTTATCATTTAGTAACTTAGAGGTAAATCATTCAATACAATCCTTATTCAAAGGTTTTTTTTTATCATTTAGTAACTTAATTTTGAGAACATGTTTGTTCAGATGTGGCCAAACATCATCAAGAGAGCAAAGAAAGGCGGTTTGAACACAATTCAAACATATGTTTTTTGGAACATGCATGAGCCAGAACAGGGAAAGGTACTTTAAAATGTTAGAAAATACAAAATAGAAGAGATTCATCATTGTTTTGATGGTTTTGTTTTTCTTTTGTTGTTGGGACAGTTCAATTTCTCTGGTAGAGCTGATTTGGTGAAGTTCATAAAACTTATTGAGAAGAATGGTATGTGGGTAACCTTGAGACTTGGACCTTTTATTCAAGCTGAATGGACTCATGGGTATGTTTACTTGTTATGTTATTTGATTCTACATATCAAATTCATATAAAAGTCTCTAATCTATGTGACATGTTTCATGGTTATGGTCATGATAAAACATTAGAGGACTACCTTACTGGCTCAGAGAAGTTCCTGATATCTTCTTCCGTACCGACAACAAACCATTCAAGGTATCTTATTAGAGCATATGATATTTTGATATGTGTAATAATGGAATAATTTAAGAAATTGGAGAAAACTATTGGCTGCAGGAACATACAGAGAGGTATGTTAGGGTGATACTAGACAAGATGAAGGAGGAGAAGCTTTTTGCTTCACAAGGAGGTCCCATTATATTAGGACAGGTAACATTGAACAAAAAGATTCACATTTGTAAGAACATAAATCATAAAAAATTTGTAAATTGGGTGTGTGGATTCAGATAGAGAATGAGTATAGTGCAGTACAAAGAGCATATAAAGATGATGGAATGAAGTACATTAAGTGGGCAGCTAAATTGGTACACTCAATGAAGTTGGGGATCCCATGGGTTATGTGTAAGCAAAATGATGCTCCTGATCCTATGATTAATGCGTGTAATGGAAGACATTGTGGTGATACATTCCCTGGTCCAAACAAAGACCACAAGCCATCATTATGGACAGAGAATTGGACTACTCAGTAAGTTCGACACTTGACCTCACTTATTTAGTATCTTCTTGAAACAAAAGACAATGTCTTGTAATTTCGTTGTAGGTTCCGAGTTTTTGGCGATCCTCCAACACAGAGAGCTGCAGAAGATATCGCATTTTCTGTTGCCCGATTTTTCTCCAAGAATGGAAGCCATCTAAAGCATCTTCACAACGCACTTAACTTATGCAAGAAGGCACTTCTCTGGGGTCAGCCTCGAGTCGAGAAACCTAACAATGAAACAGAGGTTATTACATCTATATCCATCAGTAATATAGTACTAATGTTTAAATCTTTAAAACAAAAGCTACAAGGTTCTTTAGGGTATTCTAAGATGTATAATTTGGTTATTGCAGATTCGATACTATGAGCAACCTGGAACAAAAGTTTGTGCGGCGTTTTTGGCTAACAATAACACAGAATCTGAAGAAACTATAAATTTCAGGGGAAAAGAATATGTTATTCCTCGTAGATCCATCAGTATTCTCCCTGACTGTGAAAACGTTGTTTATAACACAGGAGAGGTGATTAGTGATTACTATATTCAAAAAACTTGTAGCAAATCCTCAACGTTGAATGAATCTTAAATGGTTGCTATTTTGAGCAGATCATTAGTCATCATAATTCAAGAAACTACGTGAGGTCGAAAAAAGCGAATAAGAACTTTGATTTCAAAGTGTTCACTGAGACAGTGCCAAGTGAGCTAAAGGGTGACTTTTATATCCCTGTTGAACTCTATGGCTTGACCAAAGATGAAACTGATTACGGATGGTACACAACAAGGTAAGTAATCATCTAATTTGATATGATATGGAGATAAAGCATATGGACACATAAGAAACGTCTCTTTGTTTAATCATACATGTAGCTTTAAGATAGATGAAAGTGAACTTAAGAAGAAAGGAGGTAAAACTACTTTGAGGATAGCTAGTCTAGGTCATGCTTTACATGCATGGCTAAATGGAGAACATCTTGGTAAGATTGAGATAAATGGGCTAAAGCTTTTTTGATGTTATGTGAAATTTTACAAAAATTTGATAAGATTGAGATAAATGGGCTAAAGCTTTTTTGATGTTATGTGAAATTTTACAAAAATTTGATCTCATTGTTCAGGTAATGCACATGGGAGCCATGAAATGAAGAGTTTTGTTTTTCAGAAGCCAGTTACTTTAAAAGAAGGAGAGAACCACCTTACAATGCTAGGGGTTTTAACAGGTTTCCCAGTAAGTACATAATATCAAAAACCTTCAAAACATATAGTTTAGTGTTTCATATGTAACCACTGTTGTTAATATATGTTTTGTATTAACAGGATAGTGGATCTTATATGGAGCATAGATACACAGGTCCACGTAGTGTTTCCATCTTAGGATTACCATCTGGACCAGTTGATCTCACTGAACAAAACAAATGGGGAAACAAGGTTTGTCATCAATCATAGTTCTTGATCGTCTCACGGCAACTTTTTGATCTGGTTTTCGAAATCTTCAGGTGGGTATGGAAGGTGAGAAGCTTCATATCCATACCGAGGAAGGATTGAAGAATGTTAAATGGGAGAAGTTAACAGGAAAAGAACCGGGTCTTACATGGTACCAGGTGAAAACACTCGATTTCCTAATTCTAGGATTTAGAATTTAGGGTTTAGGGTCTAATGAAGGAGATCTTGCAGACATACTTCGATGAACCAGAGAGCAAAAGTGCAACAGCTATTAGGATGACCGGAATGGGAAAAGGTTTGATTTGGGTGAACGGACACTCATACGACTTAATTTTTTTTGTAAGTTCCAAGTTTGGTCATTAAATAGTAATTAATGTTAATTAGACTGGTGGAAATGACAAGTTTGGTCATTGTTTGTTGTATATACAAGTTTTTGGTTTAATATAATTTTTCAATTATACAAAAAATGGAATCTTGAAGTCATATGAATAAAACCTATAAATCGTTTACAATTAATTATTGCTTTATTCCATTTCCAAACTCCTATAATCCAAAAAGCTTGTCTTTAAACCCAAAAAGTCATAACCAAAGCTGCTAGTACCAATATCAATTGAAGAATAGCTTATGCTACTACTATCCTCTGTTTGACATTTTGCAGTATCACTACTACACTCCATGCCGTTTACCAAGTAAAAACGGGACGCAGTGTATGAATCTTGACTCTGGTTTTGCCATGGAGGACTAATCCTAAGCTCCAGATTCAAATCTGGGCATATTTCTTCTTCAACAACAACTGGGTAGTAATACTCAACTTTTTCTTCTTTGCAAACTAACCCGTTTAGATTCTGCTTATTTTGCTTCTGATCCCTGGACTTTCCTGTTTTATCAATCCGAGACACAAAAGATATATCTTTTACAATTTGGTCATCTGTTTTCTTCACATCAGGAGTTTTCGCCTTATTGATCGCGCTATGAGTAGTGGGATCGATTCCTTGCCACATTCATATTATTTATTCCCTGTTTTTTTATATTACTAAGAAAAAAAGATACTAGGTTTTTTTGGCTAACAAAAGTTTTATTTTGACTATTTTAGCTCTAATTCATAACTAAAATATATATCCAGTTTACTATGTTAAATAATACTGTAACCATGGGACTATTTTAGCTCTAATTCATAACTAAAATATATATCCAGTTTACTATGTTAAATAATACTGTAACCATGGCATAAGTTATATTTTACATACCACCATGATGAGTTGTAAATTATAATCAACACTAATCATATTTTTTAGTAATTAATGTAATTTTAAATATCTCAAGAGGATATACAAAAAAAATATCATTATAACAAATACCAAACAACTAGATTATACCCCGTGTCATGCACAGATTTAATTGTATTATAAATGTTAAATAATATTTGAAATGATATAGTTTACAAATATTCAAAGTGAAAACAACTTATTTACCCACGAATTATTGACATATCATAATATTTCTTCACGAACTATTGTCCTCTTTCTAAATCCCCATGAAATCAAAGTTGCATACCTATTTGCCTATGAAATTGAAATGTAAACTTTCGTAATACCCAGATTTTTAAGTGTTTTTTAAATAGATATGTATTAATTTAAAATTCTATAAATAGGTATCAAATTAATTA
>CM071717.1:42880501-42892129 GCA_036630335.1 Physaria fendleri
GTTCTTTTTTTTTTTTTTTGGTCAGAAGTCTTATTTAAAGTTCATAAATTTCAATTTCCATGATTTATAAAAGGTTTTTATTTTCCACCTAAATTAAGTTAAGAGTACTTTTCATGTATATATACAATAAATTATTTTCATTTTACAAATTGCTCTAGTGATTAAATATTTTTGTCTCAATATATGAATTCACACAGTGAAGTTGGTGGCAAGTATGGATCTCTATATAGTCCCTTTCAACTAAAACCCACATTAAATTAGATGCCTATATTATTTTGGGTATATATAGAATGTTTATATCTAGTATCTATACTTTTTTATTATAGTTGGTAATAATTTCTATTAATATGTTAATTTTCCTGCATTTTTTTACCGTATTCAAATACAAATCTCTAACTATTACCAATACTCATAAATACTGATATATATATATATGAATACATATAGCATTTTAAACAAAAAAATACATATAACACATTTTTGTACTAATAAATTGTAAAATATATCAACATCATTTTTAATAATATGTATTATATAAAATTTAAATCCCAGTGGTAATATATTATATCCACATCCAAATTTGTAATAGTGTTGTATATATTTATATATAGAATGTTTATATCTAGTATCTATACTTTTTTATTATAGTTGGTAATAATTTCTATTAATATGTTAATTTTCCTGCATTTTTTTACCGTATTCAAATACAAATCTCTAACTATTACCAATACTCATAAATACTGATATATATATATATGAATACATATAGCATTTTAAACAAAAAAATACATATAACACATTTTTGTACTAATAAATTGTAAAATATATCAACATCATTTTTAATAATATGTATTATATAAAATTTAAATCCCAGTGGTAATATATTATATCCACATCCAAATTTGTAATAGTGTTGTATATATTTTTTTGTTTGTCATGGATAATAGTGTTGTATTTATAATTTAATAAATATGTGCCTATACATAGGAAGCTATATATAGCTTAAATCAATTTAGTTAAAAATTTAATCCGATTAAAAGGTTTTGAATTTAACTTATAATATCAGCTACCGAATTATAATTCTAAAATAGGATAGTATAAGACGAAGTCAACAAAATATATACAAATACAAAAATTAAATCAATGAGTACCTTTTATATTAGTCAATGTTGGTCTACCCGACAATTTTATTATAACTACCGACAAAGGAAACATTTAAACATTCAAGAAGATATTACATTTATGGTTTAAGTTGTTATCACTATTTAGCGGTAGTCAAAGAAACAGTCAATGTTAATACCTTTTTATCTTTTTTTCCATTTTTCTGTCTAATTTGACTTTTCAAATATAAATACTAATACACCCGCTAAATCAAATTTAATTTTTTATAAATTGGTTTAGCTAACAATACAAGCAATATGTATGTTGGTTGCAAGCTTTCAAAACCAATGTACAAACTCTTATTCACATAATAAAATATATATTTTTTTGTCAGAGATATAATAAAATATATATGTTAACCAAAAAAAACATATTCATTGAATAACATAATAAAAACAAATGAAACACATTAAAAATGCATGAGATAAATCTATGGATGGATCAAAAGATATATGTCATTATAATAAACCTATGGATGAATAAAAAAATTATGAAAACCACATACACCATGTCTGAACGTATTTAGTACAAAATTAAATCTATGAATGTTTGGTTTCACAAGCTAATATATGACTGATATATGTTATGCATATCAAGTTCTTCGGAAAGACGGTCTAAAAGATGAAAACATCAGTGTATTTATGTATGTCGATATTGTATTTTTTCCAAAAAATCCAATACATGGGTTTATTATTAATAACCTGAATCCCTTAAGTTCTTATTTCGACTCTATTTTATATGTTACAAAGTGATATATTTATTTATATATATTTTGTGATCATTTTTGTTCGTTGATAAGATTACACTAAAGAAGCTGTTAATGCTAAGAAATTTTATAACGTGTTACTTGGAAGAAGCAGTCTGGTGTAGAAGATCCTGAATTGTCTGTGTTGTTGATCTTTTCAACAAAGTTGATAGAGCGCAGAAAGATGGTGCTTGTTTAAGACATTTGAAAGGTTGTTTGCCATACCTGTTTACCAGGTCTGGTATCTCTGACAACAGACAACAGGTATGATTCTTTTTTTTATGAAAATGGAGTTAAAATAGGAAGTAGCAAAGTTTTGAAAACTGGTCTCAATGACAATATCTTCATCTACTATGCTGATTATGGAGGTCCTGAACATTAGATTGTAAAATTGTTACCAAATATAGATTAATATGTTTTTTGTGATATTAATCTGAAATTTGTTGATGGTTTTATTAATCTGAACCAATTGAAGCTGAACCAATTGATTTGTTCATGGTGGTGAAGCGCAAGATAGACTTGGACAGAAATGATTGTCTAGTTCAACCATATGGTTTGGTTCTTGTCAAGCACAAATTCGAAACTTTTTTTTGGCTTTGTGGTTGACTTGGAATACCAAGGGAGATGGAGAATGAGTCTAGTTGCTGATAATATGCCCTGTTTAGCTGACAAGATTGAGCCTGCAACTGTCTACAATATTTTTGATGGCAATCCAATCCTAACCAGAGCTACACCACATTCCATAAATCAGGTTATGGATTGTGATATTAGATACTTGAAGTACAAACAGTTCAGAACAATTTTTCAAGCAGCTGCAGATGATTTTGATATCACATTTGATGAGGTATTTGTCTTATTGTTTTGTCTACTTAATTGTCTTATTGTTTTGTCTACTTAATTGTCTTATTTGCCATTGATTTGTATTGTTTTGTTTTTCTCTGTGTAGTTTGCAAACAGAGTATCTTCTGGGATGACTTACGATCAGTTATATGCTGGTTGGTTTGGATTTGTTGAACGTGATGTTGGTGATGTGCTTGAGGAGAATATTTGGATGATCCCATACACATCCTGGAGACTGTTGAGACCGAGACTTCTCGGTATCTGTTTGGATTTACCCATTGATTGGTGTTGGGTTGTGATGTTGGTGATGTGCTTGAGGAGAATATTTGGATGATCCCATACACATCCTGGAGACTGTTGAGACCGAGACTTCTCGGTATCTGTTTGGATTTACCCATTGATTGGTGTTGGGTTGGTACCTTAATCAGACAGGCTGAGTCTGTTTTGAAGCAGTTTGGTGTAGAAGATCCTGAATTGTCTGTGTTGTTGATCTTTTCAACAAAGTTGATAGAGCACAGAAAAATGGTGTTGTTTAAGATATATTCGAATTAGAAAAAATATTCAACTTGGTCTAATGGTTTTAACACCTCCTTCAACATCACAAAATGTGATGAATTAGAATGTGGCCACAATTGTGCTAAATGATTCCCAAAACCGGTTTAATAGTAGTCTGTTTTGAAGCAGTCTGGTGTAGAAGATCCTGAATTGTCTGTGTTGTTGATCTTTTCAACAAAGTTGATAGAGCGCAGAAAAATGGTGCTTGTTTAAGATATATTCGAATTAAAAAAAAAAAATCAACTTGGTCTAATGGTTTTAACACCTCCTTCAACATCACAAAATGTGATGAATTTAGAATGTGGCCACAATTGTGCTAAATGATTCCCAAAACCGGTTTAATAGTTATATATAGTGAAATTGTTGACGGTTAAGCAAATTCTGATAATATAATAGGTAGGTTAGTTATAAGTATAGTGGAGAGGTAAAAAATATATAATATATAATATAATAGGTAGGTTAGTTATAAGTATAGTGGAGAGGTAAAAAATATGAGAATATTTGGTTGAGAAGACAATTGTGCAAGTAAAATTACATAGAATATTATTATGGTACTTGGTATACAAATTTTCTTCGTAAACATATTTTGAAAAACTAGACCTCACTCACAGTTATTGAGATTTCAAAATCGACCAAAAATGTCTTTCACCGCTTGGTAAGTTCCACTAATCACAACCAAAATCCCGGTCACTACAATACCAATAAGAACCACTGTTTCAAACCCGAGTTTCCGGTACTTCCCAGAGATCTTCAAGTAACACAAACAAGGCAATATAACCGAAGCAGAAGCACTCAAGAAAGCTCCAACAAGGCTCATAAGATCACCAAAAAATGGAAGAACCAATGCCACAATCACACTGCTAGTAACCAACAACAGACTAAAAGCTTTTTTATTAGGGCAAAACCGGCTTCTCATTGAGTCTATAATAGGTTTAACCATGAGAGCAAATTTAGCTATTGGGTTCAACAATGTAGTCCATATAGCAACTTTTGAAGCAAGTTTGTCGGTAGGAAGGTTTAATGTTATTTGTGATTCAACATATGAGCCATACATTAAGTAACCTAGTATTGCCACTGATGCGTAAATGAATGTGCATATTGTGAAGCATATAACCATAACCTACAAAAATTAAAAATGGCAAAATCATTAGTATAAGTTTCGATTTACAAAATTCTGACTAGGTTTGGGATATGTGTATTCGTTTTGGTTTCGGTTTGGATTTTTGGCGGATTTTGAGTTTTTGAATTTAGAGGTTATACACTTGTTCAAATATTTTAGAATATTTATATGAATTTGATTTGGTATCTATCGGATTAGGTTACTAATTATATACCAAAAAAATCAGGAAATTGAAAATAATTCAAAATTTGAAATTATCAACAGAAAAATATACAATAGACCAAAATAATAATGATAAAACAAAATTGCTCGGATTCATTATTAGTGAGTCATTTGTAACAAAAGAACTAAAAAAATAGTTAAATAGCAAAAATTAAACATAAGATCGTGAAAAATAGTTAAATAGCAAAAATTAAACATAAGATCGTGATTATATAAATTTAACTATAATTATAACTCTGAAAAATAATTAAATATCAAAAATTAGCATAAAAATTAAGTTATGTAAGATTAAGTATAATTAAAAAGTAGGTATATAATTACGGTTCGAATTCGGTCGGTTTTAATTCTAAATTTAAGGTTTGAAGTTCTATTGGATATATTCATAATATTGGGTTCGGTTTTTCGGGTTCAGATATTTCATCTAGACCTAATTATGACTGTACAAATAAAATTCAAACTTGTAAACTTACATTTGAGAATTGGCGCTTGTTCTTCATGGAAGTATACAAAGTTAGCAAAACAGGATGAGCACAATAACAAAACATGTATAAACTCACAGAAGTAACAACTCCATCAAATCTCAAGACCTCTGAGTCACTATTCTTAAACCCTACTCCTTCAAAAGCACCAACCCAAAAGATAGAACCAAGAATCAACCCGAAGCAAAGACACCACTCGCGAAACATAAGAAAGAATCCTCAAATCATCTAACCAAACCGAAGGAAGAATAATGATAGCTACAAGAATGATAAACATTTGCTTGCCTCCAAGTTCATGTCCCATGAAGTTGAATTCAATGTTTGAGAAGAGTTTGTTAAGGTTATCACCTTCTAGGATCAAGAAACTAGTTGATACTAGGTAAAGCTCAAGGTTCATGAAGATTGAGATGATGATATGGCCTGTTTAAAATGAAAAAGACATAAACACAAAGAAAGAATAATGGTCTAGATCATTATCATCAAGACATGATATGTGTGTAAATTAAGTTATGGAGCTTGAGGATAAGAATAATAATTCCTATTATTACTATATATACATATATATAAATCAATTAGGAGAAGGAAACAAAACCTGATAAAGAGTTAATTGCATGGAAACAAGTGTTGGAGAAAGAAGTATTGCCCTTTGAATTATCATCAATCACATAATCATCAAGTGTTGCTTCCTCATCAATAATCTTCTTAACTGGCTCTGCCATGATAGAGATAGATAGAGATATATATGAAGAGATAGAGAAAGTTGGAAGTGAAAAAGACTCAAAGGCCAATATATATAGCATGATAAATTTCCTAGAGGGCAAGTATGATTCTATTTTATTTTCTTGTAAACCATATATTTCTCTCAACTATTATTATATCATAATATTTTTCCACTTCCTATATTAAATCTCTATAAAAGGATAATTTCAAACTTATATATCTATACTATTTGCCCCTCGAACTATTAGAAACATGTTTACCTATTTTCTTTGTTTTGGATTGCTTTAATAATAACTATTAGAAACATGTTTACCTATTTTCTTTGTTTTGGATTGCTTTAATAATGAACTTAGTTGTGATTTGGTCTTCATTAGCTTGATTTACGATTATATTAACGTTGTTAATACCCAAAGTTGCACTAATAAGGTATAATTATCGTCAAATCACAAGATCCGAACAAGTTTTGTTATTACATTCAGATCATTCGCTAGTCAACAAGTTTAGTATACAGGTTCGATGTGGTTTCACATTCAGCTAGAACAAATAACCAAATAAAGAGTAACTAAATTTCTAACTATAGATTGATGGGCAAATAGGTATGAGACTATCTTTTTAGAGAGATCCAACGTGATTCCCCACTTACCTCGAACCTGTAATCTATTGAAAACACGTCCTATCTATCACTAGGCCACGCCTCGTTGTCGACTGGTTTACCAACTAACGTTAACGGGAAAACGATCTATTTAATCCCCAAAACTATCAACATCATGTCATATAGCCCTGGATCATTGTCATTTTATAATTAGCCCTCACGAGAAGTTTGACATTCCAATTGGCCCTTCATGTCATATAGCCCTGGATCATTGTCATTTTATAATTAGCCCTCACGAGAAGTTTGACATTCCAATTGGCCCTAAATAGAAAATTATACAGTAATTTCAACCCATTTGAAACTTAATATGATAATTTCACTCCGTATTGATTAATCAAAAAAACCAAATAAAACCAAACAAAACCACGTCGAAGGGCTAATTGGAATGTCAAACTTCTCGTGAAGACTAATTACAAGATGACAATGATCCAGAGCTATATAGCGTGATGTCGATAGTTTCGAGGGCTAAATACATCATTTTTCCTGATATAAGGTGCTCAAGAGTATTTATTGAAATGTAGAATAACTCTGTGGTTCATATTAAGACACCGATTATAGATATCACAATGGTTAACTAATTCTTTCATCTGCTCAAGTCTTGTCATCGAGAAGATTGTGACAAAAGCCAATCGCACAACAAAACACGCGATTTCATAAAAAAACATGGAAGAAAAATCATATGCATATGTAATAATAAAATAACCTCATTTTACCAAAAAAAATAAAATAACGTATTGTTATTAATGTTACTAGAAATCAAAATATAGTGATCATTGTTTCAACTTGTTCAATGTTCATACGTAGTAACATTCCCTGCCGTGAGTTTTCAAAGTCTACAAGCAGAAACTAAAAAAAAAAAAAATTCCGAAAATATTATTATGGTGATTTAAAATCACTATCTTGAACGTAAAACATTTTATAACCATTAGAATAAAATTTATTTTTTTCATAAGTTTATATGTACCATGACACCGAAAAAAATCACCAACGACGCCTATTAAGCATTAGAACCTCTTTGTCATAAGTTTATATGTACATGACATTTTAGACATATTTATATAATTGTCTAGATTTTGTTTGTTTTCCGAATACCAATTACAAATTACAATTTTGTTAAGACTTCAAACGACCAAATAATTCAAAATGATCAACTCTTATGAAAAATTTAAAAAATAAAAAATTGATAAATTAAAAATTAAGGGGTCAAAATGTTAAAGAAATGGAAACATGAGGACTGTCTGGGCGTATAGTTGATTTTTGACAAATAGGGTTTCGGAGTTAAGTCCTTTTCCATTCTAATCGCGCTCCCGTCGTCATCTCCGTCGGCATCTCCGTCGTCATCGTTGAAGACTTAAATTTTTTACGGTAATTTTAATCCTTTCTTGTTATTATCTCCGTCGAAAGTTTCGATTGTATCCGGATTGGAGAAATCCGCCGTTTAGACTCATTTTGGTCGGCTAGGTTATCGTTAAACAATAATTCAGTAGTCCAGTTGTAAGATCTCGGATTCGATCGCGAACTAGAATATAATCTGATTTTCAACTTTGAAAAACCACGAACATTGAAGAAATGTAGAGGAATCAAATCTAAGATGTAGTTTACTGTTTAGTGTTATCTATGTGTGACAATGAAGCAGTTTCCCAAAAAATGTAGTATAAGCATAAAAGATTATATTCTTATGAAATGGTGTGTATTGAAATTGATACTCCCCTTGAATGCATAATGTTTGAGGTGCTTCTTTCTTGCTTGCAGATTCTGAAAAAGATGTTTTTAAACTCAGCAGCATCTTTATGCAGAAGAGTTAGTTTGAGGGAACTAATCACTGAAGTTCCTGCTTATAGTGGCAGTAGCATTTCCGGTATAACTATATATCTATCAATCTGTTTTCTTGGGGGTTTTTCCTGAGAAAAAATCTCAAATTTTGTGTTTTGATTTTGTCTTAACTCACTTGTGTTGTTGTTTGGGATGTTAAAAGATGGTTCATCAAGTGGTTTGAGTTTGATCTTGAAACGTTGGGCAACAAAGAAAACCGCTGGTTCTACAAAGAACGGTCGTGACTCTAATCCCAAGTTTCTTGGTGTTAAGAAATTTGGAGGAGAGGTAAGATAGTGATAACTACGAGTTAGATAAGTTTGGGATCAACAAGCCAATCTTGGTCTGTGTGTGATTTTGCAGAATGTGATACCGGGGAACATAATAGTTCGTCAAAGAGGAACACGGTTTCATCCAGGAGACTATGTCGGGATCGGTAAGGACCATACATTGTTTGCATTGAAGGAAGGACGGGTTAGGTTCGAGAAAAACAAGATAACTGGACGTAAATGGATTCATGTTGATCCAAAAGATGGTCATGTTCTTCACCCTATTTACACCAAAGCTGCATCTGCAAAATCGACTAAGATAGAGACAACACCATCTACCTAAAAATCAATTGAGTCAACAAAATCTAAAGGTGTATGTTAGAACAGCAACACTCAGTTTAATAACACATCTACCGTTTTTGATTATGTTAAGTCTTTGTCCGAATATTGATGATGAGCCTTTGTTTAAGACATTCATAAGTTCATAAGACTCCAAAATGAGACAACCTTTTAAGCCTCAGGTTTATGTATATACACTCTCCACAACTTCGAGTCATCAGAGTTGACTTTTTAGTCAATCCCAAAAATAAAAATTATGGGCTGATTAGTCAACTCAAAGCCCAAGTACATATAAAGGGCCTACATTAAGGCCCAATAATGAAAGTGAGCGTTTAGCTTTAGGGTTTTAAGAAGTCGTATAAATTACATCATTCATCACTTTCACTTCACCCGATTTTCTGAATCGCCGATTCTTCATTGAGACGAAGCTATGGTCCAAGTTCGCTACTATCGCAACTGTAATCTTCTCCTTTCTCTTTTCGTGACTCGAATTTGGATTGTTACTCATTCTCGATTTGTTCTGCATAGTGACTCGAATTTGGATTGTTACTCATTCTCGATTTGTTCTGCATATCGATTTCTCTGCAGAGCTATTAGATTAGCGATGTTTGATTCTGTGTTGTTCTCTGGAGTAATCTATAATATGTAGAACTAGGATTATGAATCTGTGATTATGTAACTTGTGAGGTTTTTAGTTTCTATAATGAATCAATCATAGATAAGAGCTTCAAGATATTACTTAATTTGTTTCATTTTGAATTTGTTGTATAGATGGAAAAACTTTCAAGGGACCTCGTCGTCCTTACGAGAAGGAACGTCTTGACTCTGAGTTAAAGCTTGTTGGAGAATATGGTCTACGTAACAAGCGTGAGCTCTGGAGAGTACAATACGCTCTTAGCCGTATCCGTAATGCAGCTAGAGATCTTTTGACTCTTGATGAGAAGAATCCCAAAAGGATATTTGAAGGTGAAGCTCTTCTCCGTAGAATGAACCGTTATGGACTACTTGATGAGAGTCAGAACAAGCTCGATTATGTCTTGGCTTTGACTGTTGAGAACTTTCTTGAACGTCGTGACTCGAATTTGGATTGTTACTCATTCTCGATTTGTTCTGCATATCGATTTCTCTGCAGAGCTATTAGATTAGCGATGTTTGATTCTGTGTTGTTCTCTGGAGTAATCTATAATATGTAGAACTAGGATTATGAATCTGTGATTATGTAACTTGTGAGGTTTTTAGTTTCTATAATGAATCAATCATAGATAAGAGCTTCAAGATATTACTTAATTTGTTTCATTTTGAATTTGTTGTATAGATGGAAAAACTTTCAAGGGACCTCGTCGTCCTTACGAGAAGGAACGTCTTGACTCTGAGTTAAAGCTTGTTGGAGAATATGGTCTACGTAACAAGCGTGAGCTCTGGAGAGTACAATACGCTCTTAGCCGTATCCGTAATGCAGCTAGAGATCTTTTGACTCTTGATGAGAAGAATCCCAAAAGGATATTTGAAGGTGAAGCTCTTCTCCGTAGAATGAACCGTTATGGACTACTTGATGAGAGTCAGAACAAGCTCGATTATGTCTTGGCTTTGACTGTTGAGAACTTTCTTGAACGTCCTTGATGAGAGTCAGAACAAGCTCGATTATGTCTTGGCTTTGACTGTTGAGAACTTTCTTGAACGTCGTCTTCAGACTATTGTGTTTAAGTCTGGTATGGCTAAATCTATTCATCACTCTCGTGTCCTTATCAGGCAGAGGCATATCAGGTATGATGATCTTCTTCTATTCAATATGATTTGGTAATAATTAGTGATTTGTCATTTTGATCTGAATTGTACTAACATTTTGTTGATTGTTTTGCTAATGATGACTTGTTATTTATGAGTGATTTTACAATAGCATCTTTTTGTCTTGATAAAATCTATTAAATTCTATCTTTTAACACTTTGTATTGATCTGAAAGATAGAAATTTAATTATTATAGTGATCTTGATATGGGTTTTGATCTTAACTTTATAGAGTGTCTTTATTGGGTTTAAAGTTTTTTCACCTTGAATGATTTTCCTCTCTTAAACTAGTCTTTGGACATAATGGTTCTTTGATTTGTTTGTTATCCAGCAACAAAGATTTCACCTTCACTTAAATTTTACTCTTAACTTGTTAGAATCATTCTAGTTTTGTCTTCTTACTGTGCTTGTAGGGTTGGAAAGCAGTTGGTGAACATACCATCATTCATGGTGAGACTTGATTCACAGAAACACATAGACTTTGCTTTAACCAGTCCCTTCGGTGGTGGCCGTCCTNCTTTGGGTTTAAAACGATCTATTTCTCGCAATTATCGTTATCAGTTAAGAACCAACGAATAATTTAAATTCCCTTTTTTGACATTATTATATTACTATAGAACATTAGTTGAATTTTTACATTAGTTAAAGTATTCGAAGTTTTAAGATTACATCTGAAGAAAACAAGCATTTACCACTTTTGTCTATAATAAACATAAGTTTAAAAAGAACACTTGGGAATCAGGTTTGGGCAGGACCATTATCAGGTTACAGAGTAGCTTTACTTCTACTAAACCGTGGACTAGTTCGAGTTCGATATTCGATTACTGCTCTTTTTGATGATATTGAGATCCCTCCAAATAGCATTGTTGAAGCAAGAGATCTATGGGAGGTAATACATAAATACATAATACACATATATGAAATTTTAG
>CM071717.1:42902725-42918502 GCA_036630335.1 Physaria fendleri
ATCTTTCAATAGATTAGATTTTCGAAAGGATGACTGGGATAATGATATTGAAGCTGCATTGTAGCAGGGACCTTTTGCTGTGGCTGGGATAATGATATTGAAGCTGCATTGTAGCAGGGACCTTTTGCTGTGGCTATCAGATGGTATCATTCTTACTCTGAAAGAATGAAACGAGATGTAAGTATTTTTTATTTTATATAATATATTTTATTTAAATGTTAAAAATTTGTATTTAATTAGTATTTAATTCTGTTTAGGATGTGTTGAGTCCGACCAGTGAGGATTGTTGGACTAATTATCATATGTTGTTGCTGACGGGGGTGGGAATCGATGAGAGGAAGACTAGTTATTATGAGCTCCAGGACGTCTCCTTGGACGACGTTAACCGAGGAGATAGGGGCTATATTAGGGTGAGTCAGAATGATGATTTGTTCACTCATTACGTGCGTATTATGATGTAATCATATGATGCACGTAATCTCCCTTTAATCTATGAATGTTCTACGCATATGAATTTGGAGTTTTGAAATAAGGCTATTATCTGAGCCAAGCGATTTGATCAGGATATCTTTTCATAAATGCTCTTATAATATAATGTCTTTAAATTTAAAAAGAATTGAATTTTATTTTTAATTTTATTTTATTTTTGTCATGGCTCTCATATATAATGGATTAATATTGTTTTTCCAAGCCCCTATCAGAAAAAAATAAAATAAAATAGAAGCGTTGTTTAAAAACTGAAAACACAAAATAATCTAACCATTAATGAACCAATGAATAATTTAAGACCCCATTATTACATTACTAAAAACATTACTTGAATCCAACACATGTAAACCATTTATAACTTACATTTAGTCATTTCAAAGATCAAAGGTTGGGACTTGGGACGAGAAGCCATGGAGTGAGGTAATAAAGAGACCTAGCACTATGTTTCTGTAAGGATCAGTCTCTCTTTTGACCTTTAAATAGTTCATACATCTCTCTACCTCTGACTTCACCTCCAAGTAAACCTCATGAGCTTTCTCTTTATCACTTAGCTCTTTCTCTCTTCCTTTTGTTTCAATCGGTTTCCCAAAATATGCATAAATCCGTCCCGGAATCTTGGGAATTATTCCAGGCAAATGCAAATCTTGTTTTCCCAATTCGCCTTCTTCATCGTTCCTAAACCATATAGTGATATATACATCATCACTAGATTTCAGAATCAAATGTATTGTAACAACCATATTTCGATTGTTCATACAATATAAAAGGACCAAGTGCCGGCCCTGAAACCAAGCTCGCCAACTTCCCAAATATGTCTATAGCCTAATAGTTAATATATACATCTTAGCATCTAAGAACTTAGGTTCGAGTTCCTTCTAAATCTCAGAATCGGTCCTGACTAAGTGCCTATATCTTTAACCACAAACATACATACCTCACGTTAACAGAGTCTTGTGTTATCTCTTCTATAAAATTCTTCAAGAAAGGGATCTTCATTTGATCGTTGTAATCTAATAGAATCTGAGAAACCATTCCATTGTGACAAGAGGAGTTAGTAAAAATAAAAAGAGGTATAAAAGGATAAGATATTTTTTCTTACTTCACACATATCATCTTCTCCAACAACGCCAAAAGGAATGATTTTTGCTCCAAATTTTGATGCGAGTCTTACAAACTCTGAATGTTCTGGCCAAAACAAACTTGTATTCTTCACCCTGAAATTTGTCTTTAGAATATGAAGACTCAAATATTTAGAATGAAGGCAAATATGGAAAATACATATTTTCACCTTTCTGTGCAAAGCTTCGCGGACACCTCAGGATACAAAGCCACATGAGCCTTTGAACGAAGTAGTTTGTACAAATTCATACCAGAGACAGGAACAGAACCTACTATCCTAAATGCGTCGAAAAAATGCGTATCAGGGAGTTTTGAGCCATTCTTTTTGGTAAACATCAACGGATGTCCCAGTCCTCGCACCAGAATGTTCCTTTCTTTCAAGAAATGAAGTGCTAGTGCATGGATGTCCATACCCAGTAACATGTGATTGCCAACATACAGAACCGGTCCCTCTGAAGGTATTCCTGCAAGTGATCTGACTACTTCACCGTTTTTTAGAGTTGAGAGAACGACTGGGGAGCTAAGAGCAAGTATCAATCTGGACCAGAGAAATTCAAAAAAACACTACTTCAGTATCCGCTTACTGTAGCAGAAGCACATATGCACAGATTAATGAAGTGATAACATCTGTGACATATATATATTGATGTGATAAGTAAGTAATCCACCTTTGTGATTCTTCATACTCTTTCAACTCAAGTGGGGTAGGCAGAATGTAATCTGAAATGTAATCGTTGAAACTTCCATAAAAGTGTGTCCTTGTTAAAGATTCTGATTAGAGTCTGTAAATAATTTGTTTACGTGAATTTATCTCATGACACAGATTGAATGACTTTTTTTTTGTCAAGGTAATTCTTCATTAAAGCACAAATAAAAACAAAACGCCTAAGCGTGTGAGTTCATTACAGATCGGAAATTAAAGAGAGCAAGTTTAGCTAAGCTATCGGCGGATTGATTCGCCGATCGCGGGATAGATTTGAACGAGACAGTCTCGATCTGTTGAGCGATGTGCTGGATATCAAGGATGATTCCATATAATTCACGGTGGCTTTGTTCGGAGATCGCTTCTATGGTCTCCTTTGAGTCTGAATTGAAGGTGACTTCTGATAATTCCATCTCTTTTATCTTCTTAACAGCTTCTAGGATTGCACTAGCTTCCGCTATTAGTGGTGAAGCAACATGTTCTTCAATTAGTTCCTTCTGGTAGATTACTTGCTTCTGATTATTCTGAACTATAATCCCGATCCCTGCTGTTTTCGTGGTTTCGTCCCAGGCTGCATCTGTCCATACCTGGAAATGACTCTGGTTCTCCTCTCGGTTTTGAACACGCAGAGGGAAGGTTTTGCTTTGAGGTTTATTTTCCTGTGCCAATTGCCATTCCTTAGCTTCTCCAATGGCCTTGATGATGATCTCTGTTGGGTTCAACTTTAATCCCTGAAACAGTAACGAATTTCTGTTTTTCCACAAGTTCCAGAGGATCCAAAGTGGTAGTGAGCCTGTGGTAATCCCCAGGGGTGGTAGGGGTATAAGATTTTGCAACTGCACCAAAGCTTTTTCCAGATTTAAGGTTCCTTGATCGGTTTCTAAATTGAGAGGTTGCTTCCATATAGATTGCTCCCACACTTCCTTGGCAGCCTGGCATAGGAACAGAATGTGCTCTGTACTCTCTGGCATTTCACAATGAGGGCACTTTGCATCTGGTCGGATATTCCTCTTTTGACAATTCTCACCAGTTGGAAGAACTCCATTAACAGCTTTCCAGAGAAAGGTTTTGATCTTTGGGGTGCTTTTTGTGTTCCAAACAGCTTTGTACCAGTTGAAATTGGCCATATTTGCTTCTTGTTGGTTTTGATTTTCCTCCTCTATTGCACTAAAATACCCTGTTTTAGTGGTGTAGTTCCCTGACCGTGTATGGCACCATTGGTATGAATCAGGACCTTTGGATTTGCTGGGTTTGAGAAGCTTGATCTGGTCCCAAAGATGAGGTATAATTTCTTTAATTCTGGCTTCATTCCAGTTTCCTTGCTGATCCCTTAGATCTGCTACAGTCAAGTTCTGATGTTCTTGTTTTGCAGGGCCCATTGGTGTAGCTAAGGGGATGCTCGGGATCCAAGGCTCCGACCATACATTTGTTGAAGATCCGCTCCCTATGGCTTTGATTATATGAGGTAACAATAAGTCCCTGCCTAATATGATTCCTCTCCATCCATGGGAAGGGTTTGATGGTAGAGAACAGTGTAGGAAAGGGTGTTCCTTGCAGTATTTGCTTGATAGGATCCTGGCTAGTAGAGACTTAGGCTGTTTTAACATTCTCCAGCTTAACTTTGCTAAAAGGGCATTGTTGAAAGCTTGTATTTCTCTATACCCTAGACCTCCCTTTGCTTTTGGTCTAGCCATTTTCTTCCAAGATATCCACGCCATTTTCCTCTTATTTGGTTTGGAATCCCACCAAAACCGGGTTAATTGAGATTGAATACGTTTGCATAGGTTTCCTGGGAGTTTGAAGCATGACATGGCGTAGCTAGGGATGGCAGCCAGAACTGATTTAAGCAATGTTAGTTTCCCTGCCTGAGATAAAAACCGAGTAGACCAACCTTTGACTCTGGTTTGAATTCTTTCGCAGATAGTGGAGAAGAGATCCTTCTTTTTCTGTCCAAACAGTTCTGGAAGTCCCAGGTATTTGCCTGTACCTCCTTCTTTTAAAATCCCCAGAATGTTTTGAATTTCCTGCTTTCTTGATTGATCTGTCTTAGCCGAGTAGTAGATAGATGATTTATCAAAGTTTATCTTCTGGCCAGATACTCTTTCATATTTTTGGATGATTTCTTTTAGAGTATGACAGTCCTTATTAGTTCCTCTGCAGAAAAACATTGTATCGTCTGCGAATAATAAGTGGCTGACTCTGGGGGCTGACCTTGCTATTCTGATGCCTTTCAGGTTGCCTTTCCGTTCAGCAGCTTTACATAGACCAGAAAGCACTTCACTGCAGAGTATGAAGATATAAGGAGACAAAGGATCTCCTTGCCGAATGCCTCTTGAAGGTATTACTTTTCCCCTTGCTTCTCCATTTATGATGTAGGAATAGGTAACTGAGGTGATACATTTCATTATCCAGGAGATCCAAGATGCAGAGAAGCCATATCTGGTGAGAACATTTCTAATAAAATCCCACTCTAGCCTATCATAGGCTTTGCTCATGTCTGTTTTCACAGCTATATATCCTTGTTTTTCTGCCTTTGAATTCTTCAGATAGTGTAGCACTTCGTGAGTAATTAACACATTGTCTGTAATTGCTCTGCCAGGTACAAAGGCCGACTGGTTCTCCGAGATTAATTCACCCAGTATCCTGTTCAGTCTTTTTGATAAAATCTTTGCAATAATCTTGTACAAGACGTTGCAGAGTGCAATTGGTCTGTATTCTTCCATTTTCTGAGGACTTAACTTCTTTGGAATCAGTCTCACCAAGGTATGATTCACATTTGAGGACAGATTGTTACCCCGGAAAAAGACCAGAATTTCTTCACATAACTCCTTTTTAATTGTATTCCAGTTTACCCTGAAGAAGTCTGCTGAGAAGCCATCAGGCCCTGGGGCCTTTTCAGGATGAATGGAGAAGACAGCTACTCTGATCTCCTCAGTGGTTGGAATCCTTGTAAGTGATGCATTCATCTCTGTTGTGACCACTGGTTTTATTGCTTCCTCTAGTATTTCACTGTCTTCTTGGCTTGAGGATGTGAACAACTTGGAGTAGTACTGTGTTATGACCTTAGCAAAATCATCATCTTCAAAAACTGGGACACCATTTTCATTTTCCAACACTGAGAATTTATTGATAGTTTTCCTAGTTTTGGTAGAAGCATGAAAAAACCCAGTGTTACTATCACCCAAAGTTAACCAGAGCTGGCGGCTTCTTTGTTTCCAGAAGATCTCCTCCTTTATATACTCAGCATTTAGGGCAGCATTTAGCTTTGAAATGATCTCATCACTCGGTAGATTACTAGTATATACTCAGCATTTAGGGCAGCATTTAGCTTTGAAATGATCTCATCACTCGGTAGATTACTAGCCATTGCCGAGTTCAGTTGCTCCCTAAGTTGTATAATCCCTTTTTGACTTTCTTGATAGCTATTCTTGCTCCATTTAATTAAAGCTTTCCTGCAGGCTCTTAACTGCTGGTCTAGAGGGAGATGCTCAGTCTCTTTCCAGGTATGTTGGATAAGCTCATAGACTGCAGGGATCTGTTGGAGTCTTCTGTCTAAACGGAAGATACTAGCTCCTTTTTTCTTTTTTGTGTCCAGCAAGGTGATGATAGGTCTGTGATCTGATATACTAGCTCCTTTTTTCTTTTTTGTGTCCAGCAAGGTGATGATAGGTCTGTGATCTGATGCCTCAAAGGAGAGGTACTCTGTTCTGCTCTGGGGATACTCATCAAACCATAAACTGTTAGCCATAGCCCTGTCCAACCGAGAATGAATTAAATGATCTCCTCTTGTTCCTCTCCAGGACAGACATTCTCCAGCGTGTGGCAAATCAAACAGATCTTGTTGTGCCAGAAAGGTTCTGAAGCTGCTGAAAGAACTCTCTGGTCTTAAAGGTCCGCCTCTCTTTTCTGAGTTGTTAATAATTTCATTGAAATCCCCAGCTAAGAACCAAGGTCCTGATCTAGAGTTTGCTAGGTCATCTAAATCTTTCCAGAATTTGGCTCTGTTCTCCACTTCTGGTGGTCCATAAATAAATGTCGCATTCACCGTTTGTTGTTTGACTTTGAAGCAGGTATCAATGAGGTTTGGTGATGATAGGTTAATTTGCAGATCCAGCTCTTGCTTCCATAACAAAACGAGTCCACCACTACCGTGTCCTTCTGGGGATATCATAAGGGAGGAATCCAGACCCAGGTTCTTGGTCTTTTCTGTTACATAATCATCTTGTTTTCTTGTTTCTGAAAGGAAAATTATATCTGGCCTGTGTCTTGTAGATAAATCTTTTAGACGTCGAACTGTCATGGGATTTCCCAAACCTTGACAGTTCCAGGCCATTATCTTTAAGGAAGAGAATGAGGTGGAAATTGAAAATCCACCTGAGGATTAGAGGTTGCTGGGATTATGGTCACTGGAGGGGAGGAAGATTGAGGTATGTTTGTTTGCTCAGCAGCTTGGCTTGTTTGTTTTTTCCCTGCAGCTCCTCTTTTGCTTTTACAGCTTGGCTTGTTTGTTTTTTCCCTGCAGCTCCTCTTTTGCTTTTAGTCCCTTGACCTGCACTTTCTATCCTGGTCTGTCCATCCTCCATTTGGGCCTTAAATTGTCCCACCTCCTTTTGCTTTGTCATGGCTGGTAGCAGAGATCTCTTGGGAGGGAGTCTAGATGAAGAAGGTCCAGATGCCTCTAGGTTGGTAGGTCTTCTCCGCTCTGCATCAGGCCTTTGTTTAGGTGAGCTCTGGATGGTTAGAGCAATTCTCTTACTAGATTTTATCCCAACAATTCTCATAGGACTCTTATGAAGAGGTGGTCTTCCTCTTCTCTTTTTAGCAGGGGCTGTTGTCTCCAGCGGTGGTCCAGGCAGCTGTTCTGGGCAGTTATCTGTCAACCTTGGTGGCGAGGCAGATGTTCCAGTCCTAGGGATCTGATCCTGATCTTGTGCCTTTCTCGCTGAAAGTGGTGGGGCAATTGAAGCTCTATCTGCTTGTTCAGGGTTTAGAGGTTCTTGATCCATATTAGATCTTGATTGAGTCCTCATCAACTGATCCTCAGCGATAGGACTAAAGACTTGTTGAGCAGAGTGTGTTAAATGGGCAGCTTGCAAAAGTGCTGCTGCTTCTGCGGCCAGAATCCTTTGGATTGAGGTTTCTATGATTTCTCCAGTGTCAGGGGTCATCATTCTGGCGTTCCTGGCTGCTGTTTCTGTAGGGGATTGAGGTTTCTATGATTTCTCCAGTGTCAGGGGTCATCATTCTGGCGTTCCTGGCTGCTGTTTCTGTAGGGTCTGAACAATTAGTGTATTGTAAAGCAGCCTTCATCACCTCTGCTCTCACTTCTTCCTCAGATCTCATATAGGGACGTAAATGAGGTGGTAAGTCCTGAACAGGACTCCTAAGCATTCTGTTGGTTTGGGAAAATTCTGAACCTTCAGGGTGGGAAATTTGGGGATGAGTTGCCTTTGCTCTCCACTCCTGGTTAGGGAGGTGTCTTTGAGACCTTGGAACATAAGGTCTGGATCTCTCAGAAGAAGTTGGGATCTGATTGAAGGATCGGGATCTTCCAGGAGATCTGGCAGTGTGTTCCCATCTTTTGGAATGAGAGTGATAGTTTTGTCTGGGAGGAAGCTCCTGTTCTGTTCTAGGGATATAAAAATCTTTTGAGTCCCAACCTGTTCTGTTCTAGGGATATAAAAATCTTTTGAGTCCCAACTCTTTTCCTTTGATAGCCTTGGTTCATGTCTGCTTCTTGAGTAGTCTTCATAGTTTCGTTTTCTAGTAGAATACTCCGGTAACATTGAGTTGTTCAAAGTTCTATCTCGATCTTGAGCATCTTCCTTCCTGCCCTGATGGGAAGAAGTAACATTATAGTCACTGCGGTATCTATCCCTTTGATACTGATTTGGGTATTTTTCCTTTGCAGATGACCTTAGGGTAGCATCTTCATCCATTGAATAGTACTGGCATTTAGAGGTTTCATGAGATAACATATCACACAGGGAACAGCAAGTCTTCAACTTTAAATATTCAAAGGTAACAATAGCCTCAGATCCATCTTTAAAGTCCACTACAGAATCTCTGATAAGCGGTTGTAAACCATTAGTTATGACTCTAACCTTCACTTCTTTATCTGAGATTGTTGTCTTTTCCCACTTTCCCAGAGTGTCTCCAATCTTGTCAACTAGTGGCTTTTGGCGGTAATGAACTGGGAGTCCATGAGAGTGTCTCCAATCTTGTCAACTAGTGGCTTTTGGCGGTAATGAACTGGGAGTCCATGGATTCTGACCCAGAAAGGGAGCTCAGAGGGGAAGTCTGCAGCAACAATTGGCTCCCACCTTTGTAGAATAACCATGTAGTGGTCAAAATGATAAGGTCTGTTTTCCAGGACATTGTTCATATCTTCTTCAAATTCAAACTTAAACAGGAACCTTCCTTGTCCCAGATCTGAGCCAATAGCATAACCTTTAAGTTTCCAAGTTGTAGGGAGAAAGGGAATCATGGACCAGAGTCTTTGAACAGAGGTATTTGTCAATCTCCCTATGAGAGAGAGCTTGTTTTCAGCTATCAGCTCAGCGGTATCCAGTTGTTTGAACAGAGGTATTTGTCAATCTCCCTATGAGAGAGAGCTTGTTTTCAGCTATCAGCTCAGCGGTATCCAGTTGAGGGGCTTGAATATGGACCCTGGGTCTTTTCATGGACGGAGCTGAGATCTTTTTTCCTTTCTCCTCTGCTGTAAAACGGCGAGAGGGATGCATGGTGAATCAGGTAAGGGTTCAGAACTCTAAATAGAGTAAAGATAAGTTCAGAGAGTAGATTTTCAGCTTGAAGTATTCTGAAAAAACACCAAAACTTTCCACAGGTTGATGAAGAGTGTTCCGAGAGATTATCAAGACGTTTGACAGAGTGCAGATGAGAAGAAAACAATGATAATCTTCAGCTGTGAGAGATTTCCGAGATGTCAGATGAGAAGAAAACAATGATAATCTTCAGCTGTGAGAGATTTCCGAGATGTATTGCCGAAACCAGATCTTGAAGAAGAGTTCTTAAAGAGGTTCACCTTTTAAAAGCAAAAGGGGCGGGAAACTAAAATCCAGGGGAAACTTTCTAAAAGGAGGAAGACTTACCTTATTGACCGCTGGTTAACAACAAACCAGAGGTTGTATCCCGGTTTTGCACAAGATCAGAAAGCCTGCTCCTTGACCTTGACCGCTGGTTAACAACAAACCAGAGGTTGTATCCCGGTTTTGCACAAGATCAGAAAGCCTGCTCCTTTACCACCTTGATAAACGTGCCTGAGAGCATTTTCCTTTCTGCTTCAACCCCTTACATCAGATTGAATGACTAGAAATCAAAATCAAAACAACAAAAAGCACATTACTAGTTAAACACTATAACCTGGAAGACAAACAGTATGCATCAATCATTTGGTCTCCTTAGAATAGAGTCTTACAGGAAGATTAGATGAAGTTGCAAAGAAGTCTTCTAGTAGCCCTCTACCCATCTGCGCGGGATCAATTTCATTAAGCATATTCTCGAACATTTCTCTCAAAGGGGAACCTATGTAATAAAAAACAGTCAACCCTGACACTGAAGCAAAACCTGATACTGAAAACCCATCTTTAAGACAGTCTTTGAATCCGATTAGTTTTTCCTTTATACCAATAGATGTGGAAGATATATAAAGGACTGAAAATTCACCTTGATTACACCCAAAATTATCTGCTATCGAGCTAGGAACTCCATTAGGCAAATTCTCTAGTAGGCCAAATAAAGGTTGCAACATGAAGTTGTTAAAGGTTGCAACATGAAGTTGTTGAAACGTGTAACTGCATCAAACAGACTGTAATGAGCGCAAGCTAAGATTTCTACGCTCTATCAGATCTACCTACACAAATCACCCAAAGGTAAAGTGTATAGAGTGTGCACAAGCCAAGAAAAAGAAAACTCAGTTAGCTTGATTAAACAAGCTTATATGATTATATCATAAAGTACACGCAATGCTCATGAAACTTTTCTGAGAATGCAACATTATGGTTTCAAAAAGGCCCCAAAAAATCTTAGGAAACAAAAGAAACACAATAAAGAATCTCAGAGATCCAATTATATCATAAAGTACACGCAATGCTCATGAAACTTTTCTGAGAATGCAACATTATGGTTTCAAAAAGGCCCCAAAAAATCTTAGGAAACAAAAGAAACACAATAAAGAATCTCAGAGATCCAGGAAAAATAAGTAGTCTTCTTTTTACCTGGATTAGCCAGAATCAGAACAAGATCAATGTCGGGGTTACTAGCCGCAACATTTAGAGTTTTTACCTGGATTAGCCAGAATCAGAACAAGATCAATGTCGGGGTTACTAGCCGCAACATTTAGAGCAAGAGAAGCTCCAATGGAGTCTCCAACTATGTAAATCGGTCTATTTGGGAAACGGAAGTGCTCTGACCTAACTGTCTTCTCAATGAGCTTCACAAGATCTGAAAATCAACAGTAACAGTTAACAGTCTTCTCAATGAGCTTCACAAGATCTGAAAATCAACAGTAAGAGTTTCAATCCCATAAGAGTAATGAGACTTCTGATAATGCTGAAAAGAAGCAAGCACCTTGAGCAGTGGTACGATCTTTCACTGGAATGTGAAGACACCATAAGTCAAATATCCTATGATCAAACAGATAATGAAATTAAAAACAAAAAGCTATTCCCTAGATCTCTATTTATCTTTTGAAATTGAAATTTGAAAACAGCTCAAGCTGTAAAGCAATAAATAAGATTGAATCAAATTTGACTTACTCTCCAAGCCTCTTATGCTGGCGAATGAGTCCTAATCCAGTACCATCGATCCCTACAAATTTTGAAAACCTAATTTAACATTTCGATTTTTCATACCAAATCAATCAAAAACGAAATTCAGAGAAAGAAGAGACCAGGTAGGTAAAGAAGAAGAGGAGATTCTGGAGCGCGTTTGCCACATTCCAAAGGTGAAAACCACCGAGGCGGACCACCATCTCCGCCGTCTGATCTAACGAAATCTCCAGCTTCCATTAAAAAATCCGTCAAACTCTTTCGCTCCTCAGACCGTACCGCCTCGGCATGCGAATACTGATTCACCATCGCCTTCAACTTCACATCGATTCCGAATACCATCGCCTTCAACTTCACATCGATTCCGAATTTTCGGTTTGTTAGGTTATCGTAAGTTACGGAGGTTAGTCGTTGGGTTGATTTAGAGTAGCAAACATTGAGATTGTTAGTTCTTGTAG
Organism: Physaria fendleri; assembly: GCA_036630335.1. NCBI lineage: Eukaryota > Viridiplantae > Streptophyta > Magnoliopsida > Brassicales > Brassicaceae > Physaria > Physaria fendleri. The sequence goes on from CM071717.1 coordinate 42,914,284, forward strand.
AACGAATAGTAATCGCCATTGACTATTACTGAAACTTGGTAGAAAATGGTTCTTCTTCTTCTTCTTCTTCAACATCTCTGATTCTCTAATGTATATAAAAAAACGTTGAAGCTCGTCGAGAAAAAACGATTATAATAAATATATTATACCACGTGATTCAGCTACAAAAAAAAAAAAGAAATATTTGCCTCGTAAACGTAAAATCAGACTGCAGCTATTACGTTATCGTGCAAACCACCTGTCTTCTACTAGTGTTGGAACAAGCTTGAAGACATTGGGTTTGTGGGATTTGATGAAATCCTACGGTTAAGTGGGTTTGGCTATTGATTGGGCCTATTATTTTTTGGTGGGCTTCATCATTTAAGTCACGTTTGGTGGGCTTAATGGAGATCTGCTAAGAAGAATAGTTAGCAAAGAGAAACAGAATGGAGATCTGCTAAGAAGAATAGTTAGCAAAGAGAAACAGAATATAAACAGGAAGAAAAATATGTCTACGAAACGAAAGTGACGATCAAGAAGAAGATCGGTACAAGACAAGCTCAAGAGAGCCAACATACAATCGGAGTTACGATTCTGTTCTATTGATTAATTATAACATCCTACATCGTAAACGTGGTGATATATGAAAAGAGTTTATAAAAGACTTAATTTGTGTCACTACAGTGATAATTATTTTTTTCGATATAATTGAGGACAAAACACTGGAAAATTTCACCTGATGATTTATACGATCGAAAAACAAATTTATTAAAACCTTTTCAAACTAATACACGGAATGTTGGACTAGACTAGAGCCAATAAATATAAAGAAATGTGTGGATCCAAAAAGGGTCGTTATATCTCATTTTATAGTGTTTTGCTGAGAGTGGTGGATTAGTTTCGTTGTCGTGGTGAAGAATTCACTCCACCATTGTAGTATTTTGTAATCACTCATTGATCTAGTGGATAAGAGATCAAAATCTCTGTCTGAACAAATTGCTTCTTGTCTCCTTTAGTTTTCTACTTTAGCATAACATAAAGTGATAAACATAGATATTGTAAGCATAGACTAGCTATCTATTGAGGTAGACGTGATACTGATAGCTAGCTTGGACTAAGAATAGCCCCTCCCTAATATTGGTTAGGATAGTTACCGTACGTTCCTCTTAAATTGACCCAAGTCCATTGGTTTTTATTTACCCCGCGTATCTATTAACTGATACACAAAATCTTCTTGGTTTTACGTGACCATAAACTAATATTATATGTTGATTTTTTTTTTTTTTCTTGAGGCAAAATGTTTGAATTTAAATAATTATAAAACATGAATTTAAATATAAATAATTATGTTTGAATAATTATAATTTTTTCCACTTTGGTGGCGCGAATCCATGACCTTTTGGTCGGATGGTGCGGCGCTGTACCAACTGACCTACACCGTCTCGTCACATGATTAATTTATTTTAAAGATTTTAGACAAAATTATGGTTTAAGAAAATATATAAATCACCAACCAATCAATCACCACCGCATAGTTTTTGATTATCAATTAATATATTGTGTAATATTATACACTTTGGCTTAAAAATAATTTAAAAAATTAGACATTAGAAACATTCGCTTAAAAAATAACAAAAAAATATAATAAATTAAAAGACTCCAATTCTAAACACTGTTTTCTCTTAAGTACTTGTCTTCTTCATACCCAACACCCCCCCCAAGTCTTTTTGTACTATTATCTCTCTCTATAGAACTGGTCCTATCTCTCTATATAAGAGAAGAGAGAGCCTTTTTCTTGGATTCACACATATATATAAGAACATTTTCAAGAAACTTTAAAAAATAAAACATGTCATCTAGCAGCAGGTCGAGACAAGCAAGCTCATCATCATCATCAAGATCAATTAGAGATGATCAGATCAATGATCTCATCTCAAAGCTCGGACAATCCATTCCCGAAATTCGCCAGCTGAACCGTCGTTCCAACACGGTATAATCTGTTTTAAAAATTCCCGAAATTCGCCAGCTGAACCGTCGTTCCAACACGGTATAATCTGTTTTAAAAGTTACTCTATAAGATCATCATCTATGATATTTATTTTAGGGTTTATATAGTTAATATATAAACACATATACAACATATTAAAATAGGTAAGAGTAGGAGCATTTCAGAGGATAGACAACAGACACATGGACTAAGAAGACATTAACAAATTGAAGAATTTTTTTTTATATTTCTAACAGTGTTTTTTAACTTAATTTTAAAAAGTTTGTAGGTTTGTAGAGTTCTAAGGACATTAAAGTTTAGTAAATTATTTTAGAAATAATTTTATTAAATAATTGTATTATTTTTATTGTGATTATTTGTAATTTTACTCAAAAAAGAGAAGATATTATTATTTTTATTGTGATTATTTGTAATTTTACCAAAAAAAGAATAAAAGAAGATTATACTTTTGAAAATTATAAATAGACTTTTGATAGTTATATTAAACATATTTACCCTAACTTCAGCATTAAGCTTCTAATTTTAATTTCATTTTCATTACTTGATTTTTCATTACTTGATTAATTGATTAATCTTATTTACATTGAATATGAGACGACTTGTATATTGCTTCAAAAACTATCAATTCAAACATTTATGTACAGCACCGACGTACGAACTCTATTAAATTCAGAAAAAGTAGGTTTCTATAAATGGAAGCATCGTTTTCTTACAGTACATACAACCAATCAGATTTTTTCTACATTTCAAAACACATTGTGTTAGGTTTCGATAAATTATAATTATAATTCAGAAAAAGTAGGTTTCTATAAATGGAAGCATCGTTTTCTTACAGTACATACAACCAATCAGATTTTTTCTACATTTCAAAACACATTGTGTTAGGTTTCGATAAATTATAGTATTTATATTAATTTTACGCTTTATTTGTAGACAATGCATAATGTAATGTTTTTTCAAGCAATTATCGTCAAATTTAAAATTATGTGTAGGTATCAGCGTCGAGAGTGTTACAAGAGACATGCAACTACATAAGAAATTTTTTAAAATTATGTGTAGGTATCAGCGTCGAGAGTGTTACAAGAGACATGCAACTACATAAGAAATTTGAACAAGGAAGCTGATGAACTTAGTGATCGATTGACTCAAGTTCTAGGCACCATTGATCCTAATAGTCAACAAGCAGGCGTTATTAGGAGCTTGATTAATGGAGATAATTAAGATATATGTTGATTATAATTGTGCTTTATATATAATCTTACAATCGATCTCATTGAGAGGTTGATCCATCATAGTGTCGCTTAACTATCTCTATCATACTATTAAAATGTTTTCGAAATTTTGTGCCCAATACTTAAGCCGACCTAAACAGGATCACACAAAGCTTGCTTATTAATGTTAGCAATTAGGACACAGTAAAAGTGTAATGCGATATTTGGTAACAAGAAGTCAAGAAGTGTATAATTAGGACATAGTTCAACATAAATTAAATAAAAATCTTAAGAGAGTGTCTCTTCTTTTGTGAGCAGATGTGAAATATAAATGACGTTAATTCTTAGTTTTGTCGGATAATTGGGATCATGAGCCACATATTTTGCATAAATTAGCGTATTAATTAAGTTAATCTGTACCATACTAATTTAATTACGGAATAATTCAATAAACTATTTATTTGATTTTTTATTTTAAATTAATACGGAAATTTTCCTTAATTTATTAATTTTCAGATATGTGAATTTCTCATCCATATAGATTTTCATATATTATATTAAAAAAAAAAAATCTAGATCCCCACGAAGTATTGATACATCGTATCAGATCCCCACCATTTGAATTCGCGATCCACATCTCCATCAGACGAAACTTAAGGAGTTAGTTACCCACGATCTTTTGGGAAAACAATCTAGATCCCACGAAGTATACTTTTTCAATGGGGAAATAGATCAGTACTAATATTTCGTGAAGATATAGATCGTTTTTCCTATTAAAAAAAGTTGTTTTTAAATCACTATAAGATAAATATACAGGATGCAACGGTAAAGTAGTTAAAATCAGTTGAAAATGGATATAATTTGTACCGACCAAAAAAAGAGGATAATAATTTGTAGCTTTTCATAACTAACCAGAAACTTTTGACCATGAAATTTTAGACCTTTTAACATAAAATTTTGACTTTTTAGGTTTGGTAAAAATGATTAGGTATAGTGTATAGTCTTATTTAAAGTTCTTTTT
>CM071717.1:42960553-42973780 GCA_036630335.1 Physaria fendleri
CTAATATATTCAAAACTGAAACAGAGATGTTTAGAACCTCAGAAGTATCAGTGTTTGGGCGTTGACAGTGTCCATCTTAGAATTAGCAGACGCTGAAGCAGATTTAAGCAATTGAAACTTCCATAGAAGTGTGTCCTAGTTAAAGATTCTAATCAGAGTCTGTAAATAATTTGTTTACGTGAATTTATCTCATGAATGACTAGAAAGTAAAATCAAAACGACAAATGAAAAACAACCAAAAGCACATTACTAGTTAAACACTATAACCTGCAAGACAAACAATATGCATCAATCATTTGGTCTTCTAAAATAGAGTCTTACAGGAATTCATTGAGCATATTCTCGAACATTTCTTTCAATGGGGAACCTATGTAATAGAAAACAGTTAGTTAGCCCTGACACCAAAGCAAAACCTGATACTGAAAAACCCATCTTTACGAGAGATTTTTTTTAAGGCAGTCTTTGCATCTGATTTGTTTTTCCTCTATACTGATAAACATGGAAGATATACAGACGGTTGAAACTTCACCTTGATTAAACCCAAAATTTTCTGCTATCAAGCTAGGAACTCCGTTAGGCAAATTTTCTAGTAGGCCAAATAAAGGTTGCAACATGAAGTTGTTGAAACGTGTAACTGCATCAAACAGAGTGTAATGAGCACAAGCTAAGATGTATACGCTAATGAGCACAAGCTAAGATGTATACACTCTATCAGATCTACCTACACAAATGACCCAAAGGAAAAGTGTATAGAGTGTGCACAAGCCAACAAAAATAAAACTCAGTTAGCTTGATTAGAATTAGTCTTTACCAACAAAGCTTATACCATAAAGTACACGCAATGCTCATGACACTTTTTTTGAGAATGCAACGCAATGGTTTCACAAAATGGACCAAAAACTCTAAGGAAACAAAAGAAACACAATAAACAATCTCAGAGATCTAGAAAAAAAAGTGAGTAGTCTTGTTTTATTGAAATTTGAAAACAGTCTCAAGCTGTAAGGCAATAAATAAGATTGAATCAAATTTAAAATCAAAACACTTACTCTCCAAGCCTCTTATGCTGGCGAATAAGCCCTAATCCAGTACCATCGATCCCTACAAATTTCGAAAACCTAATTTAACATTTCGATTTCATACCAAATCAATCAAAAACGAATTTAAGAGAAAGAACAGACCAGGTAAGTAGAGAAGAAGAGGAGATTCTGGAGCACATTTGCCAGATTCCAAAGGTGAAAACCACCGAGGCGGACCACCATCTCCGCCCTCTGATCTAACGAAATCTCCAGCTTCCAGTAAAAAATCAGTCAAACTCTTTCGCTCCTCAGGCCGTGCCGCTTCCGTGTGCGAATACGGATTCACCGTAGCCTTCAACTTCACACCGATCTCGAGTTTTCGTTTAGTAAGGTGATCATAGGTCAGTCGTTGGGTTGACTTACAGTAGGAGCACATTTGCCAGATTCCAAAGGTGAAAACCACCGAGGCGGACCACCATCTCCGCCCTCTGATCTAACGAAATCTCCAGCTTCCAGTAAAAAATCAGTCAAACTCTTTCGCTCCTCAGGCCGTGCCGCTTCCGTGTGCGAATACGGATTCACCGTAGCCTTCAACTTCACACCGATCTCGAGTTTTCGTTTAGTAAGGTGATCATAGGTCAGTCGTTGGGTTGACTTACAGTAGCAAACATCGAGATTGTTAGCTCTTGTAGAAGCTGAGGAGGAGTAGAAGAAGGAGGGAGAGGTTTTATCAGTTATACAAACTGTAACTGTAGTAATCGCCATTGACGATTACAGAAATTTGGTAGAAAAAGTTTCTTCTTCTTATTCTTCTTCATCTCTATGTATATATAGAGAACGATCAAACTCGTCGAGAAAAAACGATTATAATAAATATTTGCCACGTGATTCAGCTACAAAAATGAAAATATTTTATAAAAAAAAATGATTCAGACAAGTTAGAACCAAATATACTTTTAGATCAAACTCTTACAAGCCTCAACTTGTTCCACCTGCGAATCTAATACAGACTGTCCTAATGGACTCAAGCTAACACTCTTTATAACTGCTTCAATCACTGTTTTTCTGAACCATTCATCTTCAATCTTCTTTAAGACCTCTCTTACAACTTCAAAATCCAAGACTTTAGCTACTATCAACTCCCCTAAGATCTCTCCAAAGCTGTTTGGTGCGTTTGGCAGATCGATTCCAACTTCATCCAACATAGAACCGTATAACAAACAACCCCCTTCTAACGCTTTAGATGTCAGTACATTCTCGGAGATCAGATGTTTCAAGAGTTTGGCTATTGGTTCAACCAACGGAGGGTTTTTCGAGAGACCTAGTGAGATGGTTTCCTTGACGACCTCTGGGTGGTATGATGGAGAATTCAGTTCCTCGATACATTGTAATGCCCCGTCTAATAAATGGACGCTGAAATACTCTTTGAGAAGCGACTTGGTTTTTCTTTCAAGATCGAGTGTGTTTAGACTATTAGCCATAGGAGATGTCTGTGGCTGTGGTAGCAGATTCTCGACGGATGGAGTAGGTTTTGAGGCTTGAGGAGCCGAGTTAGAACTATCACCTTGCAAAAGAGCACTTGGCCTACCACTGCCCAGAGGAAGAAGCCTTGAATTGACTGAGACTGACTTGTTTATAGCAGGAGGCTGAAAAGCTGAGGAGGAGGAGAAGAAGGAGGGAGAGGTTTTATCAGTTATACAAACTGTAACTGTAGTAATCGCCATTGACGATTACAGAAATTTGGTAGAAAAAGTTTCTTCTTCTTCTTCTTCTTCTTCATCTCTATGTTATATATCGAGAACGATCAAGCTCGTTTAGAAAAAAACGATTATGATTTGCCTGATTCAGCCAAACAAATTAATATTTGCCTCGTAAACGTAAAATCAGATTACAGATACTAAAGAAGACGTGCAAGTTTGGCAAAAGAGCGAACAAGAAGCAAATTTAAATTTGAAATCACCAGTAGTGATGTGATGTGACGGTAACAGGCCCGGCCCCGTAGTGAGCCCAATCACACGTTCGCCAAGAAAAATTTAAACTATAGTTTTAGTGTTTATAGTAGCTTTATAGTTTTAGTGTTTATCTAGTTACCGAGTTAGGGTAACTAGCGTAGACGACTTTTTTTTTTTTTTTTTTTTTGAAATTGAACTAGCGTAGACTTTTTACGTCGGAATCTTGAGTTTCCCCATCGATAATGAACCGCGGCGATGACCATGTTCTACGTTACAAGGTTAACGAACGGGTTTTGGCCCATATGTAATCGAGCCCATCGGGATTGAGCCCATATCAAATTATATTATTCCTAGTGATTCAATGTCCAAATCTTTACCAAAGGATAATTTTTTTTAAGATTCATTTTATTAAAGTATTTAACATTCCCTATTAAAAGGGAAAAAAAAAATATCTAGAGTCTGAGGAACTTTCAGACCGACCTGGGCGGTATACTGTTAAAACATTACTTGAATCCAACACATTTGTAACTTACATTTAGTCATTTCAAAGATCAAAGGTTGGGATTTGGGAAGAGAAACTGTGAGAGAGGTAATAAAGAGACCTGGGCACTATGTTTCTGTAAGGCAAACTGTAACTGTAGTAATTGCCATTGACGATTACAGAAATTTGGTAGAAAAAGTTTGTTCTTCTTATTCTTCTTCATCTCTATGTATATAATGAATCGAAAACTATCAAGCTCGTCGAGAAAAAACGATTTTAATAAATATTTGCCACGTGATTTCAGCTACAAAAAAGAGACGCCAGATCGCACCTCGTTTTCTCTTCCTTATTTATTTTCATCGCACATCCTCGAAATCTGTTCAAGTATATGATATTAACTCAAAAAACATTTTATAAAAAAAAAATGATTCAGACAAGTTAGAACTAAATATACTTTCAGATCAAACTTTCACAAGCCTCAACTATAGACTGACCTAATGGACTCAGACCAACACTCTTTATAACAGCTTCAATCACTGTTTTTCTGAACCATTCATCTTCAATCTTCTTCAAGACCTCTCTCACAACTTCAAAATCCAAGAGTTTAGCTGATATCAACTCTCCTAAGATCTCTCCAAAACTGTTTGGTGCGTTTGGCAGATCGATTCCAACTTCATCCAACATAGAACCGTATAACAAACAACCCCCTTCTAACGCTTTAGATGTCAGTACATTCTCGGAGATCAGATGTTTCAAGAGTTTGGCTATTGGTTCAACCAACGGAGGGTTTTTCGAGAGACCTAGTGAGATGGTTTCCTTGACGACCTCTGAGTGGTATGATGGAGAATTCAGTTCCTCGATACATTGTAATGCCCCGTCTAATAAATGGACGCTGAAATACTCTTCGAGAACCGATATGGTTTTTCTTTCAAGCTCGATTGTGTTTAGACTATTAGCCATAGGAGATGTCTGTGGCTGTGGCTGTGGTAGCAGATTCTCGACGGATGGAGTAGGTTTTGAGGCTTGAGGAGCTGAGTTAGAACTATCACCTTGCAAAAGAGCACTTGGCCTACCACTGCCCTGAGGAAGAAGCCTTGAATTGACTGAGACTGACTTGTTTATAGCAGGAGGGAGGAAGAAGCCTTGAATTGACTGAGACTGACTTGTTTATAGCAGGAGGCTGAAAATGCACACCAGGCTGATGTACTGCTTGTCTATTCCCTCTGGGCATTGACCGGGTCCGTGGTATTTCCCAGCCGCCTTCAACCATAGGCATCTTCCCAGTTCCCGGCATACCGGGCATCATTCCTCCAGTACCAGGACGGCCAAGGATGTTTTCAGTGCCCATACTCTCCGCTGCACCAGAAACGGGAGCGCTATTGTTATTGTTGTTTCTCATACTTGACATCGCACCTGGACGCAATCCAAGATCCCTTTCTCCCTCGGAATGGATTTCAGTGATTTTCTTTTGTTTGCACCTGGCACCTGGACGCAATCCAAGATCCCTTTCTCCCTCGGAATGGATTTCAGTGATTTTCTTTTGTTTCACCTGCCATTTTACACAGTAAACAATACGTAAGCACAGCTCGACAAAACTACAGACCGGTATTAAAGATTTGAGAAGGAATGATAAAAATCTTACCTCCTCACGCCTCGGTACCCAATTGTTACCTCGAAGTTCAATTACGTCTTTGACCATAAATCTGAGACGCAACTCTAGCTGAGGATGTATTGCTAGATCCTTCAATTACGTCTTTGACCATAAATCTGAGACGCAACTCTAGCTGAGGATGTATTGCTAGATCCTTCAACCGAGCAAAGTACATGTCATTTATACCTTGAAATCGTGGGCTCTCATCAAGTTGTTTCCCAATGGTTGTAAGAAATTGGCAGAGACATTCAACATCTCCTTCTGCTGGGCAAGCTTTACTGTCTTCTCCTAAAAGCTCCAAATTGGCAGAGACATTCAACATCTCCTTCTGCTGGGCAAGCTTTACTGTCTTCTCCTAAAAGCTCCTGTGTTACAACATTTCAAGTTCAGTGACTTATACAAGGAAATAATATACTAATAAATGGACTGTAATAAACAAGAGACGTGAGTCGTACTTGAACAATGTGATGAACTATCTGCTCGGGCACCATCTTTTGCTTCAGAAGTTCTCCAATTAGACGAATATTTCCAAGTGTCCGGAGCTTTACAATTTTCTCCTTATACATTCTTTCCATTTCTTGGTCTGGATTGGTCATCTGTCTGATTTCTTCCTTTAATTTGCCAGCACCCTCAAATGCCTCTTGACAATTATTTAAAAGGACTCTTTTAAAAGTTAAGTCTTTGCCACCAGGTTCCTCAGAGGGAAATGAAGGGAGCTTTCCGTTGATGTCAGAACACAGAAGAGCATACGTCTCGGAGAATGTGGGCTGAAGTATAGCATTCTCAAAAATTAGATTAATCACTCCCTGAAATCAAAGGCAAGAGCAAATCAACACCATGAAGAAAAAAAGAACTACAACAACAGAGTCAAGAATTGAAAAGAAACCTTTAGGATATCTGCAGAACTGATGTCAGAATCAATCAATTGACCTTTAAGCAGCTCGTAGTTCTCCGGAGTAAGCTTGTTCAGTATTCTGCAGAGAATTGTAACAAAATCAGTCACAACTAAATTCAAGTACGCAAGCTTTAGTTGTTGACAATATACCCTTTCACGCTCTTGAGGACCCGGTCTTTATCTGAAAGTGCTCCTCTTTTAGCTGACCATGGGACCTCTGCTTTCAACAGCACAGGGGTAGGACCAGACTGATTCACTAAATGTTCGTCTCTTGACCATTCTTTACCAGAGGGTGTAATGTGTGCACGACTATGCCGCCAGTCACGGTTATCAGGAGCGGAATAACGATTTTGAGGTAGATTTGTTGGCTGATAAGAGTAAGACCAAACAACAATGTAATTCAAGAACACAGATTCTTTAAAATTCTGAAAATTGCAAAACAAAAGGATCACACACACTCACTCTACGATTCCCACGAGTCTGATCTTCGCTAAATAGTTCAGCTGAGATTTCTTTACAGCGTCTGAGAATTTCATCAGAGACTCGGACCGATTGCTATTAAGAAAAAAAATGGTAAGTGGTTTGATTCACAATTTCATAAAGACATAAACAGTGCTAAAGAGATCAAAGATTTAATCAGAATTAGATAACTTAATCATACAACTAAAAAAACGTTTGAAACGAAGCTCCCAGTTTTGAAAATAGCCTTTTAAGCTTTGAAATTCAGAGATCTAGGCCATGGAACAGACGCATTTACATTCAAATCTCTCGCAGGGTGTCTCTCCCAGCTAAGAAAGTGTCAAGCTTCAGTAACCTTGCTGACACTTCCTTCACCGGTTGTTTCAAGTCACCACTTCGAAGTGACGACGGCGGAAGAACTAGTTTATTGGGCCCTTTATGGGATATTGGGCCCTATACCCAAAACTTTTCTTAAATGCTCAAAAGACTTCAAGCCCACTCATGATGTTGATATTAAGAAAAAAAAAAAAGAAAAAAAAAACTTAATACCTCTTTGAGTTCAAGCAGCTGTTCTCTTGTATACCTCAAACGTTCATCATGATCTTCTTTCTACCAAAAAAAACACACATAAATTTCGAGGATCAAAATTCAATTACACAACATAAGTATCAATATATGTCCATATTACAAATTACTAATGCCCATAAGCATCAATCTTTGTCCATTTTCAAAAATTAACAATCTTAAGAAACTCAAAAGATCCAAACATGTACAAAATTTGATTAAATATCAAAGAAAAAAGAGAGGATTTCAATATTTACCTTGATCGGAGAAGAAGTTTCTCCGGTATCACCATTGATTAGATCAAAAGATGAAGAAGAGCTAAACCGTTGAACGAAAAGCCTGCTTCTACCACCTCCTCCTCCACCGTTGGGTCTCAAGCTCAAAACTGATGGATCACCTTGTTGTTGCATTACTCTATCTTCTTGTTCTTTTTTTTTTTTTTTTTTTTTTTTTTTTTTTTTTTTTTTTTTTTTTTTTACTAATGAATTGTATTGTTTATCACTAAAACTTGCTCTACTTATATATAAGAAAAGCAGTAGGTTAGGTTCTATGTATCAAAAAAAGTTTGTTAAATCAAATCTCAAGACATTAATGAAAACCCATAAAAACCAATATTATGCATTTATTGGATCATTATCGAATTACATGTGGATTGTTTATCATTAAAACTTTTTTTTTTTTTATAAAGATTTTTGGCATGTATAACTATTTTTCATTAAAACTTTTTTTTTTTTTATAAAGATTTTTGGCATGTATAACTATTTTTTGGCATGTGTAATTCTGCAGAAGTCAATAAAAACTATTAGAACTACGACTTTTATTTCACGCTTGCTTACTCAACGATTATAAATTTTGTATGTAATGTCTAATAATGGAAAATGCAAAAATGAATTTGTCTTACTTGGTTGTAGTATTCATCTAGCTGTATTGTGTGAATAAAGATATGCCTTAAATATTGTATGAATATAGAATGTTATCACATCAATGATTTTTTACGGTTGCATGAACGTGGAATTATGACATTTATCTATCAATTTTTAGTTTAAATATTTGACTTTTTTGGATGAAATTTTTCACTAATTCAAGTTTTATGCTATGTATTATGTCAAGTATGATGTGGTATAGCATTATCAAAATAATAATTATGAAAATACATACTTTTATTTCTCTTTAGGTCCACGGTAATTTTACAATCCACGTATTTTATTGTTCTTTTATTGTTAGTATTCTAATAAAATAATATTTTGAAGAAGAAAATATTTACTAATAATTATTTTTACAAAAAAGTTAATAGCAACATAAAAAACATGACAATGTTACAAAATCCAAACCGACCAACTCCTACACAGAAATAAATCAAATACCGGTATACATCACGTGAACCAAAATTGGTTTGATCATCTTTTTGATCCAACGGCTATAAATGTAACTGTTAGAAATCTGAAAATTTTGATGTGACGTGGCATTATTATCATTATTATTTTGATCTAACGGCCAAGATTATATGATTATATATTAAGTTTATTATAGTAAAAAATAATCAGAAAGACTAGCCGTTATTCAAAGAGCGTCCAAATATTGCCACAACGGTCACATTTTTTCCCCCAATATTACCTGATTTTGTCTCTTCTTAATCTCACCAAAAGAAAAATCCCTAATTCTTCATCTCCTGTCAATTTTGATTTGATTTGATAGATTCGTAAATCACTCGTGTTGTTCTTTTGATTCGTTCTTATCTTCGAATGGAGTCGTTGGTTGTGAAAACTGAGAAACTGGTGACTCCAGTGAAGGATCGGAGTAAGTTTCATCAGTCCAAGGTTCAAGATGTTTCTAGATCTTTGGAGAATGCGAATCCTAACGTTTCACAAGCGAGTCCGGCTAAATCTCCGATCACGAGATCTGTAGTGAAATCTGTTAATTCGAAGAAATCAATGCAGAAGAATCAGAGTCTAAACCCTAAGAATCTTAGTCAGGCGGTTTTTTCTCCTAGGAATCGGATTAGAGAGAGGAGATTTGTTGTAGTGGCGAAGAACAAATTGAGGAAAGAGAAGAAGGATGTGGAGGTTATAGAATCGAAAGTTGCTGAGATTGATTGTAAATGTGGAGAGAGGAAGAAAGGAAATATGAAGTGTGTTTGTGTTGCGTATGAAACGCTTCGTGCTTCACAAGAGGAATTTTTCAAAAACCGAAGTGAATTTGAGGAGGAAAAGGGAGGTTTAGAGGAATGTTGTAATCTCGGAGATGGAGATGAAGTAGGAGGAGAAGAATCTGGAGAAGTGGAGAAAATAGGTGCTTTGAAGAGGCCAAGGGATAATGTGCCTGTATCTGGTAAAGTGATGAATCTTGTAGAAGCATTTGAGAAACTTACTTGCTTTAGTCATTCAAAGGCAGCCAACAAGGAAGAAGAGAAACAAACCAAAGAGGATAACTCATCGACTACAATGGGAAGCAGAAGATCAAAGAAGAAGCAGATTAAGGTCACTTCATTGAAGCCCTTTAATCTTAGAACTGAGGTATGAGCTTTTCAGATTAAAAAATATAGCTAGTTTTTTTATTCCATGGTAGAAATTGAGTCGTTTTGCTTTGTTTGCCTGCAGCAAAGGGGTAAAATGAAAGAGGAAGAGTTTGCAAAGAAGCTTCAAGAGATGACGATGGAGGAAGAAAAGATGAGAATCCCCATTGCGCAAGGTCTTCCATGGACAACCGATGAACCTGAGGTGAGCATTTTCCTACTAACATCCAATTTGATCTTGCAAGCTCTAGTCAGCAACAATAACTTCGTAATTTGCAGAATTTTATTTTGGATGCCTAACTAGAACTGTTTCTTATGAATCTTCCCTCCCAAAGAGCTAGAACTTTAAGTGTGAAATGAAAGCAGATGATATCTTGTAAATTATGAAGAGGCTTAATTATGGTTCTAATGTTGTTTTCTGTTTCAGTGTCTGGTTAAGCCTCACTGGAAAGATATCACAAGACCAATGGACTTAATGCTCCACTCAGATGTCCGAGCAGTAGAACGCGCAGAATTTGATTACCAGGTAAATCTTGCTAATGCAATGATTAAATATACATTTTGTTGGGTTTGAAATCCGCATCATAGAAAATTGTACCACACGTTACGTAGAGCTGCTCCAATGATTAGGACTCAGTACAAGTTGATACTGTCAAATCATTAGTATACTTGTTATCTTATCATCCTTAAGCTTTGGTTCTTTGAGAAGGGTAGACAAATAGCTCCTAGTATCAAATTAAGGTTGTTGTGTAAGTCTATAATGACTTTTCATTGTTTGCGAATTTTGTTGTTTTAGGTTGAGCAAAAGATGAGCTTAATTGAGCAATACAAAATGGAAAGAGAAAGACAACAGAAGGTAAAGTTTCTATGATCTACTATGACTAATAGAATCTTCTGCTTTCATTGATTTTGACAAATCCAGCATTTATTTTTTCAGCTGGCAGAGGAAGAAGAGATAAGAAGACTGAGAAAAGAATTAGTCCCAAAAGCACAACCAATGCCATACTTTGATCGACCATTCGTTCCAAGAAGGTAATAACATTGTTAGATACATAAGACCATGATAGGTAGTAAGTAACATAGAGAATAGCTTTCAAGTAGTAATATAGACCATGATATGAACATCATCGCGGTAACTATGCATTGTATTCGTACTCAACGCATAATTGAGGATCATACTATAAGACCATGATAGGTTTTAACAGTAGAGAATAGCTTTCAAGTAGTAATATAGAGATAGCTTTGATTGTTTTTGAAGCTATTGAACTTATTTGCAAAAGCTGATAGAGTTTGATTTTTTGTTGTTTTGATTGTGATCATTACAGGTCGAGTAAACAGCCAACAGAACCACGAGACCCAAAGTTCCACACAAAGTTCCACATACCACAACACAAGAAGATAAGATGCTGTAGTTCATCTACTTGGAGTGAAACTGGCTCCTGTGTAAGCGATTTTCAACAATATCAGTTTCTCTAAAAAGGCTTCTTTTGTGTTCAATGAATATATCATCTACATGTCTATATTCTCTTATTTGTTGTTAAAACTACATTACGTTTTTTGTAAGAGATTCAATGAAGCAACCAATTAGTTGCAGTTTTATGGATTTCATAATCATTGTTGTTCCATCTTGTTTACATCCAAATAAAATGACAACAAATTTTTACTTGTCTTTGCAAAATCCAGTCTGATCTGGTTTAGTTCAGGTCATAAAGATATTATTAATAAACATTTTTGAGACACACTGATTCTAATTACATTGATCTTATGTAGTTCAGACACTGATTATATATCTTAAAGAACGGAGATAATAATGATTTTTTAACTAACGCAAGTTAGTTTTCCGACAGAACAAGAACATACAACTTTTTTTAATAACCGTTGTTAAAAATAAAAGTTAAAAAAAAAAAACACAAAATTGCTTCTCATCAAGATTCAACATTTCAGTATATGAAGAGTAATACAATCATCAAGATTCAACATTTCAGTATATGAAGAGTAATACAAAACCTTAAAGACAATAAGCTTTTTCTTCAGTAGAACTTAACAACAGTCTCATTTCCAAGATCTTGAATCATTGAATCCATGTGAGACCACAATAAGAAATCTTGGTGTTTTCTGAATTCCACAATTCACATAAGAAAAGAATTTGGATTTTAGACATCTTTGTTTCAAAGTTTATGTAAGAAAACAAATTGTTGAAAAAATTTCGGATTTGATACCTTTTAAGAAATTGAGATTCCTGAAGATATCCGCAAGTTAGAGTCTGCTCCTCCACTGATTACGCTATCCCCTTTCCACCAGTCCGCAGATAAAACCTTTGAATCCAAATTTGTTGGCACCATTAGTAATTATGAACAGATATAAAAGAGTAGTCGATATAAGATAGGGCTGACTTTGTATTTGCCTCTGTATTATTTAGATCTCTTCACTAAAATATGTAAACAAATAATCTACTCACAGACCTAAACAACTCAATGACACCTAAGAGAACTTTAAATTTCTGAAAAACTGAAAGAGGTATCATCATTGTGTATAGAAGGTGATGGCTTTTATGGTTTTTAGGTGCTAGTTCAATTGAAAGGAGTGAGTATGTTTTTGTAATTACAGCGGTTCTTAGATCCCAGAGCATGATTTTGCCGTCATAGGAAGCGGAGAGCAAGTGATACCAAGAGGTGTTGTGCCATTTACAGGCGGAGATCCATGATGAGTGTGAAGAGAATTGAAACACGGGTGCAGATGTTCCTATAGAGTTAATGAAGAAAGTCTATTAACTGCGTAATACAAGCTCGGTCTGGTAATTGACTTGCCTTGTTTTTGTATGGATCTCTTACCTGGCTTACGAGGATCCCATACTCTAAGGATTGGATCTGAGCCACCAGCAGCTATAAGAGCAGAACCTTCACCGCCGACATCAACCGTGTTAAGAGCTTTTCCACAGAACTACAATTTGACAGAAACAAACCGGCTCTAAGCTTAAGCAGAAACAATAAGAGAACTAATTTTTCAACGACATGTCTGGTGTGTGTGTATCTGAATTTATGTTAAAGAAAAGGAGAGTCAGAAGGCATACCAAGTTCAAAGAATCTTTCCCTGTCTCAACATCCCATCTCCTCACAGAATGGTCCCAAGAGCAGGAATAAATTACATCATGCTCAGGCCAAACAACTGATGTGACGCACTGTGTGTGTCCAACAAATGTAGTCACCGCCTCTGCCTGTAAGAAACTCGATATCATAATTCATATCAGACACGTAAACTGAGAAAACACATCTATTGGAGAACATCTGTGTCTTTATCTTGATTTGAAGATCAGACATGTTTCAGATAATGTTTGGATATCATCCGGCCATAATTGCAGGTACCTCTGACAGAGATTGGTCAGCCTGATTATTTCCTTTTCTTTTCTTCACTGGTACTGACTCGCCTTCTGAAGTAGACTCATTTGTGTTCCATAAATTGATTATACTATCCCATGAACTCGAGCAAATCTAAATTTCATTATACAACAAAAAAGATGGTTAGCTCAAATAAATATAGCAACGCAGTTCTGCTTGCAAAAGACAAGTAAAGCGCAAGGAGTAACAGCCAACCATGTCCCCGGATTTCTGAGCTGAAACACTTTGCACTGACGCCTTGTGCCCACGCAATATTTTGTAAGCTGTAACTCTTGTAAAAGAATCAACTGATTCATCTGCAT
>CM071717.1:43023060-43034507 GCA_036630335.1 Physaria fendleri
TAAAATAAAAGAGTGGGTAATTATTAATGTATCAGAAGCACACGAGCCTTCGTTTTGCATTTATGGACGATGTTGATGTTTTTGTTTTTGTACCCTCTTTTTTATTCTGTTCTATATTTGCAAATTTATAAAATAAAAACTGGTAAAATAAGAATGTTTATATCAAAACATTATTCACAAAAAGAACCACCAAATCTTTTTTTTTTTTTTTTTGTCAACTTTTTTTTTTTTTTTTTGTCAAGGAGAACCACCAACTTAATATTAGATTTTGGTGAAAACATTGAAGTTTCAATTTTATAAAGTATAAGCTCAAAAAAAGGCTAAAACGGTATGTGAGAAAAGGTAAAACAGAAAAGAGTTTTTTATTTGACTGGCAGAGATGAAAAAGGATGGCAAAATGACAAATTGGCTCATTCGTTTGAATATTTTTTTTTTGCAGTTTAAACAAAATTTCGACTTTTTAAAAAAGATTGTGAGATTTTTGGGGACATTGAAAAAGAATAAGATGTGTATGTGCGAATGTTGTATGTTTTGTTTGGGAATGGGTTGGGCAATAAATGCAAAGTGTATATAGAAGGGAGAGCACAAATGTGTCATTGATAAAAACAGAGCTTTGGTCTGGTCTGCTTCTCTACCTTTTCTCATGCCATTTTTCTTCTTTGTAATATATTATTTTTTTGTCATTTTTTGTTCTTATTGATTGATTCTCACTTCTTAGTTGACCTTATTGATTCTCTTTAAATAGTAATAAAAAATTTGAATACCTTTCTGACATGAAATACAATCAAAGGAATCAACTTTTTATATAGTAATGGTATGAATATGTAAAATTGAGCAAAGATCTCTACAATGTCAACACAAATTATTACTAAACATGGTTGGTTTTTTCACATGGAAATTGTTAATGTTACTGTAATGATACCTGGTCTATGTTATAACTTGAAGATCCTGACATGAAATAGAACTATTAAAAGAATGGTAATGTTAGTTAAGTCGTTAAACACACATTTGTCACGGCTTTAATATGATTCAGAAATTCATACCGTGTGATATGTGATACTATTTATAAAATAAGTGTAAAAACAGGTTTTTTTATTTTTTGGATGTAATTATATTTATTATTTATAAAATGTAAGTTAAATTAAGAAATTTAT
Organism: Physaria fendleri; assembly: GCA_036630335.1. NCBI lineage: Eukaryota > Viridiplantae > Streptophyta > Magnoliopsida > Brassicales > Brassicaceae > Physaria > Physaria fendleri. Next base: position 43,024,215 of record CM071717.1, read on the forward strand.
AAGTTAAAGGAAAGAAATAATTTTCCTTTATTTTATTGCATTAATAAGTTTTTTTTTAATTATACTTTTAAAATAGAAAATATATTGAATGGAACTTCAAAAAAAAAACTTAATCGGGCCTCGGAAACTTCTGGACCGGTTCTATAGAAACAGAGAAGACGACAGAGGAGCAAAACTAACAAATTCGTACAATAAACATCCAAATAGATTCCATATTCTATATAAACATAAGCCTCCTTACAAAATTCAAAGAGTTTCTCACCTAAATTTTTTCGTCTGCAAATGCTGTCGTCGAGGTAGAAGATGAAGAGATTAGAGATAGAGAAGAAAAAAATGGATGTAGAAGTTCTCGTATGCGCTAAATTACACGTTACAGTTGTATTTATTGTTCCCTTTTTAAAATTTATCGATTTTTAATATAAATGTTATCGTAATTGTAAGAAAATATGAAATATATATATATATGTGAGTAATGTGCAATTTGATAGATTAAATTTTCTGTTTTCTTAATTATTCAGATTCTTTAAGAATATTATGATTGGTTAGAATGTTAAAAATGATAAAAACGTAAATACAATAAAGACAAAAATGAGATATTGAAAAATAATTAATGTGGACCGGTTTGAGATGGATACCGTTAAAACTTTAAGAATCAATCTTGCTTGTATCCAACCAGAAATGGGTTGGGAAAGAAATAATTTTCCTTTATTTTATTGCATTAATAAGTTTTTTTTTAATTATACTTTTAAAATAGAAAATATATTGAATGGAACTTCAAAAAAAAAACTTAATCGGGCCTCGGAAACTTCTGGACCGGTTCTATAGAAACAGAGAAGACGACAGAGGAGCAAAACTAACAAATTCGTACAATAAACATCCAAATAGATTCCATATTCTATATAAACATAAGCCTCCTTACAAAATTCAAAGAGTTTCTCACCTAAATTTTTTCGTCTGCAAATGCTGTCGTCGAGGTAGAAGATGAAGAGATTAGAGATAGAGAAGAAAAAAATGGATGTAGAAGTTCTCGTATGCGCTAAATTACACGTTACAGTTGTATTTATTGTTCCCTTTTTAAAATTTATCGATTTTTAATATAAATGTTATCGTAATTGTAAGAAAATATGAAATATATATATATATGTGAGTAATGTGCAATTTGATAGATTAAATTTTCTGTTTTCTTAATTATTCAGATTCTTTAAGAATATTATGATTGGTTAGAATGTTAAAAATGATAAAAACGTAAATACAATAAAGACAAAAATGAGATATTGAAAAATAATTAATGTGGACCGGTTTGAGATGGATACCGTTAAAACTTTAAGAATCAATCTTGCTTGTATCCAACCAGAAATGGGTTGTTGGTAATATTTCCGAAAAGAAACAAAAAAAAATAAATAATCAGAAACATTAAAAGATCTAAGGGTAAAAAAGTCATTATAACATCTTTTTATGGATTGATTCTGTGTGAAAGAGAATGAATGATTGGTTTTTAGAAATTGAATAATGAGATGAAATAAAAGATTGGGTAATTATTAAATATTATTAAATTTGAGTCACATCCTCACGTGGGAAGTGTATCAGAAGCACACGAGCCTTTCGTTTTGCATTTAATAGACGATGTTGATGTTTTTGTTTTTGTACCCTATTTTTATTCTGTTCTATATTTGCAAATATATAATATAAAAACCGGTAAAAAAAGAATGTTTATATATAAACATTATTCACATAAAGAACCACCAATTTTTTTTTTTTTTTTTTTTTTTTTTTTTTTTTTTTTTTTTTTTTTTTTTTTGTCAATGAGAACCACCAACTTAATACTTATTAGATTTTGGTGAAAACATTGAAGTTTCAATTTTTATGAAGTATAAACAAAAGTAAGTTCAAAAAAGCTAAAAACAGTCTACGAGAAGTAAGCTGAAAAAAGGTAAAACAGAAAAGAGTTTTTATTTGACTGGCAGAGATGAAAAAGGATGGCAAAATGACAAACTGGCTCATTCGTTTGAATATTTTTTTTTTGCAGTTTAAACAAAATTTCGACATTTTATATATATTTTGAAAATAGAAAGTGGGATTTTTTTTTTTGGGACATGGAAAAAGAATAAGATGTGTATGTGCGAATGTTGTATGTTTTGTTTGGGAATGGGTTGGGCAATAAATGCAAAAGTATATAGAAGGGAGAGCACAAATGTGTCATTGATAAAAACAGAGTTTTTGCAGAGCTTTGGTCTGGTCTGCTTCTTTACCTTTTCCCAATTCTTAGTTGACCTTATTTATTCTCTTTATATAGTAATAATTTTTTTGAATACCTTCTGATATGAAATACAAACAAAGGAATCAACTATTATGTAAAATTGAGGAAAAGATCTCTACAATGTCAACACAAATTATTACTAAACATGGTTGGTTTTTTCACATGGAAATTGTTAATGTTGGTCTATGTTATAACTTGAAGATCCTGGCATGAAATAGAACTATTAAAAGAGTGGTAATGTTAGTTAAGTCGTTAAACACACATTTAAAAAATGTGATTATGATTCAGAAATTCATACCGTGTGATATGTGATCTGGTCAATCTGGATCATTAGTGAGCTATGGTGCTCTTAGGTTTGCATGAGGTGCAAATTTAACAAATCATTTTACATAACATTTTGTTACTATGTAAAATGTTACCTTATAACGAGGACTAAACGTTTTCAAAATTAATATAATTTTTTCGGTTCCATAAGTATATTTTATTTAAGGGGAAATTACGAACTATTATTTTTTCGGTTCCATAAGTATATTTTATTTAAGGGGAAATTACGAACTATTAGAGTCAGTCTAAATCCACATGAAATGATAGTTTGAAAATTTAAGGGGAAATTACGAACTATTAGAGTCAGTCTAAATCCACATGAAATGATAGTTTGAAACCTATTTGCCTATCACTTCATAGTTTGAATTGGTTTAACAATCAGTTTAATTGTGATTTAATATCTATTAGCTTGATTAGTGACCCGACTATGGTTGCGAAAATCTGATTAGTTTTTTCGTTAATAATATAAACCCAACTATTGGCGCTAGTTAACCGGTTTAATATACCGTTTTGATATGGTTTCGTATCCGCATTTCGTTAGAATAAATATCTAAATAAACAGATTTCGAAATATCGACAAATAGGTTTGGAATTATTTTTTTTTTGATAAAAACTATTGTTTCAAAAATTTTGAATATAATTCAATAATTCTTGAAAAATTATGATATAACTCAAGGGAAAATATATAGTTTTGTTAGCGTATTATTTTGCAATCGATTTGAAAACCTAAAGCATAAACTTCCTTTGACCAAAATAATTACATGAAACCTTGATATGAATCAGATAATATGAAGACACCAAAAAATTAACTTTATTGAGTTTCATGAACATTCCCAAAATCATTCTAAAAAAAAAAAAAAATCAAGTAGGAACCAAAGTATTGATCTGTGTATCAATGGAGAAGATATGATCAAATCCATTCATCAACACAAACAAAACACATAACAAAATCACCACAACCATAACAAAATAAACAACACTAACTCTTCTTGTCCTCTTCTTCTTCTTATTGCTTTCTCTAACTCCTTATTGCTTTCTCTAACTCTCATGGCATTAGAAGACCAACACGACGAATTACAAAACGATGTCGTTTTCATTTCCTCATCATCATAATCATCATCAGAGTCATGAAATAGTTTTCTCCTCAAGGACGATGGGCTTCTTTCTTGTAACATCTCTCCCTCTGGTTCGTTCTGAAGTGAGATCATCAGATTTCTCGGTGAATCCATAGTGATCCATGATATTGCAGATGAGCTTTTACCCATTTTCATAGCTGTCCATTCTTTCTCTAGCTCGTTTAGTTGTTGCATCAGTCTTTTGTTTCTATTTTTCTCGTTATCTTCTTCCATTGTAACAGTGTGATCTTATGAGATGAGATCTCTTTAGTTACTATTTAAAGTTGTGATTTTTTTTTTGAATTCGTTTATAAGATTTGAAATTTGAAGTTCAACAATTTAAGTATAATGATTTTACCGAGTAAGAATCATAACTGACTACGAAATTTCAGAAAATTTTGAATTAATCCGTTCATAATACACAATTATCCGTTGATAATTACACATTCAATGGGCCGTACTGGGCTTTAGTCAAACTACAATTAGAGCCCATTATAATTTGATTGACTTTCTCTCCTTATATAAACCTCAGACGAAGAAGACTATTAATTTGTTATCTTCCGGACAAATTAGAAAAAACCCTAAATTTTCTAGAAGTCAAAAAAATTCGCAATGGATGCTATTGATCTAAATTTTCTAGAAGTCAAAAAAATTCGCAATGGATGCTATTGATTCCGTCGTTGATCCTCTTAGAGATTTCGCCAAGGACAGTGTTCGTCTCATTAAGCGATGTCACAAGCCAGATCGTAAAGGTAATTTATTTACCTTTTTCTGTCTTCCTAGGATTGAACGAGATCGGTTTATTGATTTTCTCGAATTCGTGTTTTTCGATAGTTATAGAATGTGATCCGTGTGTATTGGTTGTTATAATGTGTGATCTGTGTGTTTTGGTTGTTTGATCTGTTAGATCTATTGTTTCTGTTTTTTTGTGAATTTTGAGAAGATATGTGTTTGAATCTGTGTTTGCTTATTGTGGTTGTAGAATTCACGAAAGTAGCAGTTCGTACAGCTATTGGGTTTGTAGTGATGGGATTTGTGGGTTTCTTTGTGAAGCTCGTCTTTATTCCCATCAACAACATCATTGTTGGTGCCACTTAGGTAATTTCTCTTCACCAATTGCTTTGTATAGTATGTACATTCGTCTTGTTTGCTCTGTATCTGCATCTATATATAAAAAAGATAACTTTTACTGGAAGTTTTCTTTGGAGTTTATGTGGTGGAGCTGAGTTGAGTAATCTAAGTGGTTTGTTTAGAATTGGTGATAGACTTGTGAGTCGATCATGAAAATTGCTTTGGCATGTAAAGGGACTATGCATAAATTATTAAATTGCATTATGAGAACTTTGGATTAAGAGATTTGACTGGGAATTGGCTTTAGTAAAAGTGGTTTTTACCACATCGTAATGTGGGAACTACTCTTCTTCTAAGATAATTTTGACTCTGTTCTTTTTGTGTTTGTGTTGACTCAAGTAATCTATGAGGTTTATTTAAACTGGTGATAGACTTGTGATTAGATCATTAACATTGCATTGTTTAAGGGAGACTATGCACAATGCGAAATTTGTAGAAGATAGATATATTGGAATGTGCTTTAGTAAAAGTGGCTTTAACCATGTCCTTGTAAAATGTCTAAGCTTTGGTTTGGTATGTTTGCAGATAACAAGGGAGAAGATGGAGAAAGATTGGATTTTACAGCTTTTGTTGTTCATGAATACACTTCACTGTAATACTTTTTTGTTCAGTTATTCAAAAAGATAAAACTTTTACGGATCTCTAGTTAACCACACATTTGAGAACAGTCTCTAGTAATTTGCAGTCTCTATGAGCTTGCTACATGTTTCTGGTTCACTCTTTCTTCAAGCTTTGCAACTTTGAAACTCAAAACAGTAGAAATCTTAAGATCAATGTTCTCATAAATCAAGTTGGTTTGTCAGTGGTAAATATCCCAAGAACAAAAAAAAGGTTTGATGATGCACTAAAAGATAAAGAACAAGATTAAAACATGTGTACAACAGAGAAACAATACAGTAACAGACTTGTCATAATTACGTGTTTGGTTTTATATCATGTAGTTCCAAATCTTATCTTTATCACAATACCACCTTTTAACATACCTATGATTATTTCTTCACTAAGAGATATAAATTACGGAATTTGAACTTTTAGGAATTAAATCCGAAAGTGGAATGATGTTTTATAACTCACGCCATACAACACATAATAATCCTCTTTACTTTATCTTCACTCCTCAGCCTTATCACTTTATCTCATTCACATTTCGGAAAAAAATGCATGCGATTGATTTCAAAGAGATTCAAGAAAAGCTATCTGATGGATTCCGACCTTGGCAACGATCGTTTCAGTTCTGGGCTCGTGCCACTGATATCTACACTGGATACAAGGTTTCTCTTTCATGGTACTCCTTTTTAATCTTCGTTTTTTTCATTTCGTATACGTTTTTATATAGTCCCTGTAATTTCAGAATCTGGGTTTTGTTTTTAGGTGTTTCAACTTCGAATGGGGTTTGTCAAGGATGTGAATAAGCAAGAGGAAATGTGGGAGACACAACATGAACTTGCTGCTGATAAAATTTATTCTAAGAGGAAATGTGGGAGACACAACATGAACTTGCTGCTGATAAAATTTATTCTATGTGCTCTGATCTTGGTGGGTTTTTTCTTAAGGTAATAATGTGATTTTCTTAATGGTCTTTTTGTTTGTTCTTGGAATTTCTAGCCTTCTAGGTCTCTTAGATGTGAGAAAGAAAGTACATTTTAGTGTTGGATTGTTCACTTTTGCTTAAGATGAGTTCTTACTTGTTCATTTTGTTCAATAGATTGCACAAATTGTAGGGAAACCTGACCTGGCTCCAGCTGCATGGGTGAGAAGACTTGTCACTTTGTGTGATCAAGCTCCTGCCACACCATTTGATTCCATTCGAGTTGTTCTTGAGAAAGAGTTAGGTAAAAACATGGATGAGGTGTTTGAAACATTTGATGATAAGCCTCTTGGGTCTGCTTCTATTGCTCAGGTACTAGATCCTTCATCATTCATAGTTTGAGAGCCTATGTAGAGTATTACTGTGCATGCTCATAAAGTCAAATTAAGATTGTAGTATGGTTAATATATGCATGATTCTTGATTTTCTCTGGACTCCTCCCCTGCTTTGCGTGAGGTGTATTTTTGGCATAGAACTCTAATGACATTGTCATGCTTAGGTTTAACTCATCAGGTTACTAGCAAGAACTAGTTCTCTTCTCGGCTATTTTGTTTTTATGATGTGAATTTCTTGATTACATGGTACTTGACATAGACCATTTATGAGTTAAGATGCGACCGGAACATATAATCACTTTCTTTTTGATTTTATTTAGGTACACCGAGCAAAAGTAAAGGGTGACAAGAGGGATGTTGTTGTAAAGGTGAGAAAGAATCAGGAGACATTTGAAATCTTCCTAGCCTGCTTTCCTATTAGTTTCTGAATGTGCTACAACATGTTTAGGTCCAACATCCTGGCGTTGAGAAATTGATGATGGTAGATATAAAAAACCTGCAATTATTCGCATTATTCTTGCAGAAAACTGATGTCAAGTTTGACATGTTCTCCATAACAAAGGAAATCGAGAAGCAGGTATCTATCAATCTTTCTATCTTCTGAGGAATATTTTGTAAGAATTTTACATCCCCCAAGTCACTACAAGTTCTTGTTTTTCATTTTCTAGATTGGGTATGAATTTGACTTTAAAAGGGAGGCCAATGCAATGGAAAAGATCAGACGTTTTCTTTATGATAACAATAGAAAGAGTCCTGTTGTGGTTCCCAGGGTGTTGCGGAATCTGGTGACCAGGTATTTATTCTTATATCATCATCTTCTTGTTATCTCAATAATCTCTAAGGGCTAAAGCTTTTTAGTTGTCTTATTTCATTGATCAAGATATATGCTTCCTGTTCTCGGTTCTCTTGACCCATAACTGATCAAAGGAATAATCATTAATACCCGCAGGAAGGTTCTTGTTATGGATTACATTAACGGAATCCCAATCATGAGCCTCGGTGATGAGATGGCCAAAAGAGGGATAAATCCTCATAGTAAAATGGCTACGGTAGCCAAATTGTAAGCTCCTCCATTATCTCAGTTTTTCCAGTGCTTTATAACCATTATATTCTAGAAACCAACACCTTGCCTGCTTTTAGTCATTGCTTATTGTCTAGCATTTGAATCTTTTCTGATGCTGCACTGCAAATATGTTTTCTTTGTATTCCTTGCACTGCAAATATGTTTTCTTTGTATTCCTTCTAGCAATATACTTCACAGTTTGTCCCAAGCATATGGCCAAATGATACTGAAGAGTGGTTTCTTTCATGCGGATCCACACCCGGGGAATATCTTGATTTGTAAAGGTTCAGAGGCAAGTCTTATTTGGTTTTATTCTGTAGTAGTTTCTTTACTGTGGTCGTATGGTAGGTTTTACGACTATATATTTTGAGTTGTAATCTTGTTTCCCTTCATAAGGTTGCACTGCTGGACTATGGTCAAGTGAAGGAACTCCCTGACCACCTAAGACTTGGTTATGCTAATTTGGTTATTGCCATCGCTGATAACAATGCCTCATTGGCTTTACAGAGCTTTAGGTGAAGCAACTTTGGTGGTTAGATCGGGCTAGTGTAGCATCTGATTATTGATTAACATGTTTCCTTGGTGCTAATTCAGGGAACTTGGTATAGCTACAGTTGCAAAGTGTAAAAATGAGCAACAAGAGCTTCTCCAGTTAGCGAAAACAATGTTGTTGCAAAGTGTAAAAATGAGCAACAAGAGCTTCTCCAGTTAGCGAAAACAATGTTCGACACAGAGATGCCTCCTGGTACAACAACTCTGCAACCTTTCTCAGAAGACTCTTCGATCAAAAAGATTTCAGTTGAGGTAAAACAAGAACACACCTATTCAGACAACAGTTTTATGTTTATCTGTGCTTGAATATACTGCAAAAACAAACTGTGTTTATGTGTCGGTTTGTAAATAGGGATTTCCAGAGGAACTTTTCTCAGTTCTTCGAACAGTAATTCTATTAAGAGGACTCAGTGTAGGAATTGGTATTAATTACTCATGCTCTCAACACTGGAAAGCTATGGCAAAAGAAGCTTTGCTTGCTTCTGGAAAACTCTCAAGTACAGGTTAAAACAAATAAACAACTCTTTTCCTACTATGATCTACCAAAACCAAATCAGTTTCTTTATAATTTAAAAATGAAATTTCAGGTAGAAAGCAGAAACGTCGATGGCCTTCTCTGAGAAAGCTATACCCAGAACCAAGAGACTTTTAATCATTTCCCCCAAAACAAATGTTACTTGTGAGTCATTATTACATTATTGATACACTTAAGACATCAAGTTGTCTATTTTCTTAGTGTGTTTTTGTTGGTAAAAGCTGTCATTAACACTAATAATGTCAGATTAGAGCAGAAACAGAGTATCAATTAAGCTTAAAAGCTGTATACATTTTGAATAAATCATAAAAACTGAAAATTACAACCAAACAATTTGATTTTTTTTTTTAAATTAACAATAAATTCCTCTATAATTTTTTTAAAAAGTATAAATTGTAATGTGTTTAATACTTTCTAAAAACAATTTCAGTATCAAGACCAAACCCATCAATCTTCCTCATCTCAACAACTTTAGATCTCTTAAACAGTTTCACCAATGGTTTCACACTAAACAAATCATTCGCCGAGTATTTATCCGTCTTCCCAGATATCGACACGTGTAAAACACAAACACCTCCGGGTTTCAACGTCCGTTCGATCTCTCCAACGAATTTCTCCGGGTAAAGCGCATGATCAAACACATTCGAAAATTCAAAATCAAAAGTCTCATCATCGAACGGTTGCGCGTGAAAGTCACCTTTAACCACTAACGGTGGTCGTGGAACCAGATCTATACCGATAGAATCTAAAACACCGATTAATCTCAACGCAGCTACTTCTTGACCAACACGAGCACCGATCGAGAGTGATTTTGATTGATTTGTGATTAGACCTTGATCTATTAATCGTTTGAAGAAAGTTGAGAAGACTTTTACCTTTCTATCCCAATCTCGTGTCCAATCTCGTGTTGTCCATACTTTACGGAGTTTTGGATTTTGAGTTTTGTTTAGTTGGTGTTTTATGTAGGCTTCGTATGATGTGTAGCCGTGATGACGGATCCGGATTCCTTCGTTGGTTGTGGCGATGGGGGATGGAATTGAGTTGCTGCGGAGGAAAGTGGTGGGGAAAGCGATGAAGAAGATGATGAGGAAAGAAAGGGAGAGGAAGAGAGAAAGTGTGAAGGGTAGTTTTGGTATTATGAATTTCATTCTTAGCTTCGCTTTGTTGTTTTCTGTGTACATTTGGAGCATATATGGTATTTATTTTTAAATAAAAAAATAGAATAATTAAGTAATTATCTTTTTAATCATTAACAGAGGAAGAGTTTTACATGAACAAAAAAACACAGACAAAAGGCCTTAATCCACATCTAAGGAATATGGCAAAGTACAAGGCTAAATAATTAGAATTTCAACCCGAGTAGACATGACAGATTGAAAAGGAAGATCAATGC
>CM071717.1:43049077-43088951 GCA_036630335.1 Physaria fendleri
TAATAATTAGTTTAATTGTGATTTAATATCTATTAGCTTGATTAGTGACCCGACTATGGTTGCAAAAATCTGATTAGTTTTTTCGTTAATAATATAAACCCAACCATTGGCGCTAGTTAACTGGTTTAATATACCCTTTTGATATGGTTTCGTATCCGCATTTCGTTAGAATAAATATCTAAATAAAAAATAAACAGATTTGAAATATCGACAAATAGGTTTGGAATTATTATTTTTTTTGATAAAAACTATTGTTTCAAAATTTTTAAATATAATTCAATATTTCTTGAAAAATTATGATATAACTCAAGGGAAAATATATAGTTTTGTTAGCGTATTATTTTGCAATCACTTTGAAAACCTAAAAACATAAACTTGCTTTGACCAAAATAATTACATGAAACCTTGTTCTGAATCAAATAATATGAAAAAACCAAAAAATTAACTTTATTGAGTTTCATGAACATTCCCAAAATCATAAAATAAAATAAAAAATTCAAGTAGGAACCAGAGTATTGATCTGTGTATCAATGGAGAAGATATGATCAAATCCATTCATCAACCTAACCAAAACACATAACAAAATCACCACCACCATAACAAAATAAACAACACTAACTCTTCTTGTCCTCTTCTTCTTCTTATTGCTTTCTCTAACTCCCACCATAACAAAATAAACAACACTAACTCTTCTTGTCCTCTTCTTCTTCTTATTGCTTTCTCTAACTCTCATGGCATATTGCTTTCTCTAACTCTCATGGCATTAGAAGACCAACAAGACGAATTATAAAACGATGTCGTTTTCATCTCATCATCATCATAATCATCATCAGAATCATGAAAGAGTTTTCTCCTTAAGGACGATGGGCTACTCTCTATTATCTCTTCCTTTGGTTCGTTCTGGAGTGAGATCATCAGATTTCTCGGTGAATCCATAGTGATCCATGAAATTGCAGATGAGCTTTTACCCATTTTCATAGCCGTCCATTCTTTTTCAAGCTCGTTTAGTTGTTGCATCAGTCTTTTGTTTCCATTTTTCTTGCTTTCTTCTTCCATTGTAACAGTGTGTGAGATCTTATGAGAAGAGATCTCTTTAGTTACTATTTAAAGTTGTGATTTTTTTCGAATTGGTTTATAATATTTGAAATTTGAAGTTCAACAATTTAAGTATAATGATTTTACCGAGTAATAATCATAACTGACTACGAAATCTCAGAAAATTTTGAATTATTCCGTTCATAATAACACAATTATCCGTTGATAATTACACATTTAATGGGCCGTAGTGGGCTTTAGTCAAACTACAATTAGAGCCCATTATAATTTTGATTGACTTCTCTTCTTATATAAACCTCATACGAAGAAGACCCCAAATCTGCTATCTTCCGGACAAATTAGAAAAAACCCTAAATTTTCTAGAAGTCAAAAAAAATCGCAATGGATGCTATTGATTCCGTCGTTGATCCTCTTAGAGACTTTGCTAAGGACAGTGTTCGTCTAATTAAGCGATGTCACAAGCCAGATCGTAAAGGTAATTTATTTACCTTTTTCTATCTTCCTAGGATTGAACGAGATCGGTTTATTTTGATTTTCTCGAATTCGTGTTTTTTGATAGTTATAGAATGTGATCCGTTTGTATTGGTTGTTATAATGTGCGAAATTCGTGTTTTTTGATAGTTATAGAATGTGATCCGTTTGTATTGGTTGTTATAATGTGCGATCTGTGTGTTTTGGTTTGTTTGATCTGTTGGATCTATTGTTTCTGTTTTGTGAATTTTGGGAAGATATGTGTTTGAATCTGTGTTTGCTTGTTTTGGTTGTAGAATTCACGAAAGTAGCAGTTCGTACAGCTATCGGGTTTGTAGTGATGGGATTTGTGGGTTTCTTTGTGAAGCTTGTCTTTATTCCCATCAACAACATCATCGTTGGTGCCACTTAGGTAATTTCTCTTCACCAATTGCTTTGTATAGTATATGCATTCGTCTAGTCTGCTCTGTATCTGCATCTATATATATTAAAAGATAACTTTTACTGGAGTATTTTTGGAGTTTATGTGGAGTTGAGTTGAGTAATCTAAGTGGTTTGTTTAGAATTGGTGATAGACTTGTGATTAGATCATGAAAATTGCTCTGGCATGTAAAGGGACTATGCATAAATTATAAAATTGCATTATGAGAACTTTGGATTAAGTGATTTGACTGGGAATTGGCTTTAGTAAAAGTGGTTTTATCATATCCTTGTGATGTGGGAACTACTCTTCTAAGCTTTGGTTTGGTATGTTCTTCTAAGATAATTTTGACTCGATTCTTTTTGCGTTTGTGTTGACTAGAGTAATCTATGAGGTTTATTCAAACTGGTGATAGACTTGTGATTAGATCATGAACATTGCATTGTTTAAGGGAGACTATGCACAATGCGAAATTTGTAGAAGATAGATATATTGGAATGTGCTTTAGTAAAAGTGGCTTGACCATGTCCTTGTAAAACGCCTAAGCTTTGGTTTGGTATGTTTGCAGATAACAAGGGAGAAGATGGAAAAAAGGGTGGATTTTACAGCTTTTGTTGTTCATGAAGACACTTCACTGTAATACTTTTTTGTTCAGTTATTCAAAAAGATAAAACTTTTACGGATCTCTAGTTAACCACACATTTGAGAACAGTCTCTAGTAATTTGCAGTCTCTATGAGCTTTACGGATCTCTAGTTAACCACACATTTGAGAACAGTCTCTAGTAATTTGCAGTCTCTATGAGCTTCCTACATGTTTCTGTTTCACTCTTTCTTCAAGCTTTGCAACTTTGAAACTCAAACAGTAGAAATCTTAAGATCAATGTTCTCATAAATCAAGTTGGTTTGTCAGTGGTGAATTTCCCAAGAACAAAAAATGGTTTGATGATGCACTAAAAGATAAAGCACAGATTGAAACATGTGTACAACAGAGAAAAAATACAGTAACAGACTTGTCATAATTTCGTGTTTGGTTTTATATCACGTAGTTCCAAATCTTATCTTTATCACAATACCACCTTTTAACATACCTATGATTATTTCTTCACTAAGAGATATAAATTACGGAATTTGAACTTTTAGGAATTAAATCCGAAAGTGGAATGATGTTTTATAACTCACGCCATACAACACATAATAATCCTCTTTACTTTATCTTCACTCCTCAGCCTTATCACTTTATCTCAATCACATTTCGGAAAAAAATGCATGCGATTGATTTCAAAGAGATTCAAGAAAAGCTCACTGATGGATTCCGACCTTGGCAACGATCGTTTCAGTTCTGGGCTCGTGCCACTGATATCTACACTGGATACAAGGTTTCTTTTTCATGGTACTCCTTTTAATCTTCGTTTCTTACATTTCGTATACGTTTTTATAGAGTCCCTGTAATTTTAGAGTCTGGGTTTTGTTTTTAGGTATTTCAACTTCGAATGGGCTTTGTCAAGGATGTGAATAAGCAAGAGGAAATGTGGGAGACACAACATGAACTTGCTGCTGATGTGGGAGACACAACATGAACTTGCTGCTGATAAAATTTATTCTATGTGCTCTGATCTTGGTGGATTTTTCCTTAAGGTAATAACGTGATTTTCTTAATGGTTTCTTGTTTGTTCTTTAGTTGAATTTGGAATTTCTAGGTCTTTTAGATGTGAGAAAGAAAGTACATTTTAGTATTGGATTTTTCACTTTTGCTTGTGATGAGTTCTTACTTGTTTATTTTTGTTGAATAGATTGCACAAATTGTAGGGAAACCTGACCTGGCTCCAGCTGCATGGGTGAGGAGACTCGTCACTTTGTGTGATCAAGCTCCTGCCACACCATTTGATTCCATTCGAGTTGTTCTTGAGAAAGAGTTAGGTAAAACCATGGATGAGGTGTTTGAAACATTTGATGATAAGCCTCTTGGGTCTGCTTCTATTGCTCAGGTACTAGATTCTTCATCATTCATAGTTCAAGAGCCTATATAGAGTATTATTGTGCATGCTTATAAAGTTAATTTAAGATTATAGTATGGTTAAGTAAGTTTCAACATATATGCATGTTTCTTGATTTTCTCCGGACCTCCTCGCCTGCTTTGCTCGAGTTGTATAGTTGGCATGAGACTCTAGTGACATTGTCAAGCTTAGGTTAATATATAATTTCACTTTCTTTTTGTTTATATTAAGGTACACCGAGCAAGAGTAAAGGGTGACAAGTCACTTTCTTTTTGTTTATATTAAGGTACACCGAGCAAGAGTAAAGGGTGACAAGAGGGATGTTGTTGTAAAGGTGAGAAACGATCAAGAGACATATGAAATCTTCCTAGTCTGCTTTGGATTAGTTTCTGAATGTGTTACAACATGTTTAGGTCCAACATCCTGGCGTTGAGAAATTGATGATGGTAGATATAAAAAACCTGCAATTATTTGCATTATTCTTGCAGAAAACTGATGTCAAATTTGACATGTTCTCCATAACAAAGGAAATTGAGAAGCAGGTATTTATCACCCTCTTTATCTTCTGACGATGTTTTGTAAGAATTTTACATCCCCCAAGTCACTGAAAGTTCTTGTTTTTCATTTTCTAGATTGGGTATGAATTTGACTTTGAAAGGGAGGCCAATGCAATGGAAAGGATCAGACGTTTTCTTTATGATAACAATAGAAAGAGTCCTGTTCTGGTTCCCAGGGTGTTGCAGCATTTGGTGACCAGGTATTTATTCTTATATCATCATCTTCTGGTTATATCAATAATCTCTAAGGGCTAAAGCTTTTTAGTTGTCTTATTTCACTGATCAAGATTTATGGTTCCTGTTCTCGGTTCTGTTGACCCATAACTGATCAAAGGAATAATCATTAATATCCGCAGGAAGGTTCTTGTTATGGATTACATTAACGGAATCCCAATCATGAGCCTCGGTGATGAGAGGAAGGTTCTTGTTATGGAGTACATTAACGGAATCCCTATCATGAGCCTCGGTGATGAGCTGGCCAAAAGAGGGATAAATCCGCATAGTAAAATGGCTACGGTAGCCAAATTGTAAGCTCCTATATAACCATTATATTCTAGAAACCAACACCTTGCCTGCTTTTAGTCATTGTTTATTGTCTAGCATTTGAATCTTTTCTGATGCTGCACTGCAAATATGTTTTCTTTGTATTCCTTGCACTGCAAATATGTTTTCTTTGTATTCCTTCTAGCAATATACTTCACAGTTTGTCCCAAGCTTATGGCCAAATGATACTAAAGAGTGGTTTCTTTCATGCGGATCCACACCCGGGGAATATCTTGATTTGTAAAGGTTCAGAGGCAAGTCTTCTTTGGTTTGTAGTTATTCTCTAGTAGTTTCTTTAAGCTTATTGTGGTCTTGTGAGTTGTAATCTTATTTTCCGTCATTAGGTTGCACTGCTGGACTATGGTCAAGTGAAGGAACTCCCTGACCACCTGAGACTTGGTTATGCTAATTTAGTTATTGCCATCGCTGATAACAATGCCTCATTGGCTTTACAGAGCTTTAGGTGAAGTAAATTTGTTGGTTAGAGTCACCTTATCGGATTAATGTAGCATATGATTATTCCCTAACATGTTTTCTTGATGACACTTTAGAGAACTTGGTATAGCTACAGTTGCCAAGTGTAAGAATGAGCAACAAGAGCTTCTCCAGTTAGCAAAAACAATGTTCGACACAGAGATGCCTCCTGGTACAACAACTCTGCAACCTTTCTCAGAAGACTCTTCAATCAAAAAAATTTCGGTTGAGGTAAAACAAGAACACACCTATTCAGACAACAGCTTATGTTTACGCATGCTTGAATATACTGCAAAAACCGACTGTGTTTATGTGTTGGTTTGTGAATAGGGATTTCCAGAGGAACTTTTCTCAGTTCTTCGGACAATAGTTCTATTAAGAGGACTCAGTGTAGGAATTGGTATTAATTACTCATGCTCTCAACACTGGAGAGCTATGGCAAAAGAAGCTTTGCTTGCTTCTGGAAGACTCTCAAAAGGTTAAAACAAATAAACAACTATTTTCCTACTATGATCTACCAAAACCAAATCAGTTTCTTTATAATTTAAAAATGAAAATTTCAGGTAGAAAGCAGAAACGTCCATGGCCTTCTCTGAGAAATCTATACCCAGAACCAAGAGACTTTTAATCATTTCCCCCAAACCAAATGTTACTTGTGAGTCATTATTACATTATTGATACACTTAAGACAACAAGTTAGTGTGTTTTTGTCGTTAAAAGCTGTCATTTAACACTAATAATGTTAAATTTAAGCAGAAACACACTAATAATGTTAGATTAGAGCAGAAACAGAGAATCAATTAAGCTTAAAAGATGTATACATTTTGAATAAATCATAAAAACTGAAAATTACAACCAAACAATTTCATTTTTTTTTTTTTTGAATTAACAACAAATTCCTCTATAATTTAAAAAAAAAGTATAAATTTTAATATGTTTAATTCTTTCTAAAAACAATTTCAGTATCAAGACCAAAACCATCAATCTTCCTCATCTGCACAACTTTAGATCTCTTAAACAACTTCACCAATGGTTTCACACTAAACAAATCATTCGCAGAATACTTATCCGTCTTCCCAGATATCGACACGTGTAAAACACAAACACCTCCGATCTTTAACGTCCGTTCGATCTCTCCAACGAATTTCTCCGGGTAAAGCGCATGATCAAAAACATTCGAAAATTCAAAATCAAAAGTCTCATCATCGAACGGCTGCGAATGAAAGTCACCTTTAACCACTAACGGTGGTCGCGGAACCAGATCTATACCGATAGAATCTAAAACGCCGATTAATCTCAACGCAGCTACTTCTTGACCAACACGAGCACCGATCGAGAGTGATTTCGATTGATTTGTGATTAGATTTTGATCTATTAATCGTTTGAAGAAAGTTGAGAAGACTTTTACCTTTCTATCCCAATCTCGTGTTGTCCATACTTTACGGAGTTTTGGATTTTGAGTTTTGTTTAGTTGGTGTTTGATGTAGGCTTCGTATGATGTGTAACCGTGATGACGGATCCGGATTCCTTCGTTGGTGGTGGCGATGGTGGAAGGAATTGAGTTGCTGCGGAGAAAGGTGGTGGGGAAGGCGATGAAGAAGATGATGAGGAAAGAAAGGGAGAGGAAGAGAGAAAGTGTGAAGGGTAGTTTTGGTATTATGAATTTCATATTTTAGCTTTGCTTTGTTGTTGTCTGTGTACACTGGAGCATATATATGGTATTTATTTTTAAATTAAAAAATAGAATAATTAAGTAATTATCTAATCCGTTGTTAATTTTTTTTTAAAAAAATATAAGAGTATATTTGGGCTGTAATGTTGATTTATTATTAAATACAAGTAAATGCTGTTTTGTGTTATTGAATGAATTTATTTGTGAAAAAAAAAAAAAAATTGAATGAATTTATTTGTGAAAAAAAAAAAAAAATCAATGAGATTAGCCTTAATGATTGATTGATTAGTGTATGCTAATAAATAAATATGGTCTTTAAAGAAAATTTTGCAACTATACATTATATGTTCCTTTGTCCAGACAGATCTTAAACCTATTGTTTTCACAAAATGGAAATGTGATCAAGTTCACTTAGTCTGAAGCAGTACTACATGGAAGGACTCTGCCAATAAGCCGTGAGCTCTTACTGTTGTGTGTCTCCCCCTGACCCTACAAAACATGGATCATCACAAATCAGAAACAGTTAAGTTTCAGACAGAGGTCTTAGGCTTAGTGGATATGATGTTTTTTACCTTGCCTAGAGGAGTCCTCTTCCAACACAACACATCAGCTTCATCCTCTAACCTGCAACAAGTCAGAGACAGAACATACTTTGAGTAGCTCAACAAAACACACAACTTATTTTTGAAGGAACAATCTTTTTACCTTTTGTCACTAGAAGGTATGTGTGGAGTACACATAGCTGAATTTGCATCTCCTTGATCACTAGAACAGCTCATTCGCGAAGATGCGTTAGCTGAAGAACGAACACTACGAGCTCTCAAAACATTTCCTTGACAACTTCTCAGAGAATTTGTAACTACTTGCTTTTCTTCAGACGCGCAATCAGACGACAACTTCTCAGAGAATTTGTAACTACTTGCTTTTCTTCAGACGCGCAATCAGACTCGGTTCTAGTAGTCAGATATGACTTTTGTAGCATTCTACGAGAACAACTGAAGAGACTAAAGAAATGTCTTGCTGCTACTCTACCACTCTTTGGTGGAGAATATGCAGAGATAACTAGATTCATTCGGATCTCCACATTGCATCCTAACACAGATTGGAACAAGTCTGCTATCGTTTTCCATGATTTCTCGGCTCTTGCTACATGTTGAGGTGTGTAGAATTCTAGTTCAGCTATTGCCACACCTGAAAAATATGTATTTACTTATCATAACACAAACCAAACTAAAGTAAAGAATATCTTTGAGATTGATAGAGCAGCTTTTGCTAAAACTCGAGAAGTTTCTTGAAAACTTGCTTCGGATATAAAACTTAGAGAAGATACCTTTGTCGGTAGTAAGTGAAGTCAACCTCCCTCGTCTTGATAAAAATCTCTTTAGTGAATCAGAACAACACAAGTCCGTAACAGCTTTCCACACAGTTTCAACTGTTTCTTTACAGGTTTTCTCTTGGTACTCCTCGGTTTCTGATTTAACGACATCACCAGGACAATCCGAGGAAGTGCTGGACAGCTCAACGTCTAGATACAAGACCGAGGTAAGGTATATAGTTAGCAACCAAGATAGCATGAAAAGGAAACATGAGACAATGAAAGAGCATTATATAAATGAAGGACCTTTGCTTCGAATGTTTCTTCCATTTTCATCTGCTGCAAAGGAAGATGAGTCGGTATTGCTAAGTTGCAGAAGAGCTACAGGAATGTTTCTTCCATTTTCATCTGCTGCAAAGGAAGATGAGTCGGTATTGCTAAGTTGCAGAAGAGCTACAGTGAGCCAAGTTGTCTGATTTTTCGATGCTCTCAAGTGTTTCTCAGCATCAGATAGTATCTTCAATGCATTACTCATTAGCATTTCATCTTCAGCTGCATATAATATAACAGTATATGACAAAGAGTTATTCAGGTTCTTGAATCCGATATTAAGAGTAATCATTGGAGTGCTTACAAGTATGCCTTGAAAGAAATCGAAGTCGGGTTGCTGAACTAGTTTCTTGACATTTTCCAGCAATGATGTCCATAATGACATTAGCTAGCTGGGAAATAAGCTGCATTGGATCTATTTTCGATCTCATAAGTTCCCTCGCCCTTATAACCGTGTTTGAAGTATCAGAAGACAAGGCAAGATCAAGCAGATCAAGCAACTCATCATCAGAAACAACACCAATCTGCAAAAAAAGTAAAGAAATTTTGATTTTCTTTTCTCAGCTATCAACAAAATATGACAGAAAGATGAGTGAACTTACAAGCTTGTAGGCCAGAGATGTCGTTATTCTTTTACCGAGCAAACTTAACTGATCAAGCAATATCTCAGCATCCCGAAGCGAACCATCGGATTTCGAAGCAATGAAATCAACTGCCCCCTGATCAAACTCAATACTGATCAAGCAATATCTCAGCATCCCGAAGCGAACCATCGGATTTCGAAGCAATGAAATCAACTGCCCCCTGATCAAACTCAATACCTTCTTCAATACAAATCTTTGCTAGCTTATTTGATATATCCACATCAGGTACTTTCGAGAAATGATATTTCTGAGACCGTGAGAGCACGTTACGCGGTAGCTTCTCTAGCTCTGATGTAACCAGTATAAAAACCGAATGCTGAGAGAAATTTTCCAAACTGTTTAAAAGAGTACCCCAAGTTTCTTGGCATAGTAACTGACACTCATCTATTACAATGTTTAAAAGAGTACCCCAAGTTTCTTGGCATAGTAACTGACACTCATCTATTACAAAAACCTTAAATCTAGATGAAACTGGAGGAAGAGATGCACTCTTGATGAGAGACCTAAGGTAGCTAGTCCGGCTTAGATTGCCCGAATCAATTTCCTTCACGTCCCTGCTACTCCCCGAGAAGTATGATTTGCATTCACTACACATACCACATGGTCTACTATGTCCAGCTTGTGAAAGACAGTTTAAAGCAGCAGCAAATATCTTAGATGTCGATGTTTTACCAGTACCACGAGGACCGTGAAAGAGGTATACAGAAGTAATCCTTCCTCTTAATAATACAGAAGTAATCCTTCCTCTTAATATAGTACTCAAGAGACATTTCACTACAACTTCTTGTCCAACTAATTCATCGAAAGATTTCGGCCTAAATTTCTGACTCAAACTCCTCGAAATTCATCGAAAGATTTCGGCCTAAATTTCTGACTCAAACTCCTCGACAACACTTCATGACTCGGTGTCACCGCAGCACTCTCACCATTTCCAGGTAGTAAAGGATACTCTTCTACATCTGAAGAATTGTTTGATCCTCTATACCTCGGAGTTCTTGACCAGCAATACGTTATACCGCAGCCACGGGTAGATTGGTTATCAAAATCAATATCTTCATCTCCATAATAACTATGATTTGTTGAAGTCATTGGACTACCTAAACGGCTTCCATATTCACCTACCGAGCTAGCTACCTTAGCTGAATAATGGTTTCTATATCTTACCTCCCCAACAGGACTAATTGAAGGCAAATTACAAGCTAATTCTCTACCTTTAACTGATAAATCACCACAAGATCTTTCACTAGACGGCGATCTATTCCTCGAATACGCATCTCCTTCAACATTTTGCATCTTGCTACTAGACTTGTGAAGATCACAACCATTCTCTAACTCCTCCATAATCGAATATGATCCAAAAGGAACCAAACCACCATCAACCTTACAAGCATCATCATCACATAATCGAATATGATCCAAAAGGAACCAAACCACCATCAACCTTACAAGCATCATCATCACCATGTTCAACAAACTGCAACGAGATCCCATTATTGGAACCAGTTTCCCATTTAACATTGTCAAGCAAAGAAGCAAACTTGCTCATTGAAGTAGTACAAGGATCTCTCAATGACCGAACCCTTCTAAGAGCCACAAGTGTTCTTGTAATAGGAACATCTACGGAATGCCTCCTAGTCTCCCCCATTTTTCACAACAATCCCACACCTTACCTGATAATGATGGTAAAATTAGTGATATTCTGCAACATTTAAGCTTAGCTAAACGATTAACAAGGGAAAAACATTATAATATTACAGTCACAGAGCTCAAAAAACAGAGACACAGATAAGCTATGGGAAGGAAAAAAACAAAACTTTGAAACGATTAAAAATAAGCTATAAAACAAAAGAAACGACAAATCGAAAACCCAAAAACGTCAAGAATCGGGAATACCAAGATTGTATTGAACGGAGTAGCGTACAATGCGGGAGAATCCAAAACCCCTAAATCTCTTCAAAAGAAGAAGAAGAGCTTAATGGTAAAGTAGTAAATAAGAGTTATGGTGAGAGGTGAAAATAGAAAGAAGAAAAGGATCATTTTTTAAGTGAAGAGACAGAGACATGATAAGAGTAGGAGGAGGACAGAAGAAGAGAAAGGTGTAGGACTTGGGACAGAGAGCCTAACCAGTAAGAGTAGGAGGAGGACAGAAGAAGAGAAAGGTGTAGGACTTGGGACAGAGAGCCTAACCAGTAAAGAAAAGAGAGAGATTGCTTCATTTAAGATTCGTTCGGCGGTTTCAGTTTAAGTCTTGTTGGATTTTTTGGACAAAAGACTACTTCGTGTGGTCCGCTTCAATGACACGTTATTTAGAGTCATATCTCACGTGTTCGTTCAAACAACAAAATCTGATTCACCAGATCAATAATTTTATTAGTACTATTTGGAATTTTAGATGGATACTTGAAGTATCCAATAATTCTTTGAGTTTCAATAATGTTTACGATGGTACAAAATTTTACAAGTGATATCAGACAGTAACTTGTTACAAAAATGAGATCACACTCTTGGGACCAATGGTTTTGGTTACAGAAGAAAAAAAAAAACAGATTAAATTGTGATCATTTAATTATCAGGATAAACGGTGGTACATGTGAATATAGAGTTCCAAGAATTAATTAAACCAAAATAAACGGTGGTACATGTGAATATAGAGTTCCAAGAATTAATTAAACCAAAAGCATTTATTTATTCTTTTGTCAATACCAAAAAAGCATTTAGATTTTATGAAATTCATGACGAGAAAACTCCATAGTCATATGATTCTCCTTTGGTTTGAGTTAAGAGGTTTAGAGCAATTTAATGATAAGTGATGTAACATAATTAGAAGTGAATTTAAATTTAAGTGAAAGAAAACGTAAGAAAATGTTGAGAATAGTGTAGAAATAGTGAAAGTTGAGATGTTATAACGACAATGAAAAAGCTATGTTTAATGGTGATTTAATGTGTTTAATTTTTATTTCAATAATTGATTTGAAAGGTTAATATTATGCCGACAAAATTGCATAAAAACTAAAAAATAGTTCAATAATTAAAATGTTCAAATTGTAGAGAACGCTTAAGTCACTGTGCTTTATTATGTACACTTGTGTAATAGTTATGCCTATAATAAATGAATCTGCAATTTGAGCATTTAAAACTGATATATGTATGAGAAAGCTCCATCCAACTACAAGTCTTTGACATGTACACAACACATGAACTTTGTGTCGGTTACTAAATTTTACAACCAACTACAAGTCTTTGACATGTACACAACACATGAACTTTGTGTCGGTTACTAAATTTTACAATGAATCTAAGCGTCACGAATTTTAAACTAAACTCACGAGTATTTGGGTGATCCGGAGCGTAACAGTCTGTATGACAGATTGGCAGTACGTTAGATTTGGCTCTGTTTAGTGAAGCCAACTCAAAAGTCATAAATATGTACCAACTTACCAATTCTTAGTATGTTCATTAGCATTATTTACTAAAATTACGAAACATTCAAAAAACCAATTATATCAACATTATGCTACATTTTCTATTCTGTTTCACCAGTTTACTGTTTCACCAGTTTTAGACATAGTACATTATTGCCGATTAAAAAAAAAAAAGAAAAGACAGTACATTATTTGAATTTTATTTTCATCTGTTAGAAATTAGTAAGAACTTTTCTTCTAACGTTTCTAATTTTGTTAAAGTATTCAAATGAATTGGGACCAAACCTTATGGTATTTACCGAAACTAGCTCTCGGGCCTTTGTCGCACAGACACAAACTGAACTCAACAACATTTATTATGTAAGAGCCCATAAGGTTTCAGACTCTTGTATCATCAACGTCTAGGCATGAATCATCTTTTAGTTGCTTGTTTGCGTCTTCACAATCATCTATTCGAATTTTTCCAAGTTTTTTTTTTTTTTTTTTTTCTTCACAATCATCTATTCGAATTTTTCCAAGTTTTTTTTTTTTTTTTTTTTGGGGCAAACAAAAGTACTTATATATTCTATGCAAAAAAAAAACGTATTAAAAAAATTTAGAACTCTACACTCAAACGTAAACTAGTCCTAAAAGAATCAAACCTATATCAAAACCGCCAATAAAAGATCTGAATATGTTATAAATTTATCTACTCATATAAGTAGCTCGAGGAATGTTGTAGCATATTATTTGACTCGTTATGCTTTTTTTTTGTCCACTTTATTTTGGTTCTTTTGACGTTAGGACTCCAATTTAGCTCTTATCATATTTGGGTTACTTCTAGTCAGATCTGGGTCTTCGGATTATACCGAATAACCTGATCCCGACTAATCCGGAAATTATCCGACCGAAACCAAACCAAATTAGTAGAGTAATCCGATCAGAATTGAAAATATATTAACTCAGATTTCGGTTCAGAAACCAAATTAGTAGAGTAATCCGATCAGAATTGAAAATATATTAACTCAGATTTCGGTTCAGATCAACCAAATTAGTAGAGTAATCCGATCAGAATTGAAAATATATTAACTCAGATTTCGGTTCAGATCGGTTCGGTATTTGGAATCCGACCTATCCAAAATCTTTTGGTTTTGTATGTTGTAAATTTATATATTCTAAAATTTAAACCAAATTAAAACTAAACCCAACTAAATTAGTAAACCAAAATTAAATTTATATATTCTAAAATTTAAACCAAATTAAAACTAAACCCAACTAAATTAGTAAACCAAAATATCAAAATATATTATACTCCATCAAACACAATACAACTATATAACTCAATTAATTATAATTACAAACCCTAAAAGACCAATACCAAACTTTTTTTTTTGTCAGTTTAATCTAGTGCCTAACTAATGATCTCTTCGACTGAGATAAACAACCAGTAGTCCATTTACTTCCAACAACTAATTTTGAATCAAATTTTCAAATACTATATATAAAACTACCTAAAAACCAAACCAAAAGATTTTCAAATATTATAACAAGTTATAGCCATCACTAAAATATGGGCACACAAATGAAGATTCCTTTAAATACAAGTCATTAAGGGTCCACAAAAAATAAATTAAAACAATTGGAGTGAGTATAGTAGCATGAATATATATATAGTAATGTAGTTGGAGACCATAAAATTAAATTAGCTTCAAATTATCGGCGAACTTTACGGACATACAAATAAAAAAAAAATAAAAAAAAAGGAAAGGTCGCATGATAGAATATTGAAATGCCTACTTTACCCCTTAAAAGAAATAATCAGAGAGGTTTGAGAGGGTTGCTTGCATGTGCTCTCATTACTAAAATCTTCGTTGTCCTTATCACATTTATCTCTCTTTTCCATCAAATCATGTTGTTGTTGGTGGATTGTTTCTGAAGATTTGTTGAGTTTTCACCACTCTTCTCTCCTTAATTTATGATTCCTACTTCCATATTTGGTGTAGTAAAATATATTAGGTATCATTAGTACTAAAGTCAAATAATAATATAACTATATTGACTAACCAGTTCGACAAAAAAAAAAACTATTGACTAACCTTTAAACGGCCAAAATTAACCTTTAGAAAATGTTGGGAAGAGACATAATTTGTATATTCATGGAGCACACTTATAAACAACGAGATCAAAGTTAAGTAAATTATCTTCCTTAAAACAGTGTTTTATGTCGAATTTGATTGATTAAAGCTAAAGATATTTGACAAAAACACATTTCTATTTTGGACATCTTCTTTTAGCTAATCGCACTAGAAACTCGTAAAAAGACAAACAAATATTAGTTTATATTAAAAGACTTAAATCATTTCACAAATAATTGTTTTTAGAAC
This sequence comes from Physaria fendleri, assembly GCA_036630335.1. Classification (NCBI taxonomy): domain Eukaryota; kingdom Viridiplantae; phylum Streptophyta; class Magnoliopsida; order Brassicales; family Brassicaceae; genus Physaria; species Physaria fendleri. Next base: position 43,064,341 of record CM071717.1, read on the forward strand.
TTAGCTATGTAGGAGTATAATGTATTATGAAAAGAACAAAAAAACCTATTTCTTTGTTATGAATAGGCATGGGCAAAAAAACCGAACCCGAAAAACCAAACCAAATCCGAACCGAGAAAAACGGTATCGAATCTGAACCGAATTTATAAAAGAACCGAATGGTACCTCAAACTCTAAATCCGAAAAACCGAAACTGAACCCCAACCGAACCGAAGATCCATAGGTACCCGAAAAATAATTATATATATAATTTTTATAATTATACTTAAACCTATATAATTAAATATTTATGTTTGTTATTTATACTTAAACCTATATAATTAAATATTTATGTTTGATATTTAAAATTAATTCTTTTTAATATTTATTCTTTGGTTCTTACAAGTTTTTTTGAATTTTCTTAGTTTGGTTTTGAAATTAGGATTCTAATTATTTTTTTAAAATTATATGTAAAGTTATCGAAAATTAAGTGTACATAAAAATTTATATCAATTCAAACATTTTAAGACTTAATTTTTTTTACTTCGGTTAACTCAAAATTTAAGAATAAAATTTCGGAAAATACGTGAGACAAACGTCAAATCTTGTTTGTTTAAAATTATTTTATGTTCACAATTTTTTTGGAGTACGAAGCCGAACCGAATTATATTGATACCGAACCGAACCCGAACCGAAATTTTAAAATAACCGAATGGATCCTAAATTTCTATAACCGAAGAACTGATAACTGAAAAAACCGAACCGAACCGAAACCGAATATGCCGAAGCCTAGTTATGAACATTAAAAAGGTTTCAAGAAAAAGAAGATACTTGTTAAATTAGGTTTTGAATTTTTAGTATCAAACCGTATCAGTTAATTACGGTGTAAACAGTTAAAACGAACCCTAAGAAATATAGGGAATCCCGTAAAACAAGCAAATCACGAGGGCGTTGCATAGAGATATGTCCCTACACCACTCACTTTTCCACTTACACCTATCATTACCAACACCTAATTACCCTAAACGACTTTTACGACATGTGTGTGTGATGACAGTTCATATATTCAAATCCCGTACCGTGATTGGTGCAGTCTGAAGTGGAAAGTTTCTTACGGTGAGTATCCTCTGTTTTTCATATACACCAATCATCTAATTTGGCTGATTTTTTTGTTCTCGATTTAAAGAATAAGCTACAATCTTGATTTTTTTTTTTTTTTAGAATACATCTTTAACAATTCTAAACTTGTTATTTTGGTTTAAATAAGCTACAATCTTGATTTTTTTTTTTTTTTAGAATACATCTTTAACAATTCTAAACTTGTTATTTTGGTTTAGTTTGTTTTTTTCCCCTAAAAACTAGTATTTAAGTTCTGATCAATTCGATTCGGTATGATTACTATAAAATATATCTAATTAGTAACCAAAACAAAAAGGTACCATTCCATTCGGATTTTGTGATTATTTGTAATCATAGTTACCCATTTGAAGCTAAATTATATGAATGTATCTAAAAATTTAAACATATTTATGGTTGACGATATATTAAAATTGTTAGGTTTAAATATATTTATGGTTACATAATAACCATATAATAAAACACTTTATATAAATATTTAATAATTGTAACCAAATAATTCGGATACTTCACTACATATTTGGTTTTTGGTTCGGTTGCAGTTTTTTCGATTCTCAAATTTCAAGACCCGTCCCAATTTAAAATTTTAGTTTGGTTTCGATTCTTACTTTCAAAAGATCGGTTCAGTTCATATTTTCGGTTCTGGATTTTTCTTCCCAGTCCTAAACTATTTTCTTCATTAAATATCAAGCTCTATGCTTCTTATAATCATTTTTTTGTCTTTAAAATTCAAACTCATCTCCATTTCTAAAAACTCCTCCAACTTAATAATATCATTCAATTTCTATCTAAAAATTAGGTTAATAAACCCAAATAGATATACGGACACAAAATTTAAATGATATATTGCTAGAGATCATGCTAAACAAAATAATGACGAATTAATTGGTTTACCCCACATTTTATGACATCATTATAATGTTTTTTTTCCTCATCATCTCATTTCATTATTTATTTCATACATGTGTGTTTATAGATAATCCATTACTAGACATGTTAAATCATTTATCTTCCCTCCCTGAAACATATCATGTGGAATTTATTTTTATGAGTATAACATTTCAACCTAATTAGATACTGTAGCTTTTATTTATTTTTGTCAATAACTATATCTTGAGTAACGGATGTAACCATATTATTGGTTCATCTCAAACATTATTATATATGATATTTTTAGGTTTTTTACTAAAATAATAAAAGTGGGACCTAAACTTTATAAAAAATTTCCAATAACAAAATAGTGTTATACAGGTCCCTTTATATCTTTATATAATCCCTCTTTGTTTCCTCTTCACCTCTATTCCCACTCAAATCTTCTTTCCTCTGTATCCAAGTGAGAGCAAGAAGAAGAAAAATGCAGAACAAGAAGCTCTTTATCTCTATAGTCTTATGTCTTCTCTATGCTCCATTGTTCTTGTCTTCACCAGTTCCAAATCCTGAATCTGTTGTTGATGAAGTTCATAAGTATGAATCTCTTCACCTTTACTTACAAACCACTTTTCTCTTTTCTTGCTTTTGAAATTTGAGCATAGTGTTACAAAATGGGACCAGTTTGAAAAGTCTTATGTTTTGTCTCTTTAATGTATTGTTGTTGTAGGAGCATTAATGCGTCGGTTGCTTCAAGAAGAAAGTTAGGTTACCTCTCTTGTACCACCGGTAACCCAATAGACGACTGTTGGCGTTGTGACCCACATTGGGACCAACACCGTCAACGTTTAGCCGACTGTGCCATTGGGTTCGGTAAAAACGCTATAGGTGGCCGTGATGGTCGGATCTACGTTGTTACCGACTCAGGTAACTTAGAGCCGTTCCTGAGATTTAGAATCTCATTCAAATATTTGGAACTAATGTGTTTAACTCCGGTTTTTTTACAGGTGATGATGACCCGGTTAGTCCCAAACCCGGGACTTTACGTCACGCAGTAATCCAAGACGAACCACTCTGGATCATCTTCCAGCGTGACATGACTATTCGTCTCAAAGAAGAACTAATAATGAACTCATTCAAAACAATAGACGGTCGTGGTGCATCCGTACACATCTCTGGTGGACCATGTATAACAATCCAGTACGTTACAAACATTATAATCCATGGGATTCATATACATGATTGTAAACAAGGTGGTAATGCTATGGTACGAAGCTCCCCACGGCATTTCGGGTGGAGAACTATATCTGACGGTGATGGTGTATCTATCTTTGGAGGAAGTCATGTTTGGGTTGATCATTGTTCATTATCTAATTGTGGTGATGGTCTTATTGATGCTATAATGGGATCAACTGCTATAACTTTGTCTAATAATCATATGACTCATCATGATAAGGTTATGTTGCTTGGTCATAGTGATACTTATACAAGGGATAAGAATATGCAGATTACTATCGCTTTTAACCATTTTGGTGAAGGTCTTGTTCAAAGAATGCCACGGTAACTATTCCTTTTTTTAACCTTTTATCTCTAGTAGTAAATGTGATTGTGACTAATATTGGGACAATGGGGTCATTGTGTTGTTTTGTAGATGTAGACATGGTTACTTCCATGTGGTGAACAATGACTATACACATTGGGAGATGTATGCAATTGGAGGAAGTGCTAATCCTACAATTAATAGTCAAGGGAACAGATTTGTGGCTCCAAATATTAGATTTAGTAAAGAAGTGACTAAGCATGAAGATGCTCCTGAGAGTGAATGGAAGAGTTGGAATTGGAGATCTTCTGGTGATTTGTTATTAAACGGTGCGTTTTTTACGCCTTCGGGTGGTGCAGCTTCGTCTAGCTATGCTAAAGCTTCTAGTCTTGGAGCTAAACCTTCTTCTCTTGTTGGTCCATTGACGTCTGCTTCTGGTGCTTTGAATTGCCGTAAGGGTTCTCGTTGCTGATTGTGGCTTAGTTGGTCACATTTTTAATATTTTTATATAGGAAAAAATGCAATTAAAGCCATTAATTAAGGGGTTTTAGATCTAAGTATTTTATTTTATACCCCTTGATTTTAATTTCTTATTTTGAGTAAAATGTAAGGAGAATACAACCTCTGACTTGCTGCTCTTAGAACCTTTCTTAAGGATTTTTCTACTTTGGAAGAATCTTTTAAATTAGGTTAAAGAAATGTAACAAGTGTAGATGTGTTGATCTTGATATCAATATAAATATAATCTAAGTTTTCTTCTATGTTATGTTGCCTCCTAATTTAGTTATAGATTCATAACAAAAAGAACCAAAAATGATTCAGTTTTAGTAGTTTGGAATCAGTTAAAATCAGTTAGTTTGAATTCAAATGGTTTTACACATACTAGTCAAAGATTTTCGAAGAAGACAATGTTTGACCAAGTCTGACAACTTTTTTTTTACAGTAACCAATGCAACATCACGTTTGGTTAGAAAAAAGAAGATTTAACCTTAGAAATAGCAAAAGATTCAGGCATGAAAAAACAGAAAAAGTGAAGTTGATGACTCGGAATAGAAAAAATGTTAATAAAAGTCAGTCAATATTATTACAGTAGCTCGACTTTTTATAGGTTTGTCTTCATATTCGTGTTTGACTACTGTTCCACTGATTATGGGATTTATATTTTGAAAATTAACTAATTATGAAAACAAGTAACTAGCTTTCTTTTAACCCATGTGCCATGTGCAACAGCTAGATAATAATAATAGTTAAGTAACCAAAAAGAGAAAGTGAGATTTTAAACTAAGAGTTAGGTCGGAACGAGAGATGTGATGTAGTTAGTGTGATTAGTTGTGTTGCTTGTTGTGTTTTGGTGAGAGTTGAGTCATAAGTCATTGTGTTTGATATCTCATTGATGTCGTGATTGTGACGGTAAGGAATCAGAATTACTCAATGTGAGATTTCGGTTCTTGCAAAACCATTTGCAAGTACACACAAGCCTCCACCGAAAAACATATACGAGAATTTCATTTTTAATTCGCAAAGCTGGTATGTATGTTCCTTATACTTTTAATATTGAATTCTCAAGTTTATTATTGCTTTAATGATGAATTTTTTACAAAAATCTAGAATATGTGTGTTTTTTAAAAAGCATTTGAAAAACTCTCTAATTTTTATATAGTCATCATTGTCATAGATTGCAACCTAGGAAACACCTTACAGTTCTCTCCAATCGCAAACTGCTAGACAGAGATTGATATTGAGATCTCTAAACACTCAGTATGAATGCTTAATAGATGCATCTTGGACCGCACCCATGAACCTTATTGGTATAGGTTGGATTTTAAAAGACTCCTCGAGTAGACTTTTAGTTCAAGGTTCTGGTAGCTTGTCCCCTACGGCATCTCCCTTTGAAGCCGAAGCTAGTTCTCTAAGAGAGGCAATCATCTCTCTAACACAGCTTCAATACAAGTCTATTCACTTTAAAGGGGATACAAAGGACCTTTATGACCCGCTACAATATAAGAGGAAGGCACCAGATTTCCAAACAACTCATCTAGTGAATTTCCTCCAGAATATTCAATACTTCCGGCAGCGAGAACAGAGCAACTGCGCATTCTCTTATATACCGAGGAGTATCAATTTGGAGACAGACACTCTAGTCAAGAAAGCCCGACCATCACTTCAAATGTACCTTATTCAATGGTTGTAGGTTAGTTAACTACTCTCCGAAGACAAAAAAAAAAAAAAAAAAAAAAAAAAAAAAAAAAAAAAACGAGAACTAGGAGTTTGTAAAACTAAATTTGAAAGTGTAAACTTGTTTATATCAAAACACATACTACTGATATTTAGCATCGACAAAAAATCACATATAATTTTAATTTTATATCTTAAATAAATATTTTCTATAATATTTGACTCGTTTAACAGAGATTACTTTAGTTAACAAAAAATAATTTGCGTTAAAAAAATTTATTGATAAAAATTATACATTGAAATTTTATATGCAGATCAATTTTTTTGTTTTATTTTTAATACACTAATGATTTTTCACTTTGGTATTTTGTTTTTTTGGATAACACTTTGGTATCTAAACAAAAACAAGAGCCCATTTTGACTTGCAAACTCTCGGCCCTCCTTATCCTTATCTCGCTCACCGTTCTAAAACCCTTCCCTTCCTCATCCTTAATCTCTTCTCCTTCACTCGCTATCTCTCACAATCCACCGATGGCTTCTTCTATAGTTACCTCAACCTTAAAGCCCTTAGCCATGGCGGATTCTTCCTCTTCCACTATTTTCTCCCATCCTTCATTCTCCACCATCTATTCCTCCAAAATTCGGTGTTCCAATGTTTCTCTCATCACCGGACACATTAACCTACCTCTCTCTTTCTCCGGTTTCTCTCTATCACTCAAATCCAAAACCCACCGTAAAAAGTCCCCCTTTGTCTCCTTCGTCGCAGAGACTTCGGATTGGGATGAGGCAGGTGGAGAAGGAAGCGTCGCTGTTGAGGAGGATGAGGAAAGTTTTGAGGCACAAGATGGGAATGAAGAAGAAGCTGAGTTCCCTGAACCACCGGAAGAAGCGAAGTTGTTTGTTGGGAATTTGTCTTATGATGTTGATAGCCAAGCCTTGGCTATGCTATTTGAGCAAGCTGGTACTGTTGAAATCGCTGAGGTGAATCTTGCGTTTATGTTCATCAGGCATTGTTTAAGTTCATGTCTGTTCTCTGCATTGCAATTAGCTTCGGATATTAGTCTAAAGGACGAAGAAAGTTGAATTCTTGGCTTGTAAATGTGTCTGGATGTCCATTAAATTGAGAGAATCATCAAAGTGTTCAGACTTGTGTAGGTTGAATTCATATCTGCTGACATTAGATGTTCCAAAGGAACAAGCTTTCATGCACTAAGCTTCATTTGATGAGATAGGGTTAATAAACACTTAACTCATTCTTTGAATTTCTTGTGGTTGAAGGTTATATACAATAGGGAAACAGATCAAAGTCGTGGGTTTGGATTTGTGACAATGAGTACTGTGGAAGAAGCTGAGGCAGCTGTGGAGAAGTTCAACCGTTATGTAAGTTTATATGTTTTAATCATATCTGAAAGTATTAGTATGTCTTGTGATGGGAACTTTGTTGCATCTGTATGGAATACTTGTTGTTTGGGACATTTTGGCAACTGAGTTGAGTTGGAGATTCTTTAGCATACTGACATGGGGTGCTCTCTGAGAGGACATTACTGAATGTCTGTGTTGGGTATTTTCATGCTTTGTTAGGATCTGAATGGACGGCTTCTAACAGTAAACAAGGCAGCTCCAAGAGGATCACGTCCAGAACGTGCACCTAGGGTATATGAAGCTGCATTCAGAGCCTATGTGGGAAATCTACCTTGGGATGTGGACAATGGTCGACTAGAACAAGTTTTTAGTGAGCACGGTAAAGTTGTGGAAGCTAGGGTGGTTTATGACCGGGAGACAGGTCGTTCACGTGGATTCGGGTTTGTCACAATGTCTAACGAGACTGAACTCAACGACGCTATCTCTGCTCTTGATGGACAGGTACCCTCCTCCTCCTTTACCTGATATATACTTTATGCATCTCTCAACCGATATTTTCGTGGGTTTTTATGCAGAACATGGAGGGTAGAGCACTCAGAGTGAATGTAGCCGAGGAGCGTCCAAGACGTGGATTTTAAAGCTGAGATCTTTCTGTTCCCTCTTATCTTCCTTTCTTGCGTTTTGTTTAGACGAGATTCTTACACATTCGACGATTGTTTTTTGGCTGAACTCTGAATGCGAAAGTTATATGTATTACTTCTCTTTGTTGATCGATTACTCATACTTGAAGTTTCCTAATTGATGATGTTCCATGACAACTGACTTGAGATCTGAAGCTACAACCATGGTAAAGGTGCTCACGTCATTGTCCTAACTCGTAGTAAGCATAGACTTTGGAATCATCTAGAAGGTTGGCCATTGAGGAGCTAAAAGTATAGAGTCATCAGAGAATGATACAAGAGACATTATGCTTATTGTTGTTGAGTGAAGAAGACGTTATGAGGTCCCTCTGGAACATGATCGAACTAATAGATTCATCTTGTAGACCAGATCTCGTCTTGGAACTCTATTGTCTATACCTTAGCCATAACTTCTCGACCAGTCATTCTATTAACTTCCACACTTGTCTCTTTGCTGACCTCTCTACTTCTTGTTCTAGCTATACCCAAACGAGATAAGTCGGGTTCGAATACTCGACCCGGAGAAAAAACGCGGATCATTTGGAGCCATCTAGAATGTGTGTCGTTTCAAGAGAAATATGAAGCACTTCTTGATGTTTCTACTTTTGTAAAGTTGGAGCATATTCCCTTTAATTATTGAGCCAACTTAACTATGGTTCAATCCAGCGCAATTCTAACTAACCCTGGTTATAATTGGTGTTTACACGTGGACGGCTGAGATTATTTCTGACTGCTTCTCGTTATCGCAATCCCTAAACTCTGCATAAATACTAGGGTTAGGCTTTGATTCGGTTTTTTACCCAAAAATCTTTCCTCATCGCTGTTTGGCTTTTTTGATAAAATTCGCACAGATTAGATTTTCTCTGCAACTCTTCTGAATCTGAGATCATGGAGACGGAACGCGTGCGTGAGTTTCCTCATAATCATATGGACCTTCGTCCCAGAAAGAGGGCGCGTCTTGGTTGGGATGTGATGCCTCCTCAGGCAATCAAGGTATAGATGATTTCACCTTGTTATCTATAATTCCAGTTCAAGTTTCGTGTTTGATTCCTTTGGATTTTCAACTTTATTTAATATTTTGGGATTGATTTATTCGTGTTGTGGCGATTCTTCTGGATCTGTGGTTTTCTTAGTATTTTTGTCGATTATTTGTTTTTAAGATACAATTATTTTTGTGTGATTTGGGGAATTTCGTGTACAAATTAGGTGATGTTTTCAGATCTATATAAAATTGTTATATCCATGAGATATTTTAGGTTATACCTTGTTCTTTGGTTGTAGATGATGAAATAACTTTGATCTGATGATGATTTAAAAATTTTAGGCAGATTTTTTTTTTGGTGAAATCGGAAGTCATATATTTTGAATATCTAATGTTCTTTGAATGGTGATTTGCACTTCTCTTGTGCGTTCTAAAACGTAGTTAACTTTGACTTGGTTCTATCAGATAAATTGAAAAAAATTGGTTGATTCTAAGCTAGTAATAATCGATGTACCTTCACAATACCCTAGCTATTGGGATTTAGATTTTGCTCTTAAGGTTTTAGCATAGTATTTAACTCAACATGGCGTAGAAGGATGGTGGAAGATTTTCATCTGTCTGTTATGGTACATGAATATGTGTAGGCTCAGGTAGGAATATTTTGTGGGCAAGAGATTGAAAATATATCAAGCTTTGCATCGGCTGGAGCTCCTTCAGACAATAGTACCTCTCTTTGTGTTAAGAATGTGGCTCGAAATGGTTCTCCCCCATGGAGGGAAGATGATAAGGATGGACATTACGTGTTTGAACTGGGAGATGACTTAACCCCACGCTGTAATTTCCCCTTTTCCATTAGCAAGAACTGTTTTGATAATCCTGAAGTTACCTTAACAAATATCTTTAAATTTATCTTTGAATGGTTTTTAATACTCTAGGTTTTACACCGTTTCTTTGAAGAAATAATAGAACCTGACTGGATCTTATATGTATTGTTTTGATATCATTATTCTGATTGCTCTATGTTTGTTTTGCAGTTAAAATTCATAGCAAAATGGGCGAAGGTATGAATTTATGGTTGTGAGTTATTTATGTTTCTCACATGTCCCAGTTAGTACTCATATCTCATCTAGATATTTCTTAAATTATCCTTGTAGGTACATTTGGTCAAGTGCTAGAATGTTGGGATAGGGAGAGGAAGGAAATGGTGGCAGTAAAAATTGTTCGTGGTGTAAAGAAATACCGCGAGGCTGCTATGATTGAAATTGAAATGCTGCAGCAGCTTGGTAAACATGACAAAGGTGGCAATCGGTAAGTACTGTCTGTTGATTTCATATCATGCATAGTTTTGAAGATTCATATGACTAATCTTATGCAATCAGACTCGGACATAGTTTTCCAAGTTTATTCTTTGCATAGGTTAAATCATTTTATTCCTTGCAGTTGTGTTCAAATTCGAGACTGGTTTGACTATCGTAACCATATCTGTATTGTAAGTACTTGGTCAATTTTGTAATGTCTATGGTTTCCCCGAATTGGGAAATAGTTGGGGTTAAAATTTTGTGGATGAATTTAAATGGTTTCGGCAGATATTTGAGAAGCTTGGATCAAGTTTATACGATTTTCTTCGGAAAAACAATTATCGCTCCTTTCCCATTGACCTTGTCCGTGAGATTGGCTGGCAACTCTTGGAATGTGTAGCATGTGTGTAGTCTTTGCAGTTTCCTCAATCTACGGCTTTTGCATTTTCATCTGAGTTTTGCTTTGTTACTGAGATGGTTACATCATTTTTCAATTCAGCTCTTCAATTCGTCTTGTTTATTTGTCTGATTTTGCAGTTATGCATGACTTGCGCATGATTCATACTGACCTGAAACCAGAAAATATTCTATTAGTCTCCTCAGACTATGTGAAGATTCCTGAGTACAAGGTATTTATTAAATGCTCCTGTGTTTGACTTTAATATGACCAACTTGTTAAGTGCTAAAAAATTGGGTTGTGGTTTCTGCTGCAGTCCTCCCGATCACAGAGGGATGTTAGCTATAAAAGAGTACCCAAATCGAGTGCTATAAAGGTGATTGATTTTGGTAGCACAACTTATGAGCGCCAGGACCAGACCTACGTTGTATCAACCAGACATTATAGGGCACCAGAAGTTATTTTAGGTGAGTAGCTGTTTCTGAATAATATATCATTCAAGTCTCTAGATTCTGATAAATTATAATACAAACTGGAGTAACATGGTCTGTGTACAGGTCTTGGCTGGAGTTATCCATGTGATGTTTGGAGCATTGGATGTATCATAGTGGAGCTGTGCACAGTATGTATCTGAATTGGATGTTTTGGAACTTTTTTGTGTGCTTTTACCGAAAGATTTGAGATTCTTAGGGAGAAGCATTGTTCCAAACACATGAAAACCTGGAACATCTAGCTATGATGGAGCGTGTTCTTGGACCATTTCCACAACAAATGCTGAAGAAAGTGGAGTGAGTTTAATCAAACATATGGTCTGAACTCTGAAGTGATTATGTATATGGTTTGGTGTTTAACTGGATTTTGTTTGGGAATAAAGCCGACATGCAGAGAAATATGTGAGAAGAGGTCGTTTAGATTGGCCTGATGGGGCAGCCTCAAGGGAAAGCCTGAAAGCTGTATCCAAGCTTCCTCGCCTCCAGGTTTGATCAAATGATTGATATATTGTGAATTTGGTGAAGTGTTGTGTACTTCATCTGTGCTAACAATGGTGATGTTGTGCATGTTGTAGAATCTAATAATGCAACATGTGGACCACTCGGCGGGGGAGTTGATAAATATGTTGCAAGGTCTTCTGAGGTTTGATCCAACCGAGAGACTAACCGCTCGTGAAGCACTAAGACATCCTTTTTTCACAAGAAGAAGATAACGGCTCTTTGAGTTGAGATCGTAGATAGAAAGATATATGTATGATTGTAGTATAGCCTTTAAAAATGGTGTTACCGTACAACAACTTGTTGGAGAGATTCCACTGATTTATGATTGTTTGTCCTCTCAGTCTTTCATCCGATATATCGATCACACGATCTGGTAACAAGAGTTACTGGTGTATATGACGTTACTAAAATCTTTTAACATAAACATTCTCACAGAGCTGGCTTTGAAAAGAAAATTAAATTACACTCAAGTAAATGACAGTTAAGTAATGATTTTGCCTAATCTAATTATCATATAACTCAAAATTATATTTTGTATTTTAATCATTTTTATTATTGTGGCTCGTCAACGCCAATTATTTATAAATTACATTAATTTGGTGGTAGTTTCACTTGTAGTTTGTAACTTTGTATAATTTTTTTTTTGGTCAAATGTAACTTTGTATAATTAAACTCCAAAAATATTTAAAAGAAAAAATAAAGAAATAGTAAGGGGAATCCCGCCTATTCGAAGAGGAAAGGAAAAAATCTGAAAATTGAAATTGAAAGCTTGTCTCGACCTTCGTGTTCCCAAATCCAGAGAACAACACCATGAGCAGCACTCCCATGGAGATTGCCGACCAAAACCCTATGCTGGAGGGTACGATTACTCTCGCCAATGCTTCCATGGAGGTCTCTCACCAAAATCCCAGTGAAGCAACGGCTATCCCTGCGCAAATGGAGCCAGTCGCTACACCCAATCCTCCTTGCCTTCACGAAAACAAATTCCTCGTATCTGGTACACCAATTTCTCCTTAATTTTTGCTTCTGATTTAGCTACTTGATTCGATTATATCCGGAGTTTTTGACTTCCTCTTTCAATTTCCGTGTTTGTATTTCTTCCATTTTAGTTGAAGTCTGCTTAAAGACCTCGAGCACGGCTAGGCTAGAGGATGTCCAGAGAGCAGTAGAACGGTTTGTAATTCACGCTTATATATGTATTTAGTCCTCAGTTTGTTTCATTATTTTTAAGAAAGGGATAGTTTGTGTTTACTGTAGGATGCTGGAAAATAGGAGCATGAGCTATGTAGATGGACTAGTCATGATACCTGCTGACGACTTGTTTCTTGTTGAAAATGTGGAAAGAATTTGCATTTGTGATACAGGTATTATTTTCTCTATGATTTGCATTTATGACTTGTTTCTTTTTGGGGTTTGATGTTTACTGATGTTTTTGCCTCTTATATCTAGAGGAATGGGTGAAAAATAATGATGTTCTCTTGTTCTGGCAAGTGAAACCAGTTGTCCATGCCTTTCAGGTAAATTAGGTTTGAATAGGCAGTCAACTTTGTTTTCTGTAGGTGCCATCTGTACATGATTTGCTTATAATTTTCATTCAGCTCATTGAGGAAGGACCATGTGAGGATTTGGGTACAGATGGACAACCTGCTAGCTTTAATGAATGGATTCTCCCTGCAAAGGAGTTTGATGGCTTATGGGAAAGGTATGTCTCGAACTACTATCTTGCCTATAAAGCAGTATTTACTCTAAATTTTTTTTATTCAATGGTCTGGATCTTTTTGTTGTGTAGCCTAATATATGAATCTGGACTTAAGCAAAGGTTGCTACGTTATGCCGCAAGTGCGTTGCTGTTCACACAGAAGGGTGTAAATCCAAATCTAGTTTCGTGGAACAGGTGAGGGAAGTTGGCTTGTTTTTTAGTATATGCTATTCTCCTAACTTACCTAGCAATATTTATGTCTGCTTCTATCTACGGCACGTTCTTGGAGTCTATGTCTGATATTGTCTTATTTGTGTGTCCCTGATTTCAACAATTAGCCTTCATGATTTGTTTAAAATTTCTGCAGGATTATTCTTTTGCATGGACCACCAGGGACTGGCAAAACATCTCTTTGCAAAGCGTTGGCTCAAAAGCTTTCAATTCGGTGCAACTCAAGGTCCGCTTCTGGACCAAAAAAAAAAAAATCTGTCAGATTAATCTGTGTTGATTGTATTATCTTTCTATTTTGATTTTGATTTATGGTTACTTGTCAGATATCCTCATTCTCAATTGATTGAAGTCAATGCACACTCTCTATTTAGTAAATGGTTCTCTGAAAGTGGCAAGCTGGTATGATATAAAATTGTCCTTTCTTTAGCTCTTATCTTACTTAATACTTGGCTTGCATTTAACATGATATATTTTTCATGTCTAGTAGTAAAGAGTTGTAAAGTGATCGGACCTATCTAAGAAGAAAAGCTCTATTGGAATATACTGTTATTCTCACTATGTCTACTAATTTCAAAATATAGGTTGCCAAGCTTTTCCAAAAAATCCAAGAGATGGTGGAGGAAGATGGCAATCTTGTATTTGTTTTGATCGGTGAGTTATGATTTTCTCATAATTTTTTAATAGTTGCAAGCATTTCTCCTAATAGGCCTCAAATTTTTTTTGCTGGCAGATGAAGTTGAAAGTCTTGCTGCTGCTCGAAAAGCTGCATTGTCTGGCTCAGAACCTTCAGATTCTATCAGGGTATCCAAACTAGCTTCTAAATTCCATATACAACTATTACTTGCAAAGGAATTAATTCTTAATCCTTGAGGACCAAATCTCCCTATGTATTTGTTGCAGGTTGTGAATGCACTACTCACTCAAATGGACAAACTGAAATCAGCACCAAATGTAATAATCCTCACAACATCAAACATAACTACTGCTATTGGTAAGCTGGTTACCTCATTTGATCATGTCCTCTGCCTTATGACTTCTTCTCTAATATCAGTCCTTAATCTTCACGGCTTCACCTTGTTAACAGTTTTAACTTTTAATGCTTTACATTCTCATTTCTCAGTCTCTCTGAATCTGTGTTTGCAAGTCCGTTAGGTTTAACACTTCAATATTCTTCTTGCAGATGTTGCTTTCGTGGACCGAGCTGACATAAAAGCTTATGTTGGCCCACCAACTCTTCATGTTCGTTATGAAATATTAAGGTCTTGTGTTGAGGAATTAATAAGCAAAGGGATCATATCAAGTTTCCAGGTATCATATAAAAGCAACCCGTATAGGTTTCCAGTCCCATCTTTGCTTGTTAATTCCATTAAAGGAGGAGCAAGTTATATCTTACAAGCACCAAAAAAAACATGGTACAGGGCTGTGAAGGATACTCTATTCCAAGCTTTTCGAGTTTGAAAGAAAAGACGAACGAAAGTGAGATTCATGATACAAATACAGTTCCCTGGTTCTGTAAACAATTAATAGAAGCTGCAAAAGGGTGTGAGGTCAGTTTTTGGGAATTTTTTTTAGAGCAATGAGTGAACAATAACACTGAGAATACTAATTTGGATAAACTTCTTGACATGCAGGGTTTAAGTGGGAGATCACTAAGGAAACTTCCATTTTTAGCGCACGCAGCACTTGCAGATCCATATAGCCATGATCCAGGTAAGTTCTTGTGTACAATGATTGAGACAGCTAAGAGAGAAAAGTCTGAACTACCTGAATGACCATTTTTGTGAGGTCATAAACAGATTAACAATTGAAGATGGTTTAATCAGAAAATTATTATTATGCTAATTATCAATTATCCGAAGAGAACTAACGTCATTGCTAAATAAAAACATAGTTTATTCCTAATAGATTGAAAAGACTTTCCAGAATCATTAAACATCCTCCTCCCCAATGAGCAGATCCAATACCATGCCTCGGATGCTTCCATTGTTCTTCTTCAGAAGAAGTCTCTTACCATTTCGTGCAGCTCCTCTAGGATCTGTTCGCACTGATCCCACTCGCTAACTTCACAAAGGGCATCTACAGACTTCTCCAAGTTGTACTCATTGTTCCTCAAGATCTTCTTGTTAATATCTGTCTCCTTGAAACCCATCTCCTCTAGATCCTTCAGCATAGTTATCTCAACATCATCATGTTCTTCATCTTTTGGAATGTCTTTTGTAGATGAACCACCACCAGATAAGTCCCCCACCAAAATAGGCGTACTTATAAAATCCCCCATGTCAAATGAGTGAAATGACGAAGATGAAGAGGAAGATGAAGGAGAATGTATGTGAGGAATGGCAAAAGGATGAATAACTTTACCAAACAAAACCATTTCCTTTTCCCCGACCAGCGATTTCTCAAATTCTCTCTCGACCTCAGCACATTCCGCGGTTGCAGGATTAACATTGTAGCTCTCAGGTTGAGCTGACTCAGAATTCTCGAGGGATTCATCAACATGTATTATCACAAAAACACGTTCCCCAAATATAGCACCGTGAGGAGAAGCCATCCTCCAATAAGAAATGCATCTACCAGGTGACTTTGGTGCAACAAAATCAACTTTGACATCAAACTCACTGTTGATACCCACACCCTCCTCTGGAATCTAGTGTAATTCAAACAACATAATTCATCTGTTAGTAGTAAGAATTCGAACAAAAAGAGAGTAAAAACTAAAGGAAATAGTTATTAACCTGTAAATCAACTGATGAGAAGTTGTTCAAGCAGTCCCCACCATCCCACACCATTTTTGTGCCATGAGGCCACACAAACGAACCATTGTTCATCATTCTCCAAGTCTTAGTGAATTTGGTGGATGGAGCAAGCCACACAAACGAACCATTGTTCATCATTCTCCAAGTCTTAGTGAATTTGGTGGATGGAGCAAGAACAGTTCCTTCAGGTGTATCCACATGAAGGACAAAGAGACTGTCTAGTTTAGGCTGTGGCAGAAAAAAAGAAAGATAAGAATTTCAGAAAGCTATAAAATAAACAAGAAGAAAAAGAATCTTAAACATAGCAGAAGAGTAATACTTGAGTGAATTGTTCATGTAGAATTTGAACTGTATCAGGCTTATCCATTCTTGTGTAATCCCGTTCATTACCCATCTCTGAAAAGCAGATGTTGCAAAGATCATAGTCTTCTTTGCTGCAAAATATTCAATCAAAGAAACAAATAAGTAACATATAAATGCCAACATGTCTGTTAGTTTCTAGAGTAGTAAGATAAAAAAGACAGTCCTTACACTTTTGACTTAAATCTAGGCCCTGTTATTGGAACAACTCCACATCCATCACATTCGAGGTCCTCATGGATCCCGTAATCAGTTCTCCTTTTGGAAGGAGTGAGACGATGAGCATGTTTCTTGAGGTTAATTGAATTTGAACAGGGCTCATTCACCGTAGTACTTCCCCTAATGGGTCCAGAGGAGGTTGGTACATGACCTGAAGTCTTTGAATCAGCAAAATCAGTCATATTAGCAGGTTCTCCTCCTGTCTGAGTCCTTTCAGAGTCATTCACGGTAGAGCCACTAGTGAATTCACAGAAGGATAGTACATGATCTGAAGTCTTTGAATCAGCAAAGCCTTCATTCAGATTAGCAGGTTCAGCTCCGGTCTGAGTCCTTTCAGAGATATCCATCTTTTCACCAGCTAAATCAAGAGGCTTGCTAAACCAAGAGCCTGAAGAACGAGGCGAAGTAACAGGTGACTCAAAAGAACGTGGCTTAGGAATTATGAGCTTCAGTAGCTTAAAGATATCATCATGATTGTAACCAGAAGCTTCAGGTTTCAACGCAAGGTCCATGGATACCTTCGATATGGTACTATCACGCATAGGTTCAAGGTTTTGGCTGTTTGTGGACATGGCAGATTTCAGCTGCACATTAATTTTCAAGAACTTGAGGCTTTGGTATGAAACATCAAGCAGGTCATTGTCATCAACAATGGCCACCACATCACCATCCTCATCAGAGTATGTCAGAAAACATTCAGCATCGAGAGGAAGGTAAAAGAGAGAAGCAATCATTGCCTTAAGATTAGCCATGTCAAGATCAAGTTGTCCATTAGGTTTAAAAGACACCCTGACACGCCTAATCACATCTCCATAGCAAACCTGCATTGATCAAAAACAAAAGAGTATCACTACTTGAGTATACCTCGGAAATTTTAAAAAAATAAAATAAGAAAACAAACAATAAATATAGTAAACCTAGAATCAAACATACGACAGGAGACAAAAACAATGAAGAATACGATAACAAAACTAATATAAAGAATCGTTCTTAAACCACCTTAACGACGAAAGTAGCAGCAGACTCCATGGACTCAGTATTGAGTTTGGATGTAGATGTCGAAAATAAAAACAGAAGTGAAAAACTATATAGAGAAAGAGTCAAAGATTTATTCAACAAACCCTCCAAGAATATAGAAACTGAAATATAATTTTCAAAGAAATATGGAAATTAACTTTTTTTTAGAAGATTTTATGGTAATATTCTAATTTTTTTTATGGTAATACTCCAATTTTTTATAAGGTAATATTCAATTTTTTTTTATCTTTTTATAATTTGTTCATAAAGTTTTGTAGGAATCATTTTTTTTTTTTAAATTAATTAATTATCGACAGAAACCTCTAGGGCTTTACTATATCCTGGCGGCTATATAGTCTCTTTTTCTTCAACTACAATAAAAAAAAATCACTATAGATTGTTGTAATGGCGAGTAGAAAGCTGGTTCGGGATATACTGGTGACAAAGCAGCCTCTTTTGGAGCAATGGATACACCAAGGGAGGAGGGTAAGCGCAAGATTAAGGCTTGTACCGGAAAACGGGTATTTGAGTTATCGGCATTTTAGTGTTTTCAGTGAAGAGTTGTCAAAGAAAATAAGAGGGGAAGCTGATGGAGTCTTGATGACACAGGCTGAAGAAGCTGCTGTGGCCAAAAAGGTCTCTTCAAGTGTTAAAGAGAAGCTCAAGGAGTCATTTAAAGAAAAAGAAGCTGCTGTGGCCAAAAAGGTCTCTTCAAGTGTTAAAGAGAAGCTCAAGGAGTCATTTAAAGAAACGATGCAAGGAGGAGGAGGAGGTTATCCTGCATTTAAACGTGTGAGTGAGCCCAAGAAGAGTCAAGAAGAAGATGTGACAGAAATGTGGGAAACCAGTGATAATCCGATAGTTATTCAAGACATAGATGAGGATATCCTTGAGGAGATACGGTGCCGATATCCATCCTTATCCTTGCCAGACTTTGTTGCACAAGTTCAGCAAGCCATAATACCAGTCTTGAATGCATATAGTAAATCCTTGCCAGACTTTGTTGCACAAGTTCAGCAAGCCATAATACCAGTCTTGAATGCATATAGTAAGGGAGATACTGAGACCTTGAACAAGTATTGTAGCCCGTCAATAATCGAACAGTGCACAACAGAACGCACTGCTTTCCAGAATTATGGGTTCTTTTTCGATCACAAGCTTCTGCATATATCTCAAGTTATAGTTAAAGAAACAGAGCTGTGTATTGGAATTTCCCCAATAATCATAATCTGGTTCCAAACACAAGAAATATACTGCGTTCGAGACAGGGATGGAAAAATCATACAAGGAGGCCAGGACATGATACATTCAGTGTATAATGAATGGACAATGGAACTAGTGGATGCTTCTGATTTAGGAGACGATGCTATTTGTCCCATTTGGAAGCTCAGAGATTTACGTAAATTTGGTTTTCAAGCCCTTTTTTAAATCTCTTTTTTTGCCCTAATAAAAGCTAAGCTAGAGATTTACGTAAATTTGGTTTTCAAGCCCTTTTTTAAATCTCTTTTTTTGCCCTAATAAAAGCTGCTAAACCTTACTCTTTTGCAATGTACCATTCTTCACTCTTTCTCTCCAGTTTACTATTCTTTTTTTCTCGTTTGCTATGGAACACATTAATTAATGAGATGGAGAATGAATCAGAGATAGACACAATGCTATTGATATTGCAAACTTAATTTCATTCTTTTGAATTGAACTTTCAATTATAAACTTCTCTACAGGATAAACTTCTTGACATGCAGGGTTTAAGTGGAAGATCACTAAGGAAACTTCCATTTTTAGCGCACGCAGCACTTGCAGATCCATATAGCCATGATCCATGATCCAGGTAAGTTCTTGTGTACAATGATTGAGACAGCTAAGAGAGAAAAGTCTGAACTGCCTGAATGACCATTTTTGTGAGGTCATAACCAGATTAACAATGGAAGATGGTTTAATCGATTATCCGAAGAGAACTAACGTCATTGCCAAATAAAAAAACATAGTTTATTCCTAAGAGATTGAAAAGACTTCATTGCCAGAATCATTAAGCATCCTCCTCCACAGTGAGCAGATCCAATACCACGCCTCAAATGCTTCCATTGTTCTTCTTCAGCAGCCTCCTATTCTCTACATCATCAATGAAGCCATTCAAAATTCCAATATTTTAAACTTCCTTAGCTTATAAATCATACGTTTATTAAGAGCAGACACACTTACCGCTTCGTACAGCTCCTCTGAGATCCAATCCCACTCGCTAAATTCGCAAAGCGTATCAACAGACTTCTCCAAGTTGTACTCATTCTCCCTCAAGATCTTCTTGTTAAAATCTATCTCCTTGAAACCCATTTCCTCGAGCTCCTTGAGCATAGTTATCTCAACATCATTATGTTCTTCATCTTTTGGAATGTCTTTTGTAGATGAACCATCACCAGACAAGTCCTCGAAAACAGGCATACTCGAGAACTCCTCGAGCATATTATCCTTATCAGCTTTATGTTTTACCTCTTTTGGTAAAGGTACATGGATGTCTTTTGTAGATGAACCATCATCAACAGACAAGACCAGATGACTAGGCCTATTTGAGAACTCCCCCATTTCAAATGATGGAGATGAAGAATGAATTCTTATAACTTTACCAAACAAACGCACTTCCTTTTCCCCGACCTGCGATTTCTTAGATTCTCTCTCGACCTCAGCACCTTCCCCCATTGCAGGATTAACATTGGAGCTCTCAGGTTGAGCTGACTCAGAATCCTTGAGGGATTCATCAACGTGTATTATCACCAAAACACGTTGCCCAAATAGAGCACCGAGAGGGGAAGCCATCCTCCAATAAGAAATGTATCCACCAGGTAACTCTGGTGCAACAAAATCAACTTTGACATCAAACTCACTGTTGATACCCACACCTTCCTCTGGAATCTAGTGTAATTCAAACAACATAACTCATCTGTTAGTAGTAAGAATTCGAACAAAAAAGTTACTGGTAAGAATTCGAGCAAAACAAAAAAAAAAAGTAAGGAAATAGTTATTAACCTGCAAATCAACAGATGAGGAGTCGTTGTTTAAGCAGTCCCCACCATCCCAGACCATCTTTGTGCCATGAGGCCACACAAACGAACCATTGTTCATCATTCTCCAAGTCTTAGTGAATTTGGTGGATGGAGCAAAAACAGTTCCTTCAGGTGTATCCACATCAAAGACAAAGAGACTGTCTAGTTTAGGTTGTGGCAACTGAGGATCTGAGAGCTATACAGAAAAAAAGAAAGATAAGAATTTCATGAAGCTATCAGAGTAAGAGGACATGTTGAATAAACAAGAAGAAAAGGAAACTTAAAGATAGCAGAAGAGTAATACTTGAGTGAATTGGTTATGTAGCTTTTGAACAGGCATATCCATTCTTGTGTAATCCCACTCATTACCCATCTCTGTAAAGCAGAGGTTGCAAAGATCATAGTCTTCTTCGCTGCAAAATATTCATCAAAGAAACAAATATGTAATATAAATGCTAAGATGTCTGTTAGTTTCTACAGTAGTAAGATAAAAGACAATCCTTACACTTTTGAGTGAAATCTAGGCCCTGTTATTGGCAAAGCTCCACATCCATCACATTCGATGTACTTATGGACCGCAGTTCTCTTTTTGGAAGGACGCAAAGCTCCACATCCATCACATTCGATGTACTTATGGACCGCAGTTCTCTTTTTGGAAGGACTGACACGACGATCATGTTTCTTGAGGTCAACTGAATTTGGACATGGGTTATTAACTGTACTGCTACTAATTGGTCCAGAGGAGGTTGGTACATGACCTGAAGTCTTTGAATCAGTAAAGCCAGAGACTTCATTCACATTAGCAGTCTGAGTTCTCTCAGAGTCATTCACGGGGCTACCACTAAAGGGACCAGAAGAGGTTGGTACAAGACTAGAAGAAGTCTTTGAATCAGCAAAGCCAGAGACTTCATTCAGATCAGCAGGTTCTCCTCTGGTCTGAGTCCTTTCAGAGACATCCTTCTTCTTTTCACCAGCTAAATCAAGAGCCTCGCTAAACCAAGAGCCTGAAGAACAAGGCGAAATAACAGGTGACACAAAAGAACGTGGCTTAGGAATTACCAGCTTCGGTAGCTTGGAGATATCATCAGGATTGTAACCAGAAGCTTCAGGTTTCGACGCAAGGTCCTTTGATACCTTTGATATGGTACTATCACGCATAGGTTCAAGGTTTTGGCTGTTAGGAGGCATCAAAATCCCATTACTCTCTGGAGTAATAGGCTTTGTGGACATGGCAGATTTCAGCTGCACATTAATTCTCAAGAACTTGAGGCTTTGGTATGAAACATCAAGCAGGTCATTATCATCAAAAAGGGCCACCAAATCACCATCTTCATCAGAGTAAGTCAGAAAACATTCAGCATCCAGAGGGATGTAAAAGAGAGAAGCAATCATTGCCTTAAGATTAGCCATAAAAGAGAGAAGCAATCATTGCCTTAAGATTAGCCATGTCAAGATCAAGTTGTCCATTAGGTTTAATAGACACCCTGACACGCCTCATCACATCTCCATAGCAAACCTGCATTGATCAAAAACAAAAAGTATCTAAGTAAACAATAAACAATGTAAACCTAGAACCAAAAACAAAGAAAAATACGATTACAAAACTAATATAAAGAATCGTTCACAAAAGAAAGAAAGAAAAAATTCCTAAACCACCTTAACAACGAGTGTAGGAGTAGACTCCATAACTGTGTTGAGTTTGGATGTAGATGTCGAGAATAAAAAGAGAAAGCCCTAGTTACTGAAGTATATAAAGAAAGAGTCAAAGATATATCCAACAAATTCTCCTAGAATATAGAAACAGTTACCTATTATATTAACTTTAAAAAAAAAAAAAATAACTATTTAAGAGATTATTTTAGAAGATTTTAAGAAATTGTAAGAGATTATCTCCAACACACAGATATAGATGTTAGTTAGTGTGTTGTTTCAAAATTGTTGGGTTTCGTGAGGTACAAGTAAAAACAAATTAGTTTAACTATGCCAATATCTCTCGACTTCTGGATTTACATGATCACTTAAGTTTAATATTAGAGTTTTCAACACTCTAATAAGATTAATCTCATGTTATCACTTAGGTTTGAGGGTTCTTAAAGTCATTAAAAATTACGTGTTATTGGTTAAAAAGATTTTGAAAGTCATTAAAACTCATATGTTATTGGGTTACTTATTATTTTAAAATTTTGTTTTTCTAAAATCAAACTTTCAAAATCTTACATGTTTAGATTTTAGATGAGATTTTTCAAAGTCATGATTATGAAAGTATTTTCAAATATTTTCCAAGACTCTTTTAAATTTTATATTTCTCAAAATCACTAAAATTCTACAAAAATATCAAACCAATAACACCATTTAGTTTAAATAAAACTAGATTTTGGCCCGTGCTACAGCACGGATTAATATTTTCCGCAAATTTAAATTATTAGACTTAAATAAATAGTAACTATAGTTAATCATTTATAAAATGTATGCCTACAATAATAAAATCATACTGTATTTTAATTGAAAACTTTTGGGTTATATACGGGTTAATAACTTTCGTAATTTTGAATTATTAGATTTTAGTATATAATAACATTAATTAATAATTCATAAAATATAAAAAATTTATTTATTTTTCGGCCTACAATAATAAAATCATATTATATTTGAACTGAACAACGTTAGGATATGTATAACGCAATTTTAAATTATTAGAGTTTTCAACACTCTAATAAGATTAATCTCATGTTATCACTTAGGTTTGAGGGTTCTTAAATTAAAAATTAAGTGTTATTGGTTAAAAAGATTTTGAAAGTCATTAAAACTCATGTGTTATTGGGTTACTTATTATTTTAAAATTTTGTTTTTCTAAAATCAAACTTTCAAAATCTTACATGTTTAGATTTTATATGAGATTTTTCAAAGTCATGATTATGAAAGTATTTTCAAATATTTTCCAAGACTCTTTTAAATTTTATATTTCTCAAAATCACTAAAATTCTACAAAAATATCAAACCAATAACACCATTTAGTTTAAATAAAACTAGATTTTGGCCCGTGCTACAGCACGGATTAATATTTTCCGCAAATTTAAATTATTAGACTTAAATAAATAGTAACTCTAATTAATCATTTATAAAATGTATGCCTACAATAATAAAATCATACTGTATTTTAATTGAAAACTTTTGGGTTATATACGGGTTAATAACTTTCGTAATTTTGAATTATTAGATTTTAGTATATAATAACATTAATTAATAATTCATAAAATATAAAAAATTTATTTATTTTTCGGCATACAATAATAAAATCATATTATATTTGAACTGAACAACGTTAGGATATGTATAACGCAATTTTAAATTATACAATAATAAAATCATATTATATTTGAACTGAACAACGTTAGGATATGTATAACGCAATTTTAAATTAAGTTTTATTAGTAAGAACAAACAAATATATGATATCCGATCAGAAACTATATCAAAAATAACAAATCCAGAATAATTTATATAAAAGTACATGAACAATAAAATTTTATACCCGTTAAGCTGACGTAAATCCGAAAAAATTAATACTTAGAAATACCCAAAGTATATAAAACATAACTATAGTATAAGTTTTAAATATAAATAGCTATATAGTAATATTTCTTCGATTGACAAATTTTTTTTTTTAAAGTAATATTTCCCCACCAACTATGTCATTTTGTTTATTTGTCTCCAAAATTGAAATTGCAAATCTATTTCCCCTTACACTTATAATTGTTTTCGAATACAATAGTTTCGCTATGAGTCAATATATTTCAAACTTTTAATTCGTGGGTGAATAAATATTCAATAACCATATGATGGATACTTAGATTTACAACTTTAGTTTCGGAGACAAATGCATAG